>CM066034.1:861411558-862039076 GCA_033557465.1 Ichthyophis bannanicus
GCCAGACCCTGGGCATGGGGGGCTGGATCAGGGGTCCAGCCATGGGGAAAGGAGGTTTTTGGCAGTGGCAAGGGATCACAGCTCCTGAATGGAGCTACGGTGCCATGGCACAGGGGCTCCATTCAGGAGACTGACTGAGTTAGCCGGGGAAGTGGCTGGTCATCTGGGGTGCCTGAATTTGGGCACGTCCTGGATATTCAGCCACTGTGCTGTGATTCTGCTCCTGTGGGGACAGCTAGCCCTCACGGGAGCAGAATTGGGTGCGTCTCCCGGCCTTCCAGATGTCTGTATGTCCAGATGGCTGGGAGACATACATGATAGAATGTGCCTCCATATCAACTGACACACCTTTATCTGCCAGTTTATTCACACTTTCAAAAAAATATCACAGATTAGTAAAACAAGACCTTCCTTGTCTAAATCAATTTTGGCTTTCTCCCATTGAACCATGCCTATCTACACGTTCAGTAATTTTATTATTTATAAAGGTTTCTACCATTTTGTCTGGTACTGACGTCAGACTCACCAATCTGTAGTTTTCCGGATCACTCCTGGAACCCTTTTAAAAATTGTCATTACATTAGCCATTCTTCAATCTTCAGGTACTACAGATACCTTCAGGTACTGCAGTTCATCTGAAGGTGAGGTCCTTTTACTAGGTGCCACTAACCAGTTAGCATGCGTTATAGCATTTGCTAACTGGCTGCGGTGAACGCTAACATGCTGGAATGCAAATTACCAATCACTAAAATGCAGGTTAACTGCACTCATGTACTAATATGAGAGTGGGCGGTTTAGAGGTGGAGTATGGGTGTGGTGAACACATTAGCACCCAAGTACAGTTAAGGTGGCAATTAGTGCTGGTGCATTTAACCTCTATGAGTGTCATTAAGTGCACCCACCTTAAGTGTACAGCTTGTTATGGTACTTAGACACATGTTAGCTACCAAGAATATGCTGGTCATGCCCCCAGCAGCTAATATGGAGGCTTTGTATTTAACATACATTGGTGAGGTTTAAATGCAAAACCTTAGTGGGCTTTAGTAAAAGGGCCCCTATGTGTATGAATACAATATGACTGAATACATCATACGCACCAAAATAAAAAATATAGAGAACGTTCACTCTTATAATATTGCTACAGAAATATAAATTTTCATAAGCTATCAAAAGCACATGAATGTTATTTTCTGTTACAAAAGAGGATGTCATCACAGTTTACTATTGTCTTAAAAACCGTCTCTGTGTATCTCATACTCTGCTTTGGTCTCCGAGGCTTGATTGCTGTTTATATTTCAGCGGAAGAGCTTGTAATATGCTGGTTAAACTCTGTACCATGTTGAATTCAAATACTGTTGGCTCACTCTTTTGTTTCATTCCTTTTACCTGTAATATATGCCATTTGATAACTTTGATAATTTGAGTTATGGTCCTAAATTGGTCTCTTTGAAAATCTACTAGAGCTGCGTGCCTAAATTTTTTCTCAAAATTTCACTAAACTCCTAAATGTAGGGACCTAAAAAGAGGGTGTTAACAGGGCCAGACTTAGGGTGGGATGAAAGTTAATTGATTGATTATATTTATTTAATATACTACTTTACAGAAAAGTGTTAAAGCAGTGTACAAAAAAAGTAAAAATACTGTAATAATATCCAACATTAAAAGAAAATCTCCTCAGGATGTAAAATGTTGAGTAAGCAGCCAAGTTTTGCTGGTATTCTTCAAATCAGCAGATAGAGAATTCCATAAAAGAGGTCCAGCATAGCTGAAAGTACTGTTTCTAGTAGAAGTTAGTGATATTTAAGGAAGATGCATTAATAGAGGTAGCCTGTATGTCAATGGAGCCCTCCCCCAACAACCCCCACCTTTTAACACACACCACCCATCAGCCGTCTCAAGCCCTTATCCCCCTCCCTCTCCTGGGTCTTATAACAAATAATTCAGACACCTCAATTTTATTTGGCAACAACAGCCATTTGCAGCTTTATTTCACAACCAGAATTAAGGAAAACATAGTGCAACCTGAGTCAATATGCAGATATAATACCACTTAGTATTGTCTCCGGCAAAGGACCCTCATCTGCCATACTGCTAGCAAGGCAGTTCCAGACCCAGGCTGTGACACCACCAGCGGCAGCCCTTTCACCCCACCGACAGCCTTGCCATTTTATGTTTATGTTTATTAACTTTTTATATACCGCTAAACGAATAGACATCAAAGTGGTTTACATAGCTCAAATAGAAAACCATAAGGTAGAGGAGAGGAAAGGAAATTACAATATTTGATAGGAAAACAAACCTAGCAGACTCATGCGACAAGACACTAAGGAGGAGAAAGAGAGAAGGGGGAGAGAGAGGGTAGGGTTACACAGGGGGAGCAGGGAGATCAAAGGCAAGGGCAAAGAGATGGGTTTTGAGACTATTTCTGAAGGTGGTGTGTCCCTGCTCAAGCCGGAGGGAGGAGGGTAGGGAGGTCCAGAATCACCGAGATAACATCACCTCACTGGATGGCAGTAAGTGCAGCCACGTACTGGTTAGCACGGATACAGAGGCCCTGCATATTAACACAGGCCTCACCACTAATTTGGTGACACAAATGTGGACTAGCAGTGCTCCCATTAATCAACATATCCCTAAGATTTATACCAGACTATGGAGGGTTAAGTGATTTGCCCAAGGTTATAAGGAGTGGTAGTGGGGTGTGAACTATGGCTTCCCATTGCTGCAACCACTAAGTTACTCTTCCACTCTGGATAGCATCCCTAGACTATTCGTCTCTTTTTGCAATAATCCTCACTTAGCCGCCAAGAATCACGACAGTGCTTTTATTTTTGATCTTGTTGCCTTTTGAAAATAGAAACTGTGATGAAACAGTGACGAAATAAATCACAGAAATTATTTAAATTGTATAAATGCTATCAGTTAACCTCATTCTCTATGGACTTATACTTATTTTACTTGCATGGCACTTTTGTCCAAATTGTTGAACTGAGTTCATTCCAGTTTACTTCAGTTGGATAATAACAAATGCTTTCATCTATTTTCTACAGATTCACCTACAGTAGAGCCAACATTTATGGAAATTAGGCAGGGACTGGATCAAAGCCTAACAATGAGCTGCAGAGTGCTGAGAGCATACCCAACCAGGGTTCTGAAGTATGAGTGGAGACTGGGCAGCAAGTTGCTGAAGAATGGTCAGTTTGACTCTCAAGATTCTACTGAGTATACGGTTAGCGTTGTTGCTAAGGAGAACTATGGGACTTACAACTGTAGCGTCATCAATGAAGCTGGGGCTGGCAGATGCAGCTTTCTTGTTACAGGTAAGCACCCCCCACCCACCCAAGGTATACTCATTGAACTGTGCTTGGGTCAAAGGCATTAAGATAGTTTCATGAAAAACAACATTCGGGCTCATATTCAAAAGAAGGGATACGTTCACCGGCTGCTGGTGGATGTATAACTTCCTTGTCCATAGATTAAGTGATTTGTAATGTGTTGTTGTTTACCATGGCTGAATCCAGATCGGTCATAATCTGTCTCAAGATACCTGCAGAGAACTTAATTTAGAGAGTAATGGAACTTCTGATACAGAATGGGGGTCCTACTTCTCCCAATATTTTAGTGGGTCATACAGTTGTGTGTTATGATAATTACGTGTTGGTTAGACTGAAAGAGAGGGGCTCTTTATCGGAATAAAAATCCATCAAAACTGACCATTACTATCCATAAAATGAATGGGCGAAGGCAAGGTGGAGTGACGGCGGAGCCGCAAAAATGATCAGGATAGCAGCAATATTCAGTAACACCAGCACAGATAAATAACTAATTCAACATCCTTAAGATCCCAATGAACCTAGATAGTTAAAATAGAAATAAGACCCAATAAAAGCATAAGACCCAAGATGGCCATGTTTTAGCATTCAACTTGGATGAGAGGTATCATAAAATCTTAGTCCATATAAGATAGATAAATCCACAAAAACATATGTCATACAAGGTCATGCAATGCTTCTCATGTAGACATCAGTGAAGGTAGATGCTGCTTGGAGTTTGATTAAGCTCTTCTGGATTTATCCATTTTCTATGGCCTGAGTTGTTATGATTCCCCTGATGCAGGCTGAATGCCAAAACATAGCCATGTTGGGTCTTATTTCTATTTTATGTATCTAAGATCATTACAGCAGTAAAGACTTTTAATCAGTTATTTACTGTATTTATCCATGGTGGTGTTGCTTTCTATTTTCCTTTGGTGTGTAATACCTGCCTCACTGGGTCTCTAGCAGCAATATTCAGCCACTATCCAGAGAGGCTATAGGTTTAGTTTAGGCCTGCGTAATAGCAGATCTTAACTAAAAGGATAGCTGCAGTCGTGGTGACTGTACAATATATATATTTAGTGCTGCTGACTAGATGTTCAGCAGCACCGAATGAACATGTAAATGATGGTGCCAGTGTTTAAATGTATATTAACATGGTTGATACAGTTGTTGAATATTGGGCTAATAGTTTTCTAATTTATCGATCTTCTCAAATTTAAGGGCCTGTTTATTAACTGGAGTGGAGGAGTAGTCTAGTGGCTAGAACAACAGCCTAGCACCCAAGAGATTAGCTTTTGATTCCCAATAGCACTCCTTGTGACCTTGGACAAGTCACTTTACCCTTCATTGCCTTGGCAATTACTTCCAGTCATACCTTGCCAAGAAAGCCCAGAGACTGTTGGATCAACAGGAGTCAGCATTGTCTTGGAGGCACTTAATATGTTTTTATATAATCCTTAGAAGCTTATGTGCAATAATATCCATGTGAACAGTTAATGTGGAACGGAGTGAATAAAGGATAGGAACTATGCCTTTTAGGCCTTATCATCAGGGCCAGCCCAACCACTAGGCAAACCAGGAAGTGGCCTAGGGCAGCAGCTTATGTTTGTGTAGAGCAGGGGTGTCAAACTCAAATACACAGTGGGCCAAAATGTAAAACTTGAACAAAGTCGCGGGCCAGCATTGAACAAATGAACCTTTTAATATGGACCCAAACAAGATTTGCTTTAACATTGAATATGAAGCAACACTTATTACTATACAATTTATAACTTAATAGTTCAGATATGCAAAAACCAATTTCAAATAAAAAAAACATCAATGACATTCATTTATTAAATAAGATTTAAATAATAATAAATAATAATTTTTAAAATAAAATAACAATAATAAAATTAATCAACCATTCAAGCCCATGTCTTGGAGTAGCAAGAAAAAGTGCATAAAGAAAACGTTAATTATTGCTCAGTTTGCTGCACACTGATCTAATCTGATGTGCCCAAGCCAGATACCTGGCATCTCTTCTTGGATGATAGTTCATCAATGTCTGGGCTCAGGCTTTGAGCTGAGGAAATCCTCAGTATCGAGCGAAGGTGTTCATCAGTCAGACGTCTCCTGTGAGATGTTTTGGTCATCTTCATCGAGGAGAAAAGTTGCTCACATAGATAAGTGCTGCCGAACATGGAGAGCATCTGAGCAGCTTGGGTGCGGAGCTGAGGCATTGTGTCAGGGATGAACTGTGGAAACTGGGCGGCGCCCACAGCATCATACTTTGACTTCAGCGTGTCATTACACTGGAGTTCAATTAGCTCCATTTGGAGGTTGGTTGGTGCGTTTTCCACATTAACTGCAAAGGGATTACTGAGCAGTTCAAACCTACATTTCTGGACATCAAAGTCGGCAAATCGCCGGCTAAACTCAGCGCCGAGTACACTGAGTTTTTCAGCAAACTGTGCGCATGGGAACAAGTTGGTAAAGAACTGCGTTTTCATGGTTTGGCAGCAGGGAAAATGGCCAAGGTTTCCTTGCAGCATCTGATTCTCCCACAGGCACAGTTTAGTTTTAAAAGCCCTCACTGCAGCGTACATGTCTGTGATGATGCGCCCCCGCCCCTGAAGCTGCAGGTTCAGCGCATCGAGATGGCTCGAGATGTCACACAGAAAGGCCAGCTCACACAGAAACCTTTTCTCCCGAAGCTCTGCTGTGTCCTTCCCTTTGCTTTCCAGAAACTGACATATTTCCTCATGCAGCTCAAAACATCTATTCAGTACTTTTCCTCGGCTTAACCATCTCACCTCTGTGTGATACGGCACGTCTGCGTATTCCGAACCACACTCCTCCAGAAAAGACTTAAACTGGCGGTGATTCAGACCTTTGGCTCTTATAAAGTTAACTACTAGTGTTACTGTGGTCATAACATGTTCCATCTTTAGGGCTTTGCCACACAATGATTCCTGATGTATGATGCAGTGATAAACAGTTAGTTCACCTGCACAGTTCTCTTCCTGCATCTTCTCCCGGACCCTGCCCACCAGTCCACTTGTTTTACCGCACATCGCTGGCGCACCATCTGTCGTTAATCCCACGAGTTTATCCCACGGCAGCTTTATTTCAGTTACGCATTTGGAAACCTCCTCAAAAATTTCCTTTCCTGTGGTTGTGCCATGCATTGATTTGAATCCCAATAGCTCCTCCGTAACACACATATTTGAGTCCACTCCACGGATGAAGACTGACAGCTGAGCAGTATCAGATGCGTCGCTGCTCTCATCCACAGCAAGGGAGAATGCAACGAAATCTTTTCCCTTTTCCAAAAGCTGGTCATACAGATTGGTGGCAAGATCACATGTGCGATCAGCTACTGTGTTTCTGCTCAGGCTCACGTTTGAAAAGGCTTGCTTTTTCTCTGGGCACACGATGTCACAAACTTTCAACATGCACTTTTTCACAAACTCTCCCTCATTAAAGGGCCGGGCTGATTTTGCGATCTCTGCTGCCACAATATAACTGGCCTTTACAGCAGCCTCACTTTGTGATGTGGCTTTTTTGAACATATTCTGTTGTGAAACCAAACTTCTTTTCATCTCCTCCACTTTCTGGCTCCTTTGAGTCATGTCCAGGTCCTTGTACTTGTCATGGTGTTTTGTTTCATAGTGTCGTCGAATGTTATACTCCTTAGTTATAGCCACGTTGACTCCACAAATCAGACAAACAGGTCTGTCTTTTACATATGTAAACAAATATTCTGTCTCCCACCTGTCCAGAAAGTTCCTGTTGTCTGCCTTTCTTTTTGCCATTTTTGGGAAGGGGTTCCACAGTGACAGTTGTAGCTTGAGATCGCTATGACTTCTGTCACACAGGAGAGGGCGTTTCTGGGACCTGTCCTGATTGACGCGCCAAAACAACAGCAAGGCATTATGGGATTTGTAGTATTAGCGATGAATGAATGCGCTGTATAATACCGGCGGGCTAGCTCTAGTAGTCATTTGGTATAGCCTCGCGGGCCAAATATAATTACACTATGGGCCAAATTTGGCCCGCGGGCCAGAGTTTGACACCTATGGTGTAGAGCATCTCCAGTCAAAGCAAAGCAATGGGTCCTGGCAGCCACACATCCTCGGAGGCATCACTGTGTACTTTTGCATGCAGGAAGAATGGGCAGTATACAGATAGTTCATTTACACTTGTAAGTGGCTTTTTGAAATACCCCTCATTATGCATATATTTACAAAGCAAAGTTTAATAGGAAGGGGTGGTGTCTAAATTATTACAATTGAGTTTAATGAAGTCTTGGCGTGTGGGGTGGTGTTAGAGGTCTAGAAGCCAATTGTAGGGGCACAAGGATGAAGTTTCACCAAGGGCCCTTGCCACCAGCCCTGCCTACCATACTTTATGTATTTAAAAGTCATTTACATACTGTTAATATGAAATAACATTCTAAGCTGTTAACAAAATAGTATAACTAAACAACATTAAATATAAACATTAATGAAAACAATCCTTACAAATACATAAAAATAAAGAACAAAAACAATAAGGAAGTGAGACAACTGTGCCATTCTGATCCATCAATCACCTGAAAAACAAAAATAATCAAGCTGGCACCAAGAAAGTTTCAACCCCTTCTGAAACATGCCTCAGTCTGATTCCTGTCATAATACACCAGGGAGCTTATTCCATCAGGTCAGCATTGCAGTCTTTAACTGTTTGCATGGCAGATAATATGGAACAGTTAATGCCACCTCAAAAAGTGTAGCTAAATGCATGTTGTTAATGCATGGTAAAAACTATTCTCTTGCTTAACTGTATAGTAGGTCTGTACCTGGGCAAAACATTTTTGGATCATTTTCGTGTTTTGGGATTTTTTCCTTTTAGTGTTTTTTTGTTTGTTTTATACATTTGTTTTAATAACTATTTTTTACATGCGGTAAATATTTTTCATATTTGTGAATCAGTTATACACATGTTAAATCATAAGTTAATGCATGTACAATTGATTTTGTGCACACTCAAATTTTTAAAGCTCCAAATGAGCTGAATGCCTTCTACTGCATGACAAGATACTAGGAATGCCAACAAAGGTTAGTGCAGAAGGGTTTAAAGTTACTGTTCTTTAATTTTGACAATAACTGTACAATAGCTGTAAAATCTTACCACAGTTTAGTAAAAGGGCCTAAGTAATTTGAATTAATAAAATAATGCTACTGTTCGAGGGTGGTTTATTTTCAATTTAATGATCACATTTTTCTGGATATTCAATAAGTGAAACAAAACCTGGCATGCTTAGAGAATAGGCAGCGCCGGTTAGTCGGTCAATCAGATATGTCAGTTGTCTGGGAGTTTTTCATTCAAACGGTCCCTTTTACTAAAGCCCATTAGCTGGTTAATGTGTGTTTTAACACGTGGCAGCTGGCAGTTGGGAATACTGAAGCATACAGTAAGTGGGTCCTCCATCGCATGCTAAAACGGATTTTAATCGGTGATCATGGGATGGGCCAGTGAAAGAGTGAAATGTGGGCGTGGAGAGCACATCACTATTGCCAACAATGAGACAAGTTCACCTAACAACTCCTCTGTGGAAGTGATTGTGAACCTGCCTTGGTGGAGCGCACGTCAGATTGGCCATCACGCGTTAGCTCCCGGTGCCATACTGGCCATGCCCCTGAAAGCTTCCATGGGGTCTTGGCAATTGACGTGCATTTGTTTGGTGTGTTAATTGCACATTGGTAGCAGGCTTTAGTAAACGGGGCTCTAAACCCACATTTTCTAATAATTAACTCAATGGTCAAACTTTATACACCTTTCTTCCCACATACTGACCCTCCACCTTCACATCATCTTCCCTCCATGATACCTAATCCCCTTCCTCCCTAACCCTCTCTTCTCAGACACATCACCTAACACCACTTCCTCCTCACCCATGCAGCTGTGTCTGTTAGTGCAAGGATGCTGAAGCAAATAAATCTCAAACCACAGTGTAAATGTTCTTTCTTCATATCTGTAAGCATTGGTTGATGGGTTTTTAAGTTTGGAGACAGACCTTTTTAGACAGTATAATCCTGTGGTTTTCCTGTAAAGCTCTACCATATTCAGGAAGAAAAAGGATGATAGATACAGGATGATATGTATATTCTATGGGTAAAAGATGGAGGCGTAAGGGCGTCAGCATTCAGAAGGGTTTATGCGATTTGCAGAACCTGCAAACCGTAGGCGCTCCCGGTGACTATCTGGTTAGCAGTGAAATTCGACTGCTAACCATAGGCAAACCATATATAGTTAGGACAGGCCGAATAGGCTTCAGAGCTGAATATATCGTTTCATTTTTGTCCATGGCTGTTGACATGGGCTGAATATCAACCCCAAGGTTTCTAAAATAATTTTGTTTGAAAGTCATATATTTGTAATAAATTTTATTTTTAAGAAGTATTCATTATTTAAATATAAAATAGTTAAATTCTTATCCTTCATTGTACAATAAGCTCTTGGGGGGGGGGGGGTTGGTAATTTCTGATATCTTGTTTTAACAAGATATGTGAAATTTAAAGAGAGAGCCTCCAACTCCCATGATGCATTGTAGATAATTGTGTTCTGAGCTACAAGGACTTAGCTGAATGTCAAACATAAAAAATAAGAGCTTTGGAGATATTTCTGTGGTGCAATAACTAAACAGATTTAAAAATTTTAGACATGTTTGACTGTACACTACTAGTTGCTAATGAACATTGGTTCCCCATGGCTGGATTCAGATTTGTTAAACTTGCCTCAAAACCTGCAGGGAAATTAATTAAAAAAATTATAGAACCTCTGCTATAGAATAGGGGAGTAAACCTCCCCCCATAATATTTTAGTGGACACATACTATTGGATGTTTTCATAGTTACATATTGGTTAGGTTGAAACAGTGGCCTTTTTGCTAATGCTCAGTAACGGTTAGCTCACTGCTACAGTAGCCCTAACTGCCCTAGCATGACAGTGCTAATTCATACATTAAGGGGGAGGGCATTCTGAGCTGCGAATAGTGGGGTTGGATGTGTGGGATGGACATCCAACCCACGCTCAGCTTCAAACCCCTATTCTGTCGCCAGCACTCCCTGCACGTAAACAGCGTTGGTGCGGTGAGCGTTGTATGTAGAAGGGAGGGGATGAAACCAGGGCGGAGCGAGGGAGTGGCAAGGCGCCGGGATGTACAGAGGTTATTCAGGATAGGTGGACATCTGGCTTATTCCACCCCGATGGTGGAATAAGTGCCGGGCACTGTGAGGTTTGCAGGCTGCAGCCCCCCTACCCCACGGCAATGTGGTGGCACAGCTCTAGCTGCCCAGTCCAGGCCTTGGGGGACCCTGCAGAAGGTTGGAGGATGGATGCTGTGGTTGCTGTCAGACTGGGCATTCGGCGCTTCCGGCTGGACGTTTTAATGCCATGGTGACGGTGTCGTGGGGCGAGCATCTAGTGGGGTCCCGGTCCAGTCCAGAGGATACCTGGTAAGGAGAGAACAAGAGCAAGCAAGGCAAGAGAGACAAACAAAATTTCCAGGCAGATACCTTTTTATTCACTGCTATAGCACAGGCTGGCTCACAGTAAACTATCAAGGAGTCCAGCACTCACACAGGATTCAAGCTGGATTTTTATACAGTCTTAGTATAGCAGTTTGTCATGTGGGTTAGAGCAGGATAACAATTTGGAAGAATTCTCTGGGCCCCCTTGCAGCTTCTGTCTACACAATTATCTAGGTAGCATATCTGGAGAGTACCTAACTGCTAAGAGTCCCTGATTGGTCAGTTGAGGGATGGCTACCTTATCTCTCCCTACAGTCTAGGGCATTTGTGGCTAATCTGTATGAGGCCCTACTTCTTTGTGTGTGTGCATGAGAAGACAACTCTAGCAAAGGCATTTTTCTACCTCCCCCTCCCATTCTTTTCTCAGCTTGGTTGTAAAGATAGTTTATCTGTTTTAGCCTGTCGGTGTTCTTGTGCTGCTGCTCCTGTCTAAAGTTTAATGTCTGTTTATTTCAGCATATCATTTATTTTATTCTGGCATGCTAGCTCCTTTTTCACATCTCATTCCCCCCTTTGATTGCCTTCTTGTCCCAGGAGGCAATCACACCTTTTTGCTCCTGCTTCCCTCTGCTCAGGTTCTTCTTGACCATTGTGTAGGCAGGGGGGTCCTTGAGCCAGAGTGGGGAGCATGTCTGATTACATCTCTGATGCTCGAAGCATATTTGAGACTCGATCAGGGGAATTTTAGAGACAAGGAGATTAGCATTCATTTGTAAATGGATGGAAAGCAAGCTTTGAAAGTCTGCACCGAACCTGGGAGACACTGAATGCAACAACAGACAGAGACTAGGAGAGCAACACCTATGATTGAATAGAACACAAGTTGTTGTAGCCAACCCCAGTTTCCAAATCACTCAGCAATGTTTCCTAAGCCAGTCTTATCCCTAATAATATCTTGGAGGGGTCTCTGTAAATCTTGCATGACATTAATATGCTAGGTTCTTCCGATTAGACTGCCCATGGCCCCCTGGGCAGAAAGGACATAATCAAGGGCCCATGGATTCTGTAGTGCAAGGTTCCTCTACTGACCCAATTCTTCCTTAACATTTTCAAAAGCACCTGCAGTTTCATTCAGGAAAGCAGATAAACACTGGGCATAATTCCTTTCCCCACTGAGTCCCCATCATACTGGGTCACTATTTATCTAAGGCCTTCTTTAGGAGATGGAGATCTCCGGTTCCTTAACCATCTCTCAGGGAGTTTAGGGGTGATTCTCACTCCAGGGACCACAAGGCCAATAAAACAAGTATCTTGTCCTCCCTTTTGGAAATATAGAGAAGGCCCTGAATCCACATACTCAGTAAGTTCCTGGAAGAGGTCCCCAGGAAGCCAGTTTACCTATAAGTAGAGGGGAAAGGGAGCAAGAGGAAATAAATCTGGAGAGGTGAGTATATGTGAGATAGAGTCATAAAGGCTAAAAGAGTACTGGAGGGTCCCAGAGTTGTTAGTACTTTCATACATGATTCTGTACAGACACTTCTCCCTAAGTTCTGGCCTTTTTCATCCCTCTGGAAGCAAACAGTCCCGTGGCCTAAATTTGTCAGTGAAATGAAGGTAGAAGAAGTATTAAAAGCTTTGGATAGGGTGAAGCTAGTGACATTATAATCAGCATAAGCAACCTCTATGCTTATTAAGGGAACACCACTTCAATAATGTGAAGGAACATGGGAACAAATGTAACAATCTTGGCTTGTCCTTAAGGCAACATCTTTAAGTAATTTTACATGTAAGTTTTGTTCCCAATGACCAAAGTGATCAAGGACTTCAGGGTCAAAGGTTGGAGTGGCAACAGTGGTTTGTTTTTTGGCACCTTGCGGCCTATGTGACCCACCAAGTTCTTGTTCAGCAAGGGTTGCTTATCCTTCACAGCCTGAATCACACTCTTACCACAAACAGAAGCAGCCTTTATACAAACAGAAGCATTATGAGAGGTAAGTCTAAGAGTACCTATAAGCTCTGGCTTTAGACATAAAGAAGCAGAAGGCCGATATTCAACTTTCATCAGATTGGAGGGACAGCCTGAGTAATCTTTATATGCATGACACAGGCAGCGATCCCTCCCACAAGCCTGGCTCCCCTGTAATGCCATAGAACCAGGGCTTTTCAAGGGCAGGAAGGCAATGCATAAAATATAAGTAAACATCATTCTAAAGGGCCCATATCCTAACCAACCATACAAGAAATATAACAACAAATAATGCAAACAGCAGAAAGAAAAGGAGGTATACAGTATCTTCAGTCCTTAAAGTCCTTCTGTAAAGTACTGGAATTTCTTCTGGCAAAGGCCTCCTTCCAAACAGGGCCGGCCCGTCCATTGAGCAAGAATGTTTTTTGCACAGGGCCCCGTGTTTCAGGGGGCCCTGCGCAAAGAACATTCTGTTTTTTTAAAAAGTAAATTTAAAAAAAAAAAAAAAAAAGCTGGCCGCTGCCGCCGCAGCAGCAGCATAATGGAGTGTCCCACGCGGTCCCCTCTGCCCGACTGAGCTCTCCCTGCCCGGCTGAGCCCCTCTGCGATGGCTTTCAGATACACAAAGGGAGAGTGTCTCCCTCGCGTCTCTGTTAAGCCCGCAAGGGCTGATGGGAAATTTCCCCTCAGCCCCTGCGGGCTTAACAGAGACACGAGGGAATCAGCCCCTGCGGGCTTAACAGAGACGCGAGGGAGACACTCTCCCTTTGCGACGGCTTTCAAAAATTCAGATCCGCGGAGGGGCTCAGCCAGGCAGGGAGAGCTCAGCCGGGCAGAGGGGACCCCACGGGACACTGCATTCTGCCGCTGCCGTGGCGGTGGCAGCAGCAGCAGCCAGCTTTTTTTTTTTTTTTTTAATTTTCCCTGAGCCAATATGGGGGGGTTAGGACTGGTAATGGGCTATGGAGGGGGTTAGGACTTGACTTGAGGTGGGCTGTGGGTTGATGGGGGGGTTAGGACTGGTAATGGGCTATGGGGGGGCTAGGACTGGAAATGGGCTGATGGGGGGGTTAAGACTGGTGGTGGGCTGATGGGGTTAGGACTGGTAATGGCTGTGGGCTGTTGGGGGGGGTTAGGACTGGTAATGGGCTATGGGGGGCTAGGACAGGAAATGAGCTGTGGGCTGATGGGGGGTTAGGACTGGTAATGGGCTATGGGGGGTGAGGACTGATAATGGGCTATGGGGGGGCTAGGACAGGAAATGGGCTGATGGGGAGGGGTTTGGACTTGAGGTGAGCTGATGGGGTTAGGACTGGTAATGGGCTGTGAGCTGTTGGGGGGGTTAGGACTGGTAATGAGCTATGGGGGGGTTAAGACTGGTAATGGGCTGTGGGCTGATGGGGGCTGTCAGGAAATGGGGTGATGGGGGTTAGGACTGGTAATGGGCTATGGGGGGGCTAGGACAGGAAATGGGCTGATGGGGAGGGGTTAGGACTTGAGGTGGGCTAATGGGGGGTTAGGACTGGTAATGGGCCATGGGGGGTTAGGACTGATAATGGGGGGGGGCTAGGACAGAAAATGGGCTGATGGGGAGGGGTTAGGACTGGTAATGGGCTGTGGGATGTTGGGGGGGGTTAGGGCTGGTAATGGGCTATGGGGGGTTAAGACTGGTAATGAGCTGTGGGCTGATGGGGGCTGTCTGGAAATGGGGTGATGGGGGGTTAGGACTGGTAATGGGCTATGGTGGGGTTAGGACTGATAATGGGCTATGGGGGGGTTAGGACAGGAAATGGGCTGATGGGGAGGGGTTAGGACGTAATGGGCTGTGGGATGTTGGGGGGGGGTTAGGACTGGTAATGGGCTATGGGGGGGTTAAGACTGGTAATGAGCTGTGGGCTGATGGGGGCTGTCTGGAAATGGGGTGATGGGGGGGGTTAGGACTGGTAATGGGCTATGGTGGGGTTAGGACTGATAATGGTCTATGGGGGGGCTAGGACAGGAAATGGGCTGATGGGGAGGGGTTAGGACTTGAGGTGGGCTGATGGGGTTAGGACTGGTAATGGGTTGGGGGGTTGCTAGGACTGGAAATGGGCTGGAAATAGCTGATGGGGAGGGGGCTTGGAATGGAAATGGGCTGTGAGGGAAGGGAGCTAGGACTGGAAATGGGCTGATGGAGCAGCTAGGATAGGACTGGAAATGGGCTGTTGGGGGGAGCTAAGATTGGAAATGGGCTGTGGTGGGGGCTAGGATTGAAATGGACTCATGGAGGGGCTAGAACTTGAAGTAGGCTCATGGGGGGGGCTTGGACTGGAATTGCGCTGAGTGGAGGGGAGCTAGGATTTGACATGGGCTGATGGTGGGGCTAGGAAATGACTAGAAATGGGCTGATGGGGGGCTAGGATTGGAAATGAGCTGATGAAGGGACTCGGACTGGAAATGGATGGGGGAGCTAGGATTGGAAATGGATGGGGGAGCTAGGACTGGAAATGGGCTGATGGGGGAGCTAGGACTGGAAATGGGCTGATGCAGGGACTAGAAGGGAATGGATGCTGGGTGAGGCTGGAACTAGAAGGGAGCTGATGTTGGGGGAGGATTAGAATGGGATGGGGCTGGGAGAGTAAAATGGAGAGGGGAAAAATATTTTGTGTGGGAGGGATGAAAAATCTACAATTGACCAGGTATTGGGGAGAGTAAGTGGGGATTGAGGATGGAGGGGTAAAATTTGAGTGGATGAAATAGGAATGAGGAAAGAGCAAAAGGAGAAAGATTAGTATGTTAAAGCAGATGTAGAGAGAGAGAATGGAAAAAAAACTAGAAGAGAGAAGAAAGGACAAATGGACAGCAGACGATGGAAAGTTAGCAGAAAACATGAAGAAACCAGAAGAAAGTGGCTGGAGCAATTGCAACTGAAAACAAATGCACAAAAGGTAGAAAGATATCTCTTTATTTTGAATTTATTAACTGGAATATGAAAGCTCTGGGAAATGTGCATCATTAACGGGCGCTTTGTTTGGTAAAAGAGGAAATTAATTTATAGTTTTATTTCTACAGTGTTGTACATTCCAAGTTTGGCTTTTGGAGTTCCCAGTTTAATTATTGCCTTCCTGTTTCTAAATTGTGATTCCTTGTTTGGTGATGGTTTATGTTCTGCATGTGTAACTGAGCTGAGGTATTCTGTTTATGTAATTCCTATTTGACATTGCCACTTGTTCTCTTTCCCCAGTATTCTCTGAAATGTATTGGTTTAATATTTGCAGTTTTGCCTTTTGATAGGTAGGGTATGGTGCTTTGTGAGTTCTGGTAATGCTGTTAGAATACGGCGGGTTTGCTATGGGTTCTAAATGGGCAGCCTTTGTAGTAGTTCCTAATGTGCCAGGTGGTTGGCACTGGATTATAGTAATGTAGAAATCTTTTAGTCTTTCTTTATCCATACACTCATTAAAAGACATGTTTACTAAAAGTTAGTGTATGGTAATATTATGCAAATAAGGCCACTTATGCAAATGAGGCCCCGCACCCCCCCTTGGGCCGCCCCTGCTTCCAAACAAGGTAGCAGGCAGGCATAGAGAGTCACAATATCAGTGAAGATAAGATTATTTCAGTCTCTTGAGCTTTATCTTCAGGTCTTGGTCTGGCATGACCTCCATGAACCACTTTCTTCAGGAGTCTTCTCCTTTCCCTCACCAGCTGCTAGGGCTATGGCTGCCCCGTCATCAGCTGCTTCTCGTCCTGGTCCAAGCGCTTGTGGAGGTGGTGCATGTTTGCAGCGTGTGTAGTGAGTCCAGGATCCTTTGCTGGCAACTTTAACTGCAGTCGGGGTGGTCAGCAACACTTGGAAGGGCCCTTCCCAAGGTGACTGTAGTGTTTGTTGGCGATAGGTCTTGATCAGAATCCACTCTCCAGGTTGCAGACACATCTAATGGAAGAGGCTGAAACTGTTGTGCATACCTGTGGAGAGAGGACAACTGCTGCTGCTGATGCAAAATATAAGAAGTGAGGTGAGAGTCTTGTAAAACATATGTAGGAAGCTCCGGGGGGTTGGGATCCGCACCCTAGAGGTGGTTTTCCATATAGCAGCTCATATGGGGAGACCTTAAGTCTTCCCCGTGAGGCTGTGCAGATGTTAAACAGAGCTAAGGGTAAAGCATCCAGCCAAGTCAGTTTGGTTTCCTTACACAGCTTTAACAGTTGCAGGTTTAAAGTCTGATTCATTCTCTCAACTTGTCCAGAACTCTGAGTATGCCAAGGAGTGTAGAGTTTCCAGGTGAAACCCTTGGCACAATTTCCTTTAACAATATTTTTTGCAACCTACTGAGCCTTTTTATTGGTAGTAGGAAATGCTTCAATCCATTCAATTAATTGATCAACAAAAACTAATATATATTTAAACCTTTTGGCAGGATTCAAGTCAGTGAAATCAATTTGCAATCTCTCAGAAGGAACAAAAGCCCATTAGCCATTCTATTACTTATAGAGATAGGATCAGTCTCAGGAGTGACCTTTACAGTGCATGACAGAGATAGCTTCTAATAAGGCACTGACTAACTGAACATCGGCCATTTTAGTTCCTGCTGAGGTAAGAAACTCTCGTTGTTTCCACAACTGACCTGTGGATTGAATAACACCGAATGTATACAGACTATCTGGAAGAGTAGCCCAATGGTCAAGAACAGCGGCTTGGGAACCCAGAGACCAGGGTTCAATTCCCACCAGCATTCCCCTTTTTTTTTACATTTAAATTAAAACCCGATACATAATACCTAAGACTGATATCAAACAGATCTGAAAACAATGAAGTTATTTTTAAAGCCAATTTCTCAGTCACAGCCAACCTTAAGGTTATCTTAAACACAGATAGCAAAGCAAACAGTAGGTCTTTCCTCTGTCCTTCAAGGCAACTGCAGATTACTATGTCATTTACCTAAATATGCAGCTTTTTATTCACTTAAATCATTTTCAAATTGTAATGCCCCATTGTCCTGACAGAGTTCTTAACCCCTACTTTGAAGGTCAAAGGAAAACAGTATTTGCTCTAGACTAAAATTTCTAAACACAAGACAAATCAAAGCTTACAAGTGCTTTATGCCTAGGCATCTGTTACTATCTTATAAATGGCGTTCTTTTCTTATTTCCCTAAATGATGTAGTATTGTAAACCGCTCTAATGCCTTTGGGTCTGAGCGGTATATCAAATTCAATAAACATAAACATAAACATAGTACTCCATGTGACCTTGGGCAAGTCACTTAACCCTCCATTGCCTCAGAACATTACAAAGTTTTAGTTTCAGTGTAAACTGCCTTGATTGAAATGATAAAGAAGTATATAAAAACTGTTAAATAAACAAATTTACAGCCACATAAGCAGCTAATTCACAGGCACATGTGAGAGCCACTAGCTCTGCTGTTCGTGCACTGTAATTAAACTGGAAGTGCAGCAGACTCTAACACAGGATCAGAAGAGTCTGGGTCAATGATGGCATAACCAGTGCAACAAACACCCTGAACAATTTTAGAACTCCCATCACAAAAGAGGGTCAAATCAGGATTTTCCAAGGGAACATCAGAAAGATCAGGACAGGGTTTCTCATTGAGTTGCACTACCTGGCAGCAATCATGATGAGATTCCCCATCATCAGGATTAGGCAACAGAATAGCTGGGTTTAAAGTGTTAGTTCTGACAAAGGTAAGATTACTAGGAGTTAGGCGTAGCACCGTGCGGGCCGTTTAAAATGCTGCTACATTGGTTATGCTTGCTGTGGAGATTGGAGCGGTGGAGGGGTGATGTTGACAGCGGAGGTTGTGAGTGGGAGCTTAAACACCTGGTGGTATGATATCTACCTCTTCGGATGCTATGTGGAGCATTTCTTCTTGTCTCCTCTATTCCTTTAACTATCACTGTATCTCTTATTCTGTCCTATCTAATTAATGGCGTTCTTTTCATATTTTTTGTAACTTAACATAAGAACATAAGATATGCCATACTGGGTCAGACCAAGGTCCATCAAGCCCAGTATCCTGTTTCCAACAGTGGCCAATCTAGGTCATACGTACCTAGCAGTTTCCCCAAAAGACACAAGTTTTGTAGTGCTTGTACTGGATCAAGCATTGATATCCTGGGTCCCTTCTTAATAATGGTTTATGGACCTTTCCTCCAGGAACTTGTCCAAACCTTTTTTAAACCCAGCTACACTAACAGCCTTTACTACATCCTCCGGTAACAAATTCCAGAGTTTGATTACACGTTGAGTGAAAAAAATATTTTCTTTTATTAGTCTTAAATAGTTTACCCTGTAGCTTCATTGCATGTCCCCTAGTCTTTCTATATTCTGATAACTTAAACAATCGATCTACGTTTACCCGTTCCACTCCGTTCATTCATTTATAGACTTCTATCATATCTCCCCTCAGCCGTCTCTTTTCCAGGTTAAAGAGCCCTAACCTTTTTAGCCTTTCTTCATAGGAGTATCCTTCCATCCCCTTTACCATTTTGGTGGCTCTTCTCTGAACCTTTTCTAATAACGCTATATCCTTTTTAAGATACGGCGACCAGAATTGCACACAATATTCAAGGTGTGGTCTCACCATGGAACAGTATAGAGGCATTATAATATCTGTTGTTTTATTTTCCATTCCTTTCCTTATGATACCTAGCATTCTATTTGCTCTCTTGGCTGCCGCTGCACACTGGGCCGAGGGTTTTAACATGTTATCCACAATGACGCCTAAATCTCTTTCTTGGGTGGTGGTTCCTAATGTGGAACCTTGCATTGTGTAACCATAGTTTGGGTTGGTCTTCCCTAGGTGCATAACTTTGCATTTGTCCACATTAAATTTCATCTGCCATTTTGATGCCCAGTCTTCCAATTTATCAAGATCCTCTTGCAATTTTCCACAATCCTCTTGGGTTTTAACAACTTTAAAATAGTTTTGTGTCATCTGCAAATTTGATAACCTCACTCGTTATTCCACTTTCCAGGTCATTTATGAATATGTCAAAAAGCAGCGGACCCAGCACAGATCCCTGGGGTACACCACTATTCACCTTTCTCCATTGGGAAAATTGGCCATTTAGCCCAACCCTTTGCTTTCTATCTTTTAACCAGTTCCTGATCCACAGTAGTACACTGCCTCCTATCCCATGACTCTTTAGTTTTGCCAAAGGTCTCTGATGAGGGACCTTGTCAAAGGCTTTCTGAAAGTCCAGATACACTATATCAACTGACTCAAATTTGTCCACCTGTTTATTCACACTTTCAAAAAAACATAACAGATTAGTAAGACAAGATCTTCCTTGTCTAAAGCCATGTTGGCTGTCTCTCTTTAGGCCATGACTATCTACATGCTGAGTAATTTTATTCTCATGTTGATGAGGGGATAGTAGTTAAAGGTATACATTGAATAGTGGGGTCCCGGGTAGTTCTTTCTTGTTTGTTTATTAAAATGATGTGAATTTACTCCACTCCTCCTCATAATGTGGACTGTTATATGATGAAGTGTATGATTTTGGTTCTTTAATGATATTGATTTCTTATATTCTTTGTTACTTATTGTATGAATAAGTTTCAATACTTAATAAAATATAAAAAAAAAAAAAACATAACAGATTAGTAAGACAAGATCTTCCTTGTCTAAAGCCATTTGGCTGTCTCCCATTAGGCCATGACTATCTACATGCTGAGTAATTTTATTCTTTATGATGGTTTCTACCATTTTTCCTGGTACTGACGTCAGGCTCACCGGTCTGTAGTTTCCCGGATCACCCCTGGAACCCTTTTTAAAAATTGGTGTTACATTGGCGATCCTCCAGTCTTCAGGTATTAGAGATGATTTTAATGATAGTTCACAGATTACTAATAGCAGGTCTGCAATCTCATATTTCAGTTCTTTCAACACCCTTGGATGTATACCATCTGGCTCAAGTGATTTGCTACTCTTCAGTTTATCTAATAGTTGTAATACATCTTCCCGATGTATCGATATTTCCTTCAATTCTTCCACACCTTTAAATACCACTTCAGTCATGGGTAACATCCCTACATCTTCCTCAGTAAAGACCGAAGCAAAGAATTCATTCAGTCTCTCTGCTATCGCCTTGTCGCCTCTTAGTGCCCCTTTAACTCCTCTATAATCTAATGGACCAACTGACTCTCTCACAGGTTTTTTGCTATGAATGTACTTGAAAAAAATCTTTATTTCGCAGTTTTTTCTTCCACAGCAAGCTTCTTCTCAAATTCTCCCTTTGCCTGCTTTATCAATGCCTTGCATTTGACCTGCCAGTGCTTGTGCTGTTTCCAGGTTTCGTCGTTTGGCTCTCTTTTCCATTTCCTGAAAGTTGCTTTTTTGGCAACAACAGCCTCTCTGACCTCACCTTTAAACCATGCTGGAAGTTTTTTGGACTTCCTTCCACTTTTCTTAAAGCATGGAATACAGCTGGTCTGGGCTTCCAAGATAGTATTTTTCAACAACACCCAAGCTTGATGTAAGTCTTTAACCTTTGCAACTGCTCCTTTTAGTTTTTTCTTAACTATTTTTCTCATTTTATCATAGTCTCCCTTTCGAAAGTTAAAAGGTAGTACTGTGGATTTCCTTACTATCCCTCCTCCACTAATTAAATCAAAGGCGATCATGCTATGATCACTATTGGCAAGTGGCCCCAACACCCTTATCTCTTGCACTAGATCTGGTGCTCCACTAAAGACTAGGTCTAATATGGCTTCCCCTTTGGTCGGTTCATGAACCAGCTGCTCCAAGAAGCAGTCATTTATGTCATCTAGGAATTTTATCTCCTTAGCATGTCCTGCCATGACACTGACCCAGTCGATACCGGGGTAATTGAAATCACCCATTATTATTACTGCGCTGTAACTTTTGTTAGCTTCCTTGATTTCTTTGAGCATTTCATCATTGTTCATTCTGGCCAGGCGGTCGATAGTACACCCCCACTGCCATCGCCTCCCCTTTTTACATGGAATTTCAATCCATAGAGATTCTACAGCAAATTTAGTTTCCTGCAAAACTTTAATCCTTTCTGACTCAATGCCCTCTCTAACATAAAGCGTAACCCCTCCACCAATTTGATCAGCTCTATCATTACGATATAGTTTGTAATATTGAAAACCGCTCTGATGCTTTGGCTTGAGCGGTATATCAAATGTAATAAACATAAACATAAACAGTCTCTTACCTATTTAGTCTAACATTTGGAAAATGTTGAGTGTTCTTTTGATTTAGCAGCATGTGAACAGAATGGGGATCTGCCACAGTCAGTTCATGTCCCTGTACAAACTTATTTGCTTTTTCTACAATAGCAGCAGTGGCAGCTACTGCTCTCAGGCAACTTACAGATCCTTCGGCCACTGGGTCTAACTAGCAAGAAAAGTACATTATAGGTCGTTTACGCAGTTCCAACTCTTGAGTGAGGACCCCTGAAGCCACCCCCCTCTGTTCATGGACAAAGAGGGTGAAAAGCTTACGGTAAGCTGGGAGACCTAGGGCTAGGGCTGTGGACAAGACTTGTTTCAGCTGATCAAAGCAATTGTTTGCCTCTTTTGTCCAGTACAATTCGTCCGGTTCCTTTGTACGTGCCATGGCAGTGAGAGGTTTAGACAAGTCCCCAAACCCTGGGATCCAGGCTCCACAAAACCCTGACACTCCTACGAATACTCTCATCTGTCTTTTAGTATCTGGCTTAGGGCAGTTTATGATATCCTGAAATCTGCTTTCAGATAATTTCCTTTGACCTTATGATAGCACACGGCCCAAATAGTGTACTTCCTTTTGGGCAAACTGAATCTTTGTTAGGGAGATTTTGTGGCCTTTGTAAGCTAAACTAATTAAAAGGTCTTTAGTATCCTGCACATTTGTTTCCCTTATGAGGACATTCACGTTTAAAGTGGCCCTTTTGACCACACTGGAAACAGGTACTGATTCCAGGATTATTTGGTCGAGGACCCCTAGGAAATATGTTTTGATTTTGGTTAATGACAGCAGCCAATAGCTTAGTCACAGTTTTCTCATTGCACTTTTCCTTACTGTCTCTATTGTTAAACACAGAGGTGGCCACAGATAGTATTGCATTTAAATTCTTACCATTAAAATCATCTCTTGATGCTAGTCTGTGCCTTATATCAGGAGTGCATTGTCCTTTAAACAAGCCTCGCATTAAAGCGACATGGGCAGCCTCATCAGGGTCTCCCCAGACCCTTACAGCTTCCTTAAGGTGCTGAAAGAAATCTGAACGGTGTTCATCTGGTCCGTGCTTCACTTCATGCACTTTCTGCCAATTAACAGTCTTATGGGCATCCCTACGGAGACCTTCCAAAATGCAGAGATGGAAGATCATAATAAGGTAACTTCCCTCTGCATTGCTAGGGTCCCAATTGGGATTACAGTCAAAATCATCATCAGCAAGGCATCTAATATCCTGGGTCTGTCATTATCTCAATTAATAGTGCTTCAGGCTTCTTTTGGCGGCCCTAATAACCTCTGGCCCCTCCCCAGCCTTAAGGAAAGTCTGAAGGAGTACCTGGCAGTCTTTCCAGTCTGCCTCATGCGTAAGAAAAATAGTTTCAAAAACTTTAATTTTCCAGTTAAGGAGGTCTGCAGTGGATAAAGGGACATAGAACTTGTGGTCTGTAACTTGCCCATTAGTCCCCATAGTAGGGACTACTCTCAGGGGCATTAGGCTAGTAATATCTTGGGCATTATTAGAATGTATTATAGCTTAAGTGATATTTGGCATATCTCGGACACTGGTGGCAATGCTTACAAATTTACAGATTGGTACAGGGAGATGAGAGCGTGTTCTTTGAGAAATGCTCTCTCCCTCTTCCAGGGAAACTGTTGCCTGTGATGAACTTTCTGCCTGTGTGGGGCTGGGTGTCTGATTAACTGATCCCTGGGATACTAACCTTACTGAAGGGGGGGATTCTAACCTCAGGATGGGAAGGTCATCTGGAAGCTCCAGAACATCAGGTAACCTCAGGGCAGTAGGGGTTAAATTATAAAGCAAGGGGTCAAGGGGTCATCTAGGGTCCCAAATGCTGGGTCTCAATAGACAATATAGTCACAAGCAGTGGTTAAGGTTAGATAGCTAGTAAAAGTATACTGATGTCTGAAACTGGTGAGGTTACTGACAACAGTAGAGTAGATTGATAGCAATAGTAGATTATTGGTAGCAGTGCAATGGAGATTGGAGCTGGACATCGCTGCAGCCTTTGATTCAGTAAATCACGAGCTTCTATTAAGACGACTGATTGACAAAGGCATTAATGGACGAGCGCTCGAATGGTGCAGATCCTACCTGTCTGAAAGATGGCAACATGTTCGTTCTGGAGGGACAAATTCTGAACCTTTCCACCAAAGTCAAGGAGTCCCACAAGGTTCCTCCCTTTCTGCGCTCTTGTTCAATATTTACATGCAGCCAATTTGTAACATCATCCGGTCTTTCAATGTCGAATGCATGTTATACGCAGACGATGTCCTCCTCTACATACCTTTCTCTACTGAGCATCTGGACCTCTCCCCACTGACGAGTTGTTTCAATGCAATATCTGACTGGCTTCTTTCTCAAAACCTCAGAATACAACATAAGAAAATGGAAGTACTCTTCATTACGAGGAACCCCAACTTCACCCCACCACAATATCTTAAAGTAAATGAAGCTGAACTGCACTTTAAATCATCAATACGATACCTAAGAGTCACCCTAGATCAACGCCTGGATTTGAAGGCTCACATTGGAAACATAGTCAGATCAATCTACTACAAGATCCGCTCACTTAGGCATCTACGCTCCATGCTTGAACCAACTGACTTTCGGACAATTTTCCAGGCATTGGTCATACCTCATTTCGACTATGCCAATGCCATATTACAAGGTCTTCCCCAGTCTACACTAAACCCGCTGCAGCTAGCCATGAACACGGCAGCAAGAATCCTCCATGGAGCCTCCAGGAGCGACCACGTGACGCCTCTGCTAATACAGTTGCATTGGCTACCCATCCAAGCTAGAATAGTTTTCAAGATCTTGATAATCACTTTTAAAGCTGTTCACAATCTCTCATCCACATCCTTAACCTCCCTCATCCATGCCACATCACCAAATAGAGCAAGAAGATCCACGGCTATAAATTCCCTAACCGTACCGAAGGCACTTACTGTTTGCACTAAATCGACGGCCAACAGGGCCTTCAGTCTCAGTGCCCCAAGATACTGGAATGCATTACCCCATGATATCCGGGCTATTAAGAATCTACCACAGTTTAGGAAAGCCCTCAAAGGTCACCTCTTCAACAAGTACCTTATTGAGCCCAACTGCATCCCCTAGAGCTCCAAGACACCCCCCATACCATCCACATTCCCAGACAAACTTATAGCATACCAACAACACACCAAGTTGACACTCAAACCCATGACGTGGATTGTGTTTTCTCCATGTAGTAAGTTTTGTAAATAGTTACCCCTGTTATCCAAGTTTTTGTTCCCTGTTATCTGTAAACTCATACATGTTATTTGTAGTGAGCATTTTGTTCCATGTAAACCGCGCTGATGCCGAATAGTGCGGTATATAAGAGAATGTAAATAAATAAATAAATCTAAATCCTGATAAAGAGGAGGGGACCCTTCATCCTTTCTATTTACTACAGGACAAATGCTTTTCTGACAATTTTTCTCAAGACAGAAATTCACAAAATGTTCAAACAAATAATAATCAAGTTGATGCATCTTTTGGTCCATTAGAATGCGTCTAAGATTTGAAAGAACTGAGGGTTCAAAGGACCCACCCTTTGGCCATGGGAACTCCATCCCAGCTGTATATGATGGCCCGGCTACCGACAAAGTTTAGTTAGGACCGATTTGGACAGATTGGCCTTATCTGGCAAACGGTCCCCAGTTCTTAGAACGCATGCTAAAGGTATTTCGGTCCTGGGACCCTTAAACCTTGAATTTCCCATTTCTTACTTCCCACCAAGCCTCTAAGGGAGGTGTTTAAACCTAACACCAAGCCTGTAAATGAGGGAGGTGACCAATTCCCCACCGGTGATTACTTTTCCCTACCTGGAAACTTGTCAAGTGTCTTGCTGTCTCTTCATCAGTCTATCAATTTTCTCTGGACCTCCCACTTACCACCTTTCTCTCCCTTCAGGATCCAGGAAGGTTTTCCTCGGTAACACTGACTTTAGTGGGTGCACGCTTAACGTTCCATTGATCCAGGAGGGGGAGAGATTTCCAGTGGCTTAGATGGTCCCAATCTGGGGTGCCATTTGTCGTGGGACGAGCATCTAGCGGGGTCCAGGTCCGGTCCAGAGGATACCTGGTAAGGAGAGAACAAGAGCAAGCAAGGCAAGAGAGACAAACAAAATTTCCAGGCAGATACCTTTTTATTCACTGCTATAGCACGGGCTGGTTCACAGTAAGCTATCAAGGAGTCCAGCACTCACACAGGATTCAAGCTGGATTTTTATACAGTCTTAGTATAGCAGTTTGTCACGTGGGTTAGAGAAGGATAACAATTTGGAAGAATTCTCTGGGCCCCCTTGCAGCTTCTTCCTACAGAATTGTCTAGGTAGCATATCTGGAGAGTACCTAACTGCTAAGAGTCCCTGATTGGTCAGTTGAGGGATGGCTACCTTATCTCTCCTTGCAGTCTAGAGCATTTGTGGCTAAGCTGTATGAGGCCCTACTTCTTTGTGTGTGTGCATGAGAAGACAACTCTAGCAAAGGCACTTTTCTACCTCCCCCTCCCATTCTTTTGTCAGCTTGGTTGTAAAGATAGTTTATCTGTTTTAGCCTGTCGGTGTTCTTGTGCTGAAGCTCCTGTCTAAAGTTTAATGGCTGTTTATTTCAGCATATCATTTATTTTATTCTGGCATGCTATCTCCTTTTTCACATCTCAATGGGACACCAATGCACATTCATGCCAGCCAGAGCATTGTGAGGTGCGGATGGACAACCCAGAAGACATCCTCCGCAGCAGAATGTGGTGCATGCTGGGCCATCTAGATGCCTGATTCCTCAATTACAGGTGCGTCTAGATCCTGTGGTTGTGGAATCGGGTGCAACT
Organism: Ichthyophis bannanicus; assembly: GCA_033557465.1. Taxonomy (NCBI): domain Eukaryota; kingdom Metazoa; phylum Chordata; class Amphibia; order Gymnophiona; family Ichthyophiidae; genus Ichthyophis; species Ichthyophis bannanicus. The sequence continues at coordinate 861,438,404 of CM066034.1, forward strand.
TGGCCCCGTCTAAGTTTTCGGCGTGCAGACAGCCTAGGGGTGCACCGTTTGGAATCAGCATCTAATTGTATACCCTGTAATGGGGCAGTAAATAGGTGGGTTAAGGGTGGAGAATGGGTATGGACTGTGCATGGCAACTTATCGTGCACTGTCACAATAGCATAGATGCTCTTGCCGCCTTCTCGGTAGGAGGAAGTAAGTGCATAACTACTATACTTACCATGCAGTAAAGTGTTTTTCTGTATGAAAACTGTTTGGGGACATGCTAGGAATGCCCTCAAGAGTTACCACATAGGCTTTACTGCTACCACATGGGAAGTGGAAAACTTTATCATACTTTAGTAAAAGGGCCCCAAAGACTGGAGGAGTATAAGGCACCAGATGACACCAGAATGATGCAAGCCAGACTCTGGCAAAGAGGCCTTTTCCTATTTTTTTTTTAAATTTATTGAATATGAATTGCAAAAAAACATGTTTAGCCATAGATTACAGATGCTGGGAAGGAACAAAATGGCCTGTGAAAGGATATAACAGGAATAGAGCAGGCTAAGGTGACCAGTTAACCATACGCAATCTACTGACATCTGCTAGCTGGAGGTCAATAAAAGCTGACTGACAAGTATACATTTCACCATGGCCCCTCTTCTCCCCTTGCTTCGCCAAGAAATCTCCCTACTGTTTTACGTAGGCTTGAAGGGGCTTGAATCTTCAACAATTTTATCCAAACAACTTAAGACAGACTTTATCTTTTTTATTGGAATGCTTAATATACTGCCTTTCCGGAACCATCAGGGAGGTGTACAATAATAACAAAAAAAAAGTGGCCAGAGGCCAGGGAAATAGAAGAGGAACTACAGTTTTAGACAGGAAAGCACTCATTCATACCAGAATAAGGGAAAGAAGAGGAAGAGAAGAGGGCTCAGGCCAGAGGGCTAGGGGGAGCCAGGAGAGGAAAGGTCATAGGCGACACCAAAGAGGTGGGTTTTTAGAAGTGACTTGATCCTAGAGTAGAACTGTTCTTGGTGAAGTGTGGAGGGGAGAGAGTTCCAGAGGGAGGTGGTCAGAAAAAGAAGGCTGAATGTCGAGTCTGCTCAAGGTGGGCCTGGGCAGGGGAGGAAAGGGCAAGGCGATTGACGTGTATGGACCAGAGGCTACAGGGTGCCGGCGGAACTGTAGGGAGTCGGACAGGTACTGAGTGGTGTGTGTATAGAGAGCTCTGTGAGCCAGAATCAGTAGCTTGAAAATGATTTGATGAGAGACAGGCAGCCAATGTAACTGAATAAGTTACATTGGCTTATTCAGCCAGTGTAACTTATTAAGGTAGTGTGTGATATGGCTGAAACAAGAGATATGGGAGAGGATCCGGGCAGCATTATTTTGAATCATTTGGAGGCGATGCAGTTGATATTGAGGATACTGGCATAGATTATATTGCAGTAGTTCTATCATGAGATAACCAGAGATAGGAGGAGAGTAGTGAGAGATGCAGAGGCAGGACTGCACTGACAGAGCGGATTTATTGAAGGTAGAAGTATGAGCGACGAGTTAGGGCTGAAATGTGAGTGTGAAAGGACAGATCAGAATATGATGTAACACGAAGGCACTGCAGTGAGGATACTAGCGGGATTGGCGAGTTGAGAAGAGGGGCAGGTGTGGGACAGGCATTGCCAAAGGAGAACCATATTGCAGATGTCTTGGAGAGATTAAGATGCAAGAGGTTAGTAGTCAACCAGCGGGCAACACGTGAAAGCCAGATATTCAGAGGTGAGAGATCCGGATTGGTAGGGGAAGTGTGGAAAAGAAGAATGATATCATCGGCATAATAATATGCCAAGATACCAGTCTGTTGTATCAGAAGAGTGAGAGGGGCCAGGAAAACGTCCCAACTCCACTACTGCACTCCAAGCTTTTCTCAGAGTCACGTCTTTTGGATTCTTAAGACCCCCTAGAACATATTGACGATCCAGTTCCTTTTCTCCCAGACAATGGGAACAATCCTTCTTTCTCCCTGTCCTCACTCCCAATAGCCTTTGGCTATTTTGCAAGCCTTCACATATAAATGTCTCTAATTAATTAGAGATGCTGCTTTCTATATCTTACTTTTGAGAGGGATAAAAAGAATGGGGTATTAAGGAGGATAACTCCCTTAATCCCTCTTATAAAAGGCTAGGTGAACCAAACACTTTTGCAAAACCTAAATGGGCCAGGGAATAAGGTATAAATCTTGACATGAGCAATTACAGTCATACATGTCTATTCCCTGTGTGAAATTGAGCATGCACGTGTATATTTTTGACCTGCCCAGGCCATCGCCTAACCATGTTCCTGACATGCCCCCTTACAGTGTCTATGTAGTAAGAGTATCCATGTATAAATTGAGCCATTTTTAAATATGCCATTTCCACATGAAAATGCCAGATTTTACATGTGGAAATTACAAATAGGGCTTTTAAAATAATCTCCTAAATGTGACATCCCTATAATCCAGGTTTTCCGAAACCTGTCCTGAGGCCTCCCCAGTTGGTCAAGTTTTCCGGATATCCATAATGAATATGCAGGAGAGAGGTTTGCATACAATGGAGGCAGTGCATGCAAATCTCTCTCATGCATATTCACTGTGGATATCCGGAAAACCCGAGTGGCTGGGAGACAGGTTTGGGATCCCGTGCTGTAATCAAATGCTTGCACAAAAAAAAAGACCTTCAGCTTCCTTCAAGAGCTAAATATTAAAAATATCCAGACAATCCTAAAAAAGGTAAAATAGCTGTAATAAATGCACTATTAACATCAACACATATCAAAAGATGAAAAAAATAATTAAGACCCTTTCCTCCACCCGTTACACATCTAATACAATAATAATACAATCACCTGAGCCATAGACAGTATCCACATGTGCTGCTTTATTATATATTTGTGATTTGTGATGTAAGCATAATTCATCAAATCTGCTCTTGCTTAAATGCTTTTGGAGTTTTTTCCTGCAAGCCTTTGTATAGTTTTTATTTGCCAGCTTGGTGTGGTTCAATTCCCTCCTTAGGGAATTACTCCCTAGTTCCCTTATTGAAATATGAATTACTTGTACTATAGCAACTATAAGTTTATCCTGCTAACTATGGGTTTAGTGTGCATAAAAAATTTAAAAAAGGGCAAGGGATAGGTCAGATCACACCGGCATGCTCATAAGGAAATCAATTGATTCATTAGGAATCATAAATTCTTTACTGGCATTTTCGCATAAAACATTCCTAGCTAATGTCTTAGTGCCCGCAGTATTAAATATAAATTGGAAACCTTTCTTAGGCCAGTGAATAAAGAATAAGGCTACTCATATAATACTTGCCTCATTACTTAGAACTCATAGAGGTGTAGTTTCTAATGCACTTTAAGAGATTAATGCATTTATTTGTCATAAAAGCTCATTAAATAGCAAAAATATTTACTATTTTCCTTTAATGTGCAATTTCATAGTGCATCATAGGTTTGTATTTGAATTTATTTAGCTTATGCCTTTCCAGTAGTAGTACAGAACAAGCTACATTCAGGTACAGTATCTCTTTGATCCCAGAGGACTTAAAATTTAGGTTTGTGCCTGAGAAAATGAAGGGCTGTGTAATAATGAAATGTAAAGCATGGAAATACATGCAAAGCAGTTCATTATTATGCCTGCCATTCATTTGTCTAGATTCATGAGCCTAATTTAGGTGTCTCGTGCTGAAAATCGGTGCTAAGCTCCTAACTTTTTTCCCCGGCCTAAATATGCCCCTATTGCCAACCAATTTTTAGGATTCTAAATTTAGGAGTTTACTGAAATTTTGGGCTTAAATTTAGGCATTCGGCTCAAGTGAATTTTAAAACTAGCCAATTGAAGAACCTAAGGAGCCCTTTTACTAAAGTGTGGTGTGGTTTTGTAAATAATCTGCCAATAGCGTGTAAAACCATGGTGCATTAGCTGCATAACCACCGCTTTAACTGTCGGGGATGTGGACAGCATGTTTCCCTCCATTAATATGCTGTGCATTGCCTTAACACATGACAAAATTAGTGCTGGTGCCTTTACTGTTGTATATAGTTAACCAGGATATCCTTCATCAGATAACCCTGCATTGTATTTAGTTTCCCCTATTTCGCCAAGTTATACTTCCTGTTAAATGTAACGACCAGACATGTGTAAACTGTCAGATGTTTTCTGTTCAATGTAAACCGCGCTGATGTCTAATAGTGCGGTATATAAGAATTGTTAATAATATTGAGCTGTTGATAATTGCACCCATGCTAATTCTGAGCCTTACAGTTTGCACAGAAACTGCCCATTCTCCGCCCCTAAGCTGCCTACTTTTCACCCCAACACGCAAAGCCCAATGAGCATGGACATCAGGTCATGCTAACAGTTACGTGAGTCACAGTGCACAGTTAGCACATGCTGTAACCCACACTAACTACATGGTGTACTTTAGTAAGAGGGCTCCTAACTCTCATTTAGGAGCATAAAACTTTTGAATATTGATCTCCAGGTGTTTGTATTAAAAGTGAGCATTAATTTTTTTTTTTAACAGACATTTGTTGCATTTCTAACATGCTGTGGAATAAATGTTTTATGTGTTTTAGAGAATAGTACATTAAGGTCTGATTTTATAACGGGAAGTATGTGCATGAAGCCCAAAAATGCACCTAATTTATATAAGCAACATGGATGCCAATGTGGCTTTATAAAATGGGCTCCAAGATCCATTCCCAGTAGCACACAGATGTTTATTTATTTATTTAGCAAGGCTTGATATACCGCCCATACCGAAGTGTCAGGGCGGTGCACAAAATTAAAAATCGTGGCTACTAGAAAATTAAAAGGAGGAAAGGAACGCCATTAGGTTGACAGGAAAGCAGTGATAAGAAAAGAGAAGAAAATAGAAAGGAACGAGATTAGGCACATGAATAAAACTGACATCTGGAGGGGATGGAAGGGACACGGAAGGGGGAGGGATGGAGATCATGTACGGCATCGGGAACATCATGTGGTGACGGGGAGATCAGACAGAAAAGATAGGTTTTAAGTAGACCTTTAAAGCGAGGAAATGACGCTTCTCTGCAGAGAGAGTGAGGAATAGAGTTCCAGTGGGCAGGGCTTAGAAAGAAGAAGGCAGAGTGGTGGGTGAGTTTGAGATGTGCTTGGGATGGGGAGGGAAGAAAGAGACGATTACTATGGGTGGAATGAAGGAGACGAGAGGTAGGCTGGTGGAAAATAAGGTCAGATAGATATTGGTGGGAACCCGTGTGGAGAACCTTGTGTGTAGTAATGAGGTACTTGTAAACCAATCTGAATTTGATGGGAAGCCAGTGAAGGGAGAGAAGACAGGGGTGATATGACCAAAAGGGGAAGTGTGGGTGACAAGACGGGTGGCCGTATTTTGAATAAGTTGAAGTCGACGGAGCTGGTAATTAGGAAGGCCGGCGAAAACTGAATTACAGTAATCGAGGCGGGAAATCACCAGGGAGAGAACCAGGGTAGTGAGGGAGAAAACAGAGAGAAAGAGCCGAAGAGTTTGAATCCTACGAAGGTGGAAAAAACAACTGCGTACGAGAGATGAGATATGTGGATGGAAAGACATGGAAGAGTCAAGGGTGACACCAAGATAGCGGAGCATGGGGACAAGCGGGATAGGGAGGGAGGACATCGTGGGAGCTAGATTAGGAGGGGTGGCGGCAAAGGAGAGCCAGATAGTGGAGCCAGATGTTGCTCAAATACTTGTTCTGAAGAAGGTGTAAATGTGTCTATGTAATTTATATGTGTACCCATGTATATTATAAAATCCATTATGTATATTGCACCTCTACCTTTGCTCTGCATAAACTACACCTCCGAGAATGCGCAAAAGCAGATGCATACTCTCCATGTGTGTTGTTGTTTTTTTTTTTATACAAGTACATGACGGTGCAATTTTATAAAAGCCCTTTTCTATGTTTAAAACAGATTTTACATGAGGCCGAAACTTTGTACAAATGTCTCCCGACATGCACTGCAATAATTCACGTTACAAAGGTGCATCAAAGTGCACTTTTAACACTCAATAGTAAAATAGTCCTTTAAGGTAATTTTATAGTTGCCCTCATTTCTGAAAGTTGGCCACAACTGTATTATATATAGATCCTCCATGAAGGTAACTGAACTTTCCATACAACAGACTGTCAGCTTGCAACCCCTGTTTATATAACGTGGGACTGCTTTTTCTATACTGCCCCCCTTCGATGGCAACAACCAATCTGGGAATCTATTCAACAGCTCATTTTGGATCTCATGGTTGCACATCCAGATCTGCCAGTCCTCGATGACTTCAATGTCCATTATGCCTCCTCACGAGCTCGTGACCGTTCTTTGTGCAATTTCTTGACAGACAAATATTGTATTGTTAGGTGCCGTCGAGTCAATATCGACTCTTGGTGGTGGCCCTGTGAATAGTTGCCCATGTTGTGACTGTCTCCTGGGTTTCCTTTGCAAACATATCCACGATTTTCCCTTTGTAGATGCTGTTGGATTTTCAAAACAGGCTTGCATGTACTTTTCTCAGGAAAACGAGTCATATGCACTTTTTGGTATGCATAATTTTTCTGAGGTAAAACATGCTGGCAATTGGCTAAATGTACTGTAGATCTGTTTTTTATTAGTCTTTTTTTGATGTTCTATTTTGTCTTTTGTTTTAACTAATGCTAATATTGCCCATAAAATTTAATAGGTGGAAAATAAATGTTTTAACAAACTAAAATAGACAAATACATATGTATACTTTTACAAATAAAAAAATATGCATTTATTTCCAAACTCCACCTTACCCCATCAAGAATGCCTCCCTAAGCTGTAGGTCAAGTTGCAAATCTATGGGCTGTATCCAGGTTTCTTTACCCCCATATAGTTTGGGCAGTTTTATAAAAACCTATTTCAAGGGTATAGTGCTGCCTTACTTGTGGAAATGTCTTTGAAAATTGACTTTAATTAAAGCATCTGGCAAAAACGAACCAACCCTTAGTAGATAATTTATAAGGGGACGTCTAATTCAAAAGGGCAAGTAGGCACCTACTTAGGCACTACTAGATGCCGATGCGTCCTTATAAAATACTAGCATAAGAAAGAGAGATCTACTTATTACTACTATTTGTCATTGGTATAGCACCATAAGGTATATGCAGCACCGTGCATATACACATGAGAGACAGTCCCTTCTCAATAGAGCTTACAGTCTAAGCAAGACAAACACAATGAACCGGGGACAAGAGATGAAAAAGGATGTCAATTCAGTTTTTCAGAATGTTTACTGAATGTTTAAAAAGAGTTTCCATTTGTGAGACAGCTGATGCAACTATTAAAACTGAACATATGAAGCCTCTAGTCACTAGTGGAGAGTGAAGAGACAGAATTCATGAAAAATAGAGAGCCCTTGGAGAAAATACACATTTGAAGAGAAAGTTGTGAATTATAGCACTCATTAACGGGGAAAATCCTTTTGCAGTGTATGTTTATGACAATAGATGGCAACTAAGGAATGGTAAGGTTCCCAGATAGCTCCAGGCAAGAAGTTGATGAGAAATTTCTAGTTCTTAAACTCCCTTAGCAGCAAATTTTGGATTTATGATCTTTTATGGTTTTGATAGACAGTTTGTCTTATTTCCTATCTGTTAGATCAAATGTTATCTAAATATAAGTTTGCAGTGTAGATGTGCTGTGATGAAAGAAAATAAATGCTACAGAATCAATTGATGATTGTCAAAGGGTGGTAATCTTGAAACTACTAGCAAGGTGGTTCTCAAATACCCACATGTAAATAGTTTCAAATGCTCCTTTTATTGATAAATTAAATATATGCTTTGTTTCAAAATATGCAATTAAAATAATTATGTGGCATAAGAAATGGATCTTTTTATTAAGCCCCACAAACTAGCTAACATGCGTTATAGCATATGGTAATTGACAGCGATGAATGCTAACACATGGGCATGCAAGCTACCACCTGCTAGAATACACGTTAACAGGCACTTGTGTGCTAATGTGGAAAGTGAGTGGTTTAGAGGTGGAATGGCGAGCACATTAGTGCGCGAGCACGGTTAGCATCATAGTTAGCGTGGGTGTATCTAACAATACCTCTATCGTTAAGTGCACCAAAGTTTAACTATAAATGCGGCAGCACTTAGTGACTTCAGCTTCTTTAAAATACCACAATTAAATGTGATCATATAACCCCATTGCTTACTACTGAGTATTGGCTCTAATTCTTCTATTGGATAAGATCCAAAGTCTTATTACATTGCAAGCAAGATAATTCTATGGCTCTTGAATACAAACTCTCTGCCTGAGAGTTCTGAAAGGGGGCTTTATAATAGCTAACTTTTTCTGTTGCATTGACTATTGGTTTGTAGCCGTATTTCAGCAGGGGAATTTTTGTGTTCTTAAGCAAAGCCTTTTTCTGCTGCTATAGTTTCCTTCTCTTTTAAACTTCAGCTTCAAAGAGGAAGGCAAGCTCTTTGAAGTCATTGCACTCCTCAGGTGTTAGATACCTCCCTTCCCACCCCAGCTCCCACTCACCCCATGCGAGAATTCCTACTACTAAGAATTAGCTTGTTGACAGGGCAACACCCTTCACTAACCAGGCAGCGGTGATATTGAGCCACTGCCTGGTTAGCTTCTGTAGCTAAAGTAAGGCCAGCATTTGCTGCACGTTACTTTAGCTGCATGTCACAAACCGAGCAGCTCAGTATCAGCGCTGTCCAGTTAGCGGCAAGTGCTGCTGCTACATGCCCAGGCATTCCCCGATGCTAAACAGCTAGCATTGGGGCATTTTATGGTGGCCCCTACTGAATATCTGCCAGAGAAGTATTTACATGATTTGCAGGTCTGGAAACTGTGTAAATGCCTTTGAATATCCCCCTTCTGCTTTCTGAAGAGTCATCCGGCTGTGCTTCAGAACAGAGATGATCAGTATGGATTACTTTTTAGTTATTTTATTTGAGGAGTTGTCTCTTTTTCTTTTTATTCTTTTATTAAATTATTTCTGATCTTTTTAGTTTTATTTTATCTATATAATTTTATGTATCCCGCTTTGATGATTTGAAAAGCAAATTAATAAACATGAATATGCAGCCCTACTTAAATGAAAATATTTTGGGGGATTTATGTAGCCTCATATAATTTAATGTAACTTAATATAAAAAAATATGACTGTGGTTCTGTACTGAAATTTCTTTTTTTTTTTAAACTTTTATTTTCATTTTGCAACAAACAAAAGAAACAACACACCAAAAGAGACAAAACAAGTATACAATAAGGAAAAGTAAACCCATTACCCCCCACCCCGATGCTTCTTCTCTACCCGATTATATCAGCATGTGAGCGCTTCCAATTAACAGTGATTATACATCAAACGATCAAAAGAGTATCTACAATACAGCATGATCATGGGACAGAGATATATACAAAGTTAGACAGTCAGATGAGAGCATTTAGCAAAATGTACATAGTCATTGAGCATCTTCCATTGAGACCAATGAGAAGGAGTCTGAATGGAGGAAGCGAACAGACGAGGTATTTGTTCATATTTACTGTAAAGACAGGCATGATTCCACCATTCATTGGGGCTCAGATGGGAGCTAATTTTCCAGTATTACTTAATTAGGGAAATAGCAATGCCAAGCATAAAGTTCGAAAGGAGATAAGCCATTTTTGGGAGAGAGGGGATCCCCGCAACTGGGCGAAGTCCCACTATCCTCCAAGAAAGGGGCTCCTGAGAGTGCGAGATAGACTAAATACGACCCCAGACCCGACGCCAGTAATACTGTAGTGCGGGATATTCATGCATAACATGAGGCAATGAACCAATGGCCGCAGGACGTGTCCAGCAACCATTGCCCTGAGTAGTGTTCCATTTGTCTAATCTGTGAGGAATGTAAAAACACCGGTGGGCTAGAAAGAAGAGGGTCTGAGTGAGTGAGACGGATCGGGAACCCGTGTCCCTCTACTCCAGATAAGGCTCCATTGCTCCGAGGTCAAAGTCACATGCAATTCTCTCTCCCATACTTTCTGCGCTATAGGGGTATCTCTAGTTATAGCATTACATAAGGTTTAGTAAAATTGGATGCTACACCCGGTGAACTACCGAGAGATCGGAAAGTCTCCAATCAACCTTATGTAGAGAATGCCGATGGCGGGAGTACTCTAGTGCTCCGAAGGCGATGCTGAAGTTGCACTGACCAGAGTCGGGAGTCTAAAGATTGCATAAGAGTATTAAAGGCACCTAAAGTGTCTAAAAGCATTGGTGGATAGTGGGAGTCTGATGGGAGAGTCATACCAGGGAGAAAGGTAAGAGGAATCGGTTTGCAAAGGCCCGCTTCTATATCTAGCCACACAGGTCTACTCGGTACTGGATCTTCCAACCAACGAGCACCTTGTTTGAGAAGAAAAGATTGAGGTAACACTTGAGTAAAATCGCCACCAAGTATTAATGGAGCATTGGCAGAGGCCAAGGCCAACTGCGCAATACTTGCATAGTAAGCAGGGTTGTCCACATTCGGGGCATAATGCAAATACACGTGAATGCACTATCTCCAACCTCAAGGTGTACACGGGCCCATCTACCCTCCTTGTCAGCGCTAATATCAGGTACAGTAGCGTGCAAAGACTTCTTAACCAGAATGGCTATCCCGTACCATTTGGAAACGGTGGGAGAATAGGCAGCTACCATGTGAGGCTTAGCATTGAGTTTCAGTGTTTCAGCAGAGTTTAAATGCGTTTCCTGAAGAAACACTAAATCAACATGCTCATGGCTAAGATAGCTAAGGATTTTCTTTCCTTTGAGTGGACCATTAATGCCTTTGACGGTGAATGATAAGATTTTACATAAGGCCATTCAGAAAAGTTAAAAATTCTGAGCATGATAGCACACATAATTTCACTATGTCCCTCAAACTGACTGTATCTGGCTGTACACATGACATAGGAAAAATAAGCTAATATAATACAATGAAGCGCCCCACATTAACAAAAAAAAACCGCAGTACGGTAGAGGAGAAGCAAAACCCCAAAATTACTGGCGACCATGTGTCTGCGGGGAGAAACCCCAGAGAAGGCCGAAATTGAAAAAACACATAACCTGTAGGACTGTGCGTGCTCCGAATCCGACCGAGGCACACATCATGAAGGGATAGGAGACCAAAAAACAAAAGTCATATAGAGAAAGAAAGAAAGTCCAGGCTATTTCTGTGCTTGGCTATGACCGCCGCATCGGGCCCTTCAAAATGGCGGATAGAGCCGGCAGATAAGAGTCCAAGATTTGGGATTAGCGCATCTGCTCTGCTTCTTTGGAGTCTAAAAATGTTGATAGTAGATCAGGATCTTCGAACGTCCTGGTTTGGTTGTGGAGAGTCACTCGGAGCTTCGCTGGATACAACAGGCCAAAGCGAGCCTGTAGCTGTTGAAGTCGAGGGCGAAAAGCAAGGAGTTTCTTCCGACGGTCAACGGTAGGCTTTGCCAAATCAGGAAAGAAGGAGACCTTACGACCTTCAAATTCCAAATGATGATTCGCTCGGGCAGCATGTAAAATTTGTTCCACTTGTTGATATCGTAGCAAGCTAAAGATAATAGGCCGGGGGGTCGTGCGGTTGAGCGCCATGTGGGCAGGAACACGGTGTGCTCGATCGATTTCCAGTTCTCTGTGAAAAGTGATCTTCAGCAAGGAGGGAAGAGTTTTGAGCAAGAATTCTCTTATATCTCCTGCTTCCACCCCCTCCGGCATTCCGAGGAGCCTCACATTGTTGCGACGGGCTCGATTATTGCTATCTTCTAACTCCTTTTGAAGATTCTGTATCTGGCGCTCAGCCTTGTCCAGTTTGCCCAAGCGCACCTCGTGCGAGTCGAGGACCCCCGCCATGTTGTCCTGCCGTAATGAAAGACTTTCAAGTCGGTCCTGGAGCACTCCAAAGTCTTCTCGCATGGCTCGAAGCGCTTCTCCATTGGACTGCACCAATTCCTTCACGCCGCGTATTTCCTCCAAAATCTCCAGGTGCATTTCGGGGTTTTCACGAAATGGAACCATCTTCTGTGGGGAGGACACCTCTGTTTTGGAGCGTTTTCCGTGAGAAGAAGAAGGAGACCCGAAGTCCAAGCGCGCTGGTTTATGGGCCGCCATCCCCCCCGAGGTGCCCCGGTCAGCTCGGAGCGAAATAGTAAATTTGTATAGGTATTAAGTCAGGATTCTAAGTAGGCCTCTCGGGAGCTTCAACGCAAAGCGTCCTACCCGCTGGACATCAGGCTCCGCCCCCCCTGTACTGAAATTTCTATATAATTTTTTTTTACTGTATATCAGTATATCTGAATTTTGGTGCTCTTAAGGGACATGGGATGGGTCTGCCTTTTTTGTAAGAAGAGGATAATCCCCCCCACACACACAAGATTAGAAAACACTGCAGTACTATAGTGATATTTCTCTGAAGTATTAATGCATGTCCCTTAGGATGATAGTGAAAGGAAATTCCTCTTCAATTAGGGAATTTGGGGCCTCTAAAATATGGTATCAAAGGCAGTTGCCTGTGTTAAGTATTCCTTAATCCAGGGCCTGGAACATCTCTATTTCACAATTAAATAGGAGTCTATTGAACATGTTTACTTTTGCAATCATCTCTCTTCTATTATTCATCACACAAATTTAAAGGTCATTTCAGTACAAAGGCAAGATGAACATTCAGTCAGTAATGTTCACAAATTCATTAAAAACATATGAATACATAAAACTGTTTATTCTGTTAATTTTACCTTGGTATGCAATTTTCAGTTGCTAAACAAACATTAACTCATCTGTGATGATACTGTTACCATATTGTTTCACAGTTTTATCTAATGATATAAGAAAAAAAAGTTGTAATTACAGCACCGGGGATCATCTCACAGTATCTCCTGAAAATTTTCCATTTTTCCTTTTCCTATGTGTGTCAAACATCAAGATTCTGTAATAGCTAACTGCCTAGAAGATTTCCACTTTTAAGTCCATGCGCCTACTCTCATACTGCTTTTTAGGCTTTTAAGGTTAGCGGTGGGGCAGAGGAAGGAGGATGTTTGGAGTTCAGCATTGATTTTCAGTACTGGGCACCTAAATTAAGCTCCTGAAGCTAGGCAAATGAATGGCAGCCCGAAATCTCGGGGCATAACTTTTAGGATCCTAAATTTTGCTGCACTTTCAGCTGAAAACTTAGATCCCTAAGTCTGACTGAAAATTAGGAACACGTTTAGGATCTAGCTTGGGTGTCCAAATGTAGGAGTTCAGCATTTTTTTGAATACTGAGCTCTTTGGAATCAGTTTTCCAATGGAGTTTCATGTTTACCTGGTAAATGTTTAGCTCACTCTGTAGAGATTCAGAAGCTATTTGGATAGTGTTGGGTCAAAGTACACTGGAGCAACCCAGCATCGTTCATATAGTAAAGGGGTGGAGTGAGAGTGGCAATCCAACACTATCCATATGGGGGGGTAAGTCCATAGAGGACACCCAAGTTATCTGCCACCCTCATTGAAGGAAATATCGATACATCGGGAAAATGTATTACAACTATTAGATAAACTGAAGAGTAGCATATCACCTGGGCCGGATGGTATACATCCAAGGGTGTTGAAAGAACTGAAATATGAGATTGCAGACCTGCTATTAGTAATCTGTCAACTATCATTAAAATCATCTCTAATACCGGAAGACTGGAGGATCGCCAATGTAACACCAATTTTTAAAAAGGGTTCCATGGGTGATCCGGGAAACTACAGACCGGTGAGCTTCACGTCAGTACCGGGAAAAATGGTAGAAACCATCATAAAGAATAAAATTACTCAGCATGTAGATAGTCATGGCCTAATGGGAGACAGCCAACATGGCTTTAGACAAGGAAGATCTTGTCTTACTAATCTGTTATGTTTTTTTGAAAGTGTGAATAAACAGGTGGACAAAGGTGAGTCGGTTGACATAGTGTATCTGGACTTTCAGAAAGCCTTTGACAAGGTCCCTCATGAGAGACTTTTGGCAAAACTAAAGAGTCATGGGATAGGAGGCAGTGTACTACTGTGGATCAGGAACTGGTTAAAAGATAGAAAGCAGAGGGTTGGGCTAAATGGCCAATTTTCCCAATGGAAAAAGGTGAATAGTGGTGTACCCCAGGGATCTGTGCTGGGTCCGCTGCTTTTTGACATATTCATAAATGACCTTGAAAGTGGAATAACGAGTGAGGTTGTCAAATTTATAATGCCTCTATACCGTTCCATGGTGAGACCGCACCTTGAATATTGTATGCAATTCTGGTCGCCATATCTTAAAAAAGATATAGCGTTATTAGAAAAGGTTCAGAGAAGAGCCACCAAAATGGTAAAGGGGATGGAAGGCTACTCCTATGAAGAGAGGCTACAAAGGTTAGGGCTCTTCAACCTGGAAAAGAGACGGCTGAGGGGAGATATGATAGAAGTCTATAAATTAATGAACGGAGTGCAACAGGTAAATGTAGATCGATTGTTTACATTATCAGAATATAGAAAGACTAGGGGACATGCAATTAAGCTACAGGGTAAACTATTTAAGACTAATAAAAGAAAATATTTTTTCACTCAACCTGTAATCAAACTCTGGAATTTGTTACCGGAGGATGTAGTTAAGGCTGATAGTGTAGCTAGGTTTAAAAAAGGTTTGGACAAGTTCCTGGAGGAAAAGTCCATAAGCCATTATTAAGAAGGGACCCAGGATATCAATGCTTGACCCAGTACAAGCATTGTGGAACCTGTGTCTTTTGGGGAAACTGCTAGGTACGTATGACCTAGATTGGCCACTGTTGGAAACAGGATACTGGGCTTGATGGATCTTGGTCTGACCCAGTATGGCATATCTTATGTTCTTATGTTCTCATGTATATTCTATGTGTATTTTCAATATTTCTGATGTTATGTAACCCACATAAAAACTTTGATTTGCGAGCTATAAATATTATTCAGTAAATAAATAGTAGGTTACACGATGGATAGTTGCAAACGCACATACATTGGCCAGTTGCTGTTCTGTAAGCATCTGTGCATGGGCCATTGTGTGCACCTGGAGAGTGGGTGTGCATAGGGATGGCACTCGGGCGCAGCAGAGGCAGCATTTGGGGATACACATGTCGGTTATAGAATACTTGTAACTTACGCGTGTGCCTTCCAAAATCTAGGTGTGGGTATTTACACCTGCCTGCTCGCACCTAGTGTGCGCACACTGGGGGACAATTGCACCCCGTTCTATAAAATAAAATAAAGCACGTGCGCTTTACTTTATAAAATCAGTGCATGCCTCAGGTGTGCCATTATAGAATTACCCTCATAAAGGTGATATTCAGCTGTTATATGGTTACTTTATATGTTTAGCTTAGGTCTATTGAATAGCAGGCCTAAAAATGGATTAAAGCAATGGTAATTGGCATCCAGTATGTTCAGCTGCATGTATAGCAGTGCTTCATATATATACCAATTTAAACACCACGGCTGGTGTTTAAAGTAAAACACCGACTACCATTGCTAATATTACCCTCTAGCTATAGGTGTGTACGTATAGGCATGTCCATATGAAGAAGCTATTAATATGATCAGATCTGTTCTTTTCTCTTAACGCACCGATAGAAGGTCCTACTGAATTTGTCTGTGAGTTGGCCACTCTAGATTTAAGCAAGGATATCTTATAGTTTGAAAACATCCTCTGCCAACAGATCAAAGGAATAGCAATGGGGACCACGATGGCCCCTGAAATAGCCAACTTATATGTGGAGTTCTTTGAAGATAAATTTTTCAAGATTGTCCATTTAAGAGAAATTTGCTTTTATGGAAACGTTACGTAGATAACATTTTGGTGTTTTTGGAAGGGGAATCTGTCAAGTATGAAACAGTTTCATATTTGTCTTAATGGATGTGATATGCATCTCGAATTTCAAATGAACAGTAGACTGAAACTCCATTTTGGACATTCTAATAATGAAGGAAGGATTAGGCTACTACAAAATATAAAAAAAAGACTGACAGAAATAAACTTAGATTTTCAAAGCTACCATGTTAGAAATCTGAAAGAAAATTTACCATTAAAGCCAGTGTTTGCATTTTCGAAGACTTTGTTCTGAAAAAAAGAGAATTTGAAAGATAGCCAAAAGATTGAAAAGGAGACTGCAAGAGCATGGATATCCCAATCAATTATTCAGTAGAGCTACATCAGTGGAGAGAGGGCAATTGTTGAAGCAAGATGTAATGTTAAAGAAACACATCCAGTAGGCACCATCAAATTTTCACATTTAGCCAAGGACTTTAAGAGAATTATGAAAAGGCACTAACATATGGACAAGGTCTCAATATATTAAAGGAAAGGAAATTTTGATGGCACATACCAAGAGCCGAAATTTGAGGAACAAACTCATCTGCATTGAATAAAAGAAAGGAGGAGAACTTAGTTATTGGTTATTTTGGAGCTGTTTTGATAAGGGATGCATGAAAAGTTCACGTTAGCTGCACATGTAAATCCCTATTTAAAAGACTTGCGTGTGCAAAAGGGCAGTCATGCATGCACTTTTAGAAGGTTGCCGTTCTGCAAACGAGTGTGAAAGTTACAATTTGGGCGTAACGTCCGTGACTAGATTGAGGTGTCTCTTTATGCTCCTGTTTTAGAAGGTAACATATGTGCATATTTCACTTTATAAAATAGGCCCCTGAATATGCATAAGTGAAGTGAGATTTTAAAATGCAATGATGCAGCCATGCAAGGACCTTTTTTGCAGATATGGGGATGTGGATGTGCATGCATGATGTAAAATATGCATGTACATATACAGAGACACATCACGAGAGACTGCAAGAGAAGATCAAAATGGCGATGCAGTAGCCTCGGGCTGAGACCAGGAGGTGCTGAGGTGGTGTTCTTATCATAGAGAGGCGGAGACATTGGTTACCTGTTATTGAGAGAGGAACAAAGATTTGTATTCAACTTAGATATGCTACAGCCAAAATATTTTAATCACACACATGATTTATGTATTTGTGAAGGTGGTGCCCCCTTGATCTTCACTTTGAGTTCCTATTATTTTTATTTGTTTTTAACAGCACTATTATTTGTATCTTTTATATATATATAATTTACCTTCTGTCTTATATATTTTTGCTTTATTTTATTTTATTTATGATTTTTGTTGATCTGTGGACAGGGGATACCACTCTAGAGTGTTTGCTGCTGTTGACCTGCCAAAGTCAGATGTTCTTATTTGTATTTATAATTGCATTTTTATGTTTGTATTTTTAATTCTGTCATAGTTTCATTTTTTATCTTTAACTTAACTTTTACATATTTTAATTATTTATTTCAAACATTTATTTTTATTTTTCATCATTTCCTTTTCTCTTCTGTTACTTTTATCTTTTAAGAGTCCTTTTACTAAACACCTCTAACAATAACTGGCCATGGTGAATGCTAAAGTGTGGGCATGCCAGTTACCAACTGCCAAAATGCACATTAGCTGGTAACATGTCGTAATGCAGAGAGTGGGTGAGTTAGGACTGGTATGCGTGTGAGGAGAGCACATTAGCATTGATCATCGTCAATGTGTCAATTGGCTTGGTTATACCTAATGATACTTCTGTGGGTATTGTTAGGTGTACCTGTGTTATTTGTGCCTCATGTTAACATTTGTATTCACGTGTTAACTGCCAGGAACATTCTGGTCACGTCCCCAGTGGTTAATGCAGAGCCTTTGCCCTTACCATGCTTTAAAAATGCCGGTTAAGTGCAAAATCTTAGTGGGATGTAGTTAAAGTTATTTATTCCACAATCCTTAGGAGAGTGGACGTCCTGATCAGAAAAAGACATAAGCACACAGGGTATCCCCTGATTTTTTTTTTTTTTTTTTTGTTAAAGGCACCTTTAAAAATAATAAGGTGTTTTTGTTGTACTTTTGTTTTTAAAAGTCTGCTCTGACAACGAGCATGCTCAAAATTTGTTGTACTCATGCCTGGGTCACACTGTCGATCAATCTCAGCTCCGCTTTTAACCGTTCAGGCTTTTTTAAATATTTTTTTAGCATTTTTCATAGTGCTTTTGATGTGTTTTTGAAGCTCGGAGCTGTGCCTGCAGAGTAAGTTTTCCATGAAACTTTGTGACATTTTTAACCATTACCTATTTTGGTGTGTAATTTGTCTCTCTGTTATGAGGGGTGGATCTTATTGGTATATAGATGGCTGGAAAAATGCTTTGAGAATCTGTCACTTTTTATTTTGGCTATGTTGAGCTAGATATATTATACTGATTTTCGAGTTTTACTCTTTATGTACTGTAGGTTCAGTTTAACCTGAGGAGTTTGTCCTTATTGTGTTTTTGGATCCCAGTGGTTGTGGCACTTTTATTTTGACGCAGGCTACCAGCAGGAATATCCAGTTCCCTGAGTAAAAATCTATTTGTCTAATGAGTTTTGTTGTTCATTCAGATTCTTTGGTGACCTAGGCAGCTTTACATGACTGTGTGAAGAGTGCCTGGACTTGGAAGGGTACATTTTTACCCGGTGTATAAGTGCTCTGGTTTCTCCATTCCCCTTTTATAAGAACATAAGATATGCCATACTGGGTCAGACCAAGGTCCATCAAGCCCAGTATCCTGTTCCAACAGTGGCCAATCTAGGTCACAAGTACCTAGCAATATCCCCAGAAGACACAGGTTCCACAATGCTTGTATTGGGTCAAGCAGTGGATATCCCGGGTCCCCTTTAATAATGGCTTAAGGACCTTTTCTCTAGGAGCTTGTCCAAACCTTTTTTAAACCCAGCTACACTAACAGCTTTGCTTTTCAGTTTGATGTTTTTAAATTCTATATTGATGATGCGGTTTTTATTTTTTAATAAAGAGATCTTGCCTCTTGACATCTAGGTTACAGCGTGTGAGTGAGTGACCTCAGTCATTTATTTATTTTATTTATTTAAGTGGTTTATATACTGCCTAATCTTAAAGCCATGGCAGTATACAGAAAAACTGAGATAAATTATACATGGAGCATATTCACTTAACTTATACATGGAACATAATTAGATACAAAGCATAACAAGGATGTGGTCAGTGTACAACATGATTAAGCCCAAGTGATGAAGTGGATAGAGTGTATTTGCATAGAGGGGACTTCAGTTGTTAGCTGGGGTAGATTGGTCTGAGGGAAGAGAAAGGGAATGAAGGGGAAGCAAGGTTCTCTGTGGGGTCTGGCCTCAGATGATCAGTTTTCACTTCCAAAATGTTCATGGAAAAGGTATGTTTTTAGATTTTTTATGAAGTCTATTAGGTCAGTTATTGCACGTAAGTAATTTGATAGAGCATTCCAATGACCGGGGCGTAAAGCAAGAAGGCCTTGTTGGCAATGGCTCTATTGCTCTTTGAGATTATGGAAGGTATCTTGAGTGTGTTTTGTAGATGTGTCCTTCTGTCCTGTTGGAGATTGAAGGTAAACTGATGAGGCCCTGGGGGATAAGCAAAAAATTTGGATCCTTTTCACCTTTCCTTTCTGTTTTTTCATTTTGCTTTTAAAGTTTGTGTTTTTAATTTCACGTGTGCAATTGTACATCCCTCACAGCTGCTTTCCCTTCATAAGCATCTTTGAAACACATTGCATACCTTTTTATGATTTTGTGTATTCACATGGTTTATGAGTTTTTAAATGTTAACAATGTACCCCAGAAGCAGGCAGAAGCCAAAACATGTTAGGTCTTTTATGAATACTGTTTTCTATTACTTTTTTGTGAGATATTTTATAGTGTATATATATTCTTTGTGTGTGTGTGTGTAGTTTTATATGTGTTTAGTGTTATAGTCAAGTCGGAAAAGGTTATTGATTTTATCTGTTGGATGGTGGGGAATGCCACTTTTTGCTTGACATAAGGACATTAACATAATCACATAACATTTAAAAATGCATAATTTGAATTTCCATGTTTCATTTCAGCATGTATGTTAATGCTGAAAAATGTGTGTTACAGTTAATACAAATGTATTATCCCATGTTAATACACATTCAGTGATAACATACATGGAAGGTTAGTTGCTAAGCTGCAGTAAAATTTTTGGATTTTGCCACAGTAGTCATGAATCTGCAGTAATTTGCAAACTGAATTATTCTGCGCTCTTGGAGTATCAGGCTGCTAACATGTGGCCCGACGCTCCCGGAGAGCTGTTTTAAAGGGTCGGTGCCTGCAAAGATGCATACATACAGGCCTGGACTGAGCCATAGGCAACACAGTCAATTACCTGGGTTGACAAACTTTGAAGATATAAAATACCTGGACTAAAGAGAAGCTTGAAACACTGACTTTTGGACCATATTCTGTGATCTCCATGGGAGAAAACTCTACTTGCTACTGCTCTCTTGTCCTTCCTGTGGACACCACCACCTTAAATTTGGCCCTGCATGCAAAACATCCAATTGTTATGCAAATCAAATAAAACAACTTGTGCTGAATTTTGCAAGGTGTGTTATTCGTAGAAAAAAATAACACTAGCTCAAAGCTAGTATTAGTTTCCTTCCCAGGAACATCAGGCCTCTAACATCTGGTCAGATGCTCCCAGTTGCCATTTTAAAGAGGCTGTTGCCTGCAAGATGCACGGACCCCTCCCTCCTCAAGTCAAGACCTCTCTTCATCTGAAGACATCCCCCAGATCCCAGTCAAGCCCCTCATTCCCTCCAAAGTCCTCCTGTGGAGCCTTTCCCCCACCTCCTGAAGAAGTCCCCCAACTTCTGAACCTATCCAAAGAAGCCTGCCCCCCCCCCCCGAAAAATCTCCCACCCCCTCTGGCACCATGTTCAAAATGGTGCTGGTTGACCCTTAGTGATAATCTCATGGTACCGTCATTGATGGTCAAGCTGCTATATGCCATGTTTTATCTTTACATGGAATTTTCTTGAGTTTGCTTTATTTTTATGTTATAACTGATTTTATAGGTTTATATTTTGTGAATGTTGTGCAAGCACTTTGTTGTCCAAAATCTCTTCCAAAGAGATTATTTCAATAATGTATTAAATATTTATTCTTTGCTTTGAGCAGCTTGGCACTAGTAGAGTTTTAGTGAAAAGAACACCAAACAATCCAGTAGTTCAGCCCTGAACTGTTTTTACTAAAGTGTGGTAGTGTTTTGCCCTTAATGCATGTTGTGAGTCGAAATCAACCTGTATTAGGTGTCATGGATGTGGCCAGTATGTGCCCTACAGTTACATGCAGGCAAGCTTCTTAGTGTGCATTTTGGCCTTTCGCAATTACCACAGGTACACCTAATGCTACTTCTTGAAGTCGTATTACATGCACCTGCACTAACTGCAACATTGGCAATTAGCATACGCTACTTAGGGATGTACTCCCATAATGTGCAGTCAATGTCCACTCTCAACTCAGCCCTGCCTAGACCCTACCCATCGCGCAATGTGCAAGTAACACTCTTTCAAGCCAGTGTGGTAACATTTAACACAGGTCCATGAAAGTGGTTAACAGATACTAAAATGTATGTTAACCACTTAGCACACTTTGGTAAACATGCTCCATAGCGTGGATGTTTCTTAAGGGAACAAAATCTGTTCCTGAAATAAATCTTTTTGCTGATTTGCAGCATCGTTGTTCTCAGTAGACCTTTTTACCATATGATTAATTTATAACAGGGTCAATTTTCAAAGGGTTTAGGATCCTAATTTTGAGAGTTGTACTGCTAAATTAGCCTTTTTGAAATTTACTAAGGCTGAGCCCCTAAATTTATGCCCAAAATTCACTAAACTATTAGTACTGTTTTCAGTACTCTTAAATCTAGGCAAGTGAATGGCAGACCTAAATTTAGGTGAATTTTCAGCTGAAAACTTAGGATTCTAAGTTTGGCTGAAAATAAAGGATAAATTTAGACACCTAACCTAGGTGCTATGCAGTAAGTAAATGTTCAACTTTCATTTGTCTGGGAGGAATGCCCATCAACATAACTATTGTTCAGGTATATGGGCCAACAACAGTTGCAGAGGAAGAAATTAATCAGTTCTATAAACAAGTGCAAGCTAAAATCGAAAGAAAATACAAACAAGATGTACTGATAGTCATGGGTGACAGGGCTTGGCAACAGAAATGAAGATGGAGAAAGACTGATAGAATGCTGCAAGACCAACAATCTATTTATCACAAACATCTTCTTCCAGCAACACAAGCAGAAAACTGTAGACATGGAGCCCGATATTCAGCGTTGACAGCTAGTGCTGCTGAAGGGGCTAGCTGCCGGCACTGAACTTTAACCCCAGATATTCAATGCCAGGGCCATATCCGGCAACCAGCATTAAATATCCAGTTTGGCCACAGAACCCAAAAGCTAATGGGGACAGTGGTGATAGTCAGCCGCTGCCTGGTTAGCTTTTGAGGCTAAAGTAAGGCGTGGCATTTACATCGCAATACTTTAGTTGTGTGTCGCAAATCGGGCAGCAAATGAATATCTCTGCTGCCCAGTTAGTGACTGGTGCCACCCTAAAATGCCCCCGATGCATCCTGATGCTAACCAGTTAGCAATGGGGCAAGTAGTGATGGCATCTGCGGATATTCAACAGCACTAATTATGTTAGTGCCACTGAATATCCAGCTGAATGGCGTTCACATGTAAATGCCTTAGAATATCCCCTCCTATGGTCTTTGCTGAATGGATTGTGCAGAAACAAATTGGTCACATCTGTGGAAGTCAATGATGGAAAAGCTTAATAACATGAACTGAGATAAAACCTGGAGCTGACATTGGTACAGATCACCAGCTACTAGTATGCAAACTCAAACTAAAGCTGGAAAAGAGCAAACCACTCATGAATGTAGCAAAATATGGTCTTGAAATTATACTGCCAGAATTTAAAGACTGCCTGCAAAACCAATTTGCCACTTTAAATACAAATGACAGAGCACCAGAAGAGTTATGGTAGGACAAACAAAAAAAATTGTACTCTAAGAAAGTAGAGTCTCTGCAAAAAGTGAAAAACAGCCAAAATGGATGAACGAAGAAACTCTGAATATTGCTCAGAATCATAGAGAAATTAAAGGCAGAGGAGAAAGAGAGGTAGACCTAGAACTTCACAGAGCTTTTCAACATACAGCAAGATGAGACAATGACACAGGAAAGGAAAAAGAATCAGAAATAATTAGAGGAAGAAAAGATTAGTCTTCCTAAAGCTATGAGAGTTCAAAAGAAAATTCCACCCTCGAATTTTAGTGCTAAAATTGCTCAAGGATCTATATGATGCTGAGAATATGAAGAAAAGGTGGAAAAAAATACAGAGTCCATATACCATAAAGGTCAAATGGATCAACAGCAGTTTCAGCCTATACTTTAGGATTAGGAACCATTGGTGATAAAAGAGGAAGTCAAAACAGCATTGAATGCATTATTAAAGAACAAAGCACTGAGCGTTGATGG
This sequence comes from Ichthyophis bannanicus, assembly GCA_033557465.1. Lineage (NCBI taxonomy): Eukaryota > Metazoa > Chordata > Amphibia > Gymnophiona > Ichthyophiidae > Ichthyophis > Ichthyophis bannanicus. The sequence continues at coordinate 861,461,854 of CM066034.1, forward strand.
CATTCCTATTGAAGTATTACAGCAATCATATGCAGCTGTTACAATACTTACAAGGCTTTGCCAGGAAATTTAGAAGACAGCATCAAGGCCAACGGATTGGAATGAGAACTACCTGAAGTGCAAGCAGGGTTCAGGAAAGGGTGAAGAACAAGAGACATCATCGCAGACATGAGATGGATCCTTGAAAAGATAAAAGAATATCAAAAGGACGTCTATATGTGTTTTATTGACTACAACAAGTCTTTTGATTGTGTTAACCATGAAAAACTCTGTGCCACATTTAGAAACATGGGCATACCAGAAACTCCGTTAGCTCTCACGCACAACCTTTTTATTGATAAAGAAACAACAGTTCAAACACAACAAGGAGAAAAAGAGTGGTTTTAAATCAGCAAAGGCTGCATATTTTCCCCCTACCTGTTTAATTTATACACAGTACAAATCATCTGAGAAGTAGGACTGAAGTGTGAAGATTGGTGGAAGACTCATCAACAACCTTTGCTATGCTGATGATACCAACTTACTGGCTGAAAGAGGCCAGATCGGGGGTCGGGCTGCAGAGAATGAGCACTTTTTCTGATGGCTAGCAACGTGGCTTTTAAATAGAGCCACAGTGCCATGGCAACTGGATGCCATGGCACCGTGGCTCCATTTAAAAGCCCTGACTGAGTTAGTCAGGCAGGTCATGTATGTGCAGGCCGGACAGAATCGCAGTCCCGGTCTGCATGTACATGACTGTTCACAATTCTGATCCCACGGGGATAGACATGACCCGCGGGATCAGAATCGCGATCCCCTCTATACATCTGGCTCAGACCGGACATATGGAGGAGATCTATGTCCAGAACGGAATAAGCCTGGAAGCTAATTGATGCCTGTGAATTATGGTGCTGTCAAAGAATACTGTATATACCATGGATTGCTCGAAGAAGACCGGTCTGTACTAGAGAAGATCAAACCTAAGCTTTCTTTAGAAACTCAAATGACAAGCTTTCGACTTTCATACACATCATTCAAAGAGAAGGATCTTTAGAAAAATATATCATGCTTGGAAAGGTTGAATGTCAGCGCAAAAGAGGAAGGCCAGCAATGTGATGGATTGATACAGTAACAGCAAATATGGATGCCACTCTATCAACAATAAGTTGCCCAGCTGAAGATCGAATGCAGTTTAGGACAACTATCAAGGGTTGCCATGAATCAACATCAACTTGACGGCACTTAACCCTTTAAGGACCAGGGGACATATTTGTCCCATAAGTTTTAAAACTCATAAAACATGCAATTTTTATTTAAAATCCATTTTAATTTCTGTTCACATCATGATAAAACCTTATTCTGTCAAATGATTCTGTTTAATGACCAATTCATGTAACATTTATTTTCTATAAAGCGCTTCATAATTTACCAATATGGAATGGCAAGGCCGCGGGCACCCCCTGCGTGCGCGCGGCCGGCATTAACCGGGGGGGTGGCTGGTCACGCGCTCCTTCGGGCTCTGGCCCCGTGGTTCGTGGGGGCGGGCCGGCGGCATGCTGTGCTCCCATTGGCTCCCGCGGGGCACTGAAGGGTGCGGGAGCCAATGGGAGGAATGGGAGCTGAGAGTCGAGGGGGGTTGTGGAGGCGTCGCGGCATCCTCCGGCCTTTCCCTCGCGGGAGCCGGAGGTGCTGGACGTGTGCGGCGGTTTGTGCAGGGCCAGGGCCACGTGGCGGAGGTGAGCGCAACTGAGCTGCGCGCGGTTTTAACGCCAGAGGCGGAGGTTGCTGTTTCGATACCCCACAGGGGGTGTGAGGCATTCTTTGGGGGGCCTGAGTAGGGGCGGGCCTGTCGCCGAGAGGATTGTGAGGATATAACGGCATAGAATTCATTTCACATCGTCTCTGGGTCAATTTTTGCAGTGGGGGTATGGTGGGTTCGGGCAGGCAGAGCAAAAAGGGGGCTAAGGGGGTGGCAGGACAGAGTGCTGCTAAAGGGCATGGGGCTGCGCGTGGGGCTGAGGGGGGGGAGCGTGGGGCTGTGCAGGGTGCAGAAGGGGGGGAGCAGGTGGGCCCTGATAGCTGGGGGGCACAGGCAGGCAGGGGGACTAGGGGGCGTAGTGGTGGGCAGTGCTCTGGGCCCGTGACCAGTGCAGTGGGGTGCAAGGGTTCTGTGGGCAGGGCAGCCACCCGGGGTAGAAGTTCCAAGGGGGGCCAGGGGTCCAGGGGGGGCTCCACGCCACGGCGGAACAGTGCAGGGGGTGTTTCCCAGGGGGGTGCTGCAGTGGAGAGCCAGCTGACAGCACGGCTGGTCCCGGCCGCGGCTACGGCTTGGCCGGACAGGGAGGCAGTAGGGCAGGGTCCGCCGCAGACGCCGGTGGTGGACCCGTTGATGTGGGAAGTCCAGTGGAGATTGGGGGGGTTGGCGGGGCCATATGGGTGGCCTGGGATTTCTCGGCGGGGGCTACTCGCCTAGTTGGGAGCACTGGCAGAGTGGGGGGCAAGGCTCCTCGAGGGCGGACTGACTGGGGGTGTGGCAGCAGCCCTGGGTCGTGGTGGGTGCCGCTGCGCCTTTTCCTTTTTTCTCCGCACAGGTACCTCCCGGTTGGCATTACCCCGGAATCCAGGAGCGGGGGAGCCTGCTACCGCGGGCTGGAGCGTCACAGAGAGAGGGGGAGATACAACTAGCATGTGGAGCAGCGGGAGTAGCACAGGGCGTGGCGAGCGAAGCGCCGGAGCAGCAGGAGGCTGGTTCAGCGTCGGCGGAGGCAGCTGGTGCGGCAGGTGAGTCTGTAAGGCGGGTAACTACGGTGGGTGAGTCGACGGGCGGAAAAAGGGGGAGCGCTTCCAGAAAGAAGCGGCGGCATTTGTGCCGCCGACGTTGGGCATCGGGCACTGAGTCGTCCACTTCCTCGGGGTCTTTGTCGCCTTCATCCGAGTCCGAAGGAAGCAAGGGCACTGGGGGTGGAGGCATTTGACATTTTTCGGTTGCTGGAGGGTCGTAAGCATTCCGGGGACAGTAGGAGGAAAAGGAAAGCCAATGAGAAGGCAGGGAGGGTGCGCAGAGTAGCGCGTAACGTAACGAACTGGACGCGTGCCTTCTTGCGGCTGACCAGTGTGTGGGGGCTGGTGCATCCTGAGCATTACGGGATGCTATTGGCATATGCGGACTCCATACTGGAGGCCTCTCAGTCGCATGTCGGTTGGGCTTGGCTCAACTACGACGAGAAGTTCCGTGATAAGATGGAGGAGAATCGGTCGCTGTTGTGGGGCACTCAGGACATTAATTTATGGCTCACGCAGATGTTGGTTGGTTCAGCTAGCGGGCTGGGGAGTGGCCCAAAGGGCGGGGTAGCCATTGCTCCTGGGGCGCCGCGGCTCTTTTGGGCAGGCGACTCGGCGGTGGGGCAGAAAGCGGCGGGAGGGGGGGTGCAGGGGACTTGTGTTGGCGTTTCAACAAGTCCTCCTGCCCTTTTACGGACTGCAAATTCCGACATGCGTGTTACTTTGATAGGTGTATGCCTATGGGGTGTTCGATCTCCTGTGCTCACTTCGAGAGGTTTAGCACATTTCTGCATTGGGCTTTGGTGGATCGGGTTGGTTACGATCAGGTGGTGCATTACCTGGACAATTTTCTAGTTGTCGGGGCAGCGCGGACGGGGCAGTGCAAGGCCTTGTTGGACAGTCTGGTGCAGCTGGCCCAGGCGTGGGGAGTCCCGTTGGCGGCAGGAAAAACCGAGGGCCCGGCTTCGCGGATCACCTTTTTAGGAATTGAGCTGGATTCCGTGGAGATGGTTGCTTGCCTGCCGGCGGTCAAGATAACGAAACTCCGGGTCTTGGTGGTGAATGTTTTGTGTTCCAAGAGAATGACTTTGCAGGAGATTCAGGCTCTGCTCGGGTCTTTGAATTTTGCCTGCAGGGTGATTCCGATGGGTCGGGTGTTCCTGAGGCGGTTGGCAGTGGCTACTGCCGGAATCTCCAAACCGCATCACCGGCTGCGGGTGTCCCGGAGCATTCGGGTCGACCTAGCCATTTGGGATGAGTTCTTGCAGGATTTCAATGGCACTACGGTGCTCAGGGATAGGGAGATTTCCAGTCGGGATTTGCAACTGTATACCGACGCGGCTGGAGGGCAGGGCCTTGGGGTGTACTTTGGGGGCTCCTGGTGCGCGGAGGAGTGGCCAGTTTCGTGGAAGGAAGCGGGTCTCACGGCTAACATAACATTCTTGGAGTTATTTCCCATACTTGTGGTATTGGCTTTGTGGCCGTGCAGGATTCGCAATCGTCGAATCGTGTGGTGGTGCGATAACGAAGCGGTCGTAGCGGTAATAAATAACTACACGCCACGCTGCAAGCAGGTGGCGGACTTGATGCGGCAGGTCGTATTAGCGTGCTTGCGATTGAATACTGTGATCCGGGCATGGCATATTCCGGGAATTTCTAACAAAGTTGCCGATGCTCTTTCCCGTTTCAAGTGGGAGCTTTTCCGAATGTTGGCGCCGGAGGCAGAAGAGGAGGGGCGGTCTGTCCCCGATCACTTATGGCAGATTGGCCTCGAGAGATGACTGAGCTTTTGAAGACTTCATTGTCGGCGGCTACGTGGACGGCTTACCAGAGGGGCTGCGACAGTGTGGTCATATTCCTGGAGGAGCGCGGATGGCGGGGGGGGGTCCACCTTCGGATCAACTTATGGGTCTGTATGTGTTGGCTGCGAAGGCCGCCAGATTGTCTCGGGCTACGGTGAGTAGGAATCTGGCAGGGTTCGCGTTCTTTGCCAAGGCGGCGGATTGGGGGGCTGGCGGGGGGGGGGGGGCTTCCTGATGTGTAGACTTTTGCTGGGCTGGGAGCAAGCCTGTCCTTCACCAAGGGATGGCCGGCAGCCCATTACTTATGATTTTCTCCAACGTTTGTGTGCAGCCTTGCCTCAGGTTGTCTCGTCCGCCTTCAAGGGCGTACTTTTTTGGGCTGTATTTTCCGTGGCCTTCTTTGGAGCTTTCTGCATTGGGGAACTGATTGCGGAGTCAGGGAGGGCGGCCGGAGGGGGCGGTTTGCAGGTGCACCATGTGAAGTGGGAGGAGTGCGGGGTTAGTCTTTTTTTGGCGCGTTCCAAGATGGACCAGTTGGGGCGGGGCACGTGGGTGAGGTTGTGAGCTCTGGGTGGGGCAGCCAGTTGCCCTGTGGAGCTGCTGCGGGCTTACGGGCAGATACGGCCTAGGGGGGGCAGTCTTTTTATCCACGAGGATGGAAGGGTGCTTACGCAGTTTCAGTTTACGGCGGTCCTGCAGCTGGCATTACAGCAGCTCAGAGAGGATGCGGGGTTGTTTGCGCCCCACTCCTTTCGTATTGGGGCAGCGACTAGCGCGGTGGCGGTGGGGTTACCGGAGGATGCCATTCGGCGCATAGGCAGATGGAAGTCGCGGGCCTTTTACAGATACGTACGCCTGTAAGGGCGGTGGGGGGCTGGCTAACTGTGGATCTTTTTGTTTTGCAGACGTTTTTCCAGGATCATGTCACTGTTGGGTGCTGGGCCACTCTTTTGTGTTCTGGGCCGGTCGGCGAGCAGCAACACGCCTGGTCGGGCGGAATCTGAGATTGGACACGTTCGGGGTGACCGTTTCATGGCTGGGCGAGCGTGGCCTGCGATGGATCCAGCTTTTGCCTTTGCTGCGGCACCACGAGCGGATGAGTGTGACACCGGATGCCGTATTGATACACTTGGGTGGCAACGACTTGGTGTCCTGGACCTGCCGACAGTTGATTCGGACTGTCATTAAGGACTTGGGTGTGATCCTGGCAATGTTCCCTGGTGTAATGTTACTTTGGTCAGATATCATTCCAAGGCTAGCTTGCAAGGCTCAGCGGCGGTGGTCGCGGGGGTTGACGAAGATCAATCGCCAAATAGGCAGATGGGTGAGGGAGCGGGGGGGTTGCCAAATATTGCACTCCTGGTCTGGCGTGGAGTGTGCTGGCTTGTATAGGGTGGATAGGGTGCATCTCTCCCCAGTGGGGATAGATCTGCTCCTGAACGATTGGCAAGAGGCTTTGGAAGATATGCTGAAAACGAAGGGCACTGGTCGCAGCTTGGCCGGGGGGGGGGGGCGGCTCAGGCCGGTAACGACCTGAGCCGGGGGCGGGATCCCGGAGGTTTCCGGGGTCCGGAGCCGGAGCCAAGCAGTAGGGCGGGGGTGGGGTACCCCCGACCCGGACAGTCTCTCAGGCTTTTGCTAATAATATGGCGAAGTCGGAAGAGGGAGGCTAGGCAATTTGCCGGGGCCGGTACACGGCGGAAGCGGAAGCGGCCTCACTTTGCTACCCACATGGCTGGTGAGAGTTCGCTCTGCTGGGGGGGGGGGGTAAAGTTTCGAAAAGCTTTGAAACACTACCTCTTCCTCTTGTCTTATCCATTAAACAATCCAGATAACACAACCTACCCACAGACCTTCCAAACATACAAATTCAATACAGACACCCCACAGACCTCCCATACACAATACTGAAGCCAGGATGAGATCATGTCTGTTATATTAATTAATTACCCTGTTATCCGAGTTGTATTTCCTGTTTTTTCTGTAAACACAAAGTACCGTTGAATTGTGTAACTCCTTGTTTATTGTAAACCGCGCTGATGCTGAATAGTGCAGTATATAAGAGACTATAAATAAATAAATAAATTGTTGATGGTTATTGTTTATGGATTAATAAAGCTGCGACCAGTTGAATTCCCATTAAGTGTTGTTTATTATTGTTAATAATTGTCGGGTGTGGGGGAGGGGGTTGCGAAGCGGAAGCGGCGGACTGGTGCGCCTTACCCGGTTAATAGGAATTTGTGTTCTTTTGGTGTTCCATAGAAAATGATGTAAGAAGCCGGATGTTATGTGAACTTTCATATTTAATTACGCGCATGACTTTGACAAAATTGAATAGTTTTCTTTAGAGAAATTGCTATTTTTATCAATTTTAGTGAGTTTTATTGCTCTGGGACACATTTGTCCCTGTGGTCTATAACTGAAAAAATACAGTACTACTTTTGTCGCATGCTAACAGTTAGCTATTGTTCGTCAATTCATAGAAAATCATACTTTGAAAAAATATGCGTGAGCGTTTGTTTAGAATACGTGAAGCAGATATACAACAACTCTTGTTTGCTGAGAGCAGCGATTCTGATGATGATGATTTGCTTCTTGATGACGAAGATCAAAATTTCTTGCTTGAAGATGTCGACAGTGTTGACGAGGAAGTGGTCATAGAACATCCTGATTCTTTGACAATTGAAACTACTAATCCTAGTAGTAGTACAAATCTAGCCAGTGGAGCTTCAACATTCATATCTGCGACATTCTACAGTAAATATAAACGTAAATGTACCATCAAGACTCCATCTCCATCAGTAGTCTCCGGAGCAAAAGAACAGTCGATGCAGGTGCAGCCAACTACATCAAATTCTAGAGAGAATTCACACAAACGAAAAAAGACTAATGATGCCAATCATCCTGATGATATTCAAAAACAAGCAACACAACCAATGGATGAAGACTTGCCCCCAACGACTAAATCACGAGCAAGTGACAGGTCAGTGCAAACTACAGTACACTTCAAATGGGGAAGGAAGCCGGTGAAAGACAACACTGAGACAATTGACTACGATTATGGAAAAGTAAATCTGAAGTTTGATGATTCTGAAGACATTAGTGCAGTTTCTGTTTTTGAACAAGTGTCTGATTTCAACTCTTTAGTCTCACTAATTGCAGAACAGAGTGAACTATATATGAAGCAAAGAGGCATTCCATTTCTCACTGATGCAGATGAGCTCCGAGTCTTCCTTGGGATGTGTCTGGTCATGGGTTACCATGTTCTGCCCACAATTAGAGATTATTGGTCTACTCAGCCAGATCTGCAGGTTCCATTCATTGCAAATGCAATGACTCGGGCACGATTTGAAACAATTCGCTCTGCCTTGCATTTTTCAAATAACGATGATATGCTACCGAGAACTCAACCAGAGTGTGATCGGGCTTTCAAGGTTCGCCCATTGATCAACCACTTCAATCAATGCTTCCAGGCAGCTAGAAATGCAAGCAAGCAGCAGTCAATTGATGAGCACATGATAAAATTCAAAGGCCAAAACATCATGAAGCAGTACGTAAGGAACAAGCCTGTGAAGTGGGGATTTAAACTGTGGTGCAGATGTGATGTGATCTCAGGCTATCTTTACCAGTTTGACCTGTATACTGGATGAAAAATGGAGACAGACTATGGGCTTGGGGAGGGGGTGGTCATAATGCTGTCAAAAGCACTCGAACAGCTATGTTGCCAAGTTTTTATTGACAATTTCTTCAACTCGCCAATGTTGCAATTTCAGATGCTACAAAAGAAGATTTACCTATGTGGCACAGTTCGTGTAGACCGGAAGCACATGCCAAAGAACTTGAAATCAGATAAGGAAATGAAACGTGGTGACATGGATTATATGACAGCAAATGGTGTTACTTGTGTGAAATGGTTGGACAACAGGTCAGTGATTCTATTATCAAATTTCCTACCATGTTCAAAGGATGATGTCATGTATGTGCTAAGAAGGCAAGCAGGATCTGAAGATAAGCTGCGTGTTTCATGTCCTTCCATTGTTACAACTTACAACAAATACATGGGTGGTGTGGACCTCATGGGCCAATAAAAGGTTTCGTACGAGACTGACCGAAAGTCATAAATTAAGTATTACTTGAAAATCTTCTTTCATCTTCTTGATATTGCTGTCAACAATAGTCATTGCATTTATGTTCAACTGCAACAAGAGAGGGACCCTGATTATAAGGCAATAACACCACTGGAATATCGTCAGATGATAGCAAGGGGTCTTATTGGACGGTACTCCAACCGTCAAAGAAATGCACCATCAGCACCAGTTAGAGGTTCACGGTGTGTTCTTCCAGCACCAAAACCAGAACATTCCCTGACAAGAAGTGATCGACGCAGACGATGTGCTCAGTGTGCCAAATCTGGAGTTGAAAATCGCACAGCTTCTGTGACACATGTAGCATTCACTTGTGCTACACTAAAACACGTAACTGCTTTGCTGATTATCATAGCCTGAAATGTTTGTCAGACAATTAGGCTTTTGCTTACTATTTACTATATTAATGTCTAATTGCCTATTTTCAAATATAATAAATCTTTTTGATTTCATGCTGATGCTCACTCTAAGACAGAAGCTTGATATACTAAGGTTTTGCATGCTTAACGCTTTTGCGCTTGTATTTTCTACATAAATTTTGCTCAAGAGGCTCAATAAATAGAAATATATGAAAAATTACATGATTACCCTTAATTAAAAACAAATATAAACATGAATTTTTAATATAACTGAGATGTTATGTGTAAATTAACACAAGGGACAAATATGTCCCATTATTCTCTTGATGACCATAGGGACAAATATGTCCCTTTTTATAGCGCCACCCCCCACAGTGTCACATGTTTGAAATTTTTGTATTTGTTGTTCAAAAGTATTGTTGAATCTAACATGTCACTTTCATACATCTCATCAATCTAGAAACCTTGCTCTCTTCAAAGGGTTAACAGCATAAACATCAACAACTTAGGTGCCTAGGATCTTAGCTTTTTTTGAAAATCTGGTCCATTAAAATAAGATACAAAATTAAAAACTGTAGGTATAGGTTGTCAATTGAAACAATTAGTTGTCAAAACTGTAATTGTATCCATTCCTATAAAAGAATTTCAGACAGAAACATTACATTGAATTGCCCTTGGAAAATGAGTTTTTAGGTGCATGGGTCCAAAGTATCTGTGGGCCTTCTATTGTGGAGAGACTAAAAATCTCTCAAGTATTAAACATTGCTTTAATTGCTAAAGACAAAATAATGATTTATAAAAATACTTTGCAGCTTGTTATCCCCGTCTTTATACTTAAGGACAAAATTTGAATTAAAATAATATTAAACCCTGCATATCTTCATCAAAATGAAACACACTAAAACTGTCAGTCTTCAAGACTGGATACTGCATTTAGCACTTTATAAATGCTTAGTAGTAATAATAATAAGTAAATCGTGTTTGGTTAAATAACAATGCTAACATTAACACACATGTGCAAACAAACTGATGTGTATAGAGGTACCCGGAATGACAGCAAATGAACAGTGAGTCACATGGTGGCATGAAGGGGAGGTATGGTCCTGCCCTCTCCTGCCACCTGAACACCGGTGGTAGAATGAATAGAGGATCTGGAAGACATTGTTATTCCTCTGCTTACTTAAGTTTTAACCCAGGCCTGAAGTAATTTATTTAGACAGTTTTGTATACCACCATATCCTTCAATCAAAGTGGTCACAACACAATTGGGGGATACATTTAACATGAGGGTATATGAGACATATACGCTAATATTTACAGGGAACATGGGCAATGGAGGGTTAAGTGGCTTTGCCCAAGACCACAAGGAGCACCTGTGGGACTAGAAACCCAAGTCCTTCCAGCCCAAAGTTGCTGTCCTCTAGTGGGATTTGAACCCCTGACCTTCTGGCCTGGGGTAACTTGCCCCAACCACAAGGCCACTCCTCCCTACAGTAATGTGGTGTTGTTGGTGTTCCTCAGTCCCTAACTGCACATAAAGGGAGTATTATTGGCACACTACCTCCCAATTTTCCTTCTGAACCCCCATCTAGATCGGCAGCAGGTGATAGGCTTAAGTGTATGTCATGTTCTGCTGCTGTGGGACAAGCCATGTGATTTCAAGTTCATGCTACGAGACTGGTTCTGCAGCAGTAGAGAATGATGTAACTTAAGCATGTCTGCTGCCAATGCTTCAGAGAGGGGCTGAGGAAGAATATTAAGGAGCAATAGGGTAACGCTATAAGAGCTAAGCAGAGGATTTGCCGTGTTCAGCCTCCATCTGCAGAAATGCTTGATATATAAGCATGAAGAGAATATAGGAGGGGAAAGGGTAAGAGAATGTAGGGTAAACTAGGGCACCACCCATATACCCTGTTCTCTGATGCATGCACCCATCACCTTGGATATCGTCTGTGGCCCAGCCCAGCTACCCCACTTCCTCACTCGGTCATTCAGTTCTGCCACCTGCTCATAGGTCTCCCATTCATACAGGCCCCACTGCCACTCATATCCTGAGAGAATAAAATCTTTTCTTGAAACACTGTAGGCCCCAAGCATATAGTGTGCCAATGACTCTGCAATGCTCATTATAAGCTTCCCAGTGGTTGGGGCTGGGGCCGACGCTAGAATAGTTATGATTATTGCAAAGGGAAGGAGGAATAGTGGGAAAACCCAGACCAGAATAAGATATTTATCAAAATGTATTTGTATGTTGGGGCAGGGTAGGTGAATAATGAGTAAGGACTTTAGAATTAACTTGGTTAAACGTAGATAGAGAAACACGAATAAATGCAATGCAATTCAATGCAATAAACCAGGTTTAGAGCATTAATAATACCACTGATGTTCAATCATTTTTCATAAATGATCACACAAAAAAACCTTAAATCTGAACATCAACTTAACAGTACTTTTCCACGTTGATGTCATAAAAATCTACAATCTGTACACACATTGGTTTCACATAACAATCAAGACTTTCATACCGTGATGCTGCCAACGTTAACTCCTAACTTGTTAACTCCGTTTTTTGGAAGTCACATTATTTGAGAACCTTTTAGGAGTTAATGTTGGCAGCATCACGGTATGAAAGTCTTGATTGATATGTGAAACCAATGTGTGTATAGATTGTACATTTTTATGACATCAACGTGGAAAAGTACTGTTAAGTTGATGTTCAGATTTAAATAATTATTTTTATTTTTAGATCCCCCTGAGGAAACTCTTTTTCGAGTGAAACGCATGACTGGTGCCTGAAGGAGGCGTTGGGGAATACTCAAGTTGAATATTTGAAGCTAAGCACATTTTCATTTTGTTTTGAGTTGAAAGTCTTGGTGGTGGAAATTTTCTATAAAAGTGAAAAATTATGTGCTGGATTGCTCAAACAGTCCTTGATGCCATTAGGCGCTAAAGTATGATATGAAATACGGCATTTGTTAAAGCGCCGCTCAGTCTGAGACATTCTGGGCATACTTAGCATATTTAACATTTCTATTCCTTGTTTTTTAAAAAATAGAATTTTTTCGACCAGACAAGTATGTACCACGTTGGATGTAAGTTAATATAGAGCAATCAGCATTATAGAGCTTCTGTTTGAGGCACCCCCCCCCCCACCCTTTTTGTTAATTGACCTCAATTAAGCTATTCTGGCCAGAGGTATAGTGGGGCAAGTTTAGATCTCCCACTGGTTGCCTCTCTCTTACTTCCTTGCTGCTTGTTGTGTATTACAGTTCATCATGTCTCATGGAGATCTGCAGAGTTTCTACACTGTGGGCTGTCATGCTCTCAGATCCGTTGGCTCACCTGATTAGCTACAGAAATGAACAAAAAGCCTTCCTAGGCCCTAACCAACAATAGGCCTAGCTTTGGTGTATTTATTGACTCTCAACTGTGTACTAGCTACTGAAATTTAGAAATAAAATGAAAATTGATTAACTAGAGGCTAACATTTTTTTGTTCCTAATGAATAGGAGACTTGCAGCCACTGTTCTTCCAGGATCAATGCAGCTATCACGCAGCTGTTATCTGCTTATTTTTTCTTTTGGCTTCTTCTGGCAATATACCTGCCTACTGTTAGGCTTAAGGGGCAGGTTGTCTCTCTTTCCAACACTTGGACTTTAGCCCCTGTTCAGGACTAACACTGCAGTCTGTCTCCACTCAGCATTGCTTCATGACTGGGTTCAAACTCCTTGGACTGTTCTTCACTAGGGTCTACACAGATTGGCTCATTTCACACGTGGGACCACTAGACTCTGCTGCTCCAGAGCTCTCTCTCTGGCTTAGGCTATCTGGTCTTCCCTGCTTTAAACAGCTTCTGGCTCCTTTGGGCCTTCTATTCTCTAGCTGCAGCTGGAAAGCAGCAGTTTTCTTTCTTCCCTGATCTGTCTCTTTTTCTAACATCACTGTATTCAGTGCTTACTTTCTGGATGGTTTGTAGTTTATTTAAAACTTGATATACTGATCTTCACAGCAACAACAGAACGGTTTACAAAAAAAAGTTGGTTTCTGTTCTGTCAGATGCTCTGCCTTCTTTAATGTGCCTCACTGAGGCTGCTGTCCTTGCTGTTCTCTGCTCTGGTTTCTGACCGCCTGTCTTCCTCCGGTTTCTCTCACGGCATCTCCCTTCAGCTCAGCTCCTCCTCCTTCCGTCGGCTTTATCTTCAAAAGCATATACCTCTGTGCTCTTCATTGGCAGACCTGGAGCCACCTATGCCCGTCAATCACTTTCTTTTCTTCTTTGTATTCTCTTATATGGTTCAAGACATCTCTTTTCCTCTTCTGGTAGGGAGGGGCCTTCTTGCCCCTCCAACTTCAGCATTCTTCCTGTCTAAGAATGCCAGTAGAGCACTTCCTGTGCTTGGCTCTGGTTCTCTATGAGTGGAAGTTTAGGGACTCTTCTTCCTCTGCTCTTGGCTGACTTGCTGTGTAGGCTTGTGGAGCCTTTAATCTTATGTCCCTGGTTCTGGCAGGGGTGCTTTTTTGTGCTGGACCTCATCTTCTCTGTCTCCCAGTGCTGGCTTGGCTCCAGTATGGCAGGCATCTATTGAGGGGTCTCTGGTGCTGTCATGCTCCCAGTGTGCATAGTCCCTTTAAGAAAATTGACAGGAGCGCAATCTCTTCTTTGATAGGCTGATGTTGCACTGCCCACTGTGCTTCCATGGCTCTTTAATCCTACCTCCTCATTCCCTAATGTGGCAACTGCTTACTTCTGGGTTCAAAGCCCCAATGCTGCCTGCAGAAGAAAAGTTACCACACAGCCCTAGCACCCTCAGGACTGCCCCAGGGCACACCAGGCATCCCTTAAAGGTAATGCTATAAGCAAAAAGTGCGGAAATCTGAAAGTAAACGTCCAGAATCTGTCTCTATCTTCAAACCTGGACAAGCGTTCTGACGATTAGAAGGAATAAGTGAGATTCAACAGACACACACAGGAAAGGAATTAACAGAATCTTGTCTTTCAGCAGAGAGAATAACCAAACACTTATTGGAAGCATCCATATCAATGGTCCTGCTCTATCTGTGAAAACCAAATTCTACCATCATACAACAGTTTACCACTGCCCCTGAAGAAGGCCATGCTGAAACATGGCCATGTTGGGCTTTGTTTCTTTTGTTGGTTAGTTGCCTTGGCATTGATCCATTTCAAAAAAGCTTGTGTTCTGATACTCGCTTTTCGTTTGGTGTTTGTACTTGCGAGTACTTGTGTCTCTTTTCCTGTGTAAAAAGAAGTGCAGAAAGATACAGAAATCTTACACATTATACTGGGAGCAATAGGCTTGATAAAGAAGAATTTCCAAGCACATCTTGACAAACTACTTATACATGTTACATCTTACGAACTCCAGAAGAAAGCTCTCTTTGGCACGATGCAAGTATTACACCGAGCATTAGCAGTAAATTTGAGAGACTAAGATCATACTCCACATACCCTGGTTTAGATGTGAGGTTCACAACTGTCATGGTATCCACAAAATTAGCAAAATTAGCAGATAAGTAACAGATTGTGTTTTGCACAATGGTGATTGCTGAATATTAGTTTAAGGATCTCTGTTTAACTTTATTTTTCAGCAATTTTTGCGGATATCAAGATTGAATATTGTCACCACCAGGTGGGAAGGCTGCCGCCTAGGGTTGCAGATCTGTGTCTGATGGTGATTAAGTAGTTGTGAACACGAATGTTTTAAGGTAAAAGGATTTATTTCCCCTCCCGGGGTCAGATTCTTCAGGTAATATAACACAATACTCAAAACAAATAAGCCATACTTTCTGGCAAAACACAAAGGAAATTATAACAGCTTTTTCTTGCTCCTTAAAGTAAAGAGTAAACGTTAAACAGGCAAAACTCAGCACATATCTTCCATATGTGCAAAACAGCACTCTTCACTGAGAGTGTTTTCCCTCCACACTATACAGCCTTTTGACTAGCGAAAAGACGTCACTTTATCAGAGAAAATCAATGTGCAGTCCATTGGGTCACTATCAAATGAACATTCACTGACTGTATCAATGACCATAGGCTCCTGCAAACATTCAGAATTGTCTGAGTTCTCCTTGCCACAATACTTCTGCAAGTTCCCCTGTAACGTGCCGTCACAGAGTCTCTCTGCACAACTTCCTCTAGGGCTGGAATAACAGCTACCGTATTCCTCGGTGTTTGGGAGAGAGGGAAGCCACCATTCAGGGTTCTTAGAGTTTGATTCCTTCTGGAAGGTTCTACCCTTGGAACGCTTATAAGCTCTGGCTTCAGGCTTTGCAAAAGAATATTCTTCTCCCCTATTAACACCAGGTTTAAGCCTGCGGGGTTTTCTCTGAGGCTTAGGAACTGCTACTATATCTTCCTCAGACATGCACACATCTTCAGGGAAATACCTTTCTCTCTCTGGGGTTGTTAACTGCTCTCTCTTCAGCTCGGTGCTCAAATCCCTTGGCTGGGTATTACTGCCCTGCCCCCCACCTAGGATTTATCACACGAGGCTTCTCAGCGTTAACCCTGCAGGTATTCCTTTTATCAGTAAACTTTAACTTCCTATCAGAGACATTCTCCAGGCTACAGCTCTCAAATACATACTGTTTGTTTTTAGGCTTCCAATCACTCCAGTTGGAACGTTGCCTCTGAGCTCCAAACAGCTTGCAATCAGCAGAAAACTTGCAACTGTTCTCTGACCTCACTGGCTGCTTTCTCCTACAGTACTCTGGGTAGTTTCTGTGGTGAACCCTTCCTGGTTCTGGCTCTGACTCACGTCCTGGGTCAGAGTCTGAAACTCCTCCTTCTTCCTCTAGACCAGCTGGTTCAGTTAGTTCAGCTAGTCCTCCTCGTTCTACCCGGTCTCCTCGTTCTACCCCCTCTCCTCGTTCTACCCCGTCTCCTCATTCTAACTCTGTATTTCCTGCATAGCTCTTATAGTGGCTATAAGCTCTTCCCCTTTCCAGGTGCATGCTATTAGGAATTGGGGAATGTTTCTCAGCTGGGCTTATTTGCAAACCCCGTGGCTGGGTTTGTTTATGTCGCCCCTGACAACTGCTGCTCACATGGCCTGCCTGCCTGTCAGCTTCAAGACTAGAACTCAGTGAATCCTGTGTTTTTAAGGTAGGAAATGGAACTTCTTCATCACAATATATCTTCACCTAAAGACCTTGAATTGCGTGCTTTAAAAGACATTTGCATGATCTTTTCTGTGCTATCTGCTTTGTGGAGATCTTTTTAAGCAGCATTGGACACTTTTATAGCAATGTGTATATTTTGTTTGGGCGTGATATATGAATTGTGTTGATGACTGTGGTTTTTGGTACGTTGGTGTGAGTTGTTGAGTGAATCCTTATATGAGGTTATTGGTAGGGAGAGCTTTTGGCTTATAGTGTTGAAGGAATCTTCTTGGTAATATATTTAATAAGTTATTGAGGTTAAGGACCTATGATGTAAGTGTCCACCATTTCCCTATGGTGTTGAATTTCGCCAGATGGAGGGTGTATGAATCCTGAGGTCCGGTGAGAACCTGCTGTTACTATTTCTAGTGATGTTTTGTAATTTATGAGAGTTTGACTAGAGTTGGATTATATATTGGCGGTTTACTGAGGGGTGGTGTTCTTGATTTGGATAGTATTCCCTCTCAGGCGGTATTTTTATTGTTTGTATCCACAAAATTAACCCATTTGGAGAAACTGCCCAGAGTAAAGCTAATATTTGTTTTGCATTAGTGCCATTCCTCCCCAAGTTCTTTCATTTTGTGCTCAACATTACACAGCTCCTTCATCCTTTAAACATTCTGGCATTTAGCAACATCCCCAAATTCACATCATTTTACTTCCCTAAAGCACTTTTCAGTATCAACACTTTATCACTTTGGCAATGCATACACATGATCTCGGCAAACTTCTCTGCACATCAACTTTGACAGAAAAGTTTCACAACTGTGGATAATTCTTCAATTTACCAAGTTAGTTCTCTTTCATCGAGAAACCAGAAAGGGCAGAAACTCACTTATAGGGCCAATAGTTTTGGGAAATGATGTAGGGACCCTTCCATTGTTCTCTTACCTAGAAATGTTAAGGTCTAGCCCTTCAGGGGCCTGGATCTGTTCATCTATCAGGGGTGACAGTCTTTCTGCTGTAGCCTACCCAGCTTCTTAATGTCATCTTCCTGGCGCTCTGTAGCTTCTGAAGGTTCCCCAGGTATCACATTCCAAATGATTTCAGGCATCTCTTCTGGTCCCACACATTGCACTGCCATATCAACCTCTTCCAAAGTACTGGGCCGCAGTCTCTTCTTTGCCAGGCCTTATGCTGTTCTGCTGGCTCTTCAGAGCTGCTGTCCCTGTCATGATCCTGCTTTGGTAGTGGTGGTGGTGGGGGAAGGGGGCTTCTGCTGACCTGGGCTCCATGGCTCTGCTTCTGCCGCCACTGCCACTGATTCTGCCACCTCCATGGCTCGTTAATCTTCCCTCATCTTGCCTCCTTGCTCCCTACCACAGCAGTCGGCTCATTTTTGAGTTCGAGTCCCCAATGCTGCTTGCAGGATGAAGGTTGATTGCCAGCCCCAACTCTATCAGGACTGTCCTGGGCCACAATGGGCAGCCCCCTAAGGTAAAATATTTTTACTCACTGGTTACATTATTTTTGTATATTTTAGACAATGTTGTAAACCACCTTGATCCAGACAACTGACTGAAGTGATATATAATGCAATATTAAATTTAATGAAATTAAATGCCGTTAGTCTTTGCTGTCAGCATAAATAGGGGTACAAAATATGGGGTTACTATTAGCATGTGTTCTTTGCACCTACAAATTTTCAAAAAGAACCAATATGGATAGTTTTGGGGTGAGCTATGAGTGGCACATGGACCCACACTAGCCTGAAAGATGGCTGGGTGCCTCCTCAAAGGTAATCATCAGCTTTGCTTGTCGACTAGTAGGCGCTGCCATTGAAGTCTGGTCAACCCTATTGAATGGAATGTCTGAATTAGAATCTCTGCATCAGTGTGCACCAAATTGTAGCCTAAGCCACAGGCTCAACCCCAAATTTTTTGTTTGAAAAAAAATTCACAAATTGCTGTAAGGTGGAACAAGAAGCCCACATGCTTTCAATAATTTCTCTGTGTCTATTGCAGGAAAGGCCTATGCTCCTGAATTCTATTATGATACTTACAACCCTCTTTGGCAAAACAGACCCCGTGTTTATGACTACAGTCTGCAGTGGACTCAAATGAACCCTGATGCAGTAGATCGCATTGTTGCATATCGCTTAGGGATCAAGCAGGTAAGACGATAAATTAGGCGTCACACAATCCTCTTTCGTGAAATATCAAAGGACCACAGCATCTTTTTCATTTCTCTTTTCCATTAATCTGGAAATTGGGCGTATCTCTTTTCCAGAAGTGTTGATTTACTGCATAAGGATGTCTCTTTCTATACATACAAATCCCTGAAACACATTTATACATTTTCCATTGTAATGGGATAGAAATTAAAGACGCATTCCTCCTATGGGCTTCTCAAACCTATTACCTTAGAAATGCTACAAGATTAAATTAATTAATTTGACTGAAATTAATTTATTCTCTCTCTATAGATGTGCATGCAGGAGGTCAATATTCAAAAGTATTTATACAGATGGTGGCAGTGCTTATCACATAAATTGTATTTTTTATAAAAGCTAAGGCACTTGAATGGACAAGTTATATTTCCAAAGTTATCCATCCAGAAAGGGGGCAGGTTTGGGGTATTCCAGGGGCAATGTCATATAACCAAATAACTTATAAGTAGTGATTTTTCAGCCACTAAAAATATAGGGCTCGATATTCAGAACATCTACTATTTAAATGCTGCAGTGACCAGTCATGACATTTAAATATCATCCAGAAATTCTTCACTAGGGATGTGCTTTCATTTTGAAACAAAAGTGGCAATAGAGTGCCCTACTGCGCAATAGGGCATACTACTGCACAGTAACGTACCCTAATTTGCAATAGTGCGCATATTGTGTAATAGCATGCACTATTCGCACATGCGGAAATAGTGCACTATTTAGCGAATAGGGCACACACTATTAAAAAAAAGATACAAAGTTGAAAAAACCCCAAAACTCCCAATGAAACAAAATAAAACTAAATTTTTTCTCTGCACACCCTTATTAATCACCAGTACCTGAATAGTGGCCACTACTGAATAGCCACATACTGTGGCCAGTGCCGGCGACAGTCTGGATAGCGGTGATATTCAGCCGATATCTGGATGGCCTATCCAGATATCACTTTGCATGACTTTTTTGCTGTCCTAAGTTACGTGGATAGATGATCCGCAAAAGAGTGGAAATTACACAGATAGCAACTGAATATTATTGCTATTACATAGTCGATGGTACCGCCTTTTCTCCTCCCACAGACTTTCCCCGGCCAAAGCAGTCTGTGAAGTTATTTAACGGCACTATCAAATAGTGCTGCTAAATATCTCTCTCCACACCCATATCCAGGTAACTTCCCTGGTTATCCAAATAAGGGCTTCTGAATATTAACCCCAAGGTTATTTGTCTAGATAACCCATACAGCTTGAAACGTCCAACTTAACATTTCAAGCAATATACGGATATTCAGCAGTACTGCATACATTGCTAGCACTGCTGAATATAGATAGGATTTAAAACCATCCAAGTTAGACATTTCAAATTGTACGTACATTGTCCATGATGTTGAAAATTGACTATACTTGGACAGTGGCAGAGGAGCGGGGTGGTCTCGGCCAGGGATTAATGCACTGATACTTTTCACACTGGTTTCTTTAACAAAGCTCTCTGGAGCAGTGGACCAATGCTCTGGGCAATAAAAATAACATAGCTTGCTAGCCGCCTCACAAGGTGAGTTATTCTTTCCCCACAGGAGCTATTAACCCGTGGTACTGAGTGACTCACATGGCAAACTATCTCCCTGAATGTGCTCTAATGAGTACATATTCTATTTATATTTGGCTGCTGTTACTTTTTAGGAATATTTTTAACAAATACATTAAACATTAAGACATAGCAGTAGGTTTTCTGTACAACCTCTATTCATAATCTTTCATATGATTTGTGAAAGAGATTCTATAAATGTTTTTGATAATGGTGAACATACATGAGTTCATTTTAGGTCACTAGTGGCGTAATAGTTTGATAATAATAAGCAGAACTGGAAAGGAGATAAAACGAGCTCTAACTAGAAAAAAACTCAGATGTATGAATACAGTAAAATATTTTCACCCTCAAACAAAAAATGTGTTAACATTAGCTTTTTCTTCAGGGCTTTTTTTGAGGGGGTATTTGGGGGTTCCTTTTCTATTGCCTTCTAAAATTGACCCATGGTCCTTATGTATTAATTAAAGAATAGTGGCGTCTTTTTTTGCTAGGAAAAAAGGAACTGAGTTTATTTTATAAATCCTCTATAATGATGATGCTGGGTTGGGGACTATACAGCAGGGCTGCTTCCAGAATTTTGTAATCAAGGTCCCTGAATATGACCGAGTCACCTTTAAGCAATGATTATGATTTTCTCCCTCCAGAGGCTATGAATGCTACTTTTGGACTATCTCCAGTTTCAACTAATCCAAGGAGTAAAAGACTTGACTCCATCTAACTCACTGTGCTAGCCTTTTTGATTTAATTTTACTCATAATGACCTTTATTTAGCACCCTAAACCAGTATGCCGTACAGCAAATTACCTGCAATTAAAATTCACCATTGCCAAGAAGTTATAGACTTAGGGCTATATTTACTAAAGCGCAAAAGGCTTTTGCAGCTAACGCCATGCTTTAGATGCAAAAAGCCCACCTTAGCTGCAGAAGTCCCATGGTATCTGCAGGGGACATTCCCAGTGTTTCCCCTGCATATACAACAGAGAAAATGCAAGGATTGCAGGAAGCCAAATTTGCAAATGCATCTATCGGCACTCATTGAGGTAGTGATAGCTGCATTCACAAAGCCTGCAATAAGTGCAGCTACCATGCTCTGACAAAGCCCGCGGTCACTGCTCACAACTGTAACACCCAATCTCCTCCCACATTCCGCCCATTCTAGCAGTCACTGTGGCAAACTACCATGGCAAAAAGGCCCGCAGTAGCTGCATTTCTCCTGCGAGGCATGGAAATCCTGCATTAGCACTGCAAAGACAGCTATCACGCTTTAGTAAACATGCTCTGTAGTCTAAGTAGATTCTTGATTTGGAAGGCAAATTTGAAACTACACATGAGACTTGTAGTCCCTCTGGCTCTTTGTACCCACAGAACTTCAAACTCAAATTCAAAAGGAAAGATCTTGCACAGATACTCTTTGAAAATGAGTTTGATATTCAAAGGGTATAGGGGTGTAGTTACTAATGTGTGTTAAGAGACACGTGATTTTTGTCTCTTAACTCAAGTTAAATGGCAAAATCTTGCATTATCTTACAGTAATGCTTGTTGATTTAGCACAATTGTATTAGCAAATAGTAGGATACAAAGCATGAAAATACATACAAAAGACCTCATTATTATGCAAATTAATACAGCTTGCCTTGAACACTCTGGCCTTACTTTTCCTGCCCAGGAACATTGGCCCACTAACATGTGGCACGATGCTCCCGGAGAGCTGCGATGCTCCTGGGGAGCTCTTTTAAAGGGGCCAGCACATTTGTATAGGTGCGTGGACCACCTTCTCCCCAGTCAAGATTCCCTCCCAGAAGACTCTCCCTAGAGTGCTAGTCAAGGCCTCCCAACCCTTGAAAGCACCCCTGGACCCTCTTGCCACCTCTGTGAAATAAGTTATCCCACCCCCCCCCCCCAGAAGACTCCCAATCCTCCTTTAGGCCCACCTCCCCAGCACAGCCTCTGAAATTATTGCTGGTCCAAAGGCAGGAACCAGGTTCAAAATGGTGTCATTTGACCACCAGGACAAAACACCCTTATATGGCAGCTTGAGCCCTAGCAATCATACTGTGAGATTACCCCCAGGGGTCATTTGGCATCATCTTGAACCCAGTGCTAGACAGGGTTGGAGTGACTGAGGATCACTCCTGCTTTGTACTCCTAAACTTCCACCTACTTCAGAGGTAGGCACCAAAGATGCCTATATAGGTGAAGATTTTTTGGGGTGGATGAGAGGTTCTCCTTTAGAGAAGATCAGGATTGGGGGACTTTCTTCCCTAATTGGGAAAGAGGGTCTGTGTGGTGATTTTAGGGGCTGAAGGCCTTGACTGATGATCTGAAGGGTCTTCTTGAGGTATTGACTTGGATTATCCCCTACATCTAGGAAAATGAATAGGAGACCAAAATTTAAGATAAAATTCACATATATTTAATAGTCTATATTTAGATCCAAAAGCAGTCTCAGAGAGGTGAGCTTTTAGCCTGGATCCTGATATACTGACTAGGGTAATTTTTCCAGGCATAAGGAGCAGCACGATGGAAAGATCAAAGTCTGGAATTGGCAGTGAAGAGAAGGGTACAGATAGAAGGGATCTGCCAGAAAAGCAGAGTACCCAAGGAGGGGTGTAGAGAGAGATAAGAGAGGAAAGGTAGTGAGGAGCAGCTGAATGAAGCACTTATAGGTCAGTGGTAGAAGTTTGAACAGGAGCCAATGAAGTGACTTGAGAAGAGAGGTGACGTGAGCATAGTGACAGTGGTAGAAGATCAGCCAGTGCTGGACAGCCCTATTAGGACGCGATTCTGGACCACAGGAACAAAATTTTCCCAAGGTCCACAGAATCAGGCCTGGGGATGGCCTGGCGTGCTCCTGCCTGCTTGCGGGGATATCTTGACTGCCTTGGCTCCTGCCCCCTCTTCCCTGCCGTTCAACCCACAGCTGGCCAGCCAAGGTCTGGATCTCCCTCACGCTGCTCCAGCCTGGGGGGGTGGGGGGGAATTCCCGGGCCTGATCATCAGGTCGGTGCTGCTTAATAAGCAGCATGTCCTCTTTAACCCGGCTGGATGTACAGGGCCATTACCTGAATCAGCCCTGTACGTCCTGCTGGGCTGGCTCACTCCTGCTCTGCCCAGATCCCATCCCCTTCCAAACCCCCACTGGTGCTCCCTGTCCTATGGGCCCATAGTAGATGACAGCACATAAAGACCATCATGGTCCCTCTAGTCTGCCCAGAAAGATGACTAGACTTGTAGAATTGCACCTGCCACTCTATGCAGGTTACCACCCTTCTATGCCTTTGCTTAAGGTTGTACCTGCCACTCAAAGCAGGTTACCCCTCTCTACTCAGGATGTTATATACGGTTGCTTTGATTCTACCCTCTTGTAGCTAGGTCCCTTGAATAACATGCTAAAATGTTTGTCAATGGTGAATTAATGTTAGTACATTTTAGTAACTTGTTTCCCAAGTGTCCTCCAGCTCCTGTCTCTTTTCCCAGCCACTATAGTTCATCTGTCCCTTATTGCAATGACATGGAAAACACAGTTGAGACAGTTTTCACTTAAATATAGGGAACTATAAAAAGATATTCGGCCACATGGATACCATATAATTTGAACCATCTAATTTAGTTTCAAAGCTTATGTATGTTCAGTGGCCCTTGTCATTTAGGCGCCACTGCTGAATATCCATGTATGACTTGAAATGTTTGAGTTGGACGTTTCAAGCTTTACCTGCTATTTTCCGGGCCACCAAACATTTGAAGGCACATTTTAGAAAGATTATTTATGTGATGGAGGAGTTGTGGAATTGAAAAGGTCTGTAAATATATGTCAAGTTTAGAAGAGAGATTATGCACATGGGAGGTCGACGTAAAATCGACATATCTCTTCTCCTCAAACTGTACATGTTTTGTAATTCATATAAGAAATTGCAGGAAAACAGGGGAATGGATATCCATTGTGGCATGCAAAGATATACACCAAGGCTATGTGACCCTTTGGATGCTAGGGGGAACTCCAGTGTGGGGCTGAGAGGCCGAGCAACTGGTTGTTGTAAAGAAAGGGCTAAGTTTAGCGAGGTTACCCTTAAACCTCCTTTGTCAGAAGCCACCTTAAAACAGGTGGAAGAGACAGCTCAACCAGCAGGGGGTAGACTGCCAGCATTAAAGTTAGATGGCTGCAAAAGCTCATAGAGGCCCTAGGAAAGAAGAAGTGACAGTTGCCCAAAATCTGTCCTGTAGGGACAGAAGACTTATTGCTTAGCATAGGGGAGGGAAATCTCCAACACCCTGCTGTCCGTTACAGCAGGAAGCCCTAATGGCACATTCCAGGAGAATATTTGCTGAGAATAGTGAGCTCACAATCTCTGGGAGACAATGAAGGGCAGTAAGGCTCAAAGCCCTTGGAAAGAAAGAGCTGAAGGAAGGAAAACCAAGCAGGAGGTAAGCCTGGGCTTGGTTTGTTTATAGCTTCAACAAGTCTAATTGCTCAGAAAAACTCCAAGAAGCTGGATTTAAGTCCCAGGAATGGTGCAAGCCCTTGAGAAATAACTAAATATGTGGAATTTGTGGGACAAACCATTGTGAAATGAGTGTGTGAAGTTTCAACTGTTACTCAGGACTGCCGATGGTAGGCATGCGATGAATGAATAGCAACTGTAAGAGAGGCAAAAAACTGATTTATGTTGTTCATGGAAACAGTATAGGAAATACAGTAAGTTTACTTTAACCTGCCATCTATGCATCATACCTATACGTCAGCATTACTGAATGCCATGGATGATCTGGGCTTTTCATCAGATCATTAATGCACCCACACATGATAAGGGGAACAAATTAGACCTCATATTCCTATCTAAAGAATTACACATGATGTCCCAGAATATTCCTATACAGATACAACCTATACCATGGTCAGATCATCACTTGATATATTTCTCCATTGAATATCAGCTGACCAATCATAGAGCTTTAGGAAGTGAAATTGCAGAACACCAGTTTAAAAGCTTTGATAAAGATAACTTCATTCTTGAGACCATACAACACTTGAACGCAAATGGAGCTGTAAACAAAATTGATGAGAAACTGAGCAACCCACCACATAAATGAGCAAAAGAGGGTCACATGTGGTATACTCAAGAATTAAGATATCGGAAAAGACAACTAAGAAAACTGGGAAGAAAATGGAGAGTTACCAAATCACAAAATGATAAGAACCTATATATGAGCACCCTCCAAATTTACCATACAAGCATAAATAACCAAAAGAGAGAGCATTATTCAAAGAATCTATTGAAATCCCTTAATTGCCCAAGGGAATTTTTGATATTGTAGTCATTAGTTCGATTCCCAACCACGGCAGACCACAAATCCAGCATAGAGCCGCAGATGATAGTAGACCATTATAAGATTAAACTACTTAGGCCAATCTCAGCTTTAAATCAATACTGACCAGTTACTCTCTGGACTATTACAGCAATAAATACAAACTGTTCCCGTCAAGATCCTTGTCCGGTAAGCTGACTCAATCTTGTTGTTGTTAAGTGCCATCGAGTCGGTGTCAACTCATGGCGACCCTCTGGATAGTTGTCCTAAATTGTGTTCGGTCTTCAGTTAGGAAGCTCATTGTTGACAGACTGGTACCTGTAGCTGCTGTTATTATATCGATCCATCTCATTGCTGGCCTTCCTCTTTAGCGTTGACCTTCTATCTTGCCAAGCATGATGTCTTTCTCTAATGATCTCTCTCGTCGCGTGAGGTGTCCAAAGTATGAAAGTCGAAGTCTTGTCATCTGAGCTTCTAAAAAAAGCTTAGGTTTGATCTCTAGTACTGACTGTTTTGTTCTTCAGGCAGTCTATGGTATATGCAGTATTCGCCGCCAGCACCATAATTCAAAGGCATCAATTTTCTTCCTGTCTATCTTTTTCACTGTCCAGCTTTCGCCATCCATATGATGTTATTGAAAATACCATGGCTTGAACGAGTCAAATTTTTGTATGGAGAGAGACATCTCTGCTCTTGAGAATCTTGTCTTGGTCTTTCATAGCCATTCTGCCAAGAACAAAGCGTCATCGGATTTCTTGACTGCTTGTTGCTTCTTTATTGATAGTTGATCCAAGTAGGTTAAAGTTGTCCACGATTTCAATTTCTTCTCCTTCAACGATGAACTTATTGATTTTGACAGTTGTCATGATCTTTGTCTTCTTTATATTAATGTGCAGGCCCATTTTAAGATTATGTTCCTTGATCATGAGAAGCAAATGTTTCAGATCATCTTCACTTTCAGCCAGTAATGTGGTATCATCAGCATAGCGAAGATTGTTGATAAGTCTTCCACCAATCTCCACACCTCTGTTGTCTTCATACAGTCCTGCTTCTCTGATGATTTGTTCTGCATATAAATTAAACAGGTAGGGGGAATGTATGCAGCCTTGTCGTATACCTTTGCTGATTTTAAACCATTCTGTTTCTTCTTGTTCCGTTCGAACTGTTGCTTCTTGATCAATGTACAGATTGTGCAAGAGTACGATCAGGTGTTCTGGTATACCCATGCTTCTTAATGTGGCCCTGAGTTTCTCTTGGTTTACACAGTCAAAAGCCTTGCTATAGTCGATAAAGCACAAATAGATATCCTTTTTGTATTCTTTAGTCTTTTCAAGAATCCATCTCACATCCACGATGATGTCTCTTCTTCCTCGCCCTTTCCTGAACCCTGCTTGCATTTCAGGTAGTTCTTCTTCCAGGAATGGTTGTAGTTTCTGTTGAATAATCTTCAGTAGAATCTTGCTGGCATGTGGGATCAGAGCAATTATGCGATAATTTGCACAGTCAGTTGGATCACCTTTCTTTAGTATTAGTATAAATACATATCTTTTCCAGTCATCATGATGTCTTCCAAATTTCTTGGCAGAGCCTTGTAAGTATGGTAACAGCTGCATCAGATTGCTGTAATACAATGCCTTGTGCTTTGTTCTTTGATAAGGTTTTCAATGCTGCTTCGACTTCTTCTTTCATCACCAATGGTTCCAGATCATAAGGTACAGGTTGAAACAGCTATTGGTCCACTTGATCTTTATCATATAAAAACTCAGTATATTCTTTCCACCTTTTCTTGATCTTCTCAGCATCATTCAAAATAGAACCTTGAGCATCTTGTAACATTCCAATTTGAGGCTGGAATTTTTTTTTTTTTTAACTCTCATAGCTTTAGGAAAACTTGTTCTTCCTCTAGATAGTTTCTATTTCCATGCATGTGTCATTGTAGTACTTTTCCTTCTCCTGTCTTTGCTGCACTTTGGAAATCTCTTTTGAGTTCTGTGATTGTCTGTCTTTCTCATCTGGCTTTAGCTTCTCTGCATTTCTGGCTAATTTTCAGAGTTTCTTCCGTCATCCATTTTGGCCATTTTTGCTTTTTCACCTTTTGTAGAGACTTCTTCCAACACAAACTTCTTAATGTCATTCCATAACTCGTCTGGAGCTCTGTCATTTGTATCTAAAGCAGCAAATCGATTTTACAGGTAGTCTTTAAATTCCAGTGGTATATTCTCAAGGTCATATTTTGCTGCATTCATGAGTGGTTTGCTCTTTTTCAAATTTAGCTTGAGTTTGCATACTAGTAGTTAGTGATCTGTACCACAGTCAGCTCTAGGTTTTGTCTTTGTTGATGAACTAGAGCTTTTCCATCGTTGACTTTCACAGATGTAGTCAATTTGATTTTTGTACAATCCATTGGGTGAAGTCCATGTGTACATTTGCCACTTGTGTTGCTAGAAGAAGGTGTTTGAGATGACTAGATCATTGGTCTTTCAGAATTCTATCAGTCTTTCAGAATTCTATCAGTCTTTCTCCAGCTTCATTTCTGTTGCCAAGTTCATATTTTCCAACCACTTTGCCATCTTCTTTATTGCCAACCTTTGCGTTCCGGTCGCCCATGACTATCAGGATATCCTGTTTGCATGTTCTGTCAATTTCAGCTTGTACTTGTTCATAGAATTCATCAATTTCATCCTCTTCTGCAGCTGTTGTTGGGGCATATACTTAAATTATAGTTGTCTTGATAGGCATTCCTCGTAGACGAATAGAGATTAAGCATTCACTGACTGTATTGTATTTCATTACAGTTCTTGCAAGTTTCTTCTTTATTATAAATGCAACACCATTTTTATTTTGTCTTTCATTTCCAGCATAGTAGACCATGTGGTCATCTCATGCAAAGTGCCCAATGTCAGTCCATTTCAGTTCGCTGACACCCAACAGATCAAGTTGTACATGTTCCATTTCATTCTTGACCATCTCCAACTTCCCTTGATTCATGCTTCGTATGTGCCATGTCCCAATATGTAAAACATCTTTACAGCTTCTGACTCTCATTTCATGTGCAGCTACATCAGCAGTCAGAGATCCCGAGGGCTTTGATCCAACCACATCATAAATGCTGGCTTTACTCTGAAAGGTCTTCAACTCTTCCCCACTAGCTGAAATGGCACCCCATATCCTCAAAATTATGAAGCTATCCCTATCACAGGGTCATATGCCAAAGACCATAAAGAAAACAACTATCCATCCCATTCTAAAAAAGATCACAATGGATAAGAGTTGTCCCAATTCATACAGGTCCATATCAAACCTTCCACTCCTAGCCAAAGTTATCAAAAAAAACATACAACTACTACTACAGGAGCACCTTGACATGCACACATTTCTGGACATATTTCAACACGGCTTCAGTCCTTACCATGGCATGGAAACACTGCTAATAACACTATTTGACAAACTCATATGAGGCATAGAAAGAACAAGTAAGTCTACATATTAATATTCTTAAACTTATCTACAGCATTTGATTTCATCAACCATGATGAACTATTGGTAAGGCTTCAACAGATTGGCATCAACGGTACCATACTCCAGTGGTTCAAGTCATACCTTTCCGATTGGACACAGCAGGTGAAAATAGGAAACCTAGCATTGAAAATATACAGCCAGCATCGAGGATTACCGCAGGGGTCTACCCTATCAGCACTATTGTTTAATATTTACCTTCAGCTGATCTGTAAGATATTCCAAGCACACAAGGTACACTACCAAATCTATGCAGATGACATTATGTTGTTCACCCCTTTTGATACAAGTAAACACAACTTTGAACAGATCAAAAACTGTTTCAATGAAGCATCGCAATGGCTGCAACCTCAGCATAATCTTTAATAAGATTAAAGATAAGGACTAGAGATAAGGACTTCACACCACCAGACAAAATACAAGTCAGAGATGCATACCTCGAAGTCAGGAATGAGGTTAGCTATCTAGGAGTGATCCTAGATCAGAATCTTAACCTAACTAAATTCATTACCTCAATAACTCGGACAATATACACAAAATCAAGGTGACCAACACCTAAGACTATTACTCTCAGCTCAGGACTTCTACTCGGTCCTACAGACGCTGATCGGCCCCTACTTTGACTACTGTTATAGCATACTACAAGGCTTGCCGAATCAAACACTAAATCAACTATGCATAGCATAAAATACACTTGCAAAAACCATTAACAAAGTAGCTGAATCTGAACATATCACGCTAGTCCTCTTCCAACTGCACTGTCTATCTGTAACATGTAGAATCAAATACAAATCCTTCATAACCACATTCAAGATTCTACATGACCTAGCCCCAGCACATCTAACTTCCTTAATAACTACCCTACCTGAAACAATGCAAACTCTCTGATATTACCTACAGATTTTAGCAAAACAAGTCAGACAACGAGCAACAGAGCTTTCACTTCCTGTTCCAATCCATTGAAACTCTCTGCCTCAAAGCCTAAGAAACATAAATGACCTACTCACTTTCCGGAAGAGAATTAAGACATACCTATTCATGGAATATTATAAAAAAATAATATAGAAGGTCTGAATATATTTCCCACATAATTTATAAGCAATCCATCTAAGCATTCATATAACTATCTTACACCATAAAGCACGTACATCACTGATTTGCATCTGTAAATAGGCCCACTGAAGATTGTTTCTAATTGTATGTTTAATTTTATTCATGCAAAAATATACTTTGCATTTGTAAATAAGTTTAAATTATTAAGTTTAGTTATGCTTGCTTTACTGCATTGTTTAATATCACTTTTGTTTCAATGTAAACTGTTTTAAATTTGTTTAATGTTATATGTAAACTGCCTTGATTATAATGAAAAAGCGGTTTATAAAACTCACAAATAAATCTAACGGACTTTATTCACTTCTCCATCATGCTCTGGATACGCAGTAATTGTTTGCAAGAAGTGTGTGCCAAATGGATTCTTCTAGGACAAGCAGAATGAGTCAGCCACACTTGATGATGTCATCCGACAGTGATGAGACGGAAGTACTCTCCATAGCTCAGAACTGGTCCTACCCACTGGCCCGCCCTTAGATAGCCAGTTTCAGTTCTTCCACCTTGCCAGCATGATGGATCTCTCCACTCTCCAAACTGAAATCCAACCAAGGTAGAAACAGATTACTAGAAAAAGATGAAGAGAAATACAATTCAACTACTTGCAAAATGCCAAAGCCCGGCTTTAAGAAATGTCTTCAATGCTCTTGAAAGACTGCACCCACTGCACCCGGATGTCTCCTAGAGTGAGAAAGTCCTGCGGCCATGCGCTCCAGAACTTCCTCACCCAGGCCTCCTCTCCTCTGGTAAGAGAATTGGCAAACCGCATGGCAGCAACTCCCTACAGCAGTCTGGGACATGCCTGCACAGGCCTCCATCCCTGGCCATGCTCCTTTGCTCCATCTGCCGCCTCCTGATGTGCCCGCTGCCAGCACGACTTCTGCTTTGGCCTCCAGCACTGCCCCAGAGCTCCCAAGCACATGCAAACCCAGTCATGCTCTTCTCCTCGGCCATGCTTCTCCCGCCGCATCTTTTCTGGGCTGGCCTTCTGCTCCCAGGCTCCAATTGGACAGTTCGCCTTAGGCCGCTCCTCCCCAGTGCCTATTGATCCACTGCATGCTGACAACAGAGAGCTCCCTCGATCTGCCTCTTCAGCGCCGATTGGATGGTGCCATGGAGACCAACGCAGCCCTGATCACATGCACCAATGCCGGAAGCACTCCTGCAGCCTTGATCAGCTGACCTAACATCGGAGAAGCACTGAGAGGCACCGCAGACACCGGAGCAACCATCGCAGTCACAGCCATCAGGCCGAGGTATCATGGCAGAGGCCACTGTTGGAGCAGCATCAAAAGCACACACAGCAGCAGCAGCACCGTAGTGCCCCAGAAAGCCACAAGAGATGCAGGTATTGTGATGCGGCGGACCCTCTTGCAGAGAGAAAAAAAGTTTTAAATCCAGGAAAAGACAGGTATAGCCTGCAATGTCCTGAGGATCCACCTAGAGGGAGCACGAGAGTCAGTACAGAGTCTGAAGAACCACGCCTCTATGGGCAGGACTTAGGCCCAGTCAGTTTGGATTTAAACAGAGACAGGTCTGAATCAGGGGAGGAAGGAGACCCAAAAGCCAAAGAAAGAACAGACTCGAAAGGCAGAGAGAAAGCAGGCCTGAGAGGCAAAGAGAGTGCTGGCCTTGAAGACAAGTGGAGAACACAAAGAACCGGTGGGCACAGAAAAGCTGAAGGAGCTGGGCTACGAGGCAAGGGCAGAGGCAGAGAAACAAACTGTAAGCAAATATCTGGCAGATGGCAACAGCTGCAGCCTTGGAACAGAGAGATTCTTCCCTATACTAAGGAAGGAGAGATACCCTTGGAGAACCTGGACCATGCTAAGCTAGAAGCCGACTGGGGTGGGCCTCAAGCCTTCTCAGAGAAGGAAAGGAGAAAACTTAAAGGTAAAACTTTTATTACTTGTAATTGTCTACATAATCCTAACATAAGAGAAGGACAGTGGAAGGAAGCTTCTCCTTGTAACTGAGATACTTATAAGCAAAAGCTTGAAAACAATTGGTCTAAAAAGAGGACTGTAAATGCTAAGCATTGCGCTGAACAGGCTTTTAAAACTCTAACTGAAGAGGAGCCTTTGTTTTATCCAGTGGCCAGAAACCGACGCCCTAAGCTATCTGCCAGACACTGGAAAACAGTACAGCAAGCTTTTAAAAAGCCAGAGTATAGTTGTGTGGAGACATCGGATTCAGAACTATCAGAGGTAGAATTCATGCAAGTGGAATCTGCAGGCGAAGAGTCTGACCAGCCGATGGAATGCACATACTGCACAGCAGAGAATCTGGAGTTTATCCCTAGCTCTATGAATGAATAAATGAATGCAGTATATTGTGTTGCTTTAAGCTACTGTGAAGTTAACAGTCATTACTTTGGTCTTTTTCATTTATGGTTTAAACCTGATGCAAGGGACTTGCTCAGTTGTGATACCATCCAATCCGTTTATCCTGTTTTGAACCATTTGTGCAAAAAGGGGAAATAAAGCCTTTTCATTTTCCCTCCATTTTCGTGCGGACTTGTTTCTCTTTGGGAAGTTGGTTACGAGGCCGGCACAAGGGACTACCACCCTTGACCCTCGCACCTGTCCAACCCCAATCATCACAATCTTGTGTCCCCCAGCCCTTCTGTGGAAAACTACGCCGCCACTAGGGGGGGCTGCGGGTGACAGTTCCTGGAGGAAAGGTCCATAAACCATTATTAAGAAGGGACCCAGGATATCAATGCTTGAACCAGTACAAGCATTGTGGAACCTGTGTCCCTTGGGGAAACTGCTAGGTACGTATGACCTAGATTGGCCACTGTTGGAAACAGAATGCTGGGCTTGATGGACCTTGGTCTGACCCAGTATGGCATATCTTATGTTCTTATGTTCTTATGCCTTCAGCCCTCCCTCTTCCCTCGAGTTGGACAGAGGCATATCCAGCCAGCCAGGAGGGGCTTATCAGCCATGATCGGGGGCCCATGGACAGTGGGGGGAGGACAACCCCCCTGACCAACTAGGGGCCAAAGAAGGATCAGCTGAACCTTTTCATATGCTCTCCCGCTTCCTCCAGCAGTGGTCATTAGCGCAGCATACTACCACCACTTCTTCCATGCCACAGAAGTCTTCCTCTGAACCTTTGCCTAGACCTGCCGGCAGTGTCCTAGATCCCACAGCCAACCATGCTGCTGCCTGCTCAAAAGAGCTACCACTCTCAGGGTCAGGGGACTCCTCGCTGGACCCCTTGCTCCTTCAATCCCCAGGTCAGATGGAAATCCCCAGTGGGGACAAGGAGGTGGCTGCCCAGGGGTCCTTAGCCTCAGGGGATGTCCTCATGATGACAGGGGCAGGACCCCCAATCCCTGCAACCAACCCCCCACCTACCGTACCAGAGGACTTGACCTACCCAAACATCCTGTGGAAGGTCACAATTACTCTAGCCATTACACCTGGCAACAACACAGATCAATGAGCAGAGGCCCAAGGTGCCCTCAAGTTCCTAGAGGCCTCCATAATGATGGTGCAGCTTCCAGTAACCCATTGCTGCATAACAACTTAATTAAGCTGTGACAGAACCCCACTCTCAAATCTGCCTCCTCCCAAAAGCTTGATATCAGGTACAAACAGCACCAGGATTCGACCAAATACAGTTTCAACACTCCTCTATAGTCATGGAATCAGCCCTTAAGCAGGCCATCTGCCCACACCCATGCCAAGGACCCACTGGGATGGGACCACAAGCTCCTCGTTGACATTGGGAAAAGGGCCTTTCAAGGGGCCATGCTGTGCATGAGAGTTTCAGCCCAACAGTTCCAGCACACTCTTGACCAAGATGTCCTCATAGGGAACTTAAAGCTACCATCTTGACCCTCAGCCCAGAAGTGCTGATGACCACCACTGCATCCCTGACGGAGCTTGAGGAGTGTATGAAACACCAAGTCTGGGCGACCTTCAATGCCTTTGATGTGGCCACCCCTACTATGGGAACCACAATCTCGGCCTGCCGACTAGCTTGGCTATAAGCATCTGGTCTCTGGGAGGACACCCATGACCTCATCGCAGATGCCCCCTCTGTGGGAGACACACTTTTTGGGGATAAAGTAAAAGACACTGTCAACAATATGAAAGACCACTGCACCACACTGCAGACCCTTGCAGAGGAGGGCCTGAAATGAGCCTCCTCCAACCGCAAGGGCATGTTCCATCAAAAGGCATACTTCTCCTCCAGTCATCATAACTCCTACCATATGTAGCAACCACCATAAACAACAGTCCTATCAGACCTCCTACCACCTGAAGTCATGCTAAAGGGAGCATAAATAACAGATGCCTATGCAGTCCAGTGCTGGGAAGGTCAACCCATCTTTTTGACAAGAAGACCATGGCCAGCCTCCCCAGGGCGGTCAGCTGACGGGCTTCCTACAGACAAATGGGTCCTTCAGATTATCAAAGAGGGGTACTGCATCAGATTCTTTACCCCCCCCTGCAATGAGACCCACCCTCCAATGAGACCCACCCTCCAGCAGCACACCACCACCATCACTCCTTGCCATGACAGTGGAGCTCCTCTCCCTTCAGTCCTCCAGGTGATAGAACCCGTCCCAACCGACGGACTCAACACCAGCTTCTACTACAGATACTTCCTAGTCCCTACTACTACTACTATTTAGCACTTATAAAGCGCCACGCACGCAGCACTACACAGCTAGCCTACAAGAGGTGGCTAACATACAAGAGACAGTCCCTGCCCGTCAGAGTCATGCTCATCGGAGCTTACAATCTAGTTAGAATAGTACAGAGCATTAGTCAGTTCTGCGGAAGGTACAGTGTGGTACAGTTTGGTACAGCTTGGTCTAAAGTTTGGTCATAAACGTTAATAGGGGTTAGGGTAGGATGAGGATGGAAGTCAGGATCTGAATGCAACGGTGAAGAGGTGGGTCTTCAACCTGGATTTGAAGAGGGCCAGGGAGGGCGCCTGGCGCACAGACACAGGAAGGCTGTTCCAGGCGTGTGGCCAGCAAGGTGAAAGGGGCGCAGTTGGGAGTTCGCGGTGCGGGTGAAAGGCATTGAAAGAAGCGATTTGTCCCCAAGAAGTCAGGTGACGTTTGCCTCATTTTAGATCTCAGGAACCTCAACAAGTTCATCATCAAGGAGAAATTCAGGATGTACTCCCTGGGATCTATCCTGCCCCTCTTCCAGCCAGGGGAATGGCTAGCCTCCTTGGACCTACAGAATGCATACACACACATATTCCCATACATGTGACACATCGGAAATACCTGTGTTTCCAAGTCCTGGGCAACTACTAACAGTACAGGGTTCTTCCCTTTGGTCTCTCTCCTGCACCATGGGTATTCACCAAGTGCATTGCTGTGGCAGCTGCCCACCTCCGCAAACAAGGTATTTGTGTATTCCTCTTCCTCGACAACTGGCTGATCTCTGCTCCATCCTCACGGGAGGCCTGAGCAGATACCCAGGAAGCCATCATCCTCTTGTCCTTCCTGGGTTTCCTGGTGAACCACCAGAAGTCCCACCTACTCCCTACTCCCATCCCAACGATTGAACTTCATTGGGACGGATATAGGCACAACTGCATCCAAGGCAGTCCTCCCACATCACTGGAGAGACGCCATCATCAACCTGACTTGGAGCATCTCCTTGACCCAAAAGACTACCACACAGAGCCTACTATGCCTCCCGGGCCAAATGGCATAGTAGGCTTCTGGGCCACATTTTATTTTATTTATTTATTTAGACAGTTTTATATACCACCTTATCCTTCAATCAAAGGTGGTCACAATGCAATTGGGGGATACATTTAACATGAAGGGATATGAGACACATACACTAATACTTACAGGGAACATGGGCAGTGGAGGGTTAAGTGGCTTGCCCAAGACCACAAGGAGCACCTGTGGGACTAGAAACCCCAGTCCTTCCAGCCCAAGGTTGCTGTTCTCTAGTGGGATTTGAACCCCCAACCTTCCGACCTGAGGTAACTTGCCCCAACCACTAGGCCACTCCTCCCTGGCATGGTTTTACCCCTGGCAAAGCTACACATACGCTACTGCACCTGCGTACTCACTGGAACCAACATGCGCAGCTTTATCCATGTCCGCCTGCCTGGGCATGGCGATAATGGACTCCTTACACTGGTGGGCCTGTAGTGAGAACCTGGCACATGGCATGCCACTCCAGCAACCCACCCACCAGTTGGTCATCACCACCAATGCCTCACCAGTAGGCTGGGGAGCACACTGTCTATACTTCCGCACCCAAGGCGCCTGGATAGTGAGGGAGCGCACATTCCACATCAACCTACCAGAACTCAGAACAATCCGATATGCTCTTGGGGCCTTCCAGGCCCACATCTCCGGCAAGATGGTCCTGCTCCAGACAGACAACCAGGTGGCCATGTTTTATCTCAAATACAAAAGTAATTGCTCTAATATGAATACATCAAATACTGTGATTTATTCAAGGAAAAGAGTCTCAGAATGAATGAGGAAGGGTCTTATAGGGCCACGATGTTTTGAAAAGCCCAAAGACTCCCTATCCCCTTCTTTACATCAAGGACCCATATATTCCTATAGTATTATCAAAATTACTAATTTCTGTAACTTTAATGCAGCTGAAATTGCTTGTTGCTACAAACTCAATGCAATTCAAAAAAGCTTAACTGTAGGCTCGATGTCACTCAACTACAACTCATATTTCATTAAATGGAGACAACTGACTTCTATAAAAAGAGTCAAAACGACTTATCTGCTCAGATTGAATAAAGTCGGGGTTAGTCTCCCTCCCGACGCTGATTAATAGTGCTATTGCGTTTCACCGCCAATGCGACTTCTTCTGGAGAAAGATGTTCAGCATGCAGCTTAGGGCAATAACTCAGTTTATCCCATGCTAAAAAACTAAAGAGAAAAAGAACAGTATCAAAAATGCTCGCTTGGCCATTTCAGAATTTCAATAGAAACATACATTCTCTCGTAGTATATGACATGTGGGCATACCTTGAAACGTCCCACTCTACATTCCATTGAGACAAAAAACGCCACGCATGCGTGTAGATCTACAATGGGGCTGTTCTTATAAACTAATGAAGTTGCTCAACCCACTTCTAGTTGACCAATCAGGTGGCCGTGAACGACCTAAACCAATAGGTCAAACATTAAAGATCACTTGAAAAAAGACTTGAAAAAATTTTTGTAAAAAAGAAGAAGAAACAACGACTGATAGTCATTGCACTCTAAAATGATCAGACGACAGGTATCGGTACTGAGAAAGAACAATGTAAAAAATGTAAAAAATCGCTAAATATAGTCCTCACAGACATACTGTCCAATCTATTTGAGCATTGAGTCCCCCTGGATGAACTGATTGTAAACGGTAAATCCAACGTTGTTCACGGATGAACAGACTTTGTTCTCGAGTTTTGCCGGCTAAGCCAGCCAGTATTTGGTCAATACAAAAACACTTGAGCTGATCAAATTGATGTTGAGAAGAAAGGCAATGAGCCACTAACGGTGCTTCCAGCTTCTGGCATCGAAGACGGCTGCGATGTTCATTAATTCGTATTCTCAAAGGTCTGGTAGTTTTACCTATGTAGAGCAGGGCACAAGGACATAGAATCGCATAGACAACAAATGTAGAAGTACAATTAGTATTTTTCTGCAAGGCATGTCTGCCCCTGATAAGAGAATTCAGTAAGTTCCAAAGTCATACTACAGATGTTGCATTCACCACATCTAGTGTGGCCAACATGCGTGGTACTTTCTTCGGTGGATAATGGTCGAAGCTCAGTGGGGCTCAACAATTCCTTTAGATTTTTATTTCTCTGCCAAACACAACGAATGGATTTATCTTCTAATCCAGGAAGATGACGAAGAACATTACTATGACGATTCAATACTTTTTTGAGGGAATTGCTCAATGGTGAAAATCTCGAGATAAAATTTACTTGATCATCTGCTCTTTCACTCAATTGTTTATCCTGCAGTAATAAATCACGATTGTTGAATAACGCCCTGGTATACGCTTGTTTCACAACTGAAGGAGGATAACCCCTGCTGTGAAGATTTTTTTGCAATTGCTTGGACTGTGATTTAAAGTCTGTAAGCTCAGAACAATTACACCTAAACCTGAGGAACTGAGAAAACGGAAGGCTGTTTTTTAGCTGGATCGGGTGAGCACTACTATAGTGCAACATTGCATTCCTCGCTACTTTTTTCTTATAAATCGAAGTCACCCAATTGCTTCTACCTTTGCGGACTTCTACATCTAAATAGGTAATTCTATTCAAATCACAAGTATTTGTAAAACGAATATGTGAGTCCTGTTGATTGAACCACTGACAGAAGGTATGTAAATGAGCTTCCGAAGCAGTCCAAAGCATAAAAATGTCATCTATATAACGCCCCCAAAAGGGGATATGTTGCCAGAACTGAGATGGATAAAGCCACTTTTTCTCGAAATCACCCATAAAGAGGTTGGCTACTGAGGGGGCACATGTGGCCCCCATCGCAACACCTGTCTTTTGTTGATAAAGCACTTTTTCAAAAACAAAAAAGTTTTGAAAAAGAACCAATTCAGAGATGTTTTTTAGAAAAGTGAACTGTATTACCAATAAGTCTCCTCTACTGCGCAAAGCATCTAATACACAGGAAAGTGCCGCAGTTTGAGGGATACTTGTATACAGTGACACCACGTCCAATGTGACTAACAATGGTCCGTAGCCAGTTGAGCATGTTGTGACAACAGCTGCAAAAAATGATTCGTGTCGCGAATATAAGATGGAATAGTAATCAGTAGCGGTCTCAAAAAAGAGTCCAAAAAAGTGGACAATGGCTCAAGCAGAGTACCTTTTGTCGAAACTATTGGGCGGCCAGGGGGATTATCAAGCCGTTTATGAATTTTTGGCACCAAGTAAAATTTGGCAAACGCAGGACTTGTAGTATTAAGATAATTCCATTCTTTTTTGGATAAAATTTTATCTTGTACTGCTTGTGTAGTTAAAGCTTTAACAATCTCTTGTAAACAGGGGGTGGGATCACTCTCCATGATGACGTAAGTATGAACATCAGATAATTGACGTTGAGCTTCAGCAAGATATTGTGCACGGTCTTGGATCACAATCGCAGGACAGCCCCATTGTAGATCTATACGCATGCGCGGCGTTTTTTGTCTCAATGGAATGTAGAGTGGGACGTTTCAAGGTATGCCCACATGTCATATACTACGAGAGAATGTATGTTTCTATTGAAATTCTGAAATGGCTAAGCGAGCATTTTTGATACTGTTCTTTTTCTCTTTAGTTTTTTAGCATGAGATAAGCTGTTATTGCCCTAAGCTGCACGCTGAACATCTTTCCCCAGAAGAAGCCGCATTGGCGGTGAAACGCAATAGCGCTATTAATCAGCGTCGGGAGGGAGACTAACCCCGACTTTATTCAATCTGAGCAGATAAGTCGTTTTGACTCTTTTTATAGAAGTCGGTTGTCTCCATTTAATGAAATATGAGTTGTAGTTGAGTGATATCGAGCCTACAGTTAAGCTTTTTTGAATTGCATTGAGTTTGTAGCAACAAGCAATTTCAGCCGCATTAAAGTTACAGAAATTAGTAATTTTGATAATACTATAGGAATATATGGGTCCTTGATGTAAAGAAGGGGATAGGGAGTCTTTGGGCTTTTCAAAACATTGTGGCCCTATAAGACCCTTCCTCATTCATTTTGAGACCCTTTTCCTTGAATAAATCACAGTATTTGCCGTATTCATATTAGCGCAATTACTTTTGTATTTGAGTTCAGATTGCTCTTTGAAACCCCATTTTTGTTTTTTGTCTGGTACATGTTTTATCTCAAGCAAGGGGGAACGGTCTCGCAATCCCTCTGCAGGGAGGCCCTCAACCTCTGGCTCTTTGTCCTTTCCAAGCACTGTTTCCTGTGAGCCTCCTACCTTCCAGGAATACTGAATGAACTGGCAGACAGGCTCAGTTGCCAGATGAATCCACATGAATGGACTCTCAACCCTCGAGTTTCGGCTTCCCTCTTGCAGTGCTGGGGACAACCACAGATTGACCTGTTCGCCCTCGAGGAGAACATGAAGTTCATCATCTTTTGCTCGAAGCACTCCTCCATCTGCAGTATCACCACGGATGCCTTTGATATGTCATGGTGGGAGTGGTCACTAGTGTATGCCTTTCCCCCCTTTCCCTCCCCTTTCCCTCCCCTCATCTCAATGACCATACAGTGCATCAGTTTGGGCAGAGCCCAGGCAATCCTCATTGTGTCCCACTGGCCACAGCAGGTGTGGTTCCCCTATCTCCACCGCCTGACTCTGGAAACCCTGGTGCGTCTCCCCCTGGTGCTGGATCTCATCACTCAGGATGGCAGAGACACCCTCAACCCAAACCTGCAGACACTGGCCCTGACAGCTTGGAAATTGAAAGGACAATGCTCTTGCCCCTCAACCTGCCCTCCAAGGTACAGCAGGTGGTGCTAGGCGGTGAGGTGCCCCTCGACAAAAAAGTCATTCAGTTTGAAATGGCAATGCTCCACTGCCTGGTGCTCGCCACGGTGGCTGGATCCCCTCTCCTGCTCAGTGGCATAGGTGCTCCAATACCTCACTTCACTCTTCCACCAGGGCTTGAAGACAGTTTATCGAGTACCCCTCTCCGCAATTGCAGCCTTCCACAACCACACCGGCGAAGACTCCATCACTTCATGAAGGGGTTGGCTGACCTCCGTCCACTAATCTGGGCCCCTGGGCTCCACTGGGAACTCAACATCATCCTTAACCAGCTAACACGGGCGCCTTTTGAACCCATGCAGTCAGCAGAACTGAAGTGCGCCTCCTGGAAGACTCTATTCTTAATAGCGATCATGTCGGTCAGACGGATCAGTGAGCTGCCGGCTCTAGTGGTGCACCCACCATGCACACTGCTTTCCCAGGACCAAGCCACCCTCCTGACGTACCCCAAGTTTGTTCTAAAAGTAGTGTCTGCCTTCCATATCAACCAGGCTATCAAACTCCCATGCTTTCATCCGGAGCCCCACACTTCCCCAGAGGAGCAGAGGCTCCATGCTCTTGACTGCAATAGGGCCCTGCACATCTATCTACACAAAACAGCACCCCACAGGCAGGGGACACAACTCTTTATCTCCTATGATACCAACAAACCAAACCACCTGGTCACCAAACAAATACTTTCCCTGTGGATCTCTGCCTATATTGCCTTCTGCCTGGAATAGGCAGGTATTTAAACCTCAGCAAAGATATACGCGCAACAGCTCAGGGTGCTAACCGCCACCATCGCAAACTTGCACTCCATACCTGTGGCTGACATCAGTAAGGCTACCACCTGGTCCTCTCTGCACATGTTGTAGAGACACTACTGCCTTGACCTTGCAGCGCAGACAGACACATCCTTCAGCCAGGCGGTCCTAACCTCAGCAGAGACTCTGGACCCTTAGGCCTGCCTCAGTGGGAACTCCGTACGATTGCAATATGGACATTAGGCTGTACTGCCACTGTGACTACCTCACTGGACATTGCACTGTTACTGCAAGTTGGCTACCTCACTGTTAACATATGTTTGCAAATTGTTAGACTTCTGCACTGTCGTTGCTGCACTGTGCCACATTAGTATATTGCATTGTTCTTGCAGTTGCACTGAAGCCCATAGCTTGTTATGCCACGGCTGTTACACTCACTGTGACCCTAGCATCTGTTTTCATTCTGCCCGTGTATCCGCCCTTATTCTGCCTGTCCAGAGCTCTAACTCCCCCCCCCCCCCCGCTTGTCCTAGGAGAAAGCAAGGTTACTTACCTGTAACAGGGGTTCTCTGTGGAAACAGGATAAGTCACCCACACAAACCCCCCCATCTCCCCTAGCGGGAGGTCAGCCTCCAGCCCAGACACCCACCTCCTAGCGGCAAGAGCTCAGCTAGTGACATACTGGCTAGCTAGGGGCAGACCAGTGGGTAGGACCAGTTGGCTTATGCTCAGAAGGGCGAAAAGCCCTTCTGAGCTATGGAGAGTACTTCCGTCTTGGCGCCATCAGATGACATCACCAGGTGTGGCTGACTTATCCTGCTGTCCTCGGAGAACCCTGTTACAGGTAAATCACCGCTGTACTGTTAAAAGAAGAAAGTATGCTTGCAGACCTTTACTGAACACTGTGAAAGATAGAAACTATTTGTGAATATTGTTTTTTGCCCTTGTGTTCTGCTTTTAAAAAGCATTTAAAGCAGGAGCAGAGTAATTGGAATTTTCCCTGTTTTTGAGGTTGCTTTTGGATCTTACTCCCTTATTCTCCTGTTTAACAACCTTATGTGTTTTATCATTTCCCTTGAAGCAAGCAGCCCTGTTTGTTCTGCCTGTCTGTTTGTAAGCTCTGTCAAGCGCGGACTGGCTCTTATCTGTTTGTATACAACGCTGCATATGCCTCAGAGTGCTATACAAATAAGTAGTAGTAGCAGTGTTTTCTTTTAAATGACCAAAAGCTAGATAAAATTTCCAGTGTGGATTGGCCATAGCAGCTGCCAACCAGCTGCCTTGAATCAGGTTTTTTTGTGTTAAACTGGAAATGAGATGTCAGAAGCTGCCAGGGATTTAATAAAGTTGATTTAAAGTGACTACAGTCTGTTGCAACAGTGTATATTCCTGTTTTAAGTTTCCATTTGTATATGGATAGATTATTCTAAACCATCCTTATGCTTAAATATGTGTTCACCTTAGAGAGGCTGGAAAATAAACTTCTTTACCTGCCTATGGTCTGGGACTGGATTTTGCATGGAAATAAAAGGTTGCAGGACACATGAAGCTCCCCCATTAACCTGCGGCTGGAGGCGATAAGTGCTGGCATTGCACACTGAACACGCATAAATGTTGCACTTACGTGCGCAGCTGTGCCGTCTTGCAAACCTAGATGTGCAGATACTTTTGATTAACTAAAGAGGATTCGATCTTTACTTCATTTCAATCTGGAGGAGCAAATAAACATTGAGGGGTTAAGGGGGATATCCCATGCTGGTCTTTATCTGCTGTCATTTTCTACTGTATGTTACTATGCCGGTCAGGACTGTACCAAGTTAGAGATGTGTCCTGTGCAACTAACGAATCAGGGACCCCCTCCACCCCAACCACATGCAGTAACTCACTCTTTTTGAGCTTCCTGGGAGCCCAATGATGATATTGGTGCCTTTTCGGTACTTTCCCTGTGTGCGGTCGGACTGCTTGCACAGCCCTTGGTATGGCCCTGATGCCAGTACTCCTCGCCCACCTCACGGCCCAGACATTCATGCAAGGACAGTTCTCCTTCTAGCACAATGGTGGGCAAAGGTGGGACACGCTAAGACGTGGTAAACTGGAAACGTGGTAACGGTTATTGTGCGTAAAGAGGCTGCTACTATGTTCCTGCA
This sequence comes from Ichthyophis bannanicus, assembly GCA_033557465.1. NCBI lineage: Eukaryota > Metazoa > Chordata > Amphibia > Gymnophiona > Ichthyophiidae > Ichthyophis > Ichthyophis bannanicus. Next base: position 861,505,174 of record CM066034.1, read on the forward strand.
CTAAATCTTTAGCGTGAACATAGGATATGCCATACTGGGTCAGACCAAGGTCCATCAAGCCCAGTATCCTGTTTCCAACAGTGGCCAATCCAGGTCATATGTACCTAGCAGTTTCCCCAAAAGACACACAGGTTCCACAATGCTTGTATTGGGTCAAGCAGTGGATATTCTGGATCCCCTTTAATAATGGTTTATGGACCTTTCCTCCAGAAACTTGTCCAAATCTTTTTTAAACCTGGCTACACTTACAGCCTTTATTACATCCTCCAGTAACAAATTCCAGAGTTTGATTATACGTTGAGTGAAAAAATACTTTCTCTTATTAGTCTTAAATATGTTACCCCGTAGCTTCATTGCATGTCCCCTAGTCTTTCTATATTTTGATGGCATAAACAATTTATCTATGTTTACCCGTTCCATTCCATTCATTAATTTATAAACCTCTATCATATCTCTCCTCAGGCGTCTGTTTTCCAGGTTGAAGAGCCCTAACCTTTTTAGCCTCTCTTCATAGGAGTATCCTTCCATCCCCTTTACCATTTTGGTGACTCTTATTATTATTATTATTAAACACTTATATAGCACCACAACATACGAAGCGCTGTACAAACATATAAGAGAGACAGTCTCTGCTCATCAGAGCTCACAATCTAATAAGACAGAATACAAAATAAGTGATAAAATACAAATAACAAAATGTACAGGACAAAGTAAACAAAAGTTGATGGAGAGATCAAGATAGGGCAAGACAGGAACAAAAAGCAGTAGTGAAGAGGTGGGATTTGAGTCTGGACTTGAAAATGGGTAGGGAGGACGCCTGGCGCACAGAGATAGGAAGACTATTCCAAGCAAAGGGTGCTGCCAGTTGGAAGGAGCGAAGACTGGAATTGGCTCTTCTCTGTACCTTTTCTAATAACACTATATCCTTTTTAAGATACGGCAACCAGAATTGCACACAATATTCAAGGTGCGGTTGCACCATGGAACGATACAGAAGCATTATAATATCCTTTGTTTTATTCTCCATTCCTTTCTTTATGATTCCTAGCATTCTATTTGCTCTCTTGGCTGCTGCTGCACACTGGGCGGAGGGTTTCAACATGTTATCCACAATGACGCCTAAATCTTTTTCCTGGGCGGTGGTTCCTAATGTGGGTTGTTCTTTCCTAGGTGCTTAACCTTGCACTTGTCCACATTAAATTTCATCTGCCATTTATCTGCCATTTGGATGCCCAGTCTTCCAATTTATCAAGGTCCTTTTGCAATTTTCCACAATCTTCATGGGTTTTAGCAACTTTTAATAATTTTGTGTCATCTGCAAATTTGATCACCTCACTTGTTATTCCCATTTCCAGGTCATTAATGAATATGTCAAAAAGCAGCAGACCCAGCACAGATCCCTGCAGTACTCCACTATTCACCTTTCTCCATTTGGAAAATCGGCCATTTAGCCCTACCCTCTGCTTTCTGTCTTTTAACCAGTTCCTGATCCACAATGGCACACTGCCTCCTATCCCATGACTTTTTAATTTCACCAAAAGTCTCTGATGAGGGACCTTGTCAAAGTCTTTTTTGAAAGTCCAGATACACTATATCAACCAACTCACCTTTGTCTACCTGTTTATTCACACCTTCAAAAAACCATAACAGATCAGTAAGACAAGACCTTTTATTATTATTGCACAGTAAATATTTACGCTAACACATGTAAAAAACAAATATTTCCTTTCTATCCTTGGTTTTATTCTCCATTTCTTTCCTTATAATTCCAAGAATTATATTTCCTTTCTTGGCTGCCACTGCACATTGGTCTGAGGGTTTCAACGTATTATCCATGATGACACCTAGATCCTTTTCCTGGGTATTGGTTCCTAATGTGGAACTTTGCATCGTGTAACTGTAGTTTGGGTTATTCTTGCTGAAGTGCATAACTTTACATTTCTCCACATTAAATTTCATCTGCCGTTTGGATGTCCATTCTCCCAATTTCTTAAGATTCTTTTGCAGTTTTTCTATTGTGGTATAACAATTTGGAATAATTTTGTGTCATCTGTAAATTTGATCACTTCACTCATTGTTCCCATTTCCAGGTCATTCATAAATATATTAAAAAGCAACGGGCCCAGCACAGATCCTTGGGGTATTTCACTATTCGCCTTTCTCCATTGAGAAAATTGGCCATTTAGCCCTACTGTATGTTTTCAACCTTTTAACCAGTTTCCAATCCGCAATAGTATACTGCCTTCCATGGCATGGCTTTTTATTTTCCTCAGGAGTCTTTCATGAGGGACTGTCAAAGAATTTCTGAAAATCCAGATATACTATATTAACCGGTTCACCTTGATCTACATGTTTGTTCACACCTTCAAAAATAATATAGCAGATTAGTGAGACAAGACTTTCCTGGGCTAAATCCATGATGTCTTTTTCCATTAAACCATGACTATCTATATGTTCAGTAATTTTGTTCTTTATACTGGTTTCTACCATTTTGCTGGGCACTGATGTCAGGCTCACTAGTCTGTAGTTTCCTGAATCACTCCTGGAACCCTTTTTAAAAATTGGCATTATGTTGGCCACTCTCCAATCTTCAGGTAATATTGATAATTTTAATGATAGTTTATTGATTTAAATAGTAGGCCTGAAATTTCATTTTTGAGTATGCCATCTGGTCTAGGCAATTTGTTACTCTTTAGTTTATGAAATTGGTGTATAACATCTTCCTGGTTTATTGAGATTTGTTTCAGTTCCTCTATTACATTACATTTAAGTACCGTTTATTGCATGGGTAAGTTCTCTACCTCATCTTCAGTAATAACCAAAGCAAGGAATTCATTCAGTCTTTCCCCCTATGGCCTTGTCCTCCCTTAATGCCCCTTTATCCTTCCATCATCAAATGGCGATTGACTCTCTAACAGGCCTTCTGCTTCAAATATCCTTGAAAACGTTTTTATTATACTTTTTTGATTCCATGTCAAGCTTCTTTTCAAATTCTGTATTTGCCTACATTATAAATGCTTTGCATCCAACTTGACAGTGCATATGCTTTTTCCTGTTTCATCAATGGCTCCTTTTTCCATTTCCTGAAAGATTCTTTCTTGGTGGTAACACTCACATTGTCCTCACCTTTAAACCATGCTAGCAGTAGTTCGGCCTTCCTTCCATCTTTCTTAAATTATGAAGTACTTTACTGCTTTGTTTTTTTCTTAAACATTTTCCTCATTTTCTTATAGTCTCCCTTTTAAAAGTTAAATGCAAACATAGTGAATTTGCTTGCTTTCCTTCTTCCATTTATTAACACAAATGTGATCATATTATGATCACTATTGCCAAGTGGCCACAACACTGTTATCTCTCGCACTAGATCCTGTGTTCCACTAAGGGCTAGGTCTAAAATAACTTCCCTTATTGTCTGTTCCTGAACCCACTGCTTCATGAAGCAGTCATTTATCTCATCTAAAAACCTTATCTCCCTTGCATGTCCTGATGTGACACTGACCCAATCAATACTGGGGTAATTGAAATCACCCATTATTATTATTTGTTTCTTTAAGTGCCTTCAAGTCAGTGCTGACTCCTGGCGACCCAGCAGCCCCTGGGTTTTCTTGGCAAGGTATGACCAGAAGTAGATTACCAGGCCTGTGTTGTAAATTTTATTGCTTTCCCTAATTTCTGGTAACATTTCATCATTTGTTTGTTCTGGCCAAGTGGATGGTAGAAGAACCCCACTGCTATTCCCTTCCTCTTTTAACGTGGCATGTCTATCCATAGAGTTCTGTTTGACTCGGTGCTCTCTAACATATAGTGCCACTTCTCCATCAATTTGATCTACCATATCACTGTGACATAATTTGAACCTAAGTATTAGTATCCCATTGGTTATCCTCCTTCCACCAGGTCTCAGAATATTTAGCACTGAATATAAGGTTAGATATAATTGGCATCTCAAACTCTTCCTTAGATTTTAGCTCTTTTTCATACCTCACAGGACTGGTTAATAGTGGCACTTTTCCATCTGACTTGCTTCATTTTGATGTATTTTATTTTGTTTTATGTTATTTTCCTGTGTATATATTCCAGCTCTTTCAGGAAGATCTGGCAGCATAAAATGCTTTCAGACAACTTCCACTTGTGTTTTCTATTTAAGACATTCATCATTTCTTCATATGGCATGGATTTGCTATAAGATAGTCTTGAAGTGATCGAATTCACACCTATCATGCAAAAATATGCCAACAACCCACACATGACAGAATTCTGTTCTTTGTGCAAGTAGTATTCAGCTACCCTGCAGGAAGACAAGTTATTTCTCTATTCTTATTTTGTTTTGTTCTTAAGGAAATAACAGTACTTTTCAAAAGATGAGTGGCTGCCTCTGGGCTCTGCTATGCAGATGCCAAGTTGCGAAAAGGTTTAGTTTTGAAATGATACTATTTTGGTCTAATGAATATTTCAGGATTTGAAAGTACCACTATTGACAGATTTTTTTGGGGCAGAGATAATATTAGATGTAAACTGCCAATTCAATATTGCTATTAAATGTTTATTTTAATATATTATCAAAACAAATTGCATATTTTTTTTCACAGGGTTTTGAATTGTAGGTAGTCTAACATGCTGTTATATATAGATATTTTATCAAGAAGACTTAAGAGGTCTTTTACTAAAGGGCGATAGCTGACAGTGTGTGTCTTGGGCATCCTAAGAGTGTGCCAGCTAGCGTAGGGCCATGATATCATGGGTCAATTCCCGGGCTAACTGTGCACCCTGTGTTAGGGGTATGAGTGGACAAGTTGGAGGCAAAGAGGGAGTGTGGTGAGCTCTGTATGGTTAGCGCAGGGTACACACCGTGTGCTAACTGCTTCTCGCGCTCTCAGCATGGCATCACCCAATGCCACCTCAGTAGTTGGAGTTAAGTGCACCTGCACTCTTGTTGCATGTGTTATGGGGCAGGGTTCCACGTTAACTGCCGGGAAAATGCTGTTCACACGCCTAAGAGTTAATATGGTGTTATTGCAGCTAAAGCACCATGGTTTTGGAGCAATTGGCATGTTAGGTGCAATATCTTAGTGCTCTTTAGTAAAAAAAACAAGACCCCCTTGATCTCTTTGCTAATTACAAAAGAGACTGACAGTATAAGTAAATATCAACAAATTGTGATGTTACCTTTCTTTATTATATACTGTATTATGGAATGAATTTAGTCCAATGTGTTGTGTTGACCTTCATTTTTACTTTGCTTTTCCTCTTTGTTCCTTTTGCAAAGGAGAAGGTTTTTATTTACAAATTTCTATCTCTTCATGGCCACCTTGATCTACAATCTAGTGGCAAACAACCTCAATTTTGGTCATAAGTTTGGGAAAATTTAACTTGCCTGTATTCCTTGCAAACGGGATAAAGTGAACTAAGCTCAAGGTTGGCATGCAGGGTACTTAACAGGGTAATAACCTGTTTACAAATTGCTTAAATTATTTACAGTTGGCTCAGGCTATTTACAGTTGAGCAGAGTTATCAGGGGCTGTTCTAATGATCTAAAGGGTCTTTGGTTGAGGCCGGTATGGTTGTCGGGCTACATGATGTTTCCATAATGTTCCAGTGGGCTCTGGTAGGTCATGACTTGTAATGGAGACACCCTCTCTATGAAGAGATACCCCTGTATAATGTCTTCTCAGCTTTGGAAAATGGGAGTGCCCAATCAGTAGAAACTGAAGTGGCCTTAAATGCAATCTACCAATAATGCACTAAACAAACAAAAAAAAATCACAAAACAGGAAACTGTTACTACCTGGAGATTCCATCAGCAGAGGGATTAAATTGGGAACACAGTCCGAAGAACAAAAGATGGTCAAATATTTCCCAGGCTCTTCATCCAACAGGAATACAAACCAAATTGTTAGCATAGTCAGTGCGGAACATGGACACTCCAAAACTGATGATGCTATCCACTTGGGTACAAATGACCTGGCTAGAAACAATACCTCTACAATACAAAGGGACTTCCAGATTCTGGGAGAGAAACTTAAACCCATTGTCAACACTATAGCATTCTCAGAAGTTCTACCTGTTCATGCTAAGGGGGAATAGAGGCTGCATCAATAACCAACTTTAATACATGGCTCCAAACCTTGTGTAAACAAGAAGGATTTAGATATATAGGCTATACTGTGTTGTTGGACTGAATCTTTCTGTGGCAGGAAAAAGGATCCTAAGTGATAAATTCAGGCAATATGTAGACAAGCATTTAAACTAGGGAAACGGGAGTGATGGATGGAAAAGAACAATTTCAGGGCATCACTTCCAGCAAAAACATAATAACATTGGAAACAGTCACCATATTAAACCACACATCAATGACAAGTGGGAAGAGGAGTCTAGAATAAAATCCATGCAAAATACAAGCAAGCCAACCAACAATTGCTGGAAGGCAATGAGCACAAATGCTAAAAGTCTAGCTAACAAAGTTCCTGACCTAAAAGCCCTAATGGTAGAAATGGACTTGAAAATTGGAGCCATTACAGAAACATTGTTTAACGAGTCACATGGATGGAATAGAGCCATAGCTGGCTATAATTTATTTAGAAGAGAAAGAGAAGGCAGAAAAGGAGGAGGAGTAGCCCTATATATCAAAAGCAATATAAAAGCTGCTGAAATGTAGGGGATGTGGGAAAAAGAAGAAGCACTGTGGATTGTGTTGGAAAGAGGAGATGGCACTATCATCCATACTGATGTAGTCTACAGGCTTCCAACTCAAACTGAAGAAATGGATAGAGACGTGATCATTGATATTGCAAAGGCAGCCATGAAGGGAAATATGATCATATTGGGTAACAGAGTATTCCTTCTGCAAATCTGGAAAGAAGTAAAAAGATTGAGGATGTCTTCACAGAAGCATTGCTCAGACAAATGGTGATAGAACAAACTAGGGAACTTTCAGCGCTGGATCTAGTACTCACCAATGGAGATAGTGTGTTGAATGTCTGGGTGAGTGCCAACATGAGCAGCAATGACCATCACATGGTGTGATTTGAGGTAAAAGCCAAGGCACAGTCCAGTCACAGCAAACTCATAGTGCTAGACTTCAAAAACACTGACTTCAGTAAAATGGCAAAGTGCCTGAAGGAGGAAGTGGCAGGGAGAGAGGAGATAAGGGAAGTAGAATTTCAATAGGCTAAACCAAAAGAGACAATAAAAGTGGCAACAGATATATATGTAAAGAAAGTAAATAAAAACAAGAGGAAAAGGAAACCTGTATGGTTCCCCAAAAGAAGTGGCTGCACAAATAAAGGCAAAACCCCCAGCTTTGACAAAATTCAGATCACAAACAAATGAACACAGAAAAGAATACAGGATAAAGCTAAAAGTGACAAAGAGAGAAATAAGGATAGCAAAAGCAAAGACAGAAGAAATGATGACTAAAGATGTGAAGCGTGGAGACAAAACTTTTGTCAGGTATATTTGGGAGAAGAGGAAGATCAGAGGTGGAATTGCAAGACTCAAAAGTGCCGAGGACAGAGAGGTTCTGGCAGGGCCTTTAAAGGATGTTTTTAATAGATCTTGGAGATGGGAGAGGTTCCGCAGGATTTGAAAAGTGCTGATGTGGTACTTCTTCACAAAAGCGGCAATAGGAAAGAGGTGACAAACTACAGGCCGGTAAGCCTTACCTAAGTGGCAGAAAAAGTAATGGAGGTACTTATTTGGCCTCAAGATGGTAGCCGTCAAGAAGGTAGATTCGGCAGATTTTTGAATCAAGGATAAGATGATATGCAAATGGAAGGGCAAAGCAGCAATTTACCCTGCTGGAACAGTGCATAAACCCACCCTCCCCCCCAAATGGCCCAATAGATCAATTTAGCATTCACTAAACATCTTCACCCAGGATCAGTTTGCTAGAGGGTAGCAGTGAAGAACTATGTTCTCTCCTTGAATGAAGTCTCGAGCTATTCCCTGAGGAGCGCAGGCTTCCTTCTGCTGATCATAGTGTTTCTGGGAAGGCTGGAGAGTCGATGCTGAATGGCGTGGAGCACAGAGCGTTTGCTGTGAGGAGCAAAATGGCAATTCCTCAGTCAACTAAGGCAGCTGAGATGTGATCTTTAGAGGAACTAGGATCAAGGATCAAGGAATTGCATTGGTATATTGACCCTCTCAGTTAGTTGTGCCTGGAGATACTCAGCATATAGGGGCTTGTTTACAAAGCTGCGGTTAGAGGAATTAACATCTGCAGCTCAACAAAAGGCACCAGATCAACTTTGGACCTTTAGCTTGAGAAATCTGCTACTTTTTCTCTTAAGGGGATTTGGGAGATAGTGGTAAGTTGGGACAGTCACTTTTGACTTATATGTCAACTTTAAATAACAATTATAGGGCTTTAGAGAATGTTTGGATTTTTGTAAAAAAAAACAATAAGTAGTCTTATCCAAGAAGGTTTCTGGTATGGAGGATAAGATCTCAGGACATGCTTTTTGGGATACTTCCTCACTTTGATGGAGAATATTATTTAAAGATGGAATCTCAGTTGCATTAATTTCACTCGTATCCAAGGGATATCCTCCTGGAAATGAATAAAAAATATGCTTCTGATATTTTCAAGTTCCCTGGATCTATTCCGACAGTTACTAAACCCCATTATCCTACCTCTCTATAAGAAGAAGGTTTTAAATTAGGCACAGGATGAACTGTAACCGGTGCAACAGAATTCTATGAACTTGACCACTTTACTTAAGATATCTGATATGGAGTTCGCTTGTGTCAGGAACTCTAGTTATTTCCTTTGCCCTGGATGCAGATAGAGCCCTAAAGTTATTTTTCCACCATTGAGATTAATTATTTGTGGGGTTTAAAAATGTGTGTTTTCCCTGATATGGCCAAGGCCATGCAGAAAAAAATGAAGAGTTTCTACTTATGAGGCCTAGGATATTAACAGATAAGGGCAAACTTCTTTTGAAATTTTCCTTGTAAATGTATTGTTAACTTTTGGGATGTTACCTATGGGGAAATTCCAGAACCTGAATAGGCCGTTTGCATGTGCATGGGAGACATGTATCTCGCAAAAACGTCTATGGGTGTATTCTGGTACATGGTGCATGGGGACATCCACGGCTCTTGCATGGGGATCTCTGCTTGTACCCAGGAGGGGTGGAAAAGGGGACATGGTTTGCTTATCCTGGAGTAAGCAGTGAATTTCCTGAGTCTCCTTTAATAATGGTTTATGGACCTTTGCTCCAGAAACTTGTCCAAACCTTTTTTAGCCCCATCTACACTAACAGCTTTTACTACATCCTCCAGTAACGGATTCCAGAGTTTGAGTATGCATTGGGTAAAAAAATATTTTCCCTTATTAGTCTTAAATGAGTTATATTATAGCTTCATTGCATGTCTTTGGCGTAAACAACCGATCTACGTTTACCCATTCCACTCTATTCATTAATTTATAGCCCTCTATCATATCTCCCCTCAGCCGTCTCATTTTCAAGTTGAAGAACCCTAACCTTTTACATTTTTCCTCATTAGGGTATCCTTCCATGCCCTTTACCATTTTGGTGACTCTTCTCAGTACCTTTTCTAATTCTGCTATATCCTTTTTAAGATATAGCAACCAGAATTGCATACAATATTCAAGGGGTGGTCACACCATGAAACAATACAGAGGCATTATAATATCCTTGGTTTTATTCTCCATTCCTTTCCTTATGATTCCTAGCATTCTATTTGCTTTCTTGGCCACCGCTGCACACTGTGCAGAGGGTTTCAATGTATTATCCACAGTGATGCCTGAATCTTTCTCTTGGGTAGTGATTTTTAAGGTGTTACCTTGCATTGTGTAACCAAAGTTTGGGTTGTTCTTTCCTAGGTGCATAACTTTGCATTGTCCACATTAAATTTCATCTGCCAATTGGATGCCCAGTTTTCCAATTTATCAAGGTTTTCTTGCAATTTTATGGGACAGATGTAGCCACATGTAGGGAGCTGCTGTGAGAAATGCCAGTATCCAGATATGTGGGAAACAGATGCCATAGCCAGAAGGCCATAGTCATTAAAAAAGCATATTTTTGTAGCTCAGCAATATTATGCATCCTTTGGGGAACTGCAAAGTTAGTTAAGGTTTTTGTGAACTTGGTAAGGGTCCATACTTAGCATTTTAAAGAGTGTTTTAGAGATGACTAATTCAAGAATAACTAAAGCGTTTTTATACTGCCAAGTACTTTTTAACGCAACGTATGTCATGGCAAACATGTTAATATAATATATTAGAGTGTACTGAGATTAGTTCACACTTTTCTGGGCATGAAAAACACTAGTATATAGTCTAATTTGCATCAGCATTTATTTATCATTGGTATTTATGTCTAGTTTGCATCAGCAAAATACTGTCATTGAGAACAGCAGCTTAGGAGCTGCATGTTTTAACCGAGGAGGTATGGCCATCAGAGGCATCCACAGGTATATCACGGAGATGGGCACGATCGGAAACGAGTGTGGGGATATCCAAAACCATTTCAACACCTATTTGTGTTCCGTAATATTAGTGGGAAGAGGATTCTCTGCCCCACTCTAAGGCCCTTGCCTGCACCTGTGTGCGGCTCTCGCTTTGAATACGTGTATGGGCCAGCTAAATAGCATGTTGGATGTTTGGATGTGCCGCGCCAGACACATCTACGTGCCGATCCTATAAATACAGGTGCGTGCCCGATTTAAATGTGTCCGTCAGAGATAACCGGTCTATATGGAATCTGCCTCCATGTGTTTTTCGAACCTTCACAATTAACTATTCCTCAGTGATTAGTTGGCAAGGACAGGGGTTGATTGATTTATCTTGGTCCTTAGCTCTGACAGTCTTCTGCATAATTGTGTGATATTTAATTCCTTGTGACTTAATTTTCTTTAATCTTTTTTTTTGTACTCTTCTTTTTTTGAATTTTGGCATCCCTAAGGAAGAATATGTTGGACCACTTTCATATGTGAAAATGGTTTTTGCTTGCTTATTTTAGTTCCTGTTGATTGGATGAGCATATTGTAAATTTTCTGTATCAAGGTATTCTTGAGTATATAATTTGAAACAAAGTAAGAAAAAAGAAAATCATACTATAATTATTTAAATCCCATTCTGCTGCAGTTTTAGAGACTAGCAAAAAAAAAAAAAAACAATATGGAGTAAAAAGTTAAATCATTACACAGGAAATATTCACTTCATGACAAAACTATTTCTCTATGTGACTAATGTCATTTTTATTGACTTTTTCATCCCTACATATAACTGCTGTCACCATTCCAGACAATTGAGGTAAGGTCACAGCCATCAGGCAAACCAGGCAGTCGCCTAAAGCAACAATGTTTTGGGGATGGGGAGCAGCGAAGAGCAGGACATTCAAAGCTAAGCTAAAGGAGAGGAGTGGCTCAGTGGTTGGGACAGGTTACCTCAGGCTGGAGAGCCAGGGATTCAATTCCCACGTAGGGACAAGTAACCTCAGGCCGAAGGGACTGGGGTCTCTAGTCCTATGGCCACTCCTTGTGGCCTTGAGCAAGCCACTTAACCCTCCATTCCCTCAGGTACACTTAAATTGTGAGCCCTTTGGGGACACGGGAATAAATAGTGCCTGTTAGTATATATCTGTAAACCGCTTTGACCCAGTGAAAAGCAGTATATAAGCATAAATAAGCAATAGATTTTGACAGCCAGGAGGTGCAAAGCTTAAGGTCTCCCCAGGGCTCTAAAACCTTGAACCAACTCCGGGGCCAGCCCTGGACTTAAAGTTCCATGTAGAGAGGCAAAACTCAGTCTTTCACCTTGTAATGTCTGTGTAAGTGCCAGCAGCCAAATATTTTTATCATACAAAGTTACATGTGTGCAGTCAGAGGGGAGAGCATTTGCACATGTATCACCTTTGAATATGCATATAACTTTATATGAATAAGCTATCTATATAAAGTTGCCTAGTTGGCATCTCAGTCTTTTAAGTATTTAGATTAATTTTCTATGTACACTATATGAAAAATGGATATGAGCAGAACTGAAAAAGACATTGACTTTATTTATAAAGGATTGTTCACATTTAGATATGATGAAAAGCCGTGAAGAATAAGACTTATTGAGGCACTGCTAAATTGGAAGTGAAGCTTCCGAGACTGTTTGCTAAGCAGTTTATTTTAAAAGCCGTATTTGTGATTTGCAGGTGTGAAAACACCCATTCACATGTGCAAATCACATCCATGTCCCAAAAGCCATTTTAGAAAGGACCAAATATGCATGTGTCTTTCCTGATCGCGGCCGAGTCACACGTCGGTTTGGCAGAGGTGTATCCAGGGTGGTACAAAAGAGAACCTTGTGCTTTCCCCAGTTCACAACAGTGCTGCACAGTAAACCTGTTGGCGGACACGTCCGTATTTAGACCTGGTCCTTGACGCAAATAGGCACTGCAAAAGTGCTCATTTCAGCCACATCTCAAAGTGCAGACGACAAAGGAATACTCTTTCAATTCCCCGATACTTTCTCCCCCCTCAAAACATCTTGCAGGAATATATCGAGGGCTTTTTGGGTACTGCTGCGCCACTACGTGTCTTCATTTGCAAAATGGTCATCCTGCACATGAATGTGGTGACATATCTGCATGCGGGTTCCAAAATACTGGTGCTGACATGTCTATGTTCCTGGGTCCTGCATTTATCTGTCAGGACGGGGATATGTCGATTATAGAATACATTTACTTATCCACCTTCTCTACTGCACCTCCTATGAAATTTTAGATGTTTTGACTTATAAGTCACAGAGAGCATCTATATGACCTATCTAAAATGTGCCTTCACGCCACACAGCACTTATATTGCAGAAAGTAATAATTCACTTTGAAATGGTAAAAAGATCGCCACTGCAGTGCAGATTCCATAGGCAATCTGTCGGAGACCATAGAGGGTAACTTAGAAGCTCTCTTTGTGAGCTCCTAAAATGGGCACTTAGACATGCAAATCAGGAGATGTCCCCATGGCCATTTTAGAAGCTGAGTATATAGATAACCCCAGCTTGAGAACGTCCATATAGCAAGGGGGCATGGTGGAGGCATGGCCTGGGTAGAACAAGGGAGTTGTATATCACGGTGCTATTTCAGAACGGCCAAAGCACGTGTGGCACTGGTTGGTGAGACATCCATGTCTATACCTGCTCCTGACCATGAATAAGATGAACAAAAGTGCCTGTTTCATTGATGTAATGCTTCCGGGGGAAGCGCAGAATGCACTTACATTGCCAGAAAGCTGAGCATAAATAAATATCCCAAACATTTTATTGACTCTCCAACACATGTCTGAGTATCTAAAATGGCAGGAGGGAATGTGCAGGTCACACACCATAGACACCCCCTTTTTGGGATACCCTTGCTGGCAGGTCCGGTTCTGAGCCATGCAAGGCAGGGACGTCCATATCCCTGAACTGGCCTACACTCATGCATGTATCGAGCCTTGCAACCTGCATGGGGCCTGCCTCCATAATTGGTTACGAGGATGGGGTTTTTTAATCAAATTTAGCACTGCCAATTACCACCAATTATTGATAAAGCTGTTTTGCCAGATGCATTGTGCGATGAGTCTAGTATTTGCGCATAATCACTCAACCTGTAAGTTGATCTTTAGTTAGTTTCCTTGCTTTGATATCCCTCAGGTTTTGAGGGGTTTTTATATTGAGTGAACAGTTTTAATGATATCGCACAGCCTAGTTTTGTTTACCATTTTAATTCTGATAGTTTTCCTATTGGCACAGCATCATCTCAGCCATTCTTAGGTGCAAACGACAGTATATAGCCTGCCCACGTTCTTGGTACAGCACAGTAAATTCTATTCTGGCTACAGTAACCAACTTTTGGGATTATTCTTCTTCCCCCTCCCCCCACACACCTCATTGTACACAATATTTGAAACTAAATGAGACCCTCTTCCCTTTAGTTCTTTTGCTAATTGTCCTTTGCTCATTGGTTATTTACTAAATGCCTTTCCACAACTCTCCCTGACTGTGGTTGCAAATACATAATCAGGCAAAAACAAACTTCTAATGAACCTCTGTTCTTCTCTAGGCATTTCCTTAAGTACCGTATGGCCACTGAAACTGGGTTCCTTTCAGTCATACAATGTGTCCTATCAATTACATACCTTTATTTTAATTATATATTTTATTTATATCTATATTGTTCTTAAATTTCCATCTCCAATTGTGATGTAACCACTTTGATTGTAGGATAAGGTGGTATACAAATCTGTCTAAATAAATAAATTTCACCATCTTTTAATGACATACCTAGTCCTATAGTCCTCCAGTTCCATATACTGTGCTTCTATGTGTTTTTTACGTTTTTTGCTATTTGCTATTTTAATGTTCTTATTTGTATCACTTTGGTCCTTCTAACTCGTTTTGGTGTTTGAATTCATATTATTTTTGTACTTTTTATGCTAGATTACTTTATGGTTTTAATGAATATATTTTTTATTTTGATTCTATTAAAGATTAGTTTACTATGTCCTTATATTCATGTTTATTGTTTTATATTTTAACATTGTATTTATGCTGTTTTGTCATTGGAGGTTGACCCCCTGAAGAAGTCTGTATAGGGGGTTATTCTGATAAAAGCTGTTCATCTTAAACACTAAGGGGTATGTTTACTAAAGTGTGGTAAATGTGAATAACGCTCGTACGACGTTAACGATCGTAAGTGCAGTATAACGCGCGTAATCACACGCCAACGACCGTTAACGTCATACTACGCGCGTTAACCGTAGTTAACGATCGTAAAGCCCCGCGGCGCGTTAAAACAGCGCAGAAGGTGGAGAGTGGGCGGAGAGAAGGGGTCAATGGGCGGAGAGTGGGCGGGGAGAGGCTCCCCTCACACTAACGCGCTGAATTTCTGAGCTCAATTCCAACGCGAATGAAAACCTGTCGTTAAAGGCATATTAAAGGGAAGAGAAACCATTTCCGTCAGCAATGTACAGCGAAACCGGGGAAACCTACAAAATGTGAGCAGTGTGATACATGTGCACAGAACAAAATTTCACCTAAAACGTTAAAAATGACCACAAGAAACATTGTACAAATTATAATCCAGCTGGGCAACAGTGATAGCAATGGGCAACAATGAAAAGCACTCCCAGGAAAGCACCAAAAAAAGAAATGATGTTTGGAAGGGTCTACGCTCCGTAGACCCTTTCAAAGATCATTTCATTGTAATGGAGCTGTCCTGGGAGTGTTTTGTAATGTTGCCCAATGATAGCATTGTTGCCCAGCTTGGTTATGGATGTTTGCCCCTTTTTTCGAGGTCTGTTCTGAGGTTTATTTGCACCTCTGTCTCCATACAAGGTAAATGAGCCCACAGTAAACCTGTGCAGAGCAGGGTTTCCGACTCGACAGGCCGGTTTTCCTATCTCCAGGGACTGCACTGTCTTTGTGGCCACAGTAAGGTGCAACGGACACAGCCAGTGCCTGTAAGACCAGAGGGTCACAGGTTCAAATCCCAGCTGGGGCTCCTGCCAACCCAGTCCCCATAGTTTTACCCACCACTAAACAGTGATAGTAAAGACACACCTTTATTGCAGAGAACATACGCATGGTTAAGACGCCTATATTTTACCACACCAAACACAGACACCAGAAACAGGCGCATTACCTAGAGCAGAGTCTCGCAAATGCAGTCCTGGAGGGCCCCACACCTTTCAGGTTCCATGCTGCCTCTAATAAAGATGCCTGTGCTGCATATCTATGCACCACCCCCATGGTATGCAGATGTAGCTCATGCATAGTTATGAGGGACAGCATAAAAACCCGAACAGTGTTTGGAACACCAGGACTGGAGTTGGGGAACTCTGCCGTAAAGCAGCAGCCAACAGGGCCAGACACACCCACACACATACCCACAGGCCCCATTGGCCAATGCCTCCTGGAGAGGCAGGACATTGGGCCCTGCCTGTATCTCCCAATACTAGCAGTTGCATACCTTAGCAATGCCACCCTACACCTGGGTACATGGTACACAGCTATCAAACGTTTCCTATGATAACTGGCAGATATCAATTCCTACGTTAAGCACATTTTGCTCAGTGAGCTCCACCATAACAATCATTCTGATGTCTGTGGTGTGTGCTGCAGGTCTGGTCTCTGACAGTGTTTACCACCCTGGGGAGTGACCCCCAACAGTCTTGCGTACCATATCCATGCCTGTACTGTGCCCAGGACTGGTGTGGTGGGTATGGTTGCTGGACTCCTCTATAGTAGCACAATGCTGGCATTGGTGTGGGGGTGGCTGTCTGCCTATCCAGTGTGTGGTGGCTGCAAACACCTTCCACAGCCCACACTGCCAGCAATGTTGCCAGTATTGGGCTGCCAATGTGCATAATGAGGAGCAAGGTACCATGGGTATAGGCCGGACAGGGTGGCCTGGCCAGGGTGCATCTGCACAGGGCATACGGCAGTGACAGGAATATTTTAGTGCCCGGCCACCACCTACACAGACAGGGTGACCTCAGTATGTCCTGCTGAGAGATCACTCTCACCCTGACTGTGCAGTGACCACAGCATGGCTAGGCACCCCCATAGTGCTATATAGTATTTCTCTCATGTGATAGATATGGGTTTCCTGTTGGGGCCCAGTCACTGAGTTATCTGCTTGCTGTGTATGCTGACATCCCAGTTCTGGGTGCATGCATCTCCACTGGGCACATGCACTATTGACTAACTAGCAGACTGTTTGCAGCTGGCATGTGTTGTGATGGAGTGGCTTGCAGCAGGTGAATATCAGATAGTGGTGGGGTGCAGCTTCCATATCCAGGCCTGATGTCTGTCTGCTATTGTGTTATGGATGTGTACAGAGCTGCATTGACTGCCCTGTGGTGTGTCTGTTCCTCAGCAGGACCGGGGTTGATGTTCCCCTCTACTGCCACCTTTGCAGGGAGATAGAATGTGGATCTATTGTTTGGGGAACCTGTTTGCCACCCTCGGCCCTGGGGAAGGGGGGTGGTGGTGCATGGGGGCAACACTTGACTGAAACAGACAGAGAAATCCAAGGTGTTTGTGCAGAAACTACCTATCTCACACATTAACACTGCTTTGGACCTGCGCCATGGCCTCTTTCAGCCATGGACGGTGCTGTGGACCTGGTGCTGGGCGCCTCACTGCACCCTCAGGGTGAGCACAGTACCCGCACAATGTGACGGTGTGTAGCTACTCTGTGCCAGTACAACATACAGTCAGTACCCCCTACCAGGCCGAGGTGCTGTGGGGGTGCACATGGTCACTTCCCCCTATCAGGCCGAGGTGCTGTGGGGGTGCATTCCCCATGGTGTGTATCTGTGGACGGCTGATTTGCATGTGCAGTGCATCATGGGTGTGACTGGCACAATCCAACCCTGGGTAAATCCAGCACCTGCTCACAGGCTCAGAGACACCATAGGCCATCACACGTACATCTGTTAGCATAATGCATAGGTGCAAGATACCCTAAAGAGTCTGTAATATAAGGTACCCACACTGGTAAAAACACACGTACCCACGCACATTTGTACGCACGCACCAACGCACGGGGCTACGCCCGTACCAACGCACGCACCAACGTACATGGCTACGCACACTGCGAGGGTGTGTTTCTGTAACCACTACTCAACGTAAAGAAAAACATGCCTCCTCATTCCCTATGTAATGTACAGGGTGATGCCTGGGCCAGCCTTCTGCGTTGGGCACACTGGGGACTCGAACCCATGCTGCCTGTAACAGCGGTCAGTACACTAACCATTGTGCTACAGCTCTGTTTCAGTGTTTTGTGTCTGTACGCCTTCATACGATTAACACGCAGTAACGCGCCACGGCGCCCTGTAACGCTCGTTAGTTTTGGGAACGCGCGTTAATGGTTATGATGTCCCGCCCATGTCCTTTTTTGGCTTTCCTTTCACTAACGCGACTCCTAACGCGATTTGCACTAACGCAGTTTAGTAAACATACCCCTAAGGGTTGTCATTCTTCTTTTCACTGCTGCTTGTAGTTTTTCCCGCATGTACATTTGTGAAATGGCTCCTCTCTATGTATGTGAATATATATTTATTCAACTGTTTTTTTTATATTGCTTAATTGATTAATCAAAGTGGTTTACATAGAACAATATAACAACAAACTTTACATAGAACAATGCAGTAGTAAAGAACTTCACATAGAAGGATATAACAACTATTTACATATTACTTTGGACCCAGTTTGGCTCTGTGGATATTAGGCTGTCTTTACTGGAACATTTGATACTATTGCGCGAACTTGATTGCATCGTACATGGAGTATAGTTGCTGCCTAAGTGGGCTGTTCTGTATTGTGAGAGGTCTATTGTGTGAAAAGTTGTGTTAGTAGGTACTGATTGTGGTGGAGGGTAGGGATTGAGGGTTTTGTCCTTTAGGGATGATAGTCATTTAGCAAATGAGTCAGTTAGGGGCTTGTTTACAAAGCCGCGGTAGCGGTTCGCGATCGTTATCGGAGCTGCGGCCCCATTGATTTCAATGGGGCCGCGGCTCCGATAACGATCGCGAATCGCTACCGCGGCTTTGTAAACAAGCCCCTTAGTCTTTAAAGTGGTCTCTGAATAAATGGGTTTTTAGTTCTTTGTGGAAAGTTGATAGGTCTTTGAATATACATCCCCTTGCGTCCCTGCACTTCCTTATTCATAGTTTAGAAATGGTTCCATCTTTAGGAGAGGCATTTCTTTTTTTTTTTAAACTTTTATTTTCATTTTGCAACAAACAAAAGAAACAACACACCAAAGGAGACAAAACAAGTATACAATAAGGAAAAGCAAACCCAATTACCCCCCACCCCCATGCTTCTTCTCTAGCTGATTATGTCAGCATGTGAGCGCTTCCAAACAACAGTGATTATATATCAAAAACAATCAAAAGAGTATCTGCGATACAGAATAATCATGGGACAAAGATATATACAAATTTAGACAGTCAGATGAGAGCATTGAGCAGAATGTACATAGTCATTGAGCATCTTCCATTTAGACCGATGATGAGGAGTCTGAATGGGGGAAGCAAACATACGAGGTATTTGTTCATATTTACTGTAGAGACAGACATGATTCCACCATTCATTGGGGCTCAGCTGAGAGCTATTTTTCCAGTATTTCGTAATTAGGGAAATAGCAATGCCAAGCATAAAGTCCAAAAGGAAGTAAGCCGTTTTTGGAAGAGAGGGGATCCCCGCAGCTGAGCGAAGTCCCACTATCCTCCAAGAAAGGGGCTCTTGAAAGTGCAAAATAGACTGGATACGACCCCAGACCCGACGCCAGTAATACTGTAGTGCGGGGCATTCATACATAACATGAGGTAGTGAACCAATGGCCGCATGGCATGTCCAACAACTATTGCCCTGAGTAGTGTTCCATTTGGCTAATCTGTCAGGAGTGTAAAAACACCGGTGGGCTAGAAAGAAGAGTGTCTGAGTGAGTGAGGCGGATCGGGAGACCCGTGTCACTCTACTCCAGACAAGGCTCCATTGCTCCGGGGTCAAAGTCACATGCAATTCTCTCTCCCATGCTTTCTGCGCTATAGGGGTATCTCTAGTTATAGCATTACATAAGGTTTTGTAAAAATTGGATGCTACACCCGGTGAACTACCGATAGAGCGGATAGTCTCCAACCAACCTTGTGTAGGGGAGGCCGATGGCGGGAGCACCTTAGCACTCCGAAGGCAATGCTGAAGTTGCATCAACTGAAAGTAGTGTTTCGCTGGGAGACCAAATTCAATTTGCAATTCACTAAAAGTTTTCCAGCGACCTTCATGGAACAACTGACTAGGAATCCAAATGCCCCTAGTGTACCAGGGGCTCCACGCCATCGGCTTATTTTGTATTCGAAATCGAGTGTTATACCAAAGTGGGAGCTTGTCTAACGGACAGAGTCGGGAGTCTAAAGAGTGCATAAGATTATTAAAGGCACCTAAGGTGTCTAAAAGCATTGGTGGAAAGTGGGAGTCTGATGGGAGAGTCATACCAGGGAGAAAAGTAAGAGGAATCGGTTTGCAAAGGTCCTCTTCTATGTCTAGCCACACAGGTCTACTCGGTACTGGATCTTCCAGCCAGCGAGCACCTTGTTTGAGAAGAAAAGATTGATGATACTTCAGGAAATCAGGGAATCTGACACCCCCATTTTCCTTATCTGCTTGCAGCTTATGTTTCGCTATCCTAGGTGTCTTGTTTTGCCACAAGTATCTAGTCAGAAGGCCCTCTATATCTTTATATATACGTCGAGGGAAGAGACAGGGCAACATTTCTAAGATATAATTCACTTTCGGAACAATCATCATTTTTATGGTTTCTAATCGACCCCACCAGGTAAGTGTTAAAGGAGTCCAGCGGTGAGTAAGCGCCCGGACTTTAGAGGTTAAGTCTTTGGCATTGAAGGAGATAGTGTCTTCCAAAGGAGAACAATAGTGAACCCCAAGGTATTTGACCATGCGAGGTTGCCATAAAAAGGGGAAGGGTTGCATATCTGCCTGATGAAGCAAAGGATTTAATGGAAAGGCTACCGACTTGGTCCAATTTATCTTATAACCGGACAGTTGTGAGTATTTACCAATTTGCTCTAGGACAGCCGGTACTGAGTCTATAGAGACAAAAAGCATAAGGTCATCAGCATACGCTGAAATTTTGATTTCCCTATGGGTGAAGGGGACTCCATGAATCTCGTCCGATTGCCGGATTAGTAAAGCCAAGGGTTCAAGTGCAAGATCGAAGAGAAGTGGAGACAGTGGGCATCCCTGGCGAGTGCCGCGTTGAAGGGGAAAAGGCTGAGACTTTAAAGCATTGGCACATATACTGGCTGTAGGCTGTGCGTACATGGTGCGAAGACAACGGAGAAAACCTTCCCCGAATCCGTACCAGCGGAGGACTGCAAACAGGAAGGGCCACTCTAAGCGATCAAAGGCCTTCTCAGCATCAAGTGAGAGGCCAACAAATGGGCGATCAAGATTAACTGCGGTAGTCAGTACATGGCATAGAGTCCGAGCATTGTCAGCAGTTGATCTACCAGGAATGAAACCGCATTGATCTGGGTGTATTAAGGTAGGCATCCTATCCGAGAGCCGGGTAGAGAGAATGGTGGCAAATATTTTATAGTCCGCGTTTAGGAGGGAAATTGGACGATAATTAGCTGTTAGTTGCGGGTCTCTCCCCTCTTTCTCAAAAACTACTACATTTGCCATTGAAAAGGACCCAGAAGGAGAACCCTCCTCGGCCAGAGCAGAAAAATAAATTTTCAAAACTGGAGCTAAGTCAGCGTGAAAAGTTTTGTAGAATTCAGCAGGGAGACCGTCTGGGCCTGCGGCTCGACCTGAGGCACATTTCTTGATAGCAGAATGAATTTCTGAGACAGTAAATGGTGTGTCCAAGGCCACTCTATCTTCGTCAGATAGGGTCGGTCTTTGTACCCCTGAAAGTAAGCGTTCAAATACATCTGGCTCAAAATCACATTCAGATTGATAAAGCCGAGTATAAAAATCACGAAAGAGTTCTAAGATTTCGGTATCTTTAGTGACCAAGCCCCCCCCCGACGGATTACGGAGGGCGGTAACACGCTTGGCTTCTTTTTGACCTTTTAGGGCATTTGCTAATAATTTGCCAGCACGATTATTTTCCCGATAATATAGCCCTTGTTGTGATTCAATATTTTTAACAGCAGCAGTGTACAAAAGCTGATTGTATTGAAAACGCAAGCGTTGTAAACGGAGTAAAATACATGGGTCAGTACGGGACGTGAGGAGACGCTCCCCAGCTTGTATCTGCTGCTCTAGAATCAGTAAATGCTGCTTTCTTTGTTTCCCCTGCCGAATTTGATAGCTAGTTATAGTGGCGCGGATAGATGCTTTAAAACCCTCCCACCAAGCCCAGCTCGCTGTGTCATGGGGTGAGTTAAAATGAAAATAATCTTGGATAGCGGCCTTTATATCAACCTGAAAATCTTTTTGACCCAGTAGGGATCTATCAAAAAACCAAGCTCGGGGAGAATCGTCCCGCGCAGTGACACGTAATGATAAAGATATGGCAGCATGATCTGAAATATGGAGAGGATGAGTCCTAGTCGTGTCTACTTGAGAAATCAGTGCTTTGGAAATGAGAAAGAAATCTATTCTAGATTGGGAGTGATGGGGGGCAGAAAAGAAAGTGAACTCTAAGTCGGAGGGGTGAAGCAGCCTCCATATATCTACCAGCGCAAGGTCTTGCATCAGAGCTGTAAGGGTAGCAAGACTCTTGGGTGGACTACTCGTTCTAGGCGGCTGTCTATCTATCAGAGGGTCTAACACTTGATTAAAATCACCACCAAGTATTAATGGAGTATTGGCAGAGGCCTGTGCCAACTGTGCAATACTTGCATAGTAAGCAGGGTTGTCCACATTCGGGGCATAAATGCAAATACATGTAAATTCACTATCTCCAACCTTAAGATGTACGCGGGCCCATCTACCCTCCTTGTCAGCGCTAGTATCAATTACAGTAGCTTGCAAAGATTTCTTAACCAGAATGGCTACCCCGCACCGTTTGGAAACGGCGGGAGAATAGGCAGCCACCATGTAAGGCTTAACATTGAGTTTCAGTGTTTCAGCAGAGTTTAAGTGCGTTTCCTGAAGAAACGCTAAATCAGCATGCTCATGGCTAAGATAGCTAAGGATTTTCTTTCTCTTGATTGGACTATTAATGCCCTTTACGTTGAGTGATAAGATTTTACATAAAGCCATTCAGACAAGTTAAAAATTCTGAGCATGATAGCGCACATAATTTCACAATGTCCCTCATATTGACTGTATCTGGCTGTACATATGGCAGAAAAGAAAATAAGCTTAGATAATACAATGAAGCGCCCCACATGAAAAAAGAAAAACCGCAGCGCGGTAGAGAAGAAGCAGAACCCCAAAAATTACTGGCGACCATGTGTCTGCGGGGAGAAGCCCCAGAGAAGGCCGAAATTGAAAAAAACACATAACCTGTAGGACTGTGCGTGCTCCGAATCCGACCGAGGCACACATCATGGAGGGATAGGAGACCACACAACAAAAGTCATAGAAAGAAAGAAAGAAAGTCCAGGCAGTCTCTGTACTGAACTATGACCGCCGCATCGGGCCCTTCAAAATGGCGGACAGAGCCGGCAAATAAAAGTCCAAGTCGTTGGATTAGCGCATCTGCTCTGCTTCTTTGGAGTCTAAAAATGTTGATAGTAGATCAGGATCTTCGAATGTCCTGGTTTGGTTGTGGAGAGTCACTCGGAGCTTCGCGGGATACAACAGGCCAAAGCGAGCCTGTAGCTGTTGAAGTCGAGGGCGAGGGCGAAAAGCAAGGAGTTTCTTCCGTCGGTCGACTGTAGGCTTTGCCAAATCAGGGAAGAAGGAGACTTTGTGACCTTCAAATTCCAAATGATGGTTCGCCCGGGCAGCATTTAAAATTTGTTCCACTTGTTGATATCGTAGCAAGCGAAAGATAATAGGCCGGGGGGTCGTTCGGTTGAGCGCCATGTGGGTAGGAACACGGTGTGCTCGATCGATTTCCAGTTCTTTATGAAAGGTGATCTTCAGCAAGGAAGGAAGAGTTTTGAGCAGGAATTCTCTCATATCTCCCGCTTCCACCCCCTCCGGTATTCCAATGAGCCTCACATTGTTGCGACGGGCTCGATTATTGCTATCTTCTAACTCCTTTTGAAGATTCTGTATCTGGCGCTCAGCCTTGTCCAGTGTGCCCAAGCGCACCGCGTGCGAGTCAAGGACCCCCGCCATATTGTCCTGCCGTAATGAGAGACCTTCAAGTCGGTCCTGGAGCACTCCAAAGTCTTCTCGCATGGCTCTAAGCGCTTCTCCATTGGACTGCACCAATTCCTTCACGCCGCGTATTTCCTCTAAAATCTCCAGGTGCATTTCGGGGTTCTCCCGAAATGGAACCATCTTCTGTGGGGAGGACACCTCTGTTTTGGAGCGTTTTCCGTGAGAAGAAGAAGGAGACCCGAAGTCCAAGCGCGCTGGTTTATGGGCCGCCATCCCCCCCGAGGTACCCCGGTCAGCCCGGAGCGAAATAGTAAGTTTGTATAGGTATTATGTCAGGATTCTAAGTAGGCCTCTCGGGAGCTTCAGCGCGAAGCGTCTTACCCGCTGGACATCAGGCTCCGCCCCCTCTAGGAGAGGCATTTCTAAAACACTGGTAAAATTGCAATGTGGTGACCTTAATGTCCTAGCTGAAATGTGCCTACACACACTATAAACAATTTTATTGAAGGATTGGTGCTTATGAAAGGGATAGTCTAATGGTTAGAGCAACAAACTAGAACCAGGGAAGCCAGGTTTCAAATCCCACTGTTATTCCTTGTGCCTCAAGTACAAATTTAGGACCTCTTTTACTGAAGCCCTTTAGCTGGTTAACGGGCATTTTAATGCATGGCTACAGGCAGCCAGGAATACTAATGCACGATAGAGTCTGTCTTGGCATACTAAAATGCATGTTGATTGGCAGTCGCAGGATGGAGCGGAGAATGGGCAGAGAGTGGGCTTGGAGAGAATATTGTCACATGCTTAGTGACAGCATCATTCTTAACGTGATTTCACCTAATGACTCCTCTATAGGAGTTGTTAAATGAATCCGACAGTGGAGCGCACTTTAGGAAAAACTTTCATCCGTTACCTTACGGGGACATACTGAACACGCCCTGACAGCTTATCATATGGCTTTTGCCATCAACGTGCAAGATCAGTGTGTTAATGGCAAATCCTTAGCAGGCATTAGTGAAGGGGATCCTTAGATTATAAGCCCTCTACTGTTCTTGAATGTAACTTGCTTGAACTTCAGAGAAAAGGAGCAAGCTAAATCCAGTTCCCCTTTCCCTAATAAAATACTTGCCGAGCATTACACAGATGGAAGTAATTGTCTGTATAGCCACGTCCATGACCTATTCAAAGTTATTCTCATATTGGGCTCGATACTTAGTTGGGCAGTCTATGCACTCCCATGGCACATTGCCCTGCCTGCTGACCCTTAACCCCAGATATTCAAAGCCCGGGGTCATATGTGGAAGCCACAGTAGCTAACTGG
Organism: Ichthyophis bannanicus; assembly: GCA_033557465.1. Classification (NCBI taxonomy): domain Eukaryota; kingdom Metazoa; phylum Chordata; class Amphibia; order Gymnophiona; family Ichthyophiidae; genus Ichthyophis; species Ichthyophis bannanicus. The sequence continues at coordinate 861,530,241 of CM066034.1, forward strand.
GCAGCAGCAATATTGCATGCTGCCCATTTAGCTCCTGCACTTTAAAGATAGGCTGTAAATCATGTGGTCTTTTTCTGTCGTCATATTTCTAAATGCCTTTCAAAAATCGGGCTCATATTGTCTAAAAGGTATAGCTCCTTATTGCACATGCAGTAATATATTTTAGCTTCATAACAGTATATTTGTGGTACCAATTGATTTCCTTTGTTAGCAATACTTGGGTACTATGGTATAACTCATACGGAAAATACATTGTACATTACTGTGTATTGTTTCTTGCATTTTACTATTTTGTACAGTTTCAGATTTTTTACAAAAACATGGTAGAGCTTAACTAGTAATAGTATAAAATATATCAAATTAAATGTTACTTTTTCTATGATTACTGTGATAAACCCCATGGAGTTTGCTGTACCGTGGGTTGTTTCACTACCTAATCAAGATTTTATTATGATAACTATTTGATTTATTGATTTTTATATACCACACTCTTTTGAAATCAGTGCGCTTTACATCGAACATGAAATTTAACAGTTTACATTGAATAGGGGTGTCAACTTGAATAACAACTGGAAGAACTAGCTTACATAATAAACCTGTTTACTGGGGGCTTCGTATAAGGGTAGTCTGTGCCTAGATTGGCTGGCCTGTGAGAGTATATGTTTGTTACATGGTCATAGTATAGATGGGACAAATGAGTCTTTATTGACTTTCTGAAGGTTGACATGTCAGAGATTGTTCAGATCAAGGTTGGGAGAGAGTTCCATAGTGTCGGTGTGCATAATGAGGATGCCCAGTTCTTAACAGATTAAGTACTCATTGTTATAGCTGAAGGGGTTACGATTGTATTAGCCATTCCAGTTCTCTTTGCTCTGTTTTGAGGAGTCGTGTGTATGATGTCTGAGAGGGAGGCTGCGGATAGGCTATGTAGTACTTGAAATGTAAGCAGTAAACTTTTATATTTCAGGAGGCTAAATATTGATAGCCAGTCTAATTGCTTTAAAACGGGTATGATATGCTCGTATCTAGATGATCCTTTCAAGGTTCGAGCTGCAGCATTCATAGCATTTGGAGTTGCCATGGAGTATGATATTGGCCATGGAGTATCAGTAGGTCTTGGAGTATGATGATTGCATAGTCAAAGTGCAGAAGGAGCAGGGCCAGCCCGTCCATTCTGCAAGAATGTTGTTCGCACAGGGCCCCGCGCCAACAACATCACGCATAATCGGCACAGACAGCAGGGTCGGCTTTAGAGGACTCTCGGCACCTCTGACAGTGACGAAATGAAGAGTGCCATTTTTCTTCACTTCGACAGCTGTGTTTATACAGGCCGCTGGCGCGCTGAGTGCCGGGAAAAAGGAAGTTCCCTTTTACCTCCAGTGTGCCAGTGGTCTGTCTACAACACAGCTACCAAAGTGAAGAAAAACGGCACTCTTTACTTTGTCATAGTTAAGCTGGGGCAGTCAGACAGCCGCAGGGCTCTTTGTGGGGGGGGGGGGGGCTAGGACGGGAAATAGCTGATGGGGGGCTTGGACTGGAAATGGGCTGATGGGGGGGGCTAGGATAGGACTGGAAATAGCTGATGAGGGAGCTAGGACTGGAAATGGGGTAATGGATGGGCTAGGATAGGACTAAAAATGGGCTGATGGGCAGGCTAGGATTGGAAATGGGCTGATGGGGGGCTAGGATAGGATTGGAAAGAACTAATGGGGGAGGCTAGGATTGGGAATTTATTTATTTGTTTATTTAACAGGTTTTATATACCGCTTTATCATTTAATCAAAGCGGTTTACATTGAAACTTAAACTTGGATTACATTAAACAGGAACATTGATAACTTGGATTTTTCTGAGGCAATGGAGGGTTAAGTGACTTGCCCAAGGCCACAAGGAGTGCTAGTGGGAAATGGGCTCATTGGGGGCTAGGATGGGACTGGAAATAGCTGATGGGGGAGCTAGGACTGGAAATGAGGTGATGGGGGGGACTAGGATAGGACTGGAAATGGCTGATGGTGGGACTAGGGCTGAAAATGGGCTGGAAATGGGCTGATGTGTGGGGATGGGAGAATGGGACTAGAAGGGAGTGGATGCTGGGTGGGTTTGGAACTAAAAGGGAGCTGATGTTTGGGGAGGACTAGAAGGGGATAGGGCTGGGGGAGTGAGGATGGAGAAGGGAAAAGATATTTTGTGTGGGAGGGAAGAAAAATCTACAATTGGCCGGGTATTGGGGAGAGTAAGTGAGGATTGAGGGTGGAAGGGTGAAATTTGAGTGGATGAAAAAGGAATAAAGAAAGAAATGGAGGAAAGAGCAAAAGGGGAAAGATCAGTATATTACAGCAGATGTAGAGAGGAAAAAAACTAGAAGATAGAAAAAAGGACAAATAGACAGCAGTCAATGGAGAGTTAGCAGAAGACACGAAGAAACCAGAAGAAAGTGACTGGAGCAATTGCAAATGAAAAATAAAATGCACAAACAACAAAAGATAGAAAAATACTTTTTAAATTTTGAATTTATTAACTGGAATATGTCAGCTTTGGGAAATGTGCATCGTTAACATCTTTGCGTTTTGTTTAGTACAAGAGGAAATTAATTAATAGTTTTATTTCTCCAGTGTTGTTGTACATTCTAAGTTTGGCTTTTTGGGTTCCCAGTTTAATTATTGTCTTCCTATTTCTAAATTGTGATCCCTGGTTCTTTGTTTGGTGTGGCCTATGTGCAACCAAGCTGAGGTATTCTTTTTATGTGGTTTCTATTTGACAGTGCCACTTGTTCTCTTTTCCCAGTAGGAGATGTATTGGTATCCTCTGAGATGTATTGGTTTAATATTTGCAGTGCTGCCTTTTGCTAGGTAGGATTTGGTGCTTTGTGAGTCCTGGTAGTGCTGTTAAGATGCGTCGGGTTTGCTATGGGTTCTAAATGGGCAGTATTTTAAGTTCTTCCTAATGTGCCTGGCGGTTGGTACTGGAGTACATAAGAACATAAGAACATAAGATATGCCATACTGGGTCAGACCAAGGTCCATCAAGCCCAGTATTCTGTTTCCAACAGTGGCCAATCTAGGTCATATGTACCTAGCAGTTTCCCCAAGGGACACAGGTTCCACAATGCTTGTATTGGTTCAAGCATTGATATCCTGGGTCCCTTCTTAATAATGATTTATGGACCTTTCCTCCAGGAACTTGTCCAAACCTTTTTAAACCCAGCTACATTAACAGCCTTTACTACATCCTCTGGTAACAAATTCCAGGGTTTGATTACACGTTGAGTGAAAAAATATTTTCTTTTATTAGTCTTAAATAGTTTACCCTGTAGCTTCATTGCATGTCCCCTAGTCTTTCTATATTCTGATAAGGTAAACAATCAATCTACGTTTACCCGTTCCACTCCGTTCATTAATTTATAGACTTCTATCATATCTCCCCTCAGCCGTCTCTTTTCCAGGTTAAAGAGCCCTAACCTTTTTAGCCTTTCTTCATAGGAGTATCCTTCCATCCCCTTTACCATTTTGGTGGCTCTTCTCTGAACCTTTTCTAAAATCGCTATATCCTTTTTAAGATACGGCGACTAGAATTGCACACAATATTCAAGATGCGGTCTCACCATGGAATGATATAGAGGCATTATAATATCTTTTGTTTCATTTTCCATTCCTTTCCTTATCATACCTAGCATACTATTTGCTCTCTTGGCCGCCGCTGCACACTGGGCCGAGGGTTTTAACATGGTATCCACAATGACGCCTAAATCTTTTTCCTGGGTTCCTAATGTGGAACCTTGCATCGTGTAACCATAGTTTGGGTTGTTCTTCCCTAAGTGCATAACCTTGCACTTGTCCACATTAAATTTCATCTGCCATTTTGATGTCCAGTCTTCCAATTTATCAAGATCCTCTTGCAATTTTCCACAATCCTCTTGGGTTTTAACAACTTTAAATAGTTTTGTGTCATCTGCAAATTTGATAACCTCACTCGTTATTCCACTTTCCAGGTCATTTATGAATATGTCAAAAAGCAGCGGACCCAGCACAGATCCCTGGGGTACACCACTATTCACCTTTCTCCATTGGGAAAACTGGCCATTTAGCCCTACCCTCTGCTTTCTATCTTTTAACCAGTTCCTGATCCACAATAGTACACTGCCTCCTATCCCATGACTCTTTAGTTTTGCCAAAAGTCTCTCATGAGGGACCTTGTCAAAGACTTTCTGAAAGTTCAGATACACAATATCAACCGACTCACCTTTGTCCACCTGATTATTCACTCCTTCAAAAAAACATAACAGATTAGTAAGACAAGATCTTCCTTGTCTAAAGCCATGTTGGCTGTCTCCCATTAGGTCATGACTATCTACATGCTGAGTAATTTTATTCTTTATGATGGTTTCTACCATTTTTCCCGGTACTGATGTCAGGCTCACCGGTCTTTAGTTTCCCGGATCACCCCTGGAACCTTTTTTAAAAACTGGTGTTACATTGGCGATCCTCCAATCTTCAGGCATTAGAGATGATTTTAATGATAGTTCACAGATTACTAATAGCAGGTCTGCAATCTCGTATTTCAGTTCTTTCAACACCCTTGGATGTATACCATCCGGCCCAGGTGATTTGCTACTCTTCAGTTTATCTAATAGTTGTAATACATCTTCCCGATGTATCGATATTTCCTTCAATTCTTCCGCACCTTTAAATACCACTTCAGTCATGGGTAACATCCCTACATCTTCCTATAGTAATGTAGAAATCTTTTAGTCTTTCTTTATCCATACACTCATTAAGAGGCATGTTTACTAAAAGTGCACGTTAACATTATGCAAATGAGGCCCACAATGAGTCTCCGCGCATGGCCCCACAATGAGTCTCCGCGCATGGCCCCACACCCCCCTTGGGCCACCCCTGGGAAGGAGTAGTGCTTGGAAAGTGATGCGAAAGTCTGGTGCCTCTAGTAGTTGACGTAAGTGTCAAAGGGTTCTCATTTTATGAAATATTGCGTTGGTAACATTGTTTATGCGAGTCTGCATGCTGAGTCGTTGGTCCATTGTGATTCCGAGATAGCGTATTTCCTGCTTTGTCATCAGCTCAGCTTATCTTAACCTAGTAGAAGGAATTCAGATATTTTTATGGTAGTTAGATAAAAGAAGAACTAAAAAGGAAAACAGAGTGATACCTTTTTATTGGACTATCTTAATACATTCTTGGACTCGCTTTCGAAGGTTCAGACCTTTTCTTCGGATCCGAAAGCAAACGTTTGTACCTTCAAAAGCTTGTTCAATGTATTAAGTCAGTCCAATAAAAAAGATATTAGCTTATTTTCCTTTTTTGCTTCTTCTTTTATCGAACCACTATTAAAGTGGACTAAAACAGCAATTACACTACATTATCCAATATATTTTTATGTAACTCGTTAACTCTAAGAACCAAGTCTATGATAAACATTTCATTTTTATAGGACACCCTGCCCAGGGCACCTTACAATAAATATACACAATGGATGATATGTATATCACTGGAGAATAAATCAGAAGTGACTGCGTTAAATAGTTAAATAAAAGGAACAGACAACAGTATCATATTTAAAAAAAAAAAAAAAAAAAAGTCACCATAGGCTTTGCGGTTGCTCAGACATACCTAAGCTGTGTCCCTAAGACTCATGAATTCCCCTCTTCCACACAGACCCAGGTCTGTCCAATGGCCCGAGCTACTAATCCATATTTCATTCTATATTGAAATTCACAACGTGTTCCAATGTATAACAAAAAACTGATGGTGACTCAATAATATAGTTTTTAATGAAGAACATTTCTGTCAAATGAATACCATGAGGCAAAATTAAAAATTGATTATTTTGTTTGCTAGCTCTTACTTATGGATGAGTCCATGCATATTGGATTAGTGTGCTCAGTGTATTGATTGTAATTAGACTATCATGGTCTGTTCAGATTGCCTCCCATGTTACATCTCCTCCAGAAGTGAAGCACATATAATTTTTTCAAGATCGTGCCCTATTCTTATAAGAATTCATTTAGCTATTATTGCTAGCATTATTTGGAGTCCTTATAGCTAACTAATACATTATCTTTGGCTCCCATGTGATGTACCTAGTCTTAAGGATTTTCTAATCTTGATCTTATGGAAAAGAGACAACCAGCGGGACCCTTGAAAGAATCGAGCAATCTAAACACATTCCAGCTGCTAAGAAAAAAACACCAGCCAAAGCACTGTATATAAATAAATGGGGTTCTCCTAGATAAGGAACTGAACATTATTCTAAGAGCAAACTTTAGTGAATAATTTTGTTCTGTCTTCTGCTCCAAAAGGACAGCTAAAAGTATGCATGAACTTTGACAAGAGAGGTACAAGAAAAGCAAAGACTCGATAGATGATATACAATAGGTCTGAAGCTCTGAAAAGGGATCAGGTTCAATAGTAGACAGTAGAGATACATTTTCAATAGAACTATACCATGTCTTGCATCCACTGATTTACATTAGCTGCACAAAGAGAGAATACTCAAACAACAGAGAATAATTTTACAACAAGCAGCCTAATTTATATAGCTCGTATACACATAACTTAAACCAGTCTACTAAGGGAAAGAATGCATATGCTTCTCTTTGAAAATTACTCTATGGAAAGCATATGCTTACATAGACATCTGCTCATTTGTATGCACAAATCTGCTATTTTATTTTGCTTGCATATGGAATTCTCTCTTATTTGGCAGCCAGAAAGACTAAAATGAAACCAGTGGTACAGGAGCGAATAGGGAGCACAACCCATAAGGTACAAGCGGTATCAGGGGTACTGAGAGGTTCAGCATGGGGGTCCAGGAATCCCCATGGTTTTGAATAATGGATTAGTGAACGGTGCAAAGGCTACCAGATTTTTTTTTAAAGGACCAGAGTGGAGGATGGAAGATGTCATCATTTTGAAAAAGGAACTAGGTGACGGGCAGTTGCAGGGGATCCAAAATTTTAAAAAGGGGTTGGGGATGCTGCTATTTTTCACTGGTACTTTTCATGTCATCCCCAGGAGCATCACCCCACATGTTTGTGAGTCAATGCATCAAAGCTGACCTCTCTAGAGTAATCGACTTATGATTCATACAACTTGCAAAACTTGACACAAGCTGTATCATTTACTTTACATAATAATGGATTATCTACATGCATTTGCATATGAGAAAACTCCCTTTTTTTACATGTATTCAGCATCAAATTTTTTATATTAAGCTTCACCACCAGGAAATAATGCACATCATTGCCAATTAAGAGGCATTATTGTTTAATGCAGTTACTAAGTAGAGTCACATCACTCTGCCTTTGGCTACATTGGTCCTTTGGAACTCCATGCCCCTTTGCCTGTGCCAGAAGCCTTCTTTTTCCAAATTTAAGATGGCTCTTAAAACCAGACTATTTGATCTTGCCTTCTCTTTGGCCAACAGTTCTGAAGGTTGATCCTCTGTTCTGTGATTTCTCATGCCCCCTCCCTCAGTCCTCTTGGGGTTCCCCCTTCTCAGGTGATTTTGTTTTAATAACCCTTTCCCCATTTCCTTTGCATATGTGGTTTTATTGTGAACTGCTCTGCTACCCTGGCCATTTAAAGGGCGGCACAGCAAATGCGGAGAAATAAATAAACAACAAGAGAAGTAAATAAATAAATGCATAAATTGCTAAATCAATAAATAATTGCTGTTTGCTTCATTCCAGAATTACATAGGCTGAGCTCAGTGATATGCTATGGGTTTGAGTCAGCCAGGAAAAGTATTCAAAATTCTTACCTTTACTGTGCATCTGAAATCTAGAAGGACATTTGGCAAGTTGTTTAACTAATTTACTGCGTGTCACAACACTATAGAAGTATTAATAAATAGATAATGCCACACATATTAATCATAACCACCAAAACAGCAGAAATTATGGCTATAATGAAGCCACATATATTTACACTAGTTCAGTAGCTGGCACACATCTTCACATGTAGAATATATGCAGAAATCATGCTCCACTTGCACTCTATATTCACCGGAATTCTGTATGAGCACATGCCGTCTTGTCATCACGCATACATGCACGCATGCGGTAATATAAGTGTCATTTTACATATGTATACTAGCACAGAGCTGTGATAAAACTTTTATAAAATTATCTCCCTAGATTGTCAGCCCACTCTGGGACAAGGACCTACCTAGTATACCTGAATTGTAACGCTCCTTGAAAATGCTTGGAAAGGCCTGCAGTTTTCTCTATCTTTGGTTGGTTTGCAGTTTGTCATGCTGTGAGGGCTTGTGTGCATACGCTCTGTAACTACTGGCCTCCCAAGATGAACAGGTCTCAGCTGAGTTGCCAGACTAAGACAAACCACCCATCTGGGCAGTGGCAGAATGGAACGATATTGGCAGCGGAGGATCACATTTCTGCAGCAACGGCAATGAACTGTGTGGAAAAACAGCCTGGCAATCTATTTTAGTTTCTTGCCATTGAAGCCTGATGGATAGTCACAGCAAAATAAATTGCAATATACTGTTGGAAAATGAGACACCCAGGTCGGAAGGCACTCAGTGGGATAGTGGAGAAGAATTGAAGACTCTTCAGAGTAAAGCCAACATTTATAATGTGACTGGGATGTCTGACTGCTGATAGTAACATAGGATCATAGTAAATGATGACAGATAAAGGCCAGCATAGTCCATCTAGTCTGCTCAGTAAGATTTCTAACATTATAGAGCTGTACCTGCTGCTCTGTGCAGGTTATTTCCCCTCTATGCCTTTGCCAATGTGCAGCAAGGTGAGACAAAGAAGTACTACAATGATGCAGTCAAGAAATAGAATCAGGAAACTATTAGAAGGACAACAATATCAGCTTTCCTAAAGCTATGAGAGTTAAAGAGAAAATTCTAGCCTCGAATTTGAATGCTGTAAGATGCTCAAGAACCACTCTTTCTTAGTCACCTCGGACACCCTTTCCTCACTACCATACCCAGGGATGGCTCAAGGCAATCTGCTGCCTGAGGCGAGGGATGAAATGCATCCCCCCCCCCCTGGGATCAGGAGGCGGGCTTCCTCAAAACTCCAGTCAGGGACCCAACCAAATCCAAAAGATGATTTGATAATGTGGAGGAAATTAATCCTCTAATCATTTGTTAGAAAAGCAACAGTAATAAATAGCTTCCAGAACCTCAAGTGTTCTAATCAATAGTCATGAGAACTCTAATCTTGAAAAAGCAAAACATATGGAGAATATTTTAAAATACTTAGCTAGCACTTGTATAAAACAGACTGCAGCCACAATGGAAAGTTTGATGCATCCCAATGTTGGTCAATGTTTTATCCACAAAGAAACCCCTCTAAATTTCAATGACAAATTTATGCACCATCCAATCTCAAGTCATTGAAAAATCAACTGCCAGTAGCTATCACTGTCACTGAATTCAAAATGCATAAACACAAATTTTTTGTCGGGAACAATCTGCTGGAGAGGGAGGAATGATACCTTCCCCTCATTACCGAAAGTACCCTTTTACTCAAGCGGGCCACAGGTTTTTCCGTGCCTTCTGGGATCCCTATGACATCGGGCGTATAGCCAATTAGCAATCATCTTAGCTACAAAAGGAACGGTTGGCCCATGGCATTTTTTAGGTAAAAGAGTCGGGCGAAATACCACTTGATACAGGACCCGGTGGGGCCCGAAACATGCATGTCATGTCGTGGCAGTGGCTGATTGTGGAAGACAACCTTCGCCTGCGATAGACCGGTTTGGTCTTTTTTAAGATAAGTGTTTGACAAGCTTAAAAATACGTTGAAAAATATATAAAAAAAGAGGGAAATGGGCATGCTGTGGCCCGCTTGAGTAAAAGGGTACTTTCGGTAATGAGGGGAAGGTATCATTCCTCCCTCTCCAGCTGATTGTTCCTGACAAAAAAATTGTGTTTATGCATTTTGAACTCAGTGCCAGTGATAGCTACATTGGATGGTCAATGTTTTATGGCACGCTGCCTCAGGGGTACCTTAAAATACCTAAATAAGCAATTAAATTCAATATTCAACTGCAGAAGACAGGCACGTACATATCAATAGGCTGTCAAGTTTGCTAATACATGCCTGGAAGAGCATCCTCAGTTAAGTCAGTTGCGTCCAAGTCATGCAGTTCGCCATTAGAGCGCAGTTTCTCAATTTCAGCACACTTTTGTAGGATGACGTCAGGTGCAATAGCTGAACATTTTGCACCGTTGCATTGAATCTCCAACATCCTGTAGTGTTCTCTGAGCTGCGAGAATTGTTCAAAGTGAGTTTTTTATGGAAAGCCTTTTCTGGCAATGGAACTGGCACATCTTCAGAAAGTCAGACGTCTGCTTTCCGTAGTTTCTGGACTGTAAGAATCCAAATTCATTCCTTAACAGAGTTTAGGCTGGTTCATTTTTGACTGAATAGTATCAAAGCCAACATTCCAGGGTCAGAGAGGAGCAGAAATGGTTTTCATTTGATTTAGTTTAGAGGAGCTATTTCCTCCACTTGCAAGCATTACTGAAACTATCAGAAATGTGCGGGACAGCAGACACATTTGGAAATATGGTAAATGGTTTTCTGTAGCATGTAGTCCATGACATATTTTGGCATGGAATGAAACATAGTTGACATGGATTAGCAGACCAGATAGGCCGGATGGTCTTTGTAACTGTTCTGGTCAGGAAAAGGTGACCCGCAAGAGAGAGCAGACTAAGATTTTGGGGAAAATGCATACTGGATGAAGTATCGCCAGACCTGGGACAACAGGTGTTGTCTTCTGCCTATAGCAGTTACCTTCCCTTCGGGTTGAGCCTTCTGGTGCTGGCTGCCACCAGGTCTTAGCTGCACACCTGCAGGGCCTGGCATGAGGAGTGCAATAACAATCTGCCTTTTGTGGTGAGAATTTACTGGCAACACCAAAGTCAGATGAGTACTTTCCGTGCCTTCTGGGCTGCAAACATCCAGATTGATTCCTTAAGGTCTAAGGTTTTTCCGTGCCTTCTGGGATGCCAAGATACTGGCAACACCATCTGCCTAAACACAATCTGCCTTTACTGCCTCCACACAACTTTCCCATCTTGTCTTGCTCAGGGGTTTCAATGTAAGATGTGATGTTCCCAGATGGTACTTATCATAGCCATCCTCTTAAATTGGCTATGTTAATGTCCATGTCCTTCAACTTTTGAAGCAGAACATCTGTCATCCCAGCTCCTGTGCTGTCATGTATGTCAGTGAATTCCAGGAAATGTTCTCTGACAGTTACGGGAGACGTTTCATTTTTTAAAGGTTCTTCTGCTGTAACAAAACACACTATTAAAGTGATTTGTTCAGTATGACTGATGTCAGGGGTGCAGTCTAGAATGATAGAGTAATATTTGGCATCCTTCGAGTGTTCCAAAATCATCTTTATTTGTGAGGAGAGTAACTGGAGGATCTCATTTTGAACTCTTTTTCCAAGGTAGGTACAGTGTGTTTTTTTGGAGGTTACTCTCCTTACTGTAGATGCTCCTTAAGTAGAGAATCAAACTCTGCCATGAACTCCACAATTTTCAGAAAGTTATCGTTATTTGGCATAAACAACTGATCTGATTTCCCACACAGAGCACGGTTCTGAGTAGCAAGTGCTTTCACAATTGCTATTAGCCTTTTTAGAACATTTCTCCAGAGCTGAGTCTCGGAATCGATCTTCTGTTGTTTGCTTTCATCTATGGTTAACTTTAATTGCAGTCTGGTCTCCAACTCTCTCCAGCTCAAGAACGCTCGTTCTTCCAGTCTCTTGTTCCAGTGGAACTTAATACGGTGATGCGGTGATGTCAGTTTGGAAAAGTTTGCAGCAAAAGCAGTAGACAAGATCCCAGCTTTTCAAGTACATGAGCCATTGTCTCTCCACTTTCTCGCCTTTGGGCTTTTCATGCTAGTAATGAACACGATGAAAGCTTCTTCTGTATACAGGATCTTTTGGAAACTTAAATAGCTTTACTTGCCCTGCACCATTCAGTACAAGGAAGTCTCTTAACTTACTGGACGTTTCTGGCCATAGTCCTGGATCTTCTAATAAGGATGGATTAAATTCTGAGGAAACTGCAACCTCCAGTTCCATTGTACTTGCACATGCTGCAGTCTCTTCCTCCGGCATAGGAACCTCTTCCTCTACCTCCATATGAGATGCTGATGTGGAGATAGCGGCAGTGAGCTGTACAGGAACATCTGCAATATCTTCAACAGCTGTGCCACTTCCATCCTCATAGCTAAGGCTTCCCATCTCACGCAATTCATTTTGCTGTGTATCAGTAATTTCTGCTCCTTTTTGTTTCGACAGAGCAGCTTCTTTCTATATTATGCTCCAGACAGATGCTTCCTTCTATCAGACATCTTTGCAGCAGACTGTATCAGCAATTGTTTTGAAATAAATTTAGCTGTTGTGAAAAATAAACACTTAAAATGGCTGCTTCATATTGCCAAAGTTCTTTCAATGATTTCTCCATACCACATTTCACGCCCTGCACAAATACATCCCCACAACAAACCAGATGTCACCACCACATATGCATAAAAGGGGTTTGGCGACCCCAGCAAACCACAATTCACCCCCCTCCCCTTCAGGGGAAACGTACACAATTTTGCCCAACAGGATCGATCAATGCTTGGAATTTACCTTATTGCAGGCATGGACTTGTAGTTTGCTTTTCCCAATTCCATTTCTTCAGAAAAGCAAAAACTACCTGTCCCTGCCTGGAATGTGGTCAATCCCAGGCCTGCATGGATCCGTCCCGCTTTTCAGATCTGGTGCCACCGCAACATAAAGGAGGGCTTGGCAAACCCCAACATAACTCCTGAGACGGCAGCACACTGAACCAGCATGGTGTTAATATAAATATATGTTCTACAAAAAACAAAGGATGTGCAAGATGCTCTCACACCGAGGATCTAAAAGAAAAAGTGAGAACCACAGTACAGTTTAGAACAGAAGATTATAAAATTATAACAGATTTTATTGTATTATAAACTGCATTATGTTTCTCACTTTTTCTTTTTGAATATATATTCTGCATCCACAGAAAACCCCTCAACAATGATTGCACAACAGATGTAGGCAATTGACCAACACAACTCAATATTTGTTTAAAAAAAAATTGGAATCTAGTCATCTCCCTAACAAACATTCTCCAGTACCAGGCATATTGTGAACTAATATAACACCATACAAAAGTCACCAAAGATCTACAAGCACAAATCTACTACCATTCCAGCATAAACTTCCACAACTCAATACAAGGCACCTACTCAGAAAAAAGCAGCAGTATAAATACTGCAGCAGGCCCTGGAACATCCATAGACCTATTGGAAAAGCTGAATAAGTCCATAGTAACATAGTATATGATGACAGATAAAGACCAGTATGGTCCATCTAGTCTGCCTAGCAAGGTGGCAAGAGTAGGTGCACCTGCCGCTCCGTGAAGGTTATCCCTCCCCATGCCAATTACTACAGTGCATACGGATCCCTAATACAAAATCCATGTTAACAGAATGTCTGGCCTACATCAAACACTAAAATAAAAGTATGTAGACAAAAATTAGTGAGACCCCAAGAAGCCAGACTCTGCATGCAGAGCAACACCAGAGAAAAAAAAGAGATGCGTTTCCCCATACTGTGTCAATTATAAAGACCTCACAAATTCCAATCACTAAAATAAAAATGAAATTATTTTTTCTACCACCTTTGATCTTTTTATTCTCTGATCATGTTGGTCCCAATCTGAGGCTTCTGCTTACCTTTCTTCTCTTCGTTTTCTGTCTACAATCTCTAGTCCATCTGCCATTTGTCTCTCCTTTTGTTATCTTCACTTCCTTCCATCTTGGATATTTATTTCCTTTTCTCTTTTAGCTTTCTTCATTTATGGCTCTGTCCACCTAGATTTCACTTCTTACTAACCAGCTCTCAATCCCCCTCCTTTTTACACAATCTGCCTACTGCTTTTCAACCTTGACCACAGTCCTTTCATCCCCCAGCTCTTCTTCCATTGTCCATTATTCCCCAGTCTTTAGCCCACTCTCTCCATGTGTAACATCTCTCAGCACCCATCCAGTCTCTTTCCCTCCAGCTCTCTCTTTCCCTCCATCCAGTACCTCTACTGCTCTCTCTTCTTTCCATGTCTGCCCTTCCCCTTCTATCCTCCTGCAATTGCAGGTCCAGCACTACCCCATCTCCATACCATGCCCTCCCCCTTCCTATCCCCCTGCAACTGCTGCAGTTCAGCACTACCCCATCTCCATATCATACCCTCCCCTTCCCCTCCCTTTTACTTTTTACACCCATGTAAAACTTCTATCCTGCTATTCATCTCTTTTTCAACCTTTTCAACCTGCCTGCCATGTCCTTTTTTCTCCACTCTTTCTCCCTTATTACCCCATATTCAGCAGCCCCCTGTCTCCCCTCCCGAAGTCCAGCATATTTCCAGTCTCCTTATAACTCCTTTGCCAACATGACCACTCCATCTCCCCTCCTTGCTTCTCCCTAAGCCATTATCTCCCTATCCCCCCTGAACTCATTGCCACCGCCTTCCTAGACCCCCCTTATCTCATTGCCACCACCTCCTTCCTATCCCCACCCCGATCTCATTGCCACCACCTTCCAATCACCCACATGATGGGGAAGGGAAATAGGAAGGCGGTGGCAATGAGATGGGGGGAATAAGAAGGTGATGGCAGTGAGATGGGGACCCCATCTCATTGCTACCTCCTTCCTGACCCCTCCAATCTCATTGCCACCGCCTTCCTATCCCATCATCTCATTGCCTTCCTATACTCCCCATCTCCCTTCTGAGTCCCACTGCACCCAATTAAGCACACCTCCCGCTGTGCCAGATGACCTGGGGCCTAGTGGAGAGCCTGCCTGTGTGTGGAGCAGGTTGCTCCCACTGGCAGAAGGCTGTGTAGTGAATCACTATTCAGCCTTCTACCAGTGGGAGGAACCAGCCTCACACACAGGCAGGCTTTCTACTCGATGGCTTTTCCCTTCTCCTGCCTGTGACTGCTGCACACTGCTTCTTCCCCCCCACCCCCAAAGCTGAGCCTGCCCGCAGGAATAGAAGTCCCACGGGCAGACTCAGCTCTCTCTCAATGGTAGGAGGGAGAAGGAAGATAGGCATCAGGAGACTTTTTAAAAATATTTTTTTACGGTGGATGCTGCAGCCCACCTCCCTCTCACCCTACACACTTACCAGTTGGCAATGGAAGCAAGACACGCAGCAGGTTACAGCAGCTACTCAACAATGATGGGGTCGGGGAGGATTACTTGATGAACTGGGTGGTGAGGCGGTCACACTCAACAGAACAGTGGCAAGCAAAGAGGAGAGCCAGGCAGGCGGCAGTGTATGAAAAGCACAAGCCTGGCTCCTCCTCTTTGATTCCCACTGCGCTGATTTGTCAGCCAGACTAGCAGGAAAGCGCTCCAAATGCCGCACCCTGCAAACTTCTGCCTGAGGCCACTGCCTCAGTTTGCCTCATGGTAGAGCCACCCCTGACCGTACCCTCACCTGTGGGGTTCCCCAGCGTTGGATTATTGTAATACTGGCTTTGCCAGCCTCCCCATGTTTGAAGTAAAATGCTTGCAACTCATACAGAACACTTCTAATAAACTCTTATCCCATACTTCTCACTTTGACCATTTACCCCTCTACTAATCCAACAAACCTCTTTCTCTGATCCATAAAACTCTCTACTCCAGTACACCACAGTATCAGAACATAAGAAATACCATACTGGGTCAGACCAAGGTCCATCAAGCCCAGTATCCTGTTTCCAACAGTGGCCAATCTAGGTCATAAGTACCTAGCAGTTTCCCCAAAAGACACAGGTTCCTCAATGCTTGTATCGGGTCAAGCAGTGATATCCTGGGTCCCTTTTAATAACGTCACAAGTACCTGTCAGGTTCCCAAAAAGGTATACAGTTTCCAAATTGCTTGTCCCAGGGTAAGTAGTGGATTTACCTGTTCCTCTTTAATAATGTTATGGACTTTTGCTCCAAGAACTTGTCCAAACCTTTTTTAAACCCAGCTACACTAACAGCTTTTCTACATCCTCCGGTAACGAATTCCAGAGTTTGATTACTCATCAAGTGAAAAAATGTTTTCTGTTATTATTGTTAAATGGAAAGCATTGTAGCTTTAGTGAGTGTGCAAAAATATTTCTTTATGGAAAGATGGAATAGTCTCCCAGTGGAGGTGGTGGACACGAGACAGTATCTGAATTCAGAAAAGCATAGGACAAACACAGAGGATCTCTAAAGGTAAAAAGGGGGGGACTATTGTAGTTGATATGGAAGAGCAGACTAGATAGGCCATATAGTCTTTTTCTGCCATCATTTTTCTAAGTTTCTAATTTTTGAAGGAGTAAACAACCGATCTACATTTACCCGTTCCACTTCAATATTAATTTATAGACCTCTATCATATCTCCCCTCAGCCATCTCTTTTCCAAGTTGAAGAACCCTAACCTTTTAATCCTCTCCCTATAGGGGTATTCTTCCATCCTCTACCATTTTGGTGGCTCTTCTCTGTACCTTTTCTAATATTCCTATATGCTTTTTAAGATATGGCAACCAGAATTGCTCACAATAGTCAAGGTGCAGTCACATCATGGAATGATACAGAGGCACTGTAATATCCTTCATTTTATTCTTCATTCCTTTCCTTATGATTCCTAGCATTCTATTTGCTGTCTTGGTTGCTGCTGCACGCCAGACAGAGGGTTTCTGTATATTATCCATGAAGACACCTAAATCCAGGCTGGCTCGGATTGTCCAGCAGCTTCCTTTTATCATGACTGATTATTCTAAAATGTAATTTGTGTATTGTGATTAGCCTAAAAACCATATCTGAGCCAGGCTATAAACAATCCTATTGCATTATCTTCATGGGCAAGAAGTACAGATGCGTCATGCACTAGTCTGGCTTTGTAGAGTTCTGTGAAACATGGATAGTCATCCATTCTGCCTCAAGTTCTATGGCTGTGTTTCTAGCCAGCTGTGGAGGGATGATGTGGCATTAGCTGGGCCTTGTCCAGCTTTGGAAACCGCTGTCCTTTAAGTGTTTTGTACAGAGTAGCATGCGTAGATAAGGAAGTTTAGTAAGAGGAGTGCTTTCTGCGGGGGTGTTTCAGCACATTTCTCCCATTGCTTCCCTTCTGAGGTTTAGGAGACACTTACACCACTTTGCCTTTCAGAGGTGCATGGAATGAGTTCGTACTTGCCTTCAATGAAGTAGTGTGTTTCTGTACATATGGCAGAAGTCAAACGCTCCAACCAGCCCATTGTAAGCAACGCCTTGTTTGATCTTTTAATTTCTACCTACTTGTCTTGTAATGTGTCTGTTTAAACATCTGAAGTCATAGTTATAAAAATCCCCTGCAGACAGTCTGAGACTCACTCTGATCCGAGATTTCTGAGGTCACTTATGACCTTGCACAAAGCCACCAGATCCAGTGTGATGTCTGCTCTGACTATCCTGCAAACATAAGTGCAAGTGATTTGTACAGGCATGAAATAACCGGAAAAATCTATTTTCACTAGACAGTATGAAGCAGCATGTTTTTGGGTCTGCAGGTGCATCTTCTGAAGAGTACATGAGAGCCCACAGGCTTTCGCCCTACTGTGCAACCATTGCAGCCCAACTTCAATGTATTGCAGTGAATCTGAATTTTATGTTTCTCAGGATGTTTATAAGATGAGTTTCTATGCTGAAGATCCCAGAGGAACAGAAAACAATCTTTCATCAGATGGACACCAAGAATGATAGTAAATGCAGAATGAGTCAAGTAGCCAGAAATGATTTGGTAAATGTGAGGGGACAGGTGTAAGTTGGGGAGGGGGAGGTGAAGTCTTGATTGCCACTATCAAACTGGTTATAATGGGAACATAATCACTCTTTAGTGCTCTTCATATAGAAAAACACAAGTAACAACTCTGCAGATTTAAAAAATGCAGAACATTATGAGTGGCAAGAGCAGGAGAGGGGGAGGTAAGGTATGACCAGAAGTAGATTGCTAGGTCTCTTCTTCTGAGGCAATGGAAAGTACAGTGACTTGCCCAAGGTCTGCCAGTGAGAATCAAACCAAGATCTCTTGAGTAGTAGGCTATTGCTCTAACCACTAGGCTACTCCTCTATCCCTCACTTAGTAATCTGCACACTCCACACCACGTTCTTCACTCTATCCATACCAATCACCTCCACCTCCCTACTGCCTCCCAAGCTCATCTTGAATCCACCTGTCACTGCATTCTAATTCCTAGGTCCCAGTCTGTGGAAAAACCTCCTTCAGAACTCTGTATGGAAACATCATTTGCCAAATAGAAATCTGAAATTAAAACCTACCTATTTCAAATAGCCTTCAATATCCCCTCCCCTCACCTGATTGACATCTGCTGTTTAACATATCTTTCTCATTGACCTCCCTCTAAAATCTGTCTGCCTTCCCCATGAGTGAATGTGTACTGCTATCTTATCTATACCAATGGAGTTACTTTCCTTAATTAATTCTATGATGTAAACTGCTTTACTGCTACTACAAAAGGTGGTATATCAAAATTTAATTAACATAACATAAAAACATAACACGTTGAATGATACTGAGAATATCAAGAAAATATGGAAAGAATACAGAGCCATGTACCATAAAGATCAAATGGATCAACATCTATTTCAACCTGTACCTTACGATCAGGAACCATTGGCAATGAAAGAAGAATTTGAATCAGCATAGAAAGCATTATCAAAGAACAAAGCACCGGGCACTGATGGCATTCCCACTGAAGTATTAGCAATCAAATGTAGCTGTTAAAATACTTGCAAGATTTTGCCAGGAAATTTGGAAAATATTTATGCCAACTGACTGGAAAAAATCTGTGTTCATACCAATACTGAATAAAGGTGATCTGACTGAATGTGGACATTATCACACAATCACTCTGATTCCACATGCCAGCAATATTCTACTCAAGGTCATTCAGTGGAGACTGCAAGCATACCTGGAATGAGAGCTGCCTGAAGTGCAAGCAGATTTCAGAAAAGGGCAAGGAACAAGAGACATCATCGCTGATGTCGGCTGGATCCTAGAAAAGACAAAAAAACATAAAAATACCAAAAGGATATCTATATATTTTCTATTGACTACGCCAAGGTCTTTGAATTGTGTTAATCATGAAAAACCTCTGGACCACATTAAGAAGCATGAGTATACCAGAACACTTGATAATTCTCATGCACAAACTTTACATTGATCAAGAAGCAACAGTTTGAAGAGAACAAGGAGAAACAGAGTGGTTTAAAATCAGCAAAGGTGTATAGCAAAGCTACATACTTTCCCTGCAATGCAATGTGTGCCTTCAAGTCAGTACTGACTCCTGGCAACCCAGCAGCTCCTTGGTCTTTTTGGCAGTATGACCAGAAGTAGATTGCTATGCCTTTTGTCTGAGGCAATGGAGGGTCAAGTGAATTGACTAAGGCCACAATTAGTGCTAGTGGGAATCAATCCATGGTCTCTTGTTTGCCAAGCCAGTGCTCCAACCCCTAAACAACTCTCTGTACTTTCCCTGTGCCTGTTTAATTTCTATGCAGAACAAATCATCAGAAAAGCAAGACTATATGAAGACAACTGAGGTGTGAAGGTTGGTGGAAGACTCAACTCCTTTTGTCATTCTAACAATACCACATTACTGACTGAAAGTGAAGATGATCTGAAACATCTGCTTATCAAGATCAAGGAAAATAGTCTTAAAAATGGGCCTGCGCTTTAACATGTGGAGGCTGATTCAGAGAGGGGCACATCCGGACCGTCTGGACAGCCAAAAGATATACAGGGCTGTTTTGTACCCAATTCTGCAACTGTGGGAACTATATGTTCCCGCAGTTGCAGAATCAGGACACTTAGATGGCCCAGCATGCCCCTAATTCTGATGCTGGCGACGTATATCTCTCTGCCCATCCAGCCATCCCAGTGCTCCGGATGGTGTGCTAGTGCAGCGGCGTCCTGTCGCTATGGCAGTGGCACGGCCAGCCGGAGCAACCTAGTACCCAGCAGCTGATCAAACCCCATATCTTGCTGTTTTGCCCTCTGTGGGTGGCTCCAAAGGGTTTGATGGAGCTGGTGATACAGTTCCACAGCAGTGTAGAGGGTTTGTGGGGCTGAAGACCGAAATCGCTGCGGCTCCCAGCACTTATTTCACCTTCGGGGTGGAATAAGTTGAGCGTGCAGGAGACAGCCAGTGGACATACAGGGCCATTACCAGAATAGACCCTGTATGTCCGGGTGCTTAATCCCACTCCCTCTTCACCTTGCTTCCTCCCGCCTCTGTCCAGCACTCCCCGCACAAACCCTCTGTATGTGTGGGAACACCAGGGCTGGAATACCATCCCGGGCCTCTTCGCAAGTTGTGCATCCGTCAGACGTACAGTCCCACTATTCAAGAATCGGAATCTACCCCTTAGAGGACAAAGATCCTGACAACTGGCAAAATCAATAATCTCATCCTTGATGGAGAAGAAATAGAACTAATGGACAACTTTAATCTGTTCTGATTATTAATCAAGACAAGCAGTCCAGAAATCCAATGATGAATTATTTATTTATTTGCATGTAGTTTGCACCGAGGAGTAGCCTAGTGGTTAGAACACTGGCTTGGTAACCAAGCAACCAGGGTTCAATTCCCACTAGCACTTCTTGTGGCCTTGGGCAAGTCACTTAACCCTCCATTGCCTCAGAAGAAAGGCCTGGCAATCTACTTCCGGTGACACTGCCAAGAAAACCCAGGAGCTTCTGGGTCACCAGGAGTCAGCACTGACTCGAAGGCACACCTTGCTTGCAGTTTGCACCTTTTTAGTGGCAATTCAAGGTGAGTTACATTTTTAGGTACAGTAGGGGTCGGAAGTCTTACCATCTAAGTTTGTACCTGAATCAGCGGCGATTTAAGTGACTTGCCCAAGGCCACGAGGAGTGCCAGTGGGGTTTGCAGATGACTGCCTGCCCAAAGGCGAGGTCCTGCACTGAGGCTGAAACCAGGCTGTAATCTTAAAAGTATGGATGATTGCCCTTGATCCTCGCACTCAAGTGTTTTTGGTTGTAGATTTGTTAGCTTTTATACCTTCTTGAATAAATAAGAAGTTTTTACTTTTGGTGGTGTTGAAGATCATATTAGCTCAAGGAAATTATAAAACTGAAAAGCTGGAATATACTTTATGAAGAAATCCATGTTTGATAGTCAGAAAAAGACCCTTGTAATAAAATGCATTATAGTTTTTCCTGATATAAAATTGGTTGTTTAATACTAGAGCTCAGCATAAGAGTAATGAGGCAGTCCTTGGCAAATACACTCATTTGCACTGAAGGTGAAAGGTGAAGCATCAACCTGGCACACGGAATGCATAATCCAACCTTCTCTACCGAGAGACAGTACTGGGTTTCAGCTGAAGGGTAGGATGTATAAGGGAGCATTTGTCCCAAAGATACAGTCCACTTTAAATAACAACTGCTCCAAAGCTTACCTTTAAATCTCATCTGCTAGATTCAGTGGGGGAAAGAATGCAAGCAAACCTATTTACCAGAAAGATTTGAAAAAAGGGGAGAATTCTGGAAAAATGCTGTTTAGCAGGTCCAATGCAACATCTGGGAAAACGTTGCTGTTAGTTTCCACCTGAGGCAAGGTAAACCGGGAAGAGACATTAAAATTAATACTTTGAAGTGTCTAAAATGCCTAGCCTTATTCTTGGCAGTAAGAGAAATTACTTTTACTCCTTTTTCTTGATTCCCCTAATATTTTCCACTAAATAAAATCTCATTATCACCGAGAACTAGAGTCAAACATTGTTCTTATAACCCCAAGAGAGCTATAACCCCCCCCCCCCCCCTGCAAGGATTTAGACCCCTAGCAAGTCTTCAGTGTGCATCAATGTTATGACATATTGGGTATCAATGGTGTAAATACCACCAAAGCAGCCCCTGCAATGTGGGGGGGAGGGGGGGCCAGTCTGAAAGAGGATCCACTCGGACCAGCGTTATGCTGCAGTGGCAGAGTGTGGCCAATTTCCATGCTGTCTTCTTTCCTGTAAAACCTCCGCAACTGCTGGCATCCCTTAAAGAATCTCCCATTGTAGGGCCAAAGTCTCACGATACCCGAGACTTTGGCTCAATTGCGGGATCAGCTTCTCTGGCTGCCACGGAACAGTTTTACAGGGAGAACGGTCCCAGTATGGCAAACATCTGTTAAAGTAAGCATAACGTTTGTCAGCTGCCATTTTTTTTTTAAGTTTTATTTTTGGGGAGGGGGGGGCTTGGAAAGCTGTTCCATCCCCCACTTCTTATAATTGCTGCTGCTGCCACAATCATCATCATGAGGGGCCCTCAGCAAATTTAGCTTGGGGGCCCCCTCATTTGAACTTACATCACTGTTGGGGATGTATTAGCATTGATAGATGGGCTAAATTATAATTTCCTGACATTCTTCAGCCTAATTCTACAAACTATAAAATATATATAACATACAGGCCAGTATGTATTTCTAGTGTCAGTGGGCTTTATTTAATAGAAAATATTTCACAGGCATATCATGAGAAAAAGTTATTTTTGAATAAAGTCTGCCATGCGTAATAATAGTTTATCAATTTAATTTAATTTTTCTATACTGCATACCAAGTGAAAATTGTTCATTATGGAGAACAACATAAAATCATAATTAATAATTATAAACATAACTTAGATGGAAAAACATGTCTTCCATTGTTTTGCTGAAGAACTGGGTGTTCATCGCAAGTGGCAATCCTTATACACAAAAGTAATCACTCAACTACACTCAACGAATAAATAAGATACACCAAAATAAAGACATTACTAAAATATAGCTATCAAGAAGTCTGTGAATCTGATAAAACTAAAATAACAATGCAAAATTCTTAAATGATATCCCAAATATGAAGATATTACTACAGACATGAGAATAACGCTAACATAATTTTTAAAGATGACAATTTATTGAAATGATGCTGTAATATGACAAAAGCAAAATGTGGAGTATTTCGAGGTGAAGACTGTGAGATGGATCCCAGGTATCATTCTTTTAACCAGTGCCCCTGGAAATTATGCTTATGTGAGATTAGAGTAATCCATAGTTAAGACCATTCTGCTCAGTATATATACATTCTTGTAATTCCCTCCAAATAAATATTAAGAGCTAGGAAGAATATCATTTAGTTTAGCTCAGGGATTCTATTGCAACAATGAGTATTTTCGTGCCCTATGCAATCATTCCCCTTCTCATATCCTACCACTTCCCTCTGCAGTACCCCAATATAACAGACAATTGAACCCAAAGTCTTAATGTTCCACTATATAATCCTACTGTATAATAGTTCATTTAACTTCTTATGTGTTACATCTGTATATCTCCAAGTTTAATTCCCTGTTCAATGTAAAGTTGTTGCTGTTATAATGTAAACCGCCCTGAATGGAAGATAGGGCGGTATAGAAGACCTGTTAAATAAATAAATAGATAGAAAAAGGCTAAGGCCTATATATATAATGAGTGCAGTTGGATATCATCGTACGCTGTTATATTTTTTCCTTAAAACAAAATTTCTGATAGTATCCAACGGTGCACAATGGCAATTTTCAAACTCATTTACATAGCAAAGCTAACGGCTGAAAATTGTCCTAAGACTGCTTGACCAAATCTTGGTATAACTCTTGGCAGCAACCTAAACATGCTCTTACATATCAAGAAGTCAACCAATACTGTGTACCTGAAACTTAAATCCCTCCAACATCTATGACAGATGTTCTAATACAATGACTACAGAACAGTTTTCCAGGCCATCATTACTCCCCACCTCAATTACGGCAACATACTCTATCAGTGCCTGCCAAGGCAGACACTGTTTCCACTCCAATTAATACAAAACACTGCTGCCAGATTCTTAACAGGAACATCAAGACGTCAGCACATCACACCAATACTCAGGAGACTACATTGATTGCCAATTGCGCAAAGGATAAAATACAAGGTCACAACCACCATCTATAAGATCCTCCATAACTTATCCGCGCCTTGCCTTGAGGATTTAATAACAAGGATATCTACAGCATGGCCTAGAACAGCGATGGCGAACCTATGGCACGCGTAGGCCTTGCAGCTGGCACGCGGGAAGGTCCGCAATTAAGATATGCGGCGCGGCAGGAGGTGAGTGTGCTGGCAGGGCCGGCCCGTCCATTGAGCGAGAATGTTTTTTGCACAGGGCCCCGCGTTTCAGGGGGCCCCGCGCAAAAAACATTCTTTTCTAAAAGTAAAATTGAAAAAAAAAAAAAAACCTGTCTGCTGCCGCTGTCAGGGCCGCCGCGGCAGAATCGAGCGTGCCGCGGGGCCCCCCTGTACCCGGCAGAGCCTGCCCTCCCCATAGCAGCTCTCTCTTTGGAGCTGCAGTCAGACGCGCCGGCTTGCAGAGCGCGAAGGGAAGAGATTCCCTTTCGCGACTCTGTTAAGCCCGCGGGGGCTGATGGGAACTTCCCATCAGCCCCCGCGGGCTTAACAGAGCAGCGAGGGAGAAACTCTTCCCTCGCGCTCTGCAAGCCGGCGCGTCTGACTGCAGCTCCAAAGAGAGAGCTGCTACGGGGAGGGCAGGCTCTGCCGGGTACAGGGGGGCCCCGCGGCACGCTCGATTCTGCTGCGGTGGCCCCGACAGTGGCAGCAGACAGGTTTTCTTTTTTTTTTAATTTTCCCTGGGCTGGGCTGGGCTGGGGGGGGTTTGGAGTGGGGTTGGGCTGGGGGGGTAGGAGTGGTGATGGGCTGGGCTGGGCTGGGGGGGGGTTAGGAGTGGTGATGGGCTGGGCTGGGCGGGATGGGGTTTTGGAGTGGGGATGGGCTGGGCTGGGGTGGGTTAGGAGTTGTGATGGGCTGGGCTGGGGGGGGTTAGGAGTGGTGATGGACACTGGGCTGGCTGGGGGGGGTTAGGAGTGGTGATGGGCAATGGGCTGGAGGGGGGGGGTAGGAGTGGTGATGGGCGCTGGGGGGGGGTTAGGAGTGGTGATGGGCGCTGGGGGGGCTTAAACTAAAAATTGGGTGATGGGGGATTAGGACTGGAAATGGGCTGGTGGGATTAGGACTGGAAGTGGGTTGATGGGGGGTTAGGACTGGTAATGGGCTATGGGAGGGCTTAAACTAAAAATTGAGTGATGGGGGATTAGGACTGGGAGTGGGCTGATGGGGAGGTTAGGACTGGTAATGGGCTATGGGGGGGCTTAAACTGAAAATTGGGTGATGGGGGATTAGGACTGGAAATGGGCTGGTGGGATTAGGACTGGGAGTGGGCTATGGCGGCTAGGACTGGTAATGGGTTGGGGGGGTTGCTAGGACTGGAAATGGGCTGAGTGGAAGGGGGCTTGAACTGCAAATAGCTGTTGGGGATGGGGCTTGGAATGGAAATGGGCTGAGGGGAAGTGGGGGGCTTGAACTGCAAATAGCTGATGGGGACGGGGCTTGGAATGGAAATGGGCTGAGGGGAAGTGGGGGGCTTGAACTGCAAATAGCTAATGGGGAGGGGGACTTGGAATGGAAATGGGCTGAGTGGAAGGGGGCTTGAACTGCAAATAACTGATGGGAAGGGGGGCTTGGAATGGGCTCTTAGGGGAGGGAGCTAGGACAGGAACTGGGCTGATGGATGGGCTAGGATAGAACTGAGAATTGGGTGTTGGGGGGAGCTAAGATTGGAAATGGGCTGTGGTGGGGGCTTGGATTGAAATGGACTCATGGAGGGGCTAGAACTGGAAGTAGGCTCATGGGGGGCTTGGATTAGAAATGGGCTGAGTGGAGGGGAGCTAGGATTTAACATGGGCTGATGGTGGGGCTAGGAAAGGACTAGAAATGGGCTGATGGGAGGCTGGTATTGGAAATGAGCTGATGAAGGGACTCGGATAGGACTGGAAATGGATGGGGGAGCTAGGACTGGAAATGGACTGATGAGGGGACTAGAAGGGAGCGGATACTGGGTGGGGCTGGAACTAAAAGGGAGCTGATGTTGGGGGAGATTAGAAGGGGATGGGGCTGGGAGAATGAAATGGAGAGGGGAAAAATATTTGGTGTGGGAGGGAAGAAAAATGTACAATTGGCCGGGTATTGGGAGACTAAGTGGGGATTGTGGATGGAGGGGTAAAATTTGAGTGGATGAAATAGGAATGAGGAAAGAGCAAAAGGAGAAAGATTATTATGTTAAAGCAGATGTAGAGAGAGAATCAAATTGATTCTCTGACAATACAAAGATTCCAACCTTTACAAATGATGTTACATAGTTCAGGCAACTTTATAAAGAGTTTTTAGATACTAAAATCTTGTTGTTAAGGTTTAATTGACGTGCTGGCACTTTGAGGAAATTCTTTGGTTTTGTGCGGCAGTTTGGGCACTCGGGCTCAAAAAGGTTAGCCATCACTGGCCTAGAAGATCAGCCAACCAGAACCTTTTAGTTATCCCCTGCTTCAAGACCAGATGTACACAGCAAACAAACAATAGAGCCTTCATCCTATTCACCCCAGCAATTTGTAACTCACTTCCAAAAGCCATCAGATCTGCACAGTCCACGCAAGACCTGAAGAAACTTTTAAAACCACATCTTTCTATTGATCACTTTGATCCTTATGATATCACTTAACAAGAACACTTAACTATAACACATTATAACTTCATTCACTTACTGCTGATTTCTGTAAACCCCCACATTAAATTCCAAGTTCATATCTCCCTTATTCTATGTAATTTAACTCGCTTGAGTTTGTTAATGTTCTTCTTTGTAAACTGCCTTGGCCTAAAGGCAGTATAAAAAAAAATCTGTTAAATAAATAAATTGATTTTTATTTATTATTTATTTAACTGGTTTTCTATACCGCCTTATCCGGGAATCAAGGTGGTTTACAAGGAACAAGAACTCAACAGGTTTACATCAAACATTTAAATAAATAACAGTAGAATCTTATAGACAGTTGAACTTAAGTACAGCAAACTGTGTACAGGAAGAGGGGGAGGGGTGGGAGGATTGTAGGTAAGGACATGTAAATGTCCAATGGGTCGTTGAGGAAGAGTAATTCTCACAGGAGCAATGCTCAGGTGTTAGTGTTCCTTAAAAAGAAGAATTTTGAGGTCTTTCTTTAGTTCTTGTGTTTCTCTTAGGTTGCTGGGGAGTTCATTCCAAAGGTCGGGTGCATAAGTGGAGAAAGCTGTATTACGGGTGTTCTGGTTTATGCGAGTTATTTCTGCTGGTAAGTCGAGGAAGTTGGTGTTACACTTCTGTTTTGTTCTGTTGGGGGTTGATGTGCTGATGAGAGATTCTAGATATATTGAGGATTGCCCATGTAATGCTTTGAAGATGATCATGGATGACTTATATTTGACTCTTCTGTGTACAGGTAGCCAGTATAGGTTTTGCAATGTTGGTGTGATGTGATCGCTCCTTCTTACATTGGCGAGGTTGCGGGATGCAGTGTTTTGGGCCAGTTGCAGCTTGTGAAGAGTGTGTTTGGGGAGTCTGTGATATATAATATTGCAGAAGTCCAGTATGGGGAATATGAGTGCTTGGAATACAGAGCGGAAGTCTGAGGCTGCCAGAATAGGTTGTAGATTGCGTAGTGTCCTTATTTTGTGGTATAGGTATTTTACTTCATGTTTGTTGTTCAGTGTTATGCATTTTGATGGTTTTGGGGGGGTGAGAGTGATCTGTTTCTGGAAATATGTAGGACATCTGTTTTCTTGTGGTTGATCTGTAGTCCGTGTTCAAGCAGCCATTTGATATTTCTTTGAAGCATTAAGAAATATTATGTAGGTTAGGGTTGCAAATTTTGTAGGTTTTGAATATCATAATGTCGTCTGTGTAAATGTTGTGCTTGTGAAAGATGGTGCATAAGGGTTGTATGAAGATGTTGAATAAAGTGAGATTAGCGCAGAGCCTTGTGATACTCCCTTGTATTGTTTGTATGGGTCTGATGCATTTGTTATACATATTATATCAGTCTGAGAGGTACGTTTGTATCCATTTGAGAGGGTGCCTCCAATTTCTATGGACTAGTCTGGCAAGTAGAAGGTTGTAAGGAATGGAGTCAAAGGCTGAGATTATGTCTAAGAAGATTAGGATAAATGCGTGGTTGATCTTGTCAATGCCTCTTGTTATTGTGTCAATTAGAGATGTGATGAGAGTTTCAACCCTGTGGTGTGGTCTGAATCAGTGCTGATGTTGATCTAGTCACATGGGGCATGTTTTATGGGCTTGAGTTGCTGAAGTAATATTTTTTTCAATAATTTTGGAGATGAAGTGTAGACTACTGATGGGTCTGTATGAGGCAGGGTCTCTTTTGTTGGCTGTAAGGTTTTTTAATATTGGTTGGATTGAAGCAGTTTTTAAAGTGTTTGGGAGGAGACCTTGTTCTAGCGAAGTCTGTATTAGTCTGAAGATGAAAGAGGACAATTCAGCTTTAGCTATCTTGATCCAGCTGACAGGGCATGGATCTAGTGGTGAGGTTGTTGTATTGAAGTTGCTGATTGTGTCTTCAATGTTTCTTTTGGAGATGGAGTCAAAGATTGCTGTCCATTGATTTCTGGAAGATTTGTTGTTAGTTGGAGTGAGCTGTGTGGTATTTGTGGGTCCCATTTTGTTTTGAAAAAAGTCTGCCAGGGTTTGCAGGTTGGGAGAGTCTTCTGGTGACTCCTAACAGGGTGGGATGTTTAGGGATTTCTTAGAATTTTTGTATGATCTTCTTTTGCGGCATTCACTTTGTTGCGGTATTGTTCTAGTGTTTGCATGAATTTTGTTTTCAGTTCAGGTTGCTTGGATGCTCTCCATTCTCTTTCAATTTTTCGTAGGGCTTATTTTAAGTTCCTGAGGTCTTTGGTGTGCCAAGTGGCATTTGGTTTGTGTTTTGGTGAGGATCTGGTCAGGGGCATGGCTGCGGCATTGTTTAGTGTTTGATTGGAAATGGGGGTGTAATTTCTTCCTGGAAGGCTTTCTTTTCAAAAGTACGGAATCTGCGTTTTCAGGCGTGGATGGGTTTTTTGTGAATTTGTTGGAGAAGAAGGTGGTGAAGTCAATCCTGATGTCATCGGACCATGGGACTGGGAACATTTGTGTCACTCAGGCATTACTGTCTGATCTTGAAAGTTCTGATATGACTATGAGGTCTAGTGTGATCACTTTTATGTGAGTGGGGGTGTTTATTATTTGTTGATAGTTCAGAGTATCCATCGCCTCGAGGAATGCGTTTGCATGGTTTTTGGGTAGCATGGTTAGGTTGAAGTCTCCTAGAAGTATCAATGGATTATTTGGAATATTGTTTACACTTGCAGTCTCTAGGATGTTGGCCAAGTTGCTGGAGTTGGTTAAGGGTGCTTTGTAGACTAGGCATATGGTTATTGATAAGCTGTCTAGGTCATCTGATGACGCAGACTCTGAGATTCTGAATTGTAAGTTGTTTTTTGCTATAATTAGGACTCCTATCCTCTTGCTTATATGAGGGCAGTTAAGGGCTATGTATTCCGAAGTTGTAATTTGGTTGAGTAGTACTGTATCTATAGCTGTCAGGCAGGTTTCTGTTACGTATAATAGATCTGGTTTGTCTTTCTGGATTATGTCAGTGATGATTGGGACTTTGTTGCATACTAAGTGTGGAGCAATTTAAGTATTGCTTGTTGTTTGGATCGGTTCTTTGCTTGTTGAGGATATGTAGAGTGGGTTGAATTAGTATGAGTCTGTTGTTTCTGGTCCAGGGATTGTAAAGTGGGTTGTGGTACTGGTGTTGTGTTCTGAAGATTATTGGAATGTGTTGAGAAATGGTGGTAAGGGCATTACAGTGATGAAGTGTGATGATAAGTGTTGGCAGGAGGGTTGCCAGTAAATGGTAGTTGGGCATTGTGACTTGCTGTGGAAGAGGTAGGGGTTTGGGAAGTTGAGCAGTGTTTGACAATTATGGAGTGATGTGACAATTATGAAATTAGTTTGCCAGATCTTGGTGGAGTGATGTTAACTGGGCTATCTGGGCCAGGGTTCTTCCAGTTTGGGATTCTTTATAACCTGCCCTCCAGTTCTTTTGTTATTACTTCAGGCAATTACATAAATTTGTATGATTGCCTTTTCTAAATTCTCCCATTTGCAGGATTGTGCTTTCCAAGGTCCTTGTATAGGTGTCTCCAGAGGGTTTCTGTTTCAAATTTAGTTGGTAGGTTATCTCTAAATAGTTTATTTAGTTCTCTAGCTTCTGTTTTCTTCAGATTTTTTGCAGTTTTTCTGCTTCCGCTGCTATGTTCACGTTATTGTTGGAACATTAGAAGTTGCATTTTAGAGAGAGCATACAAGTGCAATCTGGAACGTCCAAGGCAGAGCATGCAGAAAAACGTCGGGGACTTCTATGTTTTGGCCCCATTTTAGTAATATAGCTGCACCCAAGGTGGACGTCCTCGCTGGTTGCACAACCTTTGGAGCGATGACAGCCTCAAAATGTTCTTGTAGCCTTCTATAATTTACATCTGTCTGCTGGTAGTTTCTCTGACTATTCAACTGTGATTTGTTCCAGCTCGTGAATGTTTCCAGGATTCCTTTTATCAATGCCAGATTACAACTCTTTCCAAAGATTCTTGATTGGATTTAGATCAGGACTCATTGATGGCCAGTTTAAAACAGTCCATTTTTTCCTTTTTAACCATTCTTTTGTACTTTTGAATGTATGTTTTTGGTCATTCTCCTACTGGAAGACCCATGACCTTCGACCCAGACCTAGCTTTCTGACACTAGGTTTTAATAGGTTCCAGGCCTCCAGTTCCTGAGGCAACAAAGCAGCCCCACAACATTATGGAACCTCTACCATATTTAACTGTAGGAAGGGTGTTTTTTCCTTATAAGCTTCATTTCTTCACCTGTAAATGTGTCAGTGGTCTGCATTGCCAAAGAGCTCAAGTTTAGTTTTATCTGTTCACAAAACATTTTCCCATAAGGATTGCTGTTTTTCAAGGCGGGTTTGGGCAAAGATCAGACATGCCTTTTTATGTCTGTCTTTGAGCAGTGGGGTCCTCCTTGGCCTTTGCTCATGAAGTCCTTCTTTGTTTAGTGTGTGGCATATGATGCAGGCTGAAATCACCACTCCATATTGCTCCAGATCAGCCTTTAGCTCTTCGGATGTTGTACGTGGTGTTTTTCCAATAGTTCGCACTAACTTTCGAAGACTTCTTGGATTAATTTTCCTCTTCCCACCTCTTCCTGGGAGGTTCTTGACAGTTACATGAGCAGAAAACGTCTTAATAACATTGCAAACTGTAGACACAGGAATCCCAAGGTCTTTGGAGATGGTCTTGTACCCCTTTGAAGCTTGATGTTTGATGGTTTTTCTGACAGTCTCAGGCAGCTCACTTGTCTTCACCATTGTGAAAATAGAACAGAGTGTGAATGTGGCCATTTTAAACATTAGAACCATTATTCATTGGTTGATTCATGTCATGTGAGTACTAAAAATTGATCACGGGTGCATCTAAATTTTACTGCAGTGGGCTCTTCTGTTCAAACTGATTTAAATTGTTTATAAGGGTACCAATAATCATGTCCTGGCAATGTCTCAGTTTTTGTAGTATTTCTTACTATTTCTTTTTTTAAATTGGTCTTGTTTTATTTGATTCTTCTATGTGACAAATATTTGTGCATATATAGTCCAAAGCCATTTCACTGTACACTTTTTTGGGGGGAGATATTGGACCCCAGGCACTTGATCACCATGGCAATTAAAACATCAGACTGTATGCATCGTTATTGGAACCATGCATAGGCATCAGAACAAGGGGCTGTCAACTTCTTCTAGGATCATCCCCATTCTACCTGCCTGGTACTTCTAAATTCATTGTAGAATAGAAGGATCTTTTCTTTTTTTTTCTTTTTTTTTCTGCAGCTGCTCTGCTTGTTCTGCACCAGATCTGGCCACCAGCACCACTGAAGGAGTTGAAATCAGAGAGAAGCTACTTCTGGTGTTGTGTGAGAAAAAGGAAGCAATTGCTCTCTGCTTTCAACTCTCGTACAATCCTGGTGGCTAGAGTCAGACACTGGAGAAAAGCATGCCAGCCCCCTCCCCCCCCCCATTTGCAGTAAATTTAAAGGAGGCAGACAGGTTGGAGAATGGGGCTAATGTTGAGAACAGAGCTGTGAAAAAAGGCAGATGCTAAGGGGTGAAGATGGGGGAAGAGGGCTGGGGATGAAAGGAGTGATCATTTACTAAGGGATGAGGATGGGAGAAGGTCTGATGCTAAGAGCTGGATATTTCAGGAAGAGAAGGTGTTAATGACAGGGCTGGGAGAAGGATCCAATGCTGTTGCTGGCATAAGAGGGCTCAGAGCTAACATAAGGGATGGAATGGGAGAAAGAGGAGATTCCAAGGGGTAGGGATGGGAAAAGGAATCTAATTCTGGGCCTAGGAGAAGGGCGCTAGGGGCAGGATGCTGAAGCTTCTGGGGATTGACAAGGGAGAGGGTGGGAGAATAGGGATGGGGTGTGGGAATAGGTCTGATGCTGGAGTTGAGAGGAGGGGCTGGAGTGTATGGGTGAGTACATAGGTAGGTAGGTAGTTGAGTGGATGGGCATTGACGAGGCTGAGGCTGCTTGGGTAGGTAGGTAGGTACATGATGGCCAATGTTTGAGGTGAGGCAGCTGGAGTGGGTGGTTGGGTGATGGCCAAAGATTGAAGCTGCTGGGCTGTCTGGGTGAGCAGTGGCCAGAGACCAAGACTGCTGGAGTGTTTGGGCGGGGGTGGTGGCCAGAGTCTGCATGGGCAGACAGGGATGTATATAAATAAATGAATATTCCAATTGTTTTACGTCTTAGATTTTCGGGCTGACTCTTAGATCCTAAGACAATTTATTGAGGCTTGGGCTTGGAGTTTAATCATTAACTTTTTTACCTCTAGATGCTTCGCCTCCTTTTTTTCTTCCTCTTCAGTTGATTTCTTGACCTGTCCTTCATTTACCTCGCTCTACCATACTTCTAGATCTCCAAGCGCCATCTCTACCTGAGCCTTCCTTCTTATACTCCATTCTGAGCCTTCTCTTTCTCTCTCTTTCCTCATCATCCATTTATGTTCCTTTTCTCACCGCATCAGTTCTTCTTGTTCTCCTCCCTGGATTCTCTGCTTCTCCCTGTGCATCAGCCTTTCTTCTAGTGCTCCTTTCCAGACCTCCCTCTATCTTTCTGCACCAGCTTTTCTTATGTTTGTTCCTTTCTGAGGTTCTTCTTGTTTTCTGCATATACCTTTCTTCTGGTGCTCCTGCCTAGGTCTCCTCTTTATTGATTTTTCTACTGAAGATCAGAAATGTTTTATGTTGTTAAATCTACATCTAAATGTTAAATTTACATTAGTTGCTTTTTGCAGTTTTTCCTGCAGCAATATTCCTCTCTTCCAGTTTTTGGTGGAATCTCTTTATATACCTTCTCAATTTAAATATAGGATTTGTAGCATAAAGATAGCATTGCATTATCTCCTCTTTATCTGCAGCAGTCCACTCAATTGCATTTCATCCATTTAACTATTTCATTAAATTCTATGGTTTATCTCCTGCCATTGTAGTTCTTTAAACAAGTTTACCATGGCCTTTATATGTGGCAAAGGTGATACTTTCATTTGCCCAGCACCTCATCAAGGCCCCTACCACCTCAAGAACAACAATAGCTATCTCCCCAACTGAGATGGCCCAACACTTACAAGCTAAGCAAGCAAGCAAGCAATTCAGCAGCAGTTTCACCACCCCAATAAGTAAGCAATACCTCAGACTGCCCGACAAGGAAATATGGTCAACCTTCAGCACAGTCTCTATCTGACAGCTGGAGAACATCATATCCAACCTGAATAGCACCACCTCCCCGCTAGACTCTTGCCCATTCACTTGGATTAAAATAGCCAAACAGAAACTCATATTACTCATTCTGCACATTGAACAGTCATCACGCACCATCAGATACATGCCTACCACATTGCAGCAAGCATCTGTCAAACCATTACTGAAAGCCCACACTCTCAACACAGCTCTTCCCTCTTCATATAGACCCATCTTAAGCACCCCAGCACTTGCCAAGATCATCGAGAAGATTGTATAACTACAAACTCAGGAGTTCATGGAATCTCACTCTCCCCCTGGATGAGCACCAGCATGGCTTTAAGCCCTTCCACAGCACAGAAACACTTCTAGCAACCCTCCTCAAGATACTGATCATTGGCGCAGAGAAAGTCTCATAAGGATTCATCCTATTGTTCCTTGACCTAGCCACAGCCTTTGACTCTGTCGCACACCCCCAGCTCATAGCACATCTACATGAAATTGACATGAGGAAAGACCTTACAATGGTTCCGGTCATATCTTTCAGACCGCTCTCAACAAGTCAAAATAGGATCACAGACTTCAATCCCATTCAAGCTCCTCCAAGGATTGCCGCAGGGCTCAGCATTATCCTCCCTGCTCTTCAACATCCCCTCTGCAAGGTCATACAGGAATACAAGATACTTTACCACCTTTATGCTGATGATGTCCTCATCTACGCCCCATTCTCCAACATCAGCCCAGATCACAATCAGCAGATGCCTAGAGGCAGTCATAAGCTGGCTTAGTCTCCACAACCTACGCATCAACCCTAACAAAACCTAAGCGCTGTTTATAACCAGGCACCCTTCCTTCTCCCCTCCAGCTACAATAAACCTTGTAAATCTAACTTTACAAATAAAACAGCAAGTAAAATACTTGGGCATAACTCTGGATCGGAATCTAAACTTCAATACCCACATCAAGAACATCACTGGAGCAGTATACCATCCTATCAGAAACCTGAGGAACCTTAGACTACTCCTTGACCAGGCAGACTTCAGAAATGTCTGCCAGGTACTCATCACCCTCATCTTTGACTACGCTAACCTTATCTATCAAGGCCTCCCAAAATCCTCCTTACAGCCTCTGAAGCTTGTGCAGAATGTAGCAGCCAAACTCCTCATAGGATGCAGCCGTCACGACCACATATCACCCATAATATAACAGCTACATTGGCTCTCCATCCACAGCAGAGTAAGGTACAAGATGGCACTAACAGTCTTCATGACTATCCTACAGCTTTCTGCAGATTCTCTACAGGCCCTGCTTGACAAACCTCAGTGCCAAAGAGTGGGCAGAAGCACAAACCACTTTCTCCTCGCAGTACCTACCTCAATAACCCACACCAGCGCCTCCACCTTCAGCAGAGCTTTCTGCTTCTATGCTCCAACCATCTGGAACTCATTACCCCCAGACCTTCACACTCTCACAGACATTGGAGACTTTTGCCGAAAGTTAAAGACACTCCTCTTCCTGGAATTCTTTGGCTCTGACACTTAGCCGCACCTTAATAGCCCCTCACACAGAACAGTGACCATAACAATGACCATAACTCTTAACATTTGGCCTCCAGACTCTTCACCAAGCCCACAAGCACATTACGCATACAATCCACAGAGCAACCCACAGCTCTTTCTCTACTATCCCAACTTTGTATATTACTTTGTACAGTTAGCTTTACAGTGAGACAGGCTCTGAGCTCTTATGTCCCTCAACCAATTCACCACTCTCTGCTTCTGGAGGTACCAGTCCATTTACAGTCTTTATCTGGATAGAGGCACTCAAAACCACTTATTCTCAGTCCCTTTATTATTATACATCCTCTCACGGTCAGTCAGGTTCCTCATTCCAATCCTCTACTTCTCTTCATTCACTCAAACTTGAATAACTGAATAAACTTATTTGCAGCAATGATCCTCCTTGTTCTTATTTCATTATCATTGGTACCTTACACTTGTTCTGGGCAGTCCAGCCTCTCTCAGATTCTCCTGCCACTGAGGACTGACTCTGGATAATCCTCCCCTTTGTTTCCCTCCATTCGAATGCGGTGGCTGCCTTTATGGTAGCAAGGCCTCTGCTGGGCCAGCTCCGCCTTCTTTTCCCTTTCTCCATGGTTCAGTGACTCTCTTTCAAAGACCCCTATTTGCATACAGTGTGGAATCATACCCCAGCCTACCTCATTTCTCCACACTCTCCTCCTTCATCCAAGAGGAGTTATCTCCTTGGCCCCTCTGACCTGCTCCACTTTTCAGCAGGCTTTCTAGGCCACTACAGCCTCATTTAGTATTCTAAACCCTAAGGAGGTTTCACTAACATACTTCAATGGTAGTGTTGCCTTGCTGAGATTTGGTATAGATTTTATACAGCGAGGTCTCCATGCAAAGGTACTCAGCAAGACTTGGAGAAAAATGTATTCTCTCTCCCTAACAGATAACGGCAATTCATTAGCAGATTAGCAGGGACCCCAATAGAGATGGAATTGGGAGGTAGGGGCCTTCTGGGCGGGTCAGGTGGGGGAGTTATGTCAAGGGATCGAGTGGGAGGATTGATGTCAGGGAAAGATGGGGAGTTGGAGTGGAGATTGATGTCAAGGCGGTGGTGAGGGGAATGGATGGTGTCGGAAGCAGCAATTTAAAAAATCTGCTCCCAGGCCCATTGGGAAAAAGCTGGTTGCTTTTCGTCTGCAGCATGCAGCCTTTTAAAATTATTGCTAACATTAGATGTGGTGAGACATTGATGTGCAGTCCTGAAAATCCTTACACTTAATTTACAGGAGATTCTGTATTTGGCATGGCCTTTGTAAAATACATTGAATGTCTTAATAAAATGTTAGGCAAAGACTGCAGAAATCACGCGGACATTGAAGGCATGGACATTTATGTTCCTGAGCAGGCAAAAATGTTAACATGTAAAGTATGCGTGTGCGTGTAAGTTGTGACCGTACACACTTTACCGAAATCCCTCCCCCAAGCTTGCCTACTCTACAGATATGTTCCTGCTTGCACCGCATATACTTTTAAGATTGACTGAATTTTATATGAAGCTTTCTACATGCGATAAAAATTTATAAAATTACTTCCATAGAGAGTAAAGAGGCCTTGAATTGAAATTGACAACCCAATATGTGGGTAAAAATATGCACGCACAGCTTTATGTTCATAAGTTTACCTGGACTGAGCTGAAGTATTTCCAGGGGTGGGATTATAATGGGGTTGTCCCTAACACTCATACTTTTGAAAATGCAAGCATATGTGTGTAAATTAGCTCAGATAATGTATGCATGCCATCAGGAGCAGCCCAAGGGGGGGGTGCGGGCCATGTGCGGAGATTAATTGCGGGGCCTCATTTACATAGGGAGCCTCTTTGCATAAATATTTGAATAATTTTAACATGCATTTTTAGTAAACATGCTTCTTAATGAGTGTCTTGATAAAGACTAACAGATTTCTACATTACTATATTCCAGTGCCAACTGCCAGGCCCATTAGGAAGTACTATAAACATTGACCATTTAGAACTCATTGCAAATCCACCATATCATAACAGCTCTTCCAGGACTCACAAAACACCAAACCCTACCTATCAAAAGGCAACACTGAAAATATTAAACCAATACATCTCAGAGAATACCAATGCATCTCCTACTGGGGAAAGAGAACAAGTGACATGGTCAAATAGAAACTACATGAACAGAATATTTCAGCTTGGTTAAAATGCAGAACATAGACCGTCACCAAAGAACAAGGGATCACAATTTAGAAATAGGAAGACAATAATTAAAATGGGAACCCCAAAAGCCAAACTTGGGATGTACAACAACACTGTAGAAATAAATCTATAAATGAATTTCCTCTTGTACTAAACAAAACACAAAAGACGTTAACAATGCACATTTCCCAGAGCTGATATATTCCAGTTAATAAATTCAAAATAAAAAAGTATTTTTCTACCTTTTGTTGCTTGTGCATTTTCTTTTTCAGTTGCAATTGCTTAGTCACTTTCTTCTCGTTTCTTCGTATCTTCTGCAAGCTATCCATTTGTCCTTTCTTCTCTTTTAGACTTTTTTCCAAACTTTTTCTCTATATCTGCTTTAACATACTGATCTTTCCCCTTTTACTCTTTCCCCCATTTCTTTCCTTATTCCTTTATCATCCACTCAAATTTCACCCTTCCATTCTCAATCTCCACTTACTCTTCCAGACCTGGCCCATCGTAGACTTTTCTTCCCTCCCACACAAAATATCTTTTCCCCTCTCCATTCTCATTCCCCATCCCTTTCTACAGTAGTCCTCACCCAAAATAAGCTCCCTTATAGTTCTAGACCCACCCAGCATCTGCCCCCTTCTATTCCCAGTCTCCCAAGCTTCCACATCAGCCCATTTCCAGTCCTAGCCCCCCATATGTTGTTTTCCAGTTCTATTCCAGCCCTCCATCAGCCCATTTCCACTCCATGCTCCCCCATCAGCCCATTTCCAGCCCTATTCCAACTCCCATCAGCCCACTTCCAGTCCTATTCCAGCCCCCATCAGCCCATTTGCAGTCCACGTTCTCCCCATCAGCCCATTTCTAGTCCTATTCCAGCTCCTCATCAGCCCATTTCCAGTCCTAGCCCCCCATATGCTCTTTTCCAGTTCCATTCCAGTCCCCCATCAGCCCATTTCCACTCCAAACTCCCCCATCAGCCAATTTCCAGTCCTAGCCCCCTCTTCAGCCGACTTTGTCGTATTCCAGCCCCCATCAGCCCATTTCCAGTCCTAATCCAGCTCTTCATCAGCCCATTTCCGGTCCAAGTTCCCCCCACCATCACAGCCCATTTGCAGTCCTATCCCCCCCACCATCACAGCCCAATTGCAGTCTGTTTCCCCCACCATCACAGCCCATTTGCAGTCCATTTCCCCCCACACCATCACAGTCCATTTGCAGTCCGATCCCCCTACCATCACAGCCCACTTGCAGTCCTTCCCCCCATCACAGCCCAATTGCAGTTTGTTCCCCTCCACCATCACAGCCCATTTCCAATCTGTCCCCCCCCCATCACAGCCCATTTCCAGTCCGTTTCCCCCTACCATCACAGCCCATTTGCAGTCCCCCCATCACAACCCAATTGCAGTCCATTTCCCCCCCACCATCACAGCCCATTTCCAGTCTGTTTCGCCCCCCCCTCCCCTTTTACTGCCCATTTACAGTCCTAGACCCCCCACCATCACAGCCCACTTGCAGTCCTTCCCCCCATCACAGCGCAATTGCAATCCATTTCCCCCCACCATCACAACCCATTTCCAGTCTGTTTCCCCCATCACAGCCCATTTCCAGTCCGTTCCCCCCATCCCAGCACAATTGCAGTCCATTTCTCCCCGCCACCATCACAGCCCATCCATTTGCAATCCTATCCCCCCACCAGCACAGCCCACTTGCAGTCCCCCCATCACAGACCAATTGCAGTCTGTTCACCCCTACCATCACAGCCCATTTCCAGTCCATTTGCCCCCCCCCCACCATCAAAGCCCATTTCCAGTCTGGTTCCCCCCCCCCATCACAGCCCATTTCCAGTCCATTTCCCCCCCCCACCTTCACAGCCCACTTGCAGTCCTACCCCCCCCCACCATCACAGCCCACTTGCAATCCTTCCCCCCATCACAGCCCAAGTGCAGTCCATTCCCCCCCCCATCACAGCCCATTTCCAGTCGGTTCCCCCCATCACAGCCTATCCAATCCTAGCCACCCCCCTCCGAAGAGCCCCGCGCCGTCTAAGGGGCTGCAGAGGGAGCCAGGGAAGCCTGTGCGAGGTCCCGGCTCCCTCTGTACAACCGCCAACATGAAGAGCCTTTACCTTCACACTGGCGGCTGTTTCAATGAAGCTTCGAATGCCGGGAAAGGTTCAAGGCAATGCCCTTTAACCTTTCCTGGCAGTCGCCGCTTCATTGAAACAGTTGAAACAGCCACCAGCGTGAAGGAAAAGGCTCTTCACGCTAGCGGTTGTCCAGAGGGAGCCGGGGCCTTGCCCGGGCTCCCTCTGCAGCCATCCATTGAGCGAGAATGTGGTTCGTGCGGGGCCCTGTGCGAACAACATTCTCCCTCAATGGATGGGCCGGCCCTGCATGCCATAAAACAGGTATGAATCTTTTTCCTGAGGTAATTTTCAAAGTGGAAGTACGCAGAAATACAGAAGAGCGTGCATGTACTTTTTACTCATGCCTGCCATTTCTTTTGGCCAGAAATCACTGCTGACAGCTTATAAATTGGTCTCTGTGGTGGTAATTTTATAAGCTGCTACATTCTGCGAGTCCTGGCCCAAAGGTATTGGATACATAGAAAAGGGAACCTGCCCACAGAGCTTCCATTTGAAATCCTATGTTGGCTAGCAGGACCGTACCGAACCCTGTGCGAGTGGTGCGGCCGCACAGGGTGCAAAGACTTAAAGGGCGCATTTCGGCTCTCTGCCGTTGCCTGCCGCTGCCACTTTTTCGGTGGCAGGCAGCAGCAGAGAGACGAAATGCACCCCTTAAGTCTTCGCACCGGCACACTA
The DNA here is from genome assembly GCA_033557465.1 of Ichthyophis bannanicus. Lineage (NCBI taxonomy): Eukaryota > Metazoa > Chordata > Amphibia > Gymnophiona > Ichthyophiidae > Ichthyophis > Ichthyophis bannanicus. The sequence goes on from CM066034.1 coordinate 861,570,662, forward strand.
AGCAGGTCTGGTCTCTCCAGGAGGGACCAGACCTGCTTAGCGTGCCGGCAACTTGCAGAATGGGCGCCCCCCCCCCTCATCCCCATAAAGTGTCTAAATGGAGGTGCAGGAGGGCCTGATGTGCAAGTCGCACAGCTTGCATTTCAGTCTCGGTACGGCCCTGGTGGCTACTGCTGTAGGGATTCTTTACCCAGATTATATGGAGGTGTAAACTATGCAGGGGAAACAGGGAACAGTATTTCAAAATGAAATTTCTACACCTTCACCCGGTCCGCTTTAACCCTTCCATTCCACCATCCCACCATCCCTTTTTCCCATAGGAAAAGCTAATTCACCAAAGGGATATTTTCACTGGATAAATATTTGTTTGCTTGTGGAAATTCCACTACAAATATGCCCATGATAGGACACCATGCAAACTTTTTTGGCATCAGAAGATCTAAATGCACAATATCTAAATGCACAGGAGTGGAGGAATAGCCTAGTAGTAAGAGCACTGGCTTGAGAACCAAGAGACCAGGGTTCAATTCCCACTAGCATTCCTTGTGGCCTTGGGCAACCCACGTAACCATCCATTGCCTCAGAAAAATCCAAGTTATCAATGTCCCTGTTTAATGTACATTACCAAGTTTAAGTTACAATGTAATTCGCTTTGACTATATAAATTAATAAAAAAAACATTCATAAATCATTTCTATTCTTAAACCTGGGCAGATGTTTCTAGTGATATAAGTTCAAATGCTGGCCCCCAAGCAACATTTTGTTGTGGGACTCCCATAGCATCAATCACTTTTTTCACAGATTTCTGAAATTTCTTTTCTGAAATTTCAGATTTCTGAAATGTCTTTTGTGAGAGAAACACAACAGGCAAAAGCCACTAGAGGTCACAGGTGCTGAGTTTATTAGTTTAAAAAAGCCCCTTCGCGTTTTGACGTGAAGCCTTCATTGGGGTTTATGCAGCTAAAAGCAATTGTAATACATAACACTAGTAAAATTGGAAATAATACATATTAAAACATGTAAAATAATGCATATTAAAACATGTAAAATATCAAAAACATAAAAAGAACAATTATGTAAACTACATAGTGTTAAAATGAATATTAAAAAACAATAATCATAAAAGTGAAAGGATAAAACCAATGAGTGACAGATAGTACATAAACACATAAAAACCAAAAGTAGCCAAATAAATAGTTAAAAGATAATTAAAAACAATAAAAACCACACAGCTCATATTGTGTAATGGAGGATGTTACAGAGAGGGTACTTACGTGATGCACCATGTGGAAAACACATATAAGTGGAAGTCTTGAAAAATACCTTTTTTCAATTAGTAACTCACTGTTGAAAAGGAACGGAGACCATGTAAATGCAAATAAACTTTTTGAAGGAAACGCAGAGCCAGATAGGAGAGGAGAAAAAGAACAATAAAAATCTAACAGTTGCTATTCAATTGACCACATGAGAGGAGAGAGGAAGCCAGCTATGATTCTAAATAGCTGTGAATACTCACTATTGAATGAATTTTAACTTTCATATCCAAAGGGAGGATCTTATTGCCCATAGTGTAAAGCTATATAAAGACCTCTTAAGCATCAGGAGAAATAGTGACATAAATAAGAGCACGTTGTTACGTTATCGGACAGTATCAAATACTAAAACTTAGCACTATATAAAAAAGGCACTGTGAAACTGCTAATGTAATTTTTGTATATATCTTATAAACAAAAAACGGACAGCTTGACTATATAATCAGATGCATGAAGTGGTAATAGGAAGGAATCAATAAATGTGATGAAAAAGTGTATGTAACCGGGTAGCTGGACCCTACGCTCACTTTTATCCAATTCTTAACGCCCCCCCCCAACCCTCCCCCCCCCACCTTCCCTTCCTTCCAAGCTCATAGGAAGCCCCACCTACTCTCCTAGCCCCTTTTACCCCACATCAAGCACAGAGACAGTAGTTGGGCATAAACTGGTCGCAGTTTTATTGAACATAACCTCAATAACAGTTATAACATAATAACTCAATCCCTGTGCCCCGCGGCAAGATCGGCCACCCGCCATGTGATTAGCAAGGTGACTTCTCCGCCGCCCCCCACACAGTAAAAGCACCGGCCAATTGGCAATAACCCTTCCCCGACTTGGCCGTCTCAGTAGCACAAGCCGACCCGGGTTTAACCATGCCGAGGGCCCCCGCCCTCATGGCCTGCCGCTCCGGACCCCGGGAACCTCCGGGACCCCGCAACCCCCCCAAACTGCGACAACCCATATCTGCCCCCCAACCAACTGGCCAAAGGGTGGGTGGGTGGGAAGCATCCAGCGTGCACCTCTCACCGCGCCACGATGCCGACAGGCTCGGGCGCGCGGGAGTGCAAGCTGGTGGATCCCCTGCACGCGCTCCCACGCGAGGGGATCCAATCAATTTAAAGGACTCCTCTTTTGTCCGCCAATCCCGTCTGGCCTTCTCAACCCGCTCCTACCGCACCCCCCCTCCCCCCTCTTCTTCCTCGTGCCCGAGCAGCATGAGCCGGTTCGCCTCGGGCCAGGCACCCGGTTACTAGGCGGGCGCTCGGGACCTGGCCCGCGCCCTAGTTTTTATAATCAAAAGCTTCAAATACATCATGAAACCGTGTCTGTTTTTAGAAAGGGGGGGGAGAGAGAGAGTGGGAGAAGGGGGGGAAGGGAAAGAAGGAGGGAAGGAGGAGGAAGAAAGGAGAGGGGGAGAGAGAAAGGGAGGGAGAAAGAGAGGGGGAAGAAGAGAGAGAGAGAGAGAGAGAAGAGGGGGGGGGAAGGGGAAGGAAAGAGAGGGAGGGGAGGAAAAGGAGAAAAAAGGAGGAGGGTGATTCCGATGAATCGAGGAAATCTGTCAAGACGTGAACTGAAAACTGAAATGAGAGAAGAGGAACATATATGAAGTATTACAGCTTGCAGAATGATAACGATACAAAAATCTTGCCATGAGCGTAATACAAAACTTTCCAAAAAGGACGTCATTATGCTGTAGGGACATCACTGTATTATGAAAAGGGTTGTATAAACAAGCCAAATCAAGTAAATAAACAAATATGTTACCTTATGGATCACCAAAGTTATACTCAGTGAGTGAATGCAAGAATCCTTAAGTGTGATGGCGTGTGAGCGTTACACAGTATATAAACCTGGTTTCGCGCCAAAAGAGAGATTGACAGATTAGACGCGCATGGCAAAAGTTGAGTCAAGGCATAAATGAGAGCAATGGTAAACTGAAAGGATGAAACCAGCAGTGTCCCAAAGCAGTCAGCCATAATAAAAGTACAGCCTTGTAACTTAAGTGTAGAAATGTTTTTACCGATGTGCTTATATAGAATAATGAAACATGAATGGAAACATAAAAACCTGAGCAAAAGGTAAAACATCTAATCAAAAGTAAATGTGTGTATATATATCATTCATTCAAATTATAAATGTGATTAAAAAGGGCATATCTAAAATATAAAATGTATTAGCCATGGTGTTCATGTGAAATAATAAAACGTGCTAAAAAATAGGTAAGCGACATAAAGAGCGTAAGCAATAGATAATCCTAAGAAACATATTTTGGAAAAGAAAAACGGGTGTATAAATGTGGGTCATGATCCTTGCAACAATTTATCGTAATAAAGTATTAGCCATGGTATTCATGTAAAATGATAAAACATGCTAAAAAAGTAACAACATAAAAAGCAATAGATAATGCTAAGAAGCATATTTAAAAAAAGAAAAACGGGTGTATAAATATATGTCATGATCCTTACAATTTATCATAATAAGGTGAACAAGACTGTTTTCCAAACAAGGACGAATGAAAATTATATTGCTCAATCAATTAAAGTCCTGCTCTCAAAAGATAATATTGAGTATCCTTAACTGAAGCTGTATAAGGTGTTCTTCTAACATGTATCCTACTGCCCCCCAACCAACTGGCCAAAGGGTGGGTGGGTGGGAAGCATCCAGCGTGCACCTCTCACCGCGCCACGATGCCGACAGGAAGGATGATTAAATAAGGGGGGACAAAAAGCTAAAACAATAGTGCAAATCACAACAAAATATATAATAAGTACTCAAAAAAATAAATAATTAAAAAATTAAAAAATATAAATTTTCTAATCAAGCTGAAAAACCGGACCAGCAGGTAAAAAATAAATAAAGAGAAATTGGGAACTATAAAAAAACGGATAGGTCAGCTTCTTAGTTCAAACCAAATGGCGTGAGTGTGTTGAGTTCATAAATATAGCTTTGTTCTGACCTTAATAAAATTGTCTCTAAGTCTCCACCACGCCAGTGAGGTTGCACCGCTTTGATAACCAAACATTGTATATCTGAAATTAAATGACTCTTTTCTATCCAATGGGAGGCTAACTGTTTCTCCTCAATTTTTCTTTGTATACAACTTTTGTGCTGAATGATACGTACCTTTAATGGTCTTTTTGTTTTGCCTATATAGAGCATATTGCAAGGACAACGTATAGCGTAAATTACATTTGATGTGTTGCAATTTGAAAACTGGTGTAAAACATTTTTGAACCACCATGTTGAAAAAGGTTTTTGTAATCAAAACGTGAGGGCACACGGAGCACCTCCCACATTTGAAGTGTCCTTTCACTTTTGGATTTGTTCTTCGTTTAGATAAAGCTGAGGGAACCAAAGAGTCAGCAAGATTGCGATTGCGTTTGTAAGCAATAGTTAACTGTTTCGATGCAAAAGCTGGTAATGAAGATAACTGCTACCATTCCTTTTTCAAAATATCGACAATGTTATGTGACAGGTTAGAAAATGTGAGAGCACAAACTAATTTGTCTGAGGGCCCGCGTTCTTTTGTGGTAAGTAGAATGTCTCGATTGGTGTTAACCGAGGCAAGCGTACCCGGTGCTCCGGGCCCTGCCACCAACATCCCCAACCCCCCCCTCCACCCCCCCCCCCCCCCCACTGCCCACTTTCAAGAAAAACACTACACCACTTTTATGGGAACAAAAACTGGTCGCAGCTTTATTAAATATTAACTATTAACAATATTCCAACCACAAAAACCCATAACCAGGCCCCATAGCGGAGTAGTACCACACCAGCCATGCCTTAGCAAAGTGCCTACCACCGCTACGGCCCTACACTTGCCCCCGGCAAGTTTTCCCTCCCTTTTCCCGACTTCGCCATGCCCATAGCAAAAGCCGGCCAGGGTTTATCCGGGTCAGGGGCACCCCAACCCCCGCCCAAGTGTACCTTGAGGCACCGGACCCCGGAACCTCCGGGATCCCACTCCCCCCAAAGCTGCAACACCCCAGAGCTAACACCCCCAAATGTCCACCCAAGGGAGGGCGGGAGGGAAGCCGGCACCTCGCAGGTCTCCAGCAGCGACTGCACACGTGGAGTCCTCAGCCTCTGCCTCTCCTCACAAGCCGCGCTCCCACGGCCGCTTCCCATTGGCTCCCAAGCGATCGCATTCGCCGGGAGCCAATGGGTTTAAACTGTGCCCCCACCCACGCGCCTTTGGACGCGGCCACATGCAGGGTCCCCGCACCGGGCCGCGCGCCCGGTTAACGACGGCCGCCGGGACCCTGCCCGCGGCCTCACTAATAACCGAGGCAAGCGTACCCGGTGCTCCGGGCCCTGCCACCAACATCCCCAACCCCCACCCCCCCTCCCACTGCCCACCAAACCCCGACTTTCAAGAAAAACACTACACCACTTTTATGGGAACAAAAACTGGTCGCAGCTTTATTAAATATTAACTATTAACAATATTCCAACCACAAAATCCCATAACCAGGCCCCATAGCGGAGTAGTACCACACCAGCCATGCCTTAGCAAAGTGCCTACCACCGCTACGTCCCTACACTTGCCCCCGGCAAGTTTTCCTTCCCTTTTCCCGACTTCGCCATGCCCATAGCAAAAGCCGGATAGAGCAAAGGAGAGCACAGCAGCTCTCGCAGTACAAGCCAGAGATCACAGGAAGCGAGAGAGTATGATGACACAGATGCTTGGTCCAACAGATTTTATTAAATTCCCCAACGCGTTTCGGCTTACGCCTTCCTCAGGGGGACTTAAACATGAATAAAAACATAAATAAAAACACATATATTAGATTAATAATCATAATGCATAATATTGTATAAAAGCGACCCAGGCATGGTAGAAACACATGAAAATATTTAAAAATAAATAACAATTAAAAATACCAATTATAAACATTTCCCACCACATTAAACCTATGAACATATAGAGGGATAAAAATAAATAAATAAATAAATAAATACATTCATTATAAATTATTAATAGTCAGACTTTTAGGGTAAAACATATATATATATATATATAATGTAATAAATCAATATCAAATCAGATACCAAGGGTTACACAAAATATTTTAAAATTAAAACTAAAAAAGAATTATTGCAGAATAAATTAAAAAATAACAATGATAAAAAAGGAAAAGAAAAGACGCAGGGCAAAGGAGACTACTCACTAAGAAATGCACAAAGGTATGATACAGTGGTCAAATCAGCAGAAGACCACATTGATTCCAGCACCTTTGTGCATTTCTTAGTTCCTTCTGTAATTGTAACCCCTGCCTCTCCCTCTCCCTCTGTAAGGAAAGGGGGGTGGGCGGTATTCCTTGTACTTGTATCTCTGATCTGGGGACCTTGGTGGATTGTATTGAAATTGTGCTCTCCCTCCCCCTGAAAATCCTGATGTTTATTAGAATTCTGTTGAGGAGGGATGTTAGAAGAAAATAAAGAGGCTGAGGCATCAACAAAATCATCCGTTTGATTGCGACTCCTTTTGGTGCTCCTCTCTGTATCTGGCTCTGGTGAGAAAAGTCTAGTTTTATTTTTAGTAGAGGGCCCTGGTGTAGGGGGAACAATTCTACATTTTCGAGACTCGCTCCTGGGTCTAGGTTTACCATTGGGGTCAAGCCAATAATAAACAGTACCCTCCCTATAATCCTCCTCGTCTCTTTTAAATTGTTTGAGCTTTCTTTCTTTGACTACTTTCCTATAGTCGGTAGTGTTTCTGTCAAAATCTTTTTTCAACTTTTCAAACCTAGAATCATTTTGTCTTAATTGATAAATTTTTGTATTCACTTGGAGCTTTAAAATTTCAGTTCTTTGTCAAGTGAGCATTTGTTAAGAATTTTGGTCCAACTAGCCATAAAAATGGGATCATCTCTGAACATCCCAGGTGCTTTGCTCATCCGTAAGGTCCTGGGGATGATTTTCTTCCGACAGTATTCCAATAACGATGATGCGTGCATTTCTTCTCATACTAATTTTTGTGTGAGCCGGACCACTTCCCCCCACTCTTCATTAGCCGTGGGTCCCCCTTCTTCCTCAGTGAAGAAGGGGTCTTCTGGCAACATAGCCTGTAGGTCATCTTCTTTGTAACTTAGCACATCCTTCCAGGGATTGTTACATGATGAGTTCTTACTAACGTTTATGGTAAAGACCAAACCCAAACCTTTTTGACCTTTCCGTAAGGGAGGATGCTCAGACTCTGTCCTGCAGATTTATTCTGCAGGGCAATTTACTTCTCAACTAATTAAGTACCCATATCTATTCAGCCAGTTAAGGGGGATAGTTACTAAGGTGCGCTAACATTAATTTGCATTAATTCATGTTAGCATATGTTACCAGTAACTAGCTCCCATTGAATAACATGGAACTTACACTGAGTAACTAGCTTAGTAACTGTGCCAAGGAAACTAGAGTTTTACTTGCTCATTCACACAGTGATTTTAAATTAGTCTGATTATCTTACTTTGTGTCTCACATTATATTCTTACATTATTGTGTCTCAAGAAACACAGAATTATAATTTACACCCTTTTAATTACAGAAGACTGGTTTCATTTGAACAAGGGTATGAATTTATAATTCTCATTATACATGGGGTTTACAAATGTTTTCTCAGCAATATAAGTTCATTGTAATTTATATTTGCATTTAATAAATCTGAAGAAAAGAACTAAAGTTATAGTTTTCATTAAATATTAATCTGACATGGAAAACAAGTTTTGTCCTCTGTGAACTTCATTTGTTAACAAATATGAAAAAAACTAGATGCCCTTGCTTGCGGTACCGGCATATTTCATTGCGGGATGACTGGATATTAATATACCATCTGTCCGTGGGTACCCAGGAGAGCCTCCATTTACCCTTCTACTGTGCTGTCCACAGAAAGCAAAGCTTCAGGGAGTACAAACTCATGAAATTCTTATAACGATGAGTAAAACTCTGAATTTTTACTTCAGTTCCTTATAAAGGTATAACATTTAAAATAGGACTTTTCCCAAAGTGCTCACTACTGTAATTCTGTTAGTATTGTACATTTTCATGTACCGGGCAGCACTTTTGTTCTAGATTATTTTCTAGAAAGAAAATTCAACAAAATTGAACTCCGTATAATTGTGACTCCCATCGCTCTATTTCAGTTTCCAAGTTATTTACATTGTAAAAATATGTGGGAGAGCTAAAGCAATTTATAAAGTAAAACAAACATGATATCCTTCCCTTTTCCAACTCCCACCCCCTAGTTCAGGGACCTATTTACTAAACCATGCTAAGATTTTGAAGTAAACATGTCTTAACAGCAAACGTTAACCTGTGATAGCTACAAAATGTCAACAGTAAATTTTGGGAGTGTTTCCAGCTCTTTTTGAAGGCAGCTGTGTCCCTACATAGGCCAGTGGTTGGTACCTTGCATTAACGACATGGTCGCTAAGGCAGAAGGCCACACCTGTGGCGATGTAGTTAACTGTTCCACATTCTTGTCTGCATTAACGTGCATTAACGCCACCTGTGCTCGCTGCAATGCATACTCCCCATCCCCTTCCCTGCCTCCTAATCTATACATGAGGAGGATCATTTGATATCCGGGCACTATGGTAGGCATCTACATATGTAGCTATGCAAGCGCCAACTTGTCATTATCAAATACTAGCGTAGGTGGTAGAGAATTGTGCCTTGAATGTAGACATGATCATTTACACTGCTCGCAAGCAGATGTAAATGTTTGTATTTATTTCATAACCTACGCACAGATGTGCAAGCTCTGCCAGACTGCACCCCACTACACCTACCAGTAAGGTCTGCACGTTCATGCCATCACTTATGCTTTTACGCTAGTTGGTTTATCAGAGGTCATATATGTGTGCATATCTCTGAAGCGAAGCAGGGTTATTTATTTATTTATTTATTTTTATTTCTTATATACCGCGCTATTATAATCAGTGCGGTTTACATTTGAAACAGAACATATAAGAATGTAAGCAAGTTACATCAAGTTTTTTACATTGAACAGGGAATGTTGTACTTGAATGGGTGACCACTTTGGTGCTGTAAACTCACTGCTCAGAAGAAAGGCTGGCAATCTACCTCCGGTCGCGTCTTGCCAAGAAAACCCAGGGGCTAGGTCGCCATGATTCGATGGCACACATTGTATTTGCATGTCCATATATGGCCGCATGCATGCAGGAATGACTTTGCTGCTGTGTTAAACACTAAGGAGTAAACATGTGCTAATTTGGCATGTCACCCATTTTTGAGGCCTGTGTTAAGCATTAATGTACATAAAAACCATCTTAAATAGACCCCTTAGAGTAATAAAGAAATTAGGCCAATGTTAGCTCAACCTATGCAAAGAACTACTGTATATTTGGTATGATATCCTTTTCTCTTCCCTTTTGCCCCCTTTTCATCTCCTGTCTGATCCATGATTTCTGAAAGTTTACCCACAGTATTATATAAAGACATATAGGCGCCTATGTATCTTTATAAAATAAGCTACTTGGCTATCACACATAGGTTGCCTGTTTTAAAATTGCCCTCATAAATCCCTGAGTGATGCCACCTTTTTATGAATGTGTTCTCTTTTAATAAAGGGCTGTTTTCACCAAACATACTACCATAATAAAGGTATTTTTATTGCAACCTTGTGCATTACAAATAGCTCCGCATTCAGGGAAACTTTTGTAAAACAGCCTGCAAATTGTCAACACACTGACTTGGATGTCTCTTTTCCAAACTAGATGACCTAAAAAAAAACAGGCTTCAGAACGAATAAAATGAGACCCATTTATACCATGCTGCTTCACGTCTCCCATTAGAAAGGATGCTCTCTGTTCTGTCTTGTCGCCGTTACTGATCTGCTTGGTGAGGTTCTCTGCTGTGCTTCAGTCAGTTTGGTGATTCCAGGGCCAGTGCAAGCGTGTTAGGTGATCTAGGTGAACTTTCAGCCTTGGGCCTCCTCATTTCACTTTTTGGCTTGTTTGTTCCTTCGTTCCCCAAGATTTTAACAAATAAACTCAACAATTATGATAATCTCATAACTACCATTCCAAAAGCAATCCCATAAAAGTGCATAAAAGTGTACAAGTTTGCACTGATGATTCTTTGGGTTTCGGTGACTGTCAAGAAATATCATTTTTTTTCACATACGGCTACTGTTTACCACCTCACAGAAGATGTCGCCATAGATGGTCACTTAGTCTGCCTAATAAGTAAGCCACCTCTGGGCGGTTCAAGCATTACATGGCAAAAAAGAACATTAAATATGAATCAAATATTTATTGCTGCTGGTGCCTCTGTGATGCCTACAGTATAGCCAGAGTCTTTGAATGAGGAAAAAAAATTCCATCTCTTGGGGACAATGTATGAGGCAAACTCTGATCTCCAGGAACAAGCAGGAATGTAGTAGTCTTCACTTATGGGTATCGTCGGTACCGATGGAGCCCGCGTGGAAACGCTCCCCAGTGTCCAATAGGAAAACGTTTGGGAGCATCCCAAAGCGTATGCGTGCTGCCTTCCCGCCTCTGTACCTCTCTCACTTCAGTTCTTCGTTTTCCGCGGAGCCGACAGGACACGGTACCCTGTCACCGCAGAAAATCTACCTTTATTTCTTGTTTTTTGTGGTTGCGTCTGCCTTCATTTGATGCCTACCGGTACCGCCGGTTCTCCTCTTCTTCTTTCTTTTAAAAAACAAACAAACATATTTTTCTTCAGGGATCTTTCCTTGTTTCTGGTACTAGGCGCCATTTTGGGCACTAGGCTCATTTTTCTTCAAGCATGGAGAAACCAGCTAGTGGTTTCAAAACATGCTTGAAATGTGGCGGTATCATCTCCGTCACCGACACCCATGATTGATGTCTAAAATGTTTGGGTCCTGAACATTGTCCAACGGAGTGTCTCTCCTCACCAAGAGGGGCCGGCAGAATAGAGCTGCAAAACTCGGTACCCTTTTTGCCTCCGACACAATGTCAATTGCATCGACGTCTTCCAGGGCTTCATCTTCCTCCCATGGATCTCAGTTAACCAAAAGTAAAACTAGCCAGTCCTCGAAGGGAAAATCTCCTTCGAAGTAACGAGATGCCTCGGATGTTTCCCTCAAGGATATTTCACCGGCAAAACAGCCCCGGCGGGAGTCTTCGAGCTCCAAAGCATTAACGGGGCTCCAGGATGTTCCAGAGGCCTTGACCTCTGCAGAACTACTGGTGCCATGCTCTGGGGTCGTGGACGCATCCACCAGTATCGGCAGGAGTGATGGATCACAGAATCCTCGCTATCAAACGCAGTCTAGCGGCCCTCTTAGCAGCCTCGGTACCACTAAGACCGCAATAGATGGTTCCACAGGTATCGGTACCGACATCGGCAGCGGTACCGAAAGTACCTGCTTCGACATGACTGCTTCCCCCATGCCGATGTCCGGTATCGGGGATCAAGAACCGAGACATTTCGGTACCAACTGCGAGTGGTACTGATACCATGCGTTACAGGAGCACCCGGTGCTTGAGTCTTCCGATTCCGATGACTCTGACGATTCTACCGGTACCAGAGTGAATCTATTAGAAGATTCAACTCCCTCTCCTCAACGCAGGATGTCTCCTCCAGAGGATATGTCCTTCCAGGACTTCATACGTGATTTAGCAAAGGGTCTTGCAATCACTGTGATTCCAGAAAAAGAACCTAGGGCAGAAGAATTAAGAATTCTACAATACCCTATGGCTCCCAAGGAAGCAGCTATGCTTCCCATTCACAAGATATAACATGATCTGATGTTGAGAATGTGGGAAACTCCTTTAATGATATCTTCACATTCCCAACGCCTTGACACTATGTACCGAGTGCCAAGTTGTTCTGGTTTTCAAAAAACTCAGTTACCACTCCATTCAATGGTAGTGGAGTCGGCCATGCGAAGAATCAAGAGTGCAAAAACACACTCTTCTAATCCTCCAGGCCATGAATCCAGGACACTCGATGCCTTTGGCCGTCGATGTTTTCAATCCTCCATGCTGGGAGCCAGGATAATTCCTACAATTCTGTATATGGGAATGTTCCTGGAAGAAGTCACAAAAGACTTAGAGCTTATTAGTCGTCCTGTCTCAGAGGAAAAAAGAGCAGACTACCTTATTCTGGTCAAACATGCCCAGAATGTCTCTAAATTCATGAATCGTGCTACCTTTGATTGTTTTGAATGTCTTAGCAGAACCTCTGCTATATCCATAGGAGCATGTTGTTTTGCTTGGCTTCAAGCATCAGACTTAGAACAGTGGGTGTAAGAAAAGCTGGGAAACATCCCTTGCACAGGAGAAAATCTCTTTGGCAAGGACTGGCAGGACAAGGCTAATCAGCTTGAATCTGACAATACTACTTTGAACAGATTGTCAAAGGCTACAGCCAACCCAGCAAAAAAGAAAACATTCAAGAAACCTTTATTCAGTAAGAAAAAGAAGCCTTACCAATCTTACACCCATCAAACTCACTGTCCACTTCATGTTTCCCAAAAGGGACAACAACAGAACAGACAACAGAGAAAGCCACAAGCTCAAAAAGCTCAACCAGCTCAACAGACCCAGCCCCCTCAGGGTCTTTGACTTCCATCAAGAGAACTTAGTCATTCAGCCCCTAAAAGGTCCAGAACCCTTGACCATTCCAGGCAGACAATGCCATTTTGCCAAAATATGGCAGCAAATAACATCAGAAAACTGGACTCTGTCCATTGTAATATTGGGATACAAGCTTCATTTCCTCAACTTGCCCCCACCTACAATTCTGAAACAGTTCAATTCTCAGGGCCCTGCCACCGACCTCTTGTGGCAGGAGGTCACGTCACTTCTAGCTCAAGGAGCAATCGAAGAAGTGCCAATACCCCAACAGGGGACAAGGTTCTACTCCCCCTATTTTCTTATTCCAAAGAAGACAGGGGGACACAGGCCTATACTAGACCTCAGAGAATTAAACAAGTATTTGTTCCGAGAAAAGTTCAAGATGATCTCCCTCAGAACACTTTTACCATACCTTCAAAGTCAGGATTGGCTATGTTCTCTAGATCTAAGAGATGCGTACACGCATATTCTCATCCACTCAGATCACAGGAGGTTCCTTCGATTCCTGATCCAAGGAAGACACTTCCAGTACAGAGTTATTCCTTTCGGACTAGCCTCTGCTCCAAGGGTCTTCACAAAATGCATGGCAGTAGTAGCAGCATTTATGAGGACTCTGGGAATATTCATCTTCCCTTACTTAGACGATTGGCTCATTTGAGCATCGACAGCTCCAGAGGCCAGCTTCGCTCTCTCTCGAGCAATGGGAATTCTTCAATACTTGGGACTGGTTATAAACTTCCCAAAATCTCATCTCACCCCCTCTCAATCCCTAGAGTTCATAGGGGCTCGTCTAGATACACAGAAGTCAAAGGCTTTCCTGCCACAGCCACGCTGTCTACGTATAATACATCTAGCATCTCAAGCATCTACGAAGGTATTCTTTACTGCTCGGGAGATGCTTCAACTGCTGGGACACATGGCATCCACTGTCCATGTGGTTCCCTATGCTCACCTCCACATGCGATCAGCCCAGTGGACCCTTTCCTCTCAGTGGTCACAAGCCACGGGTCTACTGACAGACAAAATCAGAGCTACCACACGTCTGATTTCGTCCCTGCAATGGTGGCAATCCCTTGAAAACCTCCTTGTAGGCTCTCCTTTCCAGCAGCCTCTATACCAAACTACCCTGATGACAGATGGGTTGGGGGGCCCACTTGCACGATCTCTCCACTCAGGGTCTTTGGACCTCACAGGAGGTGTCCCTTCACATAAACATCCTAGAGCTAAGAGCCATTTTCAAGGCTATTCAAGTCTTTCAGGGCCATCTCAGCATCAAGACAGTTCTGGTCCAAACCGACAATCAGGTAGCTATGTTCTATGTGAACAAGCAAGGCGGAACAGACTCTCTGTCGCTATGCAACGAAGCTTTGTGACTACGGGCCCTCACCAGAGAATTACAAATTCACCTGTTTGCGGTATACCTTCCGGGCATTCAAAACTCTTGGGCAGACAAACTCAGTCGAATACTGCTGCCATACGAGTGGTCCCTCCACTCAGGCCAGCTTGTTCGAGTGTTTCGAATCTGGGGAACACTAGATATAGACCTCTTTGCAAGTCCGCAGAATGCCAAACTTCCCCGATTCTGTTCCAGAATGCTGGCTCAAAACTGTCAGGCAAGAGATGTGTTCCTACTCCACTGGGGGACAGGACTTCCTCTATGCCTTCCCACCCTTTCCCCTCATTCCCAAGACTTTATTCAAACTTCAGAGAGACAGAGGTCATATGATACTCATAGCTCCATGTTGGCGACGGGAAGCGTGGTACCCCCTTCTGCGTCTCTCTCAAACCACTCCTCTGGAGTTGGGGAATGCTCCGGATCTCCTGTCGCAGGAGGACAGATCCCTACTGCATCCCAATCCCGAGGCCCTACATCTCAGCACCTGGTTACTGAAAGCCTAGAATTCCAGGATATTAATCTTTCTCAACAAGTGAAGGATAGCCTCCTGGCTTCCAGAAAACCGTCCACAAGACGTTCTTATGCTTTTAAGTGGAAAAGGTTCTCTTTCTGGTGTTCACAAAAGGGACTTAACCCCCTTTTAGTACCTGTAGAGTGGCTACTAGAGTATCTTCTACAATTATCAACATCTGGCCTAAAGACCAATTCAGTGAGGGTCCATCTCAGTGCTATTGCTGCTTTTCATAAACCTTTCGATGGACAACCTATTTCCTCTCATCCACTTATATCAAGATTTATGAGAGGCCTACTCTTAACAAAACCTCCCATTAAACCACCACTGGTGGCATGGGATCTAAATCTTGTTCTTGGTCAGCTTATAAAACCACCCTTTGAACCTTTAGCCACTTCAGATCTAAAGTTTCTTTCATGGAAAGTTATTTTCCTAATTGCCATCACTTCTGCGAGACGCATTAGTGAATTACAGGCGTCAGTAGCTGACCCTCCTTATTCAAGGTTTCACCATGATAAAGTAGTCTTCAGGACTCATCCTCACTTTCTGCCAAAGGTGGTTTCACCTTTTCATTTAAACCAGTTGGTTTATATTCTTTCCTAGGCCACATGCCTCCAGTGCAGAAAGGAATCTTCACACTTTGGATTGTAAAAGAGCCTTAGCCTTTTATCTCCAAAGAACTAAGCCACATAGAAAATCTTCTCAGCTTTTTGTGGCTGTTGATTCTAGTCATCTGGGACTTCCAGTTTCTAAAAGAACTCTGTCATATTGGATTGCAGACTGCATATCCTACACATATCAGAGTAAGGGACTTTCTCTCGATGGCCATGTCACGGCTCACAATGTGAGAGCAATGAGAGCCTTAATGGCTAACCTTCATTCTGTCTCTATTGATGACGTCTGCAAAGCAGCCAATTGGGCTTCAGTACACACCTTCACAGCCCACTATTGCTTAGACAAGGACTCCCGTCAGGATGCCTCATTTGGCCAGGCTGTTCTCCAACATCTCTTCCATACTTAATTCAACTCCTACCCACCATCCACAGTTTGGATGCCAAAGATCCATGGGAACAGCAGGAATTTAGTCTCCACAACCCATCCACCTCCCCTACGAGTTGTCTCTATCTCTCTCTTTCTCTACTGCTCTCCTTTGGTCTCAGCTATAAACTCAACTGAAGTGAGAGAGTTACAGAGGCATGAAGGCAGCATGCATGAGCTGTGGGATGCTCCCAAAAGCTTTCCTATTGGACTCTGGGGAGCATTCCCGCATGGGCTCCGTCGGTACCGACAATACCCATATGTGAAGACTAAATTCCTGCTGTTCCCGGAGATCACCTGTTACAGGTGAGTAACTACGCTTTATATTTTTTGAAGGTGTGAATAAACAAGTATACTAAAGTGAGTCAGTTGTTATAGTGTATCTGGACTTTCAGAAAGCCTTTGACAAGGTCCTTCATCAGAGACTTTTGGCAAAACTAAAAGTCATGGGATAGGAGGCAGTGTGCTATTGTGGATCAGGAGCTAGTTAAAAGAAAGCAGAGGGTAGGGCTAAATGGCCAATTTTCCTAATGGAGAAAAGTGAATAGTGGAGTACCACAGGGATCTGTGCTGGGTCTGCTGCTTTTTAACATACTCATAAATGACCTGGAAATGGGAATAACGAGTGATGTAGTCAGATTTGCAGATGACACAAAATTATTCAAAGTTGTTAAAACCCAAGAGGATTGTGAAAAATTGCAAGAGAATCTTGATAAACTGGAAGACTGGATGTTCAAATGGGAGATTAAATTTAATGTGGAAAAGTGCAAAGTTATGCATCTAGGAAAGAAAAACTCAAATTATGGTTACACAATGCAAGGTTTCACATTAGGAACTACCACCCAGGAAAAAGATTTAATCATCATCATGGATAAAACATTGAAATCGTCCACCCAGTGTGCAGTGGCGGCCAAGAAGGCAAATAAAATGCTAGTAATCATAAGGAAAGGAATGGAAAATAAAACATAGGATATTCTAAAGCTTCTGTATCGTTCCATGGTGCGACCGCACCTTGAATATTGTGTGCAATTCTGGTCGCTGTTTCTTAAAAAGATATAGCGTTATTAGAAATGGTACAGAGAAGAGCCACCAAAATAGTAAAGGGGATGGAAGGATACCCCTATGAGCAGAGGCTTAAAAGATTAGGGCTTTTCAACCTGGAAAAGAGATGGCTGAGGGGAGATATGATAGAGGTCTATAAATTAATGAATGGAGTGGAACGAGTAAATGTAGATCAAATGGCATCAAAAAGTAGAAAGACTAGGGGACATGCAATGAAGCTACAATGTAACTCATTTAAGACTAGTAAGAGAAAATATTTTTTCACTCAACACGTAATCAAACTCTGGAATTTGTTACCAGAGGATGTAGTAAAAGCTGTTAGTGTAGCTGGGTTTAAAAAAAGGTTTGGACAAATTCCTTGTTCTTAAACACAGAAGATCCCTTAAAGAAAAAAAGGGACTATCATAGTTGATATGGAAGGGCAGACTAGATAGGCCTATGCTTTTTTTGGCTGTCATGTTTCTGTGTATTAGTTCCCATGGCATTTTATAAAAGATTCTCATAGTATTATTACTCGTCTGTTACATCATTGAAGAAAGAGGACATATGACACTGACTTTAAATAATTAAGCATGAACTGTATCAGGACTAAAAGTTGCCAGTTGTACTCAGAATAGGCTGGAATAATAAATGTTTAGGGAGCTAGTCAATAAACTGCACTAACTTTAACATGTTACTAATAAAGAAGTCCCACTGAATAACATGGGATCTGTGCTAAGATAACAGCTTTACAGTGAATTGATACATGTTAATATTAGCACATCTTGGTAACTAGCCCTCTTTAATCTGTTAGCAGTAAATTAGTAGTAATTTATGATTTACTTGTAGATAATGATCTTGGCTTGCTATGTGTATCAAAGACATGGTTGCTGCCCCCTGACTCCATCTTGATAAATTTGCTGTGCCCCCCGGGTTTTGCAGTAGAACATTGCCAGTTTATGTTATGTCTGTCTAGTCTTATCAACCATCTACCTGTTTAAGTTCATCTTGTTTTAGTGATTCCAGAATTATTGGTCAACATACAAGTTGATCTTCCTCATCTTTTGATTTTGGGAGATTTTCATATGCATGTTGATGAAGTACCTATATTAGCAGTGGATGGAATTTTGATGGCAATGTCCTTTTTAGGGTTTATCCATGTGATTATTGGACCCATGCATATTTAGGGTCCCAGAGAGATTTTTCACTCTGAAATCAATTGTTTTAGTTCATATTAGGCCCCTACAATGGTCAGATCATTCTTTTATAGCAGTCAATTCAAGTTTGTTTTCCAGTATCTGACACACGAGATATGGTGAGAAAGCAATTGCCAAATTTAGAGGATTTTGATAATAGGAATGTTACCAAAATGCTGTCAAAGTGGGAAATAGTTATGAATTTAGGTTTAAATGAAATTAATGCCTCCCAAAGCAATAAAGTGGAAGAGATTCGAAATAGTCTCTTGGTTTTTAATGAGTTGGCTCAACTAAAGCATCAGTTCTGTTGCATACAGGTAGGAGAAACTTCATTTTTTAAATAAGAAGTTATTCTCTTCTACATTATTGGAAACCTATCAGGAAAAGGTATGGCTTGCTAAGGATTATTTTATTAGTAGGCATATTCAGTCTGCACATAACAGCCCGTGAGAACCTTTCTCTAAAGTAATTATCATGGGCTAGACATGAGCGAATTAATTAAATTGGTCTTGATCCTCAGCGATTTGCTGATTATTGGGAAAATAAAACAAAACGTTTGCATGCCAGTATTGTATCTCGGTCAGTGTTAAAAGTAGCTGTCTCTAATGTGATTTCTTTTGGATCATGCGATTATTTTAATGTTATTTTTACAGCTACTTTAGTACAGGTATTTTGGACAATGGAAGACTGTAGTTGCAAATTAGATAGTAGGAAAGTGAATTAATTTGAAATGACATGGGAAATGTCACTGGCATTTTCCATGTCATGCCATACCATTCTTAGCCTGAAATGACAGGAAAAAATGAAATGTGGAGAGGGGGGAGTTCCCATGCCTTCCGCAGTGAATCCTATTGCTCAGTAGGGCACACTAGTGAAGAACAGCATGCCGCTCGATTGATAGTGCAGGCTATCAGTGTGCATTGTTGAGCAACACTGTGCACTATTCAGCTATAATGCAAGCTAGTGATTACATTACCCTCTGAAACAAAAACAAACAAACAAAATGAAAAATCTTGGAAACAAAGTGGCCCAGTTAGACCAATTTAGGGTAATTTTATAAATTCCCATGCAGTTAGTGTGCATTGCCATGCACATATTTGGGACATATTTGATAAAGTGAAGTATGTGCATACTTTATAAAATAGAGGTGCAAAGATGTGCCTTGAATTAGTCATTGTAGTTACGCTTGCCCTAGAACAGGTATAAATGCCTAGGCCATTATTCAGAAATGAGCATGGAACTCTCTGCATGCCCCTTTTAGAAGCTGCAGACTATTTCCACTTAAACACCTCTCTGAACATGTGGAACTGGCACTGCCCTGGAATGCCACAAGTCCTGTCACCTTGTCAGTCATATAATTCTGGATATATAATGATTTACAAGTTCATTTGCTATGAATAGAGGAGCCAGTATCCCAAAGCATTGAGCTGAGTAGTAGCACCTGCTTTCAGATAAATGTCACTGTAACAGATACTCAATGGTACCATCTGAATAGCGTCA
This sequence comes from Ichthyophis bannanicus, assembly GCA_033557465.1. Lineage (NCBI taxonomy): Eukaryota > Metazoa > Chordata > Amphibia > Gymnophiona > Ichthyophiidae > Ichthyophis > Ichthyophis bannanicus. The sequence continues at coordinate 861,590,242 of CM066034.1, forward strand.
CTGAATCTCATTGCAAATCGCCTGCTCTATCTGGATAATATTTGGGTGGTCCAGGGGCAGAGCCATGATTTATCCAGATGGTGGCAGTTTTCAGCACCGCTAGCTAATTATCTGCATAACTCAGCACAGCCATAAAGCTTCCCTAAATGCTCCCTAGGTAGCTTATCCAGCTAGCGGTCGAAAATCGCCATTGCCCGGATAGTGGCGGCACAATCTGGATAGTCAGCAGCAGCCACTGTGTGGGTAATGCTGCTGAATATCTGGCTATTTTTGCCCACAGCGGGCAGCATTTATAAAAAAGCTGACTATTGTAAGCTATTACTCTAAAAGCACTTATGTGTTCGGCCCCAGTGCCGAACACATAAGTGCTATTCATTATTGATCCGAGCGTTTCATTTAGGCTCTATGCACATAACATCGTGATTGTTGTCACTGAGCCATCTGTGTTTGTCTGAACAACTGATGGTTCTTAGAGTGTACGTCAAAGATGTCTTTAATGGCTGTGAATCAGCTGTCATATTTTGAAATCTCTGAAGCTTTGGTTGGTACTCGCTCTGCTTCTTCAGTTATAACCCAATGGTTAATAATTGTGTAATTCCTGTTTGTAAAGAAATTTGATCTCCCAGGGTATGTTTATTAAAGAAGCATGGTAGGTTTTTGCAGTTTAGTTATTATTTATTTGTTTTCAGTGCGCTATTTGTTTTCAGTGTGGTTTACATATAACAAAGGTTGCACATTCAGAGGACAATTGTGTGCTTACATTATAACAGGAGATTTGAACTTGGAACAACAGGGTAAACTATATACAACTGTACAAACATTTTAGATTATTTAGTATTCTTAAGAAGGGCTAAGGCAAAACAGCGGAGAACTTGTGGCAAAATTGCTTATGTGGAAATTGAGAGTGGAGATTGAGAGTTTGTGAGTTTTGGAGTGCGGATGATCGGAAGCGGATTGGATGCTTGTGCAAAGTGGAGAAGGAAAATGTGGTGCTTGATTGCCTTGCGGAATTGAGTGAGGTCTTTAATTGCTCTTATTTCAGGTGGGAAGTCATTCCAGCATTTTGGTGCATAGAAGGCGAAGGTCCTTTTCTTGGTTGTCTGGGTACACTTGATGGACTCTTTGGGGATGATCAGGGTGTTGTCAGTTGTTGATCTTCTCATTCTGTTTTTCGGAGTGAGGGAGATGAGCTCACTGAGAGACGTGGGGGCAAGGCTGTTAATGATCTTGAAGGTGATGAGAAGGATTTTATAGGTTAACCTGCAATGAATTGGTAGCCAGTGGAGTTCCATGAGAATCGGGGTGATATGGTCTGATCTTGCTAGACCACAGAGCACCCGTGCAGCCGCATTCATAGCGAGTTGCTGATAGAGATAGGAATAGAGATAGGCTGATAGTTAACTCCAAGCTTTACTTGAAAAAAAACTTGGTAGCTGCAAAGTTGTGAGTTTTATGTTGGGGGCATACCGAGCCTCTCCCCAGAAGATAAGACAGGAAAAATTTATTTATTTAACATTTTTATATACCGCTTTTCAGTATTATCAGAGCAGTTTACAATGAAATATAATGGTTTACATAGAACAGTAAAGACTATTCACGTTTAATAACTGGTAATTCTTTACAATATTTGAGTACTATTTACAGTAGGTTGGTGCTTTGCTTAATGAGGCGACTTGTGTGAAAGGGCGGGGATTTATTGGTGAGGTTGCATGATTTCTGTGGTGTCAGTGTTCTGAAAATAGGTGAGTTTTTAGGGACTTTCTGAAGTCAGTGATATTTGTGGCTGCTTTCAGATGGTGCGAGAGAGTTTCACAGCTAGGGAGTATAGAATTCAAATACTCTGTGTAGTGCAGACTGTGAGGTGTATGTAGATATATTACAGTAGCTGTTGAGAGGGTGTTCAGGTGTTGCTTCCTCCTTGATCGGATGTCTGGAACTCGTTTGATTATTCTGGTCAGACATCCGGTTGACTGGTTGTGTAATATTTTGAAAGCCAGCATTATGGTCCTGTATTTTATTTGTGATTGAATGGGGAGTCAGTGGAGGGATTTTAAGATAGAAGGGATGTGGTCGTGTTTCTTTGCACCTGTGATTAATTGGGCTGCTGTATTTTGTGCCAGTTAGAGAACTTGGATTGCACATTTAGGCAAACCTTGAAGGAAGAGGTTGCAGTAATCTAGCTGTGGGGTGATTAGATCCTGGCAGACAGAGCGGAAATGGTTCTGGTCGAGTAGGGGACCGTACGTTTTGCAGGATCTTGATTTTGTAGTAGGTCTTGGAGGCGGTCTTGTTAATGTGAGACTGGAAATTGAGCCTTTGATTTAGGTGTATTCCAAGGTATTTGACTTCACTCTTAACTGGAATTGACTGGTTACCTATTAATAGATTATGAGGGGGGATGAATGCTGTATTTCTTGTGATTATGAGGGCTTCGGATTTGTTGTAATTAATTATTAGGTTGCATGGTGCCAGCCATTCTTTGACAGCTGTCATGCAGGATGAGATATTTGAGTAGTCTGGGTTCATGATATCAAGAGTGGAGTATATCATTAGGTCATCTGCATATAAGTGGTAATGTATGTTGTGCTCCTGTATTATTTTGCAGACTTTCTGTATGTACAGTTAATGTTGAATAGGAGGAGAGGAGAGTGCAGAGTCTTGAAGAAGTCCTTGATTTAGTGGGAAGGGTCTTGAGGTGTTGCTTTTAATCCTGACCTGAGTCTTTCTATTGGAAATATATGAACGAAACCAAGTTAACGGGGTGTTGCTTATTCCTATCTCTATCAGCCTGTCTAGGAGCACGGAGTGTATTATGGAATCAAATGCAGATGTTATGTCGATGAATAAGAGTATGAATCCTTGTTTGATGTTTTCGATTCCTTTGAGAACTGAGTTCAGTAGGGTTGTTAGTAGGGTTTCCACTCCGTGGAACTCTCTGAATCCGTATCGTTGAGGGTTGAGTGGGAAGGATGAGTCAATGTAATCTTGAAACTGACATAGGAATGTCTTTTCTATTAGTTTGGAAAGAAGCGGGATGCCACATATGGGTCGATATGAAGCTTGGGAGCTTGATCGGTTACATTGTTCTTTAGGAGAGGTCTTATGGGCAAGACTTAGTGGTGGTGACATAAATCCTTGCGAGAGGGATAAGTTTGTTATTTTATAGAGTGATGGTGCTAGCTCCTGTGATATCATCTTTATCCAGGTGGTCGGGCAGAGATCCAGAGGGGAGGTGGTTGTGTTCAATGATTTTAGGAGTTTGATACAATGATCCTCTGAGATTGATTAAAATGAAGTCCAAGTCTTTGGCAGATTCTCTTTGTTAATTAGCGTGAAGGATTGGTTTGATGCAGGTTGTGTACAGAAGAGCTTGCTTTGTAGGTGGGTTGCATAGGCTTCTGGGGTTATTGATACCGTGGTGTGACTTTGTGGGGCTGTGGTTAGATCTTTCACTATGGAGAATAGCTCTCGAGGGCAGTTAAGGAATCTAGTGATGATGTTTGTATGATGGTGCCTTTTATGATTTAGAATTAGTTTGTTGTATTCCCTTTGTTTTTTCATGTACTCTTGGCGGTCTGATTGATCCTTAGATCTCCTCCATCTTCTTTTGAGTAGTCTTAATGAGATTTTTGCCTGCTTTACATTGGAAGAGTAGTTTGGAGCTTTGTTTTTACATTTGGAGATTCTTGGTTTAGGTGGTGCAAGGGGAAGCTGGTGAAATGGTGTCATTACAGTTCTCTATTAGGGATGAGAGGTCCGAGGAGCTGGTGTCCAGCTTGGGTAGTATTTGATCAAGTAAAGTGTCCATATTGAATTCTTTGAAGCGATGGTGAGATCCAGAGCAATGTTGTCTAGGCTGAGGGGGGATGATAGGAAGGTTAAAGGATATCATGTGATGGTCTGACCGGGGTACAGGAGTTACTTGATAGATGATATGAGAATTGAGGGAGTGAAGGTCGAAGGGTAGGAATATCAGATAGAGTATGTCCCCTGGTGTGTGTTGGAGTTCTAATGATTTGGGAGAGATCCAGAGAGTTTAAGGCATCAAGGAATGCTGTGGCTTGAGCTGAAGATAATGAGTTCAAATTGAAGTCCCTACAATGATTTGTTGTTTGCCTTTGTTGGAGTAGTTGGTGACCAACTCGATTATGGTCATCTGGGACAGAGGAAGGAGCTCTGTATATTAGGCATATTATTAGATCCTTGTTTTTGAGGGTTGTGGTGTTTAGAGTTGAAGTTGATATGGTGCTTACGGTTTTCAGATTTAATAGTTTTCTTGATAGGATGAGAGTTCCTCTGCCTCTGCATCTTGTTCTGGGGCAATGGCGGGCTTCCATGGCTGCTGGAGTGAGTTGATTAAGTAAGACGTTATCTGTGTCAGTAAGCCATGATTCGTTTATACTTTATGGTCCTGTATGTGGTCTGCTATGGTGTGAAGTTTGTTACGAATGGAGCGAGCATTTATTAGAGAGCACTCGATTGTTTGGATTTTTTGTGTAGCTGTTAGGGGTGTCTGAGTGGTTTTATTGGCATGTATGTGAATGAGGCGATGCCTCTTATGTGGGTGAGAGTAGAAGGGTTGTGCTGTTAGCTGATGTCTGGATTTGTAGAGGATGAGGATTGAGTTTTTCAAATGTATGTTGCTGTGACTGGTCATCTTAGTAGAGTTGATAGGAGTGAGGAGGTTATGATAGCTTGCAGCCACTTCATTTCTGCTGGTATGATGTGGGGCTAGCTCAGTGTTAGTCTGTGTGCCTGTGTTGGGGCTAGAAGAATGAAGGTTTGGTATTTATAGTGATAATATAGCTATGGGGGTGGTATTTTGAGTGGGAGACAAAGAAAGAGGGTACAAAGGTTCTGCTAAACATACCATCATACGATTGAGAGTGATTATAGTGGTGAGTTGTAATCAAGGACGTTTAGGGAGGTAATATTAACAGATATCTGGGTATACGAGCAAGATATATTGTTCGGAAGGAAGCTTATCAGTATTAGTCCATACGTACGGTTTAGATGAAGATGTGGGCCTCTGACGCCTAGGTTCCACGCCTAAGGGCCATGCCAAAGAACACTCTAGCGAGGCCCTCAGGCATGGGCCCGCTTTGAGCATGCTGAGTTTTAAAGTCCTGCTTGGCGGCCCTGATTGGCCTTCAGGCCAGGGAGCGGGAGGGGTCTCCTTTCCGCTCCCTGTGCTGGACACCGATTGGAGCTGGTTGCTGGTGACCATTTTTGGAAATACTGTCGCTGTCTGCCTCCCCCTTCTGAAACAGAATCAGCGGCAGCTGGGGGGGGGGGGGGGGCGGCGGCAAAGCTAGGGTTTCTGCCTAGGGTGGCAGAAACCTTTGGGCCGGTCCTGGTTATACATCCCTGTGTCCTCTGATTGGTCGCTACAGTCTTTTCGACATAATTTTCTCATGGTTTCATCTTCAAAAGTTCCACCGAAAATGTTTCTACAAGCATATGCTTTTCAAGTTCCTGGCCCCTGGATATGGAACTCCCTTCCAATACCTCTTAAGTTTGAGATAGGTATGCTGAAATTTCACAAAGTGATCAGTACATGGTATTGGTTGCTTTTATTTTTTTCATAAATTGATGTGTACATTGTCAATAATTTATTTGTTTAAAGTGCTTGTCATATGGTGTTTTTAACCTGCCCTCTATCTGGAAAGTTATGGTAGGTGGGGAACAAATAATTTTAAGAACACGAAATAAAAATAATAAATATTCAAATATATTCTTATGTGTCACACAATGTTCTACTTCATGATGCAAAATCTATCCTTGATCTGCTGTAGGAAATGGCTTAGACAACAATGAGAGACTCTGGGCCCCTTTTACTAAAGATCCACAGTGCATGCTAAAATGCTTGTTAACGGGTGATCGTGGGATGGGGTGGGGAATGGGTGAAGCATGGATGTGGAAAGCGCATTACTGCTGGAGCCCGGGCAATTGCCATGCGCTCAGCGGCAACATGGCTCTTAGACTGGGGGCACCTAAGAACTTCTCTGTGGGCAAAGCTAAATGCATCTGCTTTAGCAGAGCACATGCTTTAGTTGCCCGTCACCATTAGCTGCCAGGGACATACAGGTCACGCCCCTGACAGCTAATGTAGAGGCTTTGCAAATTCCGCCCATGTGTTTGGTGGGTTATTTGCAAATCCTAGCGGCCTTTAGAAAAAAGGGCCTGTGGCTGCCACAAAACTCAGCATAGTTACACCTTGTGTCTATCACTTGATGCCACTGTTGTACAACAGCTGTGATTTACTCACTTGGAAGGTGTGTGTCTATAGGATTCCTATTGGTCTGGCCCCATACTGCATCTCATTTAATTGTGGATATGCCTCTAATAACAGTTTAGATCATATTATTATAAACTATGCAATATAAATCCTATGGTGCTATAAATGTCTTTCTCTTTCAGGCAGGACACCAGCGTTGGTGGGAGCAGGAGATTAGCATCAATGGGAAAATTCAAAAGGGAGAATTAATTACGAACAACCTGACAGAACTGATCAAGCCAGAGCCATATGAAGTTCGCTTAACCCCCATCACCAGATTTGGTGAGGGAGACTCAGCCATTCGTATCATTAAATACAGCGGTAAGCATTATATTTTTAAAAGTAGACTAACTAAGGAAAATATTTTGACTTTTAATATAACAAAAACATGGGATTAAAAATGTCGACTATGTTGGCCAGAAAAATTGTGCAAATGCTCATGATTACTGTCCGTCCATCCAGTTTCCATTATTTTTTTATACAATAAATCCCAACTTAGGGACCTGTTTTCAAAAATGCCTTTATGTTAATGCAAGTTAATACATGCTGTTAGTAAATAGGTCTCAATGAGATTAATTGGATCTATATATTAACAGTGCGTGTTAATGTGCTATCACAATTTAAGAAATAGTTCCCTTGGTCAATTTATTAGTTCCCCTAAAACAAATAGCAAAGGTGTCATCTATATCAGTTCGTATTTCTTCTGACTTACAGAAAACGTGACTATATCAGAAAATAATGGAAGTAGGTGGATACTATTTCATAAACACATTAGCTTAAATTAATGGCATATGTTACTATTCAAAATGAATCCTATAGGCCCGATATTCAGCAGCAGGTGCTAGCCTGGGCCATAGCCAGCCACTGGCATTGAATATCCGGGTCAGTCAGATAGCGTTGACGCTAACTGAGCAATGGCCATATTCAGCCACTGCTTGGTTCGCGTCAGCAGTGAAAGTTAGGCTACTCTTGAAGGTGCCGACCTTTTGCCATTTAGCGATAACCGAGCAGCAGTTGAATATCGTCTCCGTCGTGCCCCTGGAAGATTCTGATGCTAGTCAGCTGACATCAGGATGCCTAGCGGCAGCACCCAAAATATCTCAGTGACCACGATTAACGTGGTTAGCAGGTCTGCTAATCATGTTAATCATTTTAAATCTGACCCTATATTATTTAAGGGTAAATTAGGGCTGTAAAATTTAGAGATATTAAAATCAAATAACCCTGGAAAAAATGGGTGTAAAGGAAAGGAGAAGTATATGTCATTCGGGTGGAACTATTTTTTTTTTTTTAAACTTTATTTAAGTCCACCAACAAATCCAAACAACACATCAACATACGTCACCACTGGTGGGGGGGGGGGGGGGGGGTGTGGGGGGGGGGGGGGGGGTGGGGGGGGGGGTGGGGGTGGGGGGGGGGGGGGGGGGGGGGGGGGGGGGGGGGGGGGGGGGGGGGGGGGGGTGTTTTGTTCTTCGCCCCCCCGGGAGCCAGCAGAAAGAAAATACAGTAGGTGGTCATTTTACATTAAATCCCCTCCCCACCTCTCCCACCCCCCCCTCCCACCCACCCACCCTCACTCCACTTCCGACTTCTTAGACCAAGTAGTCGTCTAAAAACAGTATGGCAGCCACCTCCTACCCGCTCCTCAGGGCCAAACTCATTCAACTCCCCCATTGAAGGGTTGCATTACGGCTATGGGCCCCTAACTGCTGAATATATGGCTCCCAGAAAAACTGTCCAACGCTTGGCACTGCCCTGCGCCATCCAACGCTCCGTTAGCATTAATTGATGGAAGCTATTCCGCCATTCACTAAAAGTAGGCAGCTGGCGTTCTCTCCACAATCGAAGAATCGGTCCTTTGCCCACCAGACAGGCCTTCCGCATAAGCAAACGCTCACCGGCTTTCACAGGGCCGGGGGTCGGCAACTGGTCAAGTGCTACAAATAAGCCCGTCCAACGGAGCCTTCGCTGAAGCAATGTGTTGAGAAAATTGCATATCCTTGCCCAATAAGCCCGTACTCCCCAACAGCCCCACCACATATGTAGCAGAGTCGCCAAGGACTCTGAGCAGCGTGGGCAAGAGCCATCCGTCTCCAAGCGACTGCGCAGTGCCCGCCTCGGTGAAAAATGAGCCCTAGTCACGCATTTGAACTGAATCTCACGCCAGCGCACCCCCTGCACCAGCCGTCCAATCCGTTTCAATGCTGTCAATACCAACCCCGGTAACACGTCTACCCCCAGTTCAGCTGCCCAAGCCCTTTCGACTCCACTATAATCGGGGAGAAGTCGGTATCGCTCCAAACTGAGTTTCAGGTTCGAAATCGAAGGTGGGCGCTCCTCCCCCAACTGAAAAAATTCCAAAATACGGGCTGAGCGCGCAACCTGCAGCGCGTCACGCGGCAAGGCGGCCACATAGTGGGAGACTTGTATATATGCGAAGCAGTGCATGTCGGGGAGATCGTATTCCCGACTTAGCGTTCGAAATGATTTACAACTTCCCTCGTGGTCCACCAGGTGCCCCACAGTCCGGATACCACGTAGCCACCAATCCCGAAACACCGCAGTCTCGGACCCGGGAGTGAATTGGGCATTTCCCTGCAGGGGCAACCAACAAGACACCTTCCATGCATCATTCCAATTTTTGTTAAGCTGTTGCCAGGTACGCCGGGCCAAGTCCACTAACGGACTCAGCCGACTAGAATCTGATAAATCCTTATGTGAGCCATGCAAAATCCCCAGTAGAGTCGCAGGAGCCACTAAACACTCCTCTAAAGACCTAGGAGTATATACTTCCGTCCCCCCTAGCCAATCTCCCAAGTGTCTGGCTTGACAGGCCAGTGCGTATGTCTTCAAGTCGGGTAGGCCCATACCTCCCTCTCGCCATTTTCTAAGCAGGCGGTTCCACGGGACACGCGCCCGCTTCCCCCGCCAAAGAAACCGCTTAAGCAACACCTCTACTTTACGCAGATCACGACTTAACAACCAGACCGGCAGGGTTTGCAGCCAATATAAGATTCTAGGTAAGATTATCATCTGCACTGCCGCTATCCTCCCCGCCAGAGACAGCGGGAGAGGTTCCCATGCTTTTAATTGTACTGCCAGATGCCGCAGTATCCGGTCCAGGTTACGCCGATATAAATCTTGGGGTCTCCCTGTCAGTATTATGCCCAAGTAGACGAATTCCTTGTCCGCCCACCGTAGAGGGAAGGGTCCTCTCCAGGAACTACAGAGATGTCCTAAGACATCCACTGCTTCAGACTTATCTTTATTAATGCGCAAACCGGCAAATGCTCCGAACCGCAAAAATTTGTCCAAAAGCGGTTGTAAGGAGGTGGTCGGAGATGTCAGAAGGACTAACAGGTCGTCAGCGAATGCCGAGATAAGGAAGTTCTGCGACCGTAGCTGCACTCCCTGTATCTTTCCCGAAGTTACGATGGTGCGGATCAGCGGGTCTAAGGAAAGAACAAATAGCAAGGGCGACAGAGGACAGCCCTGCCTCGTACCTCTTCCCAACATAAAGTCGTCCGATAATAAGCCGTTGCACAATATGCCCGCCGTTGGTGTAATGTACAAGCTTTGCACCATTTTACAAAAGCCCGCCCCTATGCCATATTGCAGTAACAGCCTCCAGAGATATTGCCAGTCCACCCTGTCGAATGCTTTTTCTGCATCGAAGCTAATCAGTAACGACGGAATATTGTGGGCATGCACCCACTCCAAGGAGGCCAAGATCTTCCGAAGGTTCCGAACGGCGTGGCGGCGGCCCTTCACAAAGCCCACTTGTGCATCATGGATTAAATGGCCTAATACCCCTGCCAAGCGGTCAGCTAGAACTTTCGCAAATAGTTTAAGATCGAAGTTTAATAAGGAGATAGGTCGATAGGAAGCCGCAAGCATCGGGTCTTTACCCGGCTTCGGGATCAGGGTGATGTAAGCGTGATTGCGCCCCCATCGAAACGCCCCCGTCTCTGTTCTGGTGGCAAAGACCTCTCGCAGTAATGGACTAACACCATCACCCAGGATTTTATAGAATTCGGCCCCTAGTCCGTCTGGCCCTGGTGTTTTATAACACTGGGCCGCGGAGATTACAGATTGTATCTCCTGTGGGGTAAGGGGTAGGTCAAGAACCTCCTGCTGATCCTCAGTGAGTTGTGGCAACGCCAAGGCCTCGAGATAATCCTGCAGCCCCTCCGGAGGGCCAGCTGCTGTTTTGTACAAATTTTGAAAGAAACTACGAAAAATCCTTGCTATTTCCACACTTTCCTTATGAACACGTCCCTGATCTTCTTTTATTGCCGCTACGTAGGCAGGGCTCCGTCGGGCCCGCAGACACCGAGCCAATAACTTACCTGGTTTATCACCATAGCAATGCAATCGAAACCGGTAGAACAGAACCGACTTCTTTGCTCGCTGGTGTAAGAGCTCATTTAGCTCGGTCTGGGTTTCCCACAACAACTTCTTATTTAACATCGATGGCGTATGGGCACACCGCCGACGTAGTTTAGTGACTTGACGCTCAAGTAAGATAATACGTTCTGCCATCAGCCGACGCCGTCGCGCAGCGTACCCTATAATGTCCCCTCATAGAACCACTTTCGCCGTCTCCCATACTAATTCGGGATCATCAGTGTGGTCGTGGTGATCACAAAGAAATTCCGCCCATCTCTGACGTAGAAAGAAACTGGCGAAATTGCCCATCTGAATAGAGCTCTAGGGGGAATCTCCATAAGCGTGACCAAGTCGCGTCCCGCCCCCAATGTAAGTCAATCCAGACCATCGCGTGGTCCGAGATTTCCGGGGGACCAATCTGAGCGTCCTCCGTGTGCGCAAACAAAGTCCCCGAAGTCAATACGTAGTCTATACGGGCACTAGTGCCATGTGCCCGAGACTGGTGGGTATAGTCTCTTTCTAAGGGGTGCATTACCCGCCAAGGATCAATTATACCTAATCTCCGACAAAACCGTATCAACATCTGGGAGGGCGCCACCCTCTCCCGTCCACCTCCTCCCCGAGAGGTATCCAGGTCTACATCCAGGACTCCATTAAAGTCCCCTCCCAGAATCACAGGGCACTCCGGGAGCTGCTCCACCTTTGATGCCAGACCATTGTAAAAACCCGGGTCAGCCACATTGGAGCCGTAAAGGCCTCCAAGGATTACCGGTTTACCGTCTAAGTGCCCATAGATCAACAGGGATCTCCCAATATTATCAGCGAGGACCGTCTCCTCCACGAATCGTATGCGTTTGTGAATTAAGATCGCTACGCCTCCCTTATGCCCCTGGGCGGGGGATCCCCAAACTTGGCCCACCCAGTTCCGACATAATTTGCCATGCTCAACAGCCGTCTGGTGGGTTTCCTGGAGAAACGCAATGTCACACTTATGTCGAGCCAGTGCTTGCAATACCTTATGTCTCTTAATGGGGTTCCCCAACCCACAGACATTCCAAGAAATTATTTTCAAAGCGCCGGTGCAGTGCCAAGGTGCCACCACGTAATCATTACCAATTGTTTCAGAGGGACTCCCCCAGCCTGGAGCCCCCCCCCCAGCCATAATCAAACAATCATGCCATCTGCTAACCTTCAGTGGAGTGTACCCCATCCCCCCCCACCCCTCCCCCCTCCTCCCCCTCCCCCTCCCATCCCTCCCCCTTCCTCCCCCCCATCCCCCCTCCTCCCCGAGCTCTCAGGTCCAGCCATAGCCTGGACAACTTCCTGTGGCAAACGGGATCACCCCTGTTACCCTACAACATACCTATCAACTAAGTTAAATAAATCCTTCTTTAATAACCGCTGTGGTGAGAACTCTCGCATCCGGCTCTACTGCCCCCCACTCTCCCGCTCCCGAGCTGTCTCCACCCGCATCCCCCCGGACTAGCTCTCAACTCTCTGTCCCTCCCCCCCTCCAAACACGGGCCACATCTATTTTATCGAGACTTACCCCGTCTCCTCCCTAAATATAACTCAAGCCGCCCCTACACCCCAGCCGCCCCCAGGGGTCACAGGCCTTAAGGCCTAGTTGTAATGCTGTTATCCAAATGTACGCGCTGCTGAGCTCACAAGCCATTGCAGCGATTATACCCCAGCCCTGTCCCGAGCCGAGCCGCAGGAGTAAGTTAAGCTTCCGGCGCTATGAAGGCAGTCCAGGGGAGTGATAACACCGAGGCCTCACGCCTCTTCAATACTGAGTAAAGGGGTCCCGGTGAGGGTGAGACCTAAATAGGCCATGCAGGTGTTTCGAAGGAGCGAATCGGGCATATCCTGCTCCCAACTCCCCCCTCCCCCCCCAGGAGCTTCCGTCCCCCCTAATCCCTCAACCAGTAAATGCTGCCGGAGATACCAGCACCGAAACAGTAATATTTTGCAGTTCTCTGTCTAAAAATGTTGCAGACAGGAGGGCTAAACATAAAATGGGAATTTTGTGAGGTGCTTCAACAAAGTTAGCCATGCACCCTTAGCCGATAACAACCCCATAGTTCCCCCAGATTTATCACCCCCTACCCCCTGCCCCCTACACAACATACCGGGGCCTCACCTGGAAAGAAGCAGTTAAAGGGAAGGAAGGGGATCGAGAGGGGAGACGGGGCCAGAGAAAAAGGCAGGGAGGGAGATAGACAGCGGACCGGAAAATCAGGAGCAACTGCAACAAAATAACAAATATACATTGTCTCCTCTTGTATAATAAAAGTTACCCAGCCATTGAGACTTTGCATCTCAGCACAGCAAACCACATTAAATGCAAAGCCAAAACTTTCTCCCGTAACAGTGGAAGCTGCGGGGAGGCTGTCAGGAAATGTTCGGCCCATGGGGGCTTCGAGGCCTCCTCTCTACTCATGGAGATCCGCACCTCACGCCCAGTCGAGGTTCCCACAGTCCACGAGGCCGATTGGGTAGGTAGAGATTCCAGAAATGTAGTAGCCTCTTCCAGGGTCGCCAATACGCGACTGTGTCCTTGGTGTTCGATCCGCAGCCGGGCCGGGTAGAGGAGTGAGAAGCGGATGCCGCTATTGAACAGCTGGGTACAGATCCCGGAGAAAGCCTTGTGCTGTTGACTAACGATCACCGAATAGTCCTGGAATACTAGGATCGGCTCGGTGTCTTGTTGATGTCTCCGTCGGCCCCGTGCTGCTTTCAGCACCTCCTCTTTTTGTCGGTAGTCGAGAAAGCGGGCGATTACTGCACGTGGCCTCCTGGCCTGTTCTCTTCGTTGGCCCAGCCGATGTACCCGCTCTAGTTTAAGAGAGTCTTCTCTCAGGTTCGGCAGTAAGCTCCCAATCCAAGACTGCAGATATCCAAGCAGGGCATTGTCAGCGACACTTTCAGGGATGCCGATGAAACGCAAATTTTTGCGCCGGCCTCGGTTCTCCAGCTCGTCGATTTTGTCACCCTGCTGCTTTACCAGGGTCTCCAGAGCGGCCACCTTGGCCACCACCGATTGTTGTGTGTCTTCAACATCGGACACCCTTGTCTCAGCCTGTTCCAGTCGCTCCTCCACCGCCGTGAAGCGTTGGCCAACCGATTGAATCTGCTCCACCAAGTCCTGGAAGCGTGCGCTGAGCGCCTGCACTACTGCGGCGCTTACCTCGGCCACCAAGTCTGGCGAGCTGCCCGGTTTCGGGCTAGATGGTGAGCCTTCCGCCATCTTGCCCTCCGTGGCACAAGGCTTTTCTTTTCGAAGAGTTTTGGATGCCATCGGGTTAGCAGTAATGAGGATACCACGTCCCACACTGAGTAATGTTCCCGTGGGATGGCAGAAATAGAATTTTGCGGTTAAAGACCACGGTTGCAAGGTTTTAAAGCCGATGTATGGGGCAGTTACCCGGAGCTGAACTTAAGACGTCCGTTCAGCTCATTGCCCAACCGGAAGTTCCGGGGGAACTATTTGTTAAACAGGAAAAGAGTAGTTACTCACCTGTAACAGGTGTTCTCCAGGAGCAGCAGGAATCAGTCCTCACATATGGGTGTCATCGGCGCCGATGAAGCCCCAGCGGAGCATTTCCCCAGCTTTCTATGAAAGCCTTTGGGAATGCAGGCACGCATGCGCGGTTCCCTTCCCGCCTAAAGGTGCCGTCTTACCTCAGTCAAATAACATAGCTAAGAACAGCACACAAAAATGAAAAATGAACTATGTACAACTGCAACTCCAAGGGGAGGAGGGAGGGTTGTGAGGACTGATTCCTGCTGCTCCTGGAGAACACCTGTTACAGGTGAGTAACTACTCTTTCTCCAGGACCAAGCAGGAAGTCAGTCCTCACATATGGGTGACTCCCAAGCTCTGGGCTACCGAGGAACCCAGGCTGAACAAGAGTACTCCCTCTAGTCTCAGCAGCAAAGAAAGGCTTTTCAAGGACACAACCTCCATCGGTAGCCCAACAGAGGGCAGGAGGGTAGGAGTTGCCTAAACCTCAAAGAGATTCCGGAGTACTGCCTGGCCAAAAGCACTGTCCCTATGGGACTCCCTCTCCAGACAGTAATGGGCCGCAAAAGTCTGGCTTGAAGACCAAGTTGCAGCCCTGCAGATGTCTACCAAGGGCACAGAGCGGAGATGAGCTACTGAGGCAGCCATTGCCCTGACACGGTGGGCCGTACCGTAACCCGACCTTTCAAAGGAAGGTCAGCCGCCTTGTAAGCCCAGGTGATACAGTCAGCCACCCAGATGGACAAGGTACGCTTGGACACAGCCAACCCCAACTTATTAGGGTCAAAAAAAACGAAGAGCTGAGTAGCCCTTCTATGCCCCTGCGTACGGTCAAGGTAGAAGGATAAGGCCCTCCTACAGTCCAGGGTATGCAGAACTGCTTCAGCCTGGCTTGCATGAGGCCTAGGGAAGAATGTTGGAAGGACCACCTCCTGATTGAGGTGGAAAGAGGAGACAACCTTTGGGAGGAACTTTGGATGAGTCCTGAGGACTACCCTGTTCCTATAAATCCTGGTGTAAGGCCTATCACAGACCAGGGCCTGAAGCTCACTCACTCGCCTAGCCGAAGTAAGGGCTATCAGGAAGAGTGTCTTCCAGGAGAGGAAGCGTAGTGGGCAAGTAGCCATCGGCTCAAAAGGTGGGCGAGTCAGTTGCTGCAAGACCACATTCAACTCCCACTCAGGGGCAGGAGGACGGATTGGAGGCTTGAGTAAAAGCAAGCCCCTGAGAAAGCGGGACACCAAGTGGTGAACCGACAGAGAATGTCCTTCCAACAGTGAGTGGTGAGCTGCTAGAGCTGAGAGGTGGACCCAAACAGAATTGGACTTAAGTCCCTTATTTGATAAGTGCATTAAATACTGAAGCACTACTGGTACGGTACAGGAGAAAGGATCCTCTGTACGTAGCTGACACCACACGGAAAACCTTTTCCATTTGAGAGCATAGGTTTTCCTAGTGGACTGTTTCCTAGAGGCTAGGACAACCTCCTCAACTTCCTGAGGTAGGCCCCAGGGAGCCAAAACTACCCTTGCAGCCTCCAGGCCATCAAATTGAGAGCTTTGAGATTGGGATGCAGAAGGGAACCCTGATCCTGAGAGAGAAGGTCGGGTTGCAACCCCAGAGACAGTGGGGGAACCACTGCCAGCTGAAGCAGAAGTGGAAACCAAGGTTGTCTCGGCCACCTGGGAGCCACCAGCAGGACCAAGGCCTTGTCCTGAAGAATCTTGAAGAGAGTTTGGGCCACCAAGGGCGTGGGAGGAAATGCATACAGGAGGCCCTGAGACCAGGGAATCAGAAAAGCATCCGGTGCTATTCTCAAAGGATGCGGTTGCCTGGAACAGAACTTTGGCAGTTGTTTGTTCAGTGGACTGGCAACAGATCTATCCAGGGGAGACCCCATTTCAGGAAGATCCTCTGAACTACCAAGGGATGCAGCTGCCACTCGTGGGGCTGCAGAATCCTGCTCAACTTGTCGGCCAGTAGTTCTCCTGGCCTGGAAGGTACACAGCCCTGAGGAGCATGCTGTGCTTTAGGGCAAATGACCAAAGGTCTTGAGCTTCTCGACAAAGGAGCCTGGACCCAGTCCCGCCCTGTTTGTTCACATAAAACATGGCCACCTGGTTGTCTGTCTGAACGAGGACAGATTGATGAGCCAGGGCAGGAGAGAAAGCTTTGAGAGCCAGACGAATAGCCCTGAGTTCCAGGAGATTGATCTGGTGTGCTGCCTCCCAAGGAGACCACAGGCCCTGGGTGCACTTGTCTAGACAATGAGCCTCCCAGCCCTGCAGGGAGGCGTCGGTGGTCAGTACCACCATGTATCCAGGAATCTGAAAGGGCACCCCTTTTAGCAGATTGCGTGGGTGCAGCCACCAGCTGAGGGAGTTCAGAAAGTGTCTGGACACCCTTATCCTGTGTCACCACTCACCCTCCCAGAGGCATTTAGCATGGGCAAGGCAAGTGGGTAGTTGTGTTTCTTAGACTGTGAACTTTAAATGGAGGTTTAGAAAGGCCTCCTGGGTAATGTAGTCCTACAGTAGTAAGAATGAGTCCAAGTTGTGCACGAGTGGTTCAGGTTAAATTAGGATTTATTGCCCCTCCCGGGGTTGGATGTTGATGACCATGAACAAAGAATATATTTACAAAGAAACCATACTCCTGATGTGAACAAAATAGGCAACTTAAATAATGCTTATCTTCAGCTGTTACGGAATCAAAAAGATTAAAACAGTTTCCCTCCAAAATACTTCTTTTGGCTGTTTTTTCTTCCTTCAGCAAAATCCAGTATTATTAACAAAGGGACTGCACATTGTCTGCCACCATATAAGAGCAGTCCATAAACACTTCGGACTCAGGGGGTTGATAAGGGTCCCACTGCATAAGATCACCTTCTTCCTTAAGGTCTCTTAGAGAGGGTTCTTCTGCCTGCCACGCAAACCTCTCCGTTCCAATTACAGGGTTCCCTTCCCCCAACCTGCTCTGTGAGTCTGGGTGTTTGGCTTCCTGTGCACACAGCCCTCTGTAATTAAAAGGAGTCACGGTTCCCTCTTCTGTTTGGCTACAGGGAATTCTGTGTCTGCCTTTAGAATTGCTTTCTCCCAGGAATCTCCCTTGGCTACAAAAAGGTTGGTAAAACTTCTCTCTCCCCTTTGATAAAAGCTTGGTATCAGGGAAATAAGCTTTACCTGCAGGCTGTCTGTTGTGAGCACAGCGTGGTTGTCTTTTCTGGTTCCCAGAATAAACGTCTCTGCTTTTTGGATAGTAAAAATCCCCAGTGCTTTTTGTAGTTGAGCACTGCTCCCTGGGAACTGGACTTGAATATCTTCCCCAGCTCTCTTCCTCTGAGAAGTTCCTCCGAGTGGAATTGGGATTTCTTTCCCTTTTCCCTTCTCTCAGCCACAGACCTTGGCTGCCCTCGGAGTATCTATCTTTCTCTGGTTTTCTCCTTCTTTCAGCTTTCTCCACGCTTGCTGTGCTGCCTTTTCCTTCTGTCTCCGTATCTGAGACTATGTCTGTGACTTTCTCCTTCTCCTTCTCCTTCTCTGTCCTATATTTAACTAAAGGCTTTTTATCTAAGTTTCTTTCTCCGTTGTGCTGAGCCACACCTCCCACCAGGTGTTCCCACTTCCCTGATGAGGCAGGAGCTAGCTCAGGGGATGGGCGTTCCCTAACACTCTGTGACGTTCTTTGTTTAGGGTTTCCATGCCAACCCTCCATGCTTGTTTCAGCACTGACAGTTCTGGTTTCACTTTGTAGTGAATCCTCTGTCTCCATCGGTTCTGAACCCTGTACTTCATGACACCTGTCCCTGAGGCTGCCTGTGGCCTGTGACCACTGAGTCCGAAGGCACCACTGTGCAGGCCTCATATGGAGCCTGGCATTGGGAGTCACATGTACTCTCGAAGCCATGTGGCCTAGAAGCCTCAGGCAGAGTCTGGCGGAGACCAGCGACCTGTTGAGAAACAGGTTTGCCAAGGCTATCAATCATTGTGCTCTGTCTTCTGGCAAGAAAGCCTTTGCCAGGAGAGAGTCCAGCCTTGCTCCTATGAACTCCAAATTTTGGGAGGGGAGCAAAGTGGACTTTGCGAAGTTTATGACAAACCCTAGGCTTTGAAGAAGAGCAATAGTTCTGAGGGTGGCTTGGCTGGCCTCCTGGCATGTCTGACTCCTGATGAGCCAGTCGTCCAGATAGGGGAAGACAAAGATTCCCTGATTCCTCAGGTAGGCTGCCACCACGGCCAGGCATTTGGTAAAGACCCTGGGAGCGGAGGTCAGGCCAAAAGGCAGTACTCTGTACTGATAATGGTTTCCTCCCACAATGAACCTAAGGTACTTTCTGTGCTCTGGATGAATGAGGATGTGAGTGTACGCATCCTTTAGATCTAAGGAGCATAGCCAATCTCCCTGCTGGAGGTAGGGCAGAAGTGTTCCAAGAGTAAGCATCTTGAACTTTTCTTTCTCTAGGAACTTGTTGAGGTTCCTGAGGTCCAGAATGGGTCTAAGGCCACCGGTTCTTTTGGGCACCAGGAAATACCTGGAGTAGAATCCGTGACCTTGCAAGTGGGGAGGCAAGGCTCCACTGCCCTGTCCACCACCAGACCTTGAAGTTCCTGAAGGAGAAGGTCTGGGTGCAGGGAAGGCCTTGGAGGCTCCCCTGGAAAGTATGGTGGAGGCAGTTGGTGAAAATGTAGTGCATAGCCCTTGTGGACTATGTCCAACACCCAACTGTCCCCAGTGATGGGGGGCCACTGGTGGGCAAAGAGGGCGAGGCGACCTCCTGTGCAGGGTTGAGAGAGCAGGGATGGAGAGGCTACGCTCAAGGAGTCAAAAACCCCCACCCTGCTGAGTGGGAGCAGGGGCTGGAGGCTTGGGGGTCCTCTGCCTACGGGGCCCATTACCCTGCCCCTTGGCTTGCTGACCCAGGGGTGCAGCTTGGGTAGCATGATATTGAGGGTACTGTTTGTAGGCAGCACCCTTCCTCGGGTAAAAGGGTTTTTTACCCAAGCCCTTCTTCTTATAAGGGCAGAGGTCTTCCTAGACAGCCTTGTCCGTGTAAGGTGCTCTGTTTCGAGCTGGGCGGCCTTCTCGGTCATGGGCTTGCCAAAAAGGTTTTCACCTCGGCAAGGGACATCGACCAACTTGTCCTGAACCCATGGCTCGAGGTCCGATGACTGCAGCCATGCCTGGCGTCATGCTGCGATGCCGGCTGCCGCAACTCGGGCCGAAGCCATCGTAGGCGGCACGGGACATGAACTTCGAGCAATCCCGAATCCCCGAGGACAAGGACTTGAATCTCTGCAAGAGTTCCCCGGAGAGTCCAGCAGAGAACCCGGCCAACTCTTTGGCCAGGTCCCGCAAGTACATGCCCATGTACAGCTGGTAAGACTGGAAACAGCAAGCAAGCATCGAGCCCTGGAAGCACTTTCTACCGACGCCATCGAGGTTCCGGGCCTCCCTGCCGGGAGGCACCGCAGAGTGCATCTTCTGGCTCTTCAGACGATGCATGGCCGATTCCACAACCATGGAATGGTGTGGTAGCTGTGCCTTCTGAAAGCCAGGGCTCTTCCTGAGTCAATAGATCGAGTCGACTCGCTTGCTTAAAACCGGCGCCGAGGCCGGTACCTCCCACATCCTGAAGAGGAGCCGTTCCAGCATCGGAGGAACCGGGACAGTAAAGGCCTACTTCGGAGGAGAGTCATACTGCAGGGCCTCGAGCTCTTCAGCTCAAGGCTCTTCCTCAGGGTCCGCCGGAATAGCCAAGGCAGTGGCCATATCCCGGACGAATTCCGAGAACCCTCCGGAGGGAATCTACTCCGGGGCTCAGACTGCGGTGAGTCCGACGGGACGCACCGAGTCTTGAACGTATCGGGGGACTCCTCATCCTCCGTCTCCCAGGCGGACTCGTCCGACGAGGAGTCAGGGTCCGACCCTGCGGGGCCCTGGAGCACCCGCCCCGACGCCGGAGGCACCGGCGTCGATGCCCTCAGTCCCGAGCAGGAGGTCGAGGGAGACCACGACCGAGGTCGACTTCGAGTCATGATGGACTCGAGTAGCGGCTCGGTCTCTGGGGTCGACTTCGAAGTCGATGTCCCGGTGGTCGGGGCAGATGCGCCAGACAGACTGGCCATCAGTGCCCGCTGCTGCTCCATGAAGGCAGACAATCTGCTCTCCAAGGCTGTCATCCTGAGACTCAGCTCGGGAGACGCAGCAGCCACCGACTCGGGCCCCGGCGGCGGCTCTCTGGGAGGAGAGTCCTCGAGGACTACAGGGCTCACGTGTCCAGCAGACTCCGGCTCCATGCGAGGAACTTTGGCAGGCTTCTCTTGTTCCACGGGCCCGGGGCGACGGTCGGGGGTCTTAGATCTGGCCCTCGAGGAGCCAGGGATCTCCTCCTCCGACGCCTTCGGGAGCCGCTTCTTCCTCTTGCGTTCCTGGTCGGGGGACCCCCCTGTCCGAGGTGCTCCGACGGTGCTCGGGATCCGAATCCCGAGATGTCAAGGCCTCAGACGAGGTCCGGGCCCGGCCGGAGGCTGAGTCCGAGAAAAGCCTGTCTTTCTGCTGCTGGTGACTTCAGAGTGCCTTGGAAGACATCTTCCCACATGGTCCACACGACTTAGGGTCGTGATCAGGACCGAGGTACCGAAGGCAGCAGTTGTGTGTGTCAGTGAGAGACATTAATTTCTTACACCGATCACACTTCTTGAAACCGCTGGAAGCCATCGGGGAAAAAAGAGTCCCCGCGAGGTCAAAGGACTGGCCTTCCAGGGAAAAAGCAAAAAAAGGGCGCGAACGCCAGCCACGAAGGGAAAAAACCGAAAAAGAAGAATCGGGCTCGATACCGGTATACCGAACCCGGCGGGAGGGGAACCGGCGTCGAACCGGGAGAAAAAACAGCGAGGATCGTCGAAAAAATCAACTTTTATCCGGGATGACAGGACAAACGTCCGGTGGGCTTCTCGGAAAAAAAGAGACTGAGGTAAGATGGCACCTTTAGGCGGGAAGGGAACCGCGCATGCGTGCCTGCATTCCCAAAGGCTTTCATAGAAAGCTGGGGAAATGCTCCGCTGGGGCTTCATCGGCGCCGATGACACCCATATGTGAGGACTGACTTCCTGCTTGGTTCTTTGAGAATCAGCTAAAATCATGTGCTGTTAGCATGTTATCTGTTTCTTTCCTGTGATATTTCCTTACATTGGAAAGAAATCAGGCAAACACAAACTGAAAATTAAGAAGCTGCAATGAATGTAGATGCATGCAAAGCAGACCATTATTATGCAAGATGAATAAAATGGTTTGCCCTAACATTTGCAAGTCATATTATTCTCAAAAGGTTGACCATACATAAAGAGGTGTAATTAACTTGCTGCAGGAGCTTTGGCATACAAATGCACAAGCTGATACTCTGGGGTCATTTTTTAAAGAAGCTGGCAATGTTTAAAAATAACCCTCCTTACCCTAGTGGGATATCGGGTAAGGGGCCTGCCCTCTCCCTGCAACTTCACCATATAAATGAAATAGTACAAAATGTTTGGTTCCCAAGCCCTACCGATCATAATTAAAAAAAACAAAAAAACAAAAAAAAAACTACCTGCCCCTCTAGGCTGCTCCTCACCCCCAACCTATTCTCAATACTTATTTTCTTATTCTCGGTATCTAGAGGGGGGAAGGAGTGATTCTCAGTTGCTCCTGTCCTAAGAATTCCATTTTCAAAAATGGTACCACCTTAATAGCATATCTGCCTCATTTTGGAAGACTGACCACTAGTGGTATGTTCCAACATACTGCTAGGCTTTTGGTGGCATTATTCTGGAAAATGACACCTTCGAAGCAGAAGCAAATCAGGATCACTTCTGCCCTCATTAGATCCCAGGGATATGAAAATACGTTACTAGGAGAGGCTCAGAGAGGGATGGTGCCAAAATGGGACACAGCACCCTTTTATTGCAAAGAGGACAGGGCTTGAGGGAAAAATTATTTTACACTATTTCATTCATTGAATGGATGGTATTGGAGCAAGCACTTATCCACTTCCTCATCAGGGACTTTGAAAAATAAGGGGTGGCGAGACCCTTTAAAAGATGGCAAGCTCAGGATGAGGATCCATCATCTGATATTTCCATGTTGAAAAAGCACCATGTCCTCGGCCACAGCAAAAAAATTACTGCAGGGTTTGCTAAACTGCAATCATGAGGGTTAATGGGTGGGTATAGAGCTAGATGAGTTGTGGGAGATAGGCCACTGGAGGTGGGAATAGATGAATGGGTGGATTAGTAAATGGGCAGGTGAAGATTTATCTGAGTTGGTAGGGGATGGGTGAGAAGGGAATAAGTGAGAGGGTGAGTTGAAATAGATAAGATGATAGGTGCAGGGCCATACCTAGCACTGTGGGAACAGTGCGACCACACAGGGTGCAAGCACAGAAGGGGGCACTGATATCATCATTGGGCTCCCAAAAAGCTCAAAAAGAGTGTGTTACTGAACATGGCTGGGTGGAGGGGGCACCATATTCGTTAGTCACAGAGGGCACATTTCCAGCTTGGTATGGTCCTGAGTAGGTGGGAGTCCCAGACTTAAGACTCCAAGCTGCAGGGATCTTAGAATCAGAAGCCTGCAATATGTACAACTTTGATTAAGAGATCCTTGGTCTGTAGGTCCCTAAGTTGTGAATTTCATCTGCAAGGGTTACCAACTGGGGATTTTAGGTCTTTGGTGGCTGATTTTTTAGCTTCCAGTTGATATACAACCTAAGCCAGTGGATGCCAACTGTATATTAAAATTTCTCCGGGAACAAGCAGGAAGTCAAGCCTCACATATGGGTGACATCGGCGCCAACAGAGCCCTCATAGAAGCATCTCCCCAGCTTTCACAAAAAGCCTTTGGGAGATGCACCATGCATGCATGGTTCCCTTCCTGCCCAAGGGTGCCATCTTGCCTCAGTCTCCTTTTTTCCGCGGAGCCCTTCAGACGTCTGTCCAGTTTCCCCCAGAAAAAGTGCCTTTTTTTGTCTTGTTTTATCCGATATATGTACCGGTTCCTTTCCCACCCCCGAGCCAACTCACCTCAGCATTGCTCCTCTGGTTCGTCTCTTTTTTCTTTCTTTTTGTTTCATCCCCTTTTTCCTGATGGCCTCCAGTGGTTTCAAAAAATGTGATTGGTGCGGTAAGATGATATCCCTTACCGATCCACATGACTGCTGCCTCTGTTGTCTTGGGCCTGACCACGATGACTCAGACTGCGAACTTTGCAAGGCAATGACCACAAAGGCAATCAAGAGTTGTCAGCTGCAGCAGGAAAAGATTTTTCACAAGTCTATCTCTGCGCCAGAGTCTCCGGCGACACCACGCTCCAGGGCCCCCTCCAGTGCCTTGGTATCCTGCAATTCCAGGGCTGCCTCGGAGTCCTGCAGCCACAGGTCCTCTGAGGTAAAATCCCCAGAGTTGGAATGCAAGAAGTCAAAACCCTCAATGACTGCCCCAGAGGACGGGTCTAGGAAATCAAGGAAATCTCATTCCAGACCTTGTAGCCCCAGGCATGAATCCAAGGGATCAGAGTGGAAGTGGCCTCACAAGCTGGTGTCCGAGACCAGTCGGCAGCCAAAGACTGGTCTTGGACACCAAAGGCGATCCTCTTTGAGGACTCCCCCTTGACAGAATTGACGCCGGGCCCGAAGCCCTTGTGCTCATGTCGAAGGCTGCAAAGCCAACTGGCATGGAGACAAGGATGATGGCCTTGGAGTGCAGTATCTCTGCCCTTGTGGCCCAGAAGCGGGCATTCATGTCTGGTTCCTCAGGTTCATCTGCCCTGATGACTGGACCCTCAACATCGAGCCGATCCTCAAGTGCCACCAACCTCGAGAGACACATCAGCAGAGGACGAGATCCTGATCCCGTTTCTTGGGGCACTGATCCTCCCTGGCCAGTGCCCATGGCTCAGACCACAGGTTCTCTGGAGGCAGAGGGTCTCAGAGTCCAGGCCTTGACCACGAGAACCGTGGTGTCTAGGACTCTTCCTCAGACTTTGAGTCTGATTGGGAGGCAGAGGACGAACAGTCACCAGACACTCTGCGACACCGAGATGTGCCCTCGGACCTGTCTCCCCTGGTGTCCCAGTGCTGTTCCCCGCCTGAGGACGCTGTCTTCCTGGATTTTGTGCGGGACATGGCTAAGGCACTCTCCATCGAGACCAAAATGGAGGACCCCCGCTCGGAGGCCCTGGAAATTCTCCAGAATGAGGCCCCTCTGAAAGAGGCTCTCTCGGTGCCTGTCCCTCTGATCCTCAATCACTGCCTCATCTGTATGTGGGAAACACCAGAGGTGGTGCCCATAGTAAGCAGATGGCTCAACTCTATGTACTAAGTCCACCGAAGCCCCGGTTTCCAGAAATCCCAACTCGTACACAACACGATGGTCATCGAATCCACCATGTGAAGATTCAAAAGACCCATTCCTTGGTGCCCCTAGATAGAGAGGCCCAGATCCTCGATACCCTCGGCCAAAAAGCTTTTGATTTCAGGGCTCGATGCTTGTGTGCCGAGTCCAGTCCTACCAATTATACATCAGCATGTATCTCAAGGAGCTGGCAAAGAAACTCGCAGGTTTCTTGGCAGGCCTCGACGGAGTTATCTCTCCAGCAGCTCAAGTCATTTATTTATTTATTTGTTACATTTTTCTATACCGACCCTTTCGGTTTACATATAACTAACATTTTACATAGAACAGTTGTTTTTAGAACTATTTACATAAAAACTTGCAACACTTAACAACTTAACATATTATTTAGAATGATGTACATGCTGTTTAAAGGCGAATGTTGCCTGTACTTTGGGTTGGGGTATGCGGTTAGTGTGCCTGTGAGTTCTTAGAGGTGTTTTGTGTTGTGTTTTGCATTCCGTAGTTTGCAGTGAAGAGGTGTGTTTTGAGTAATTTTTTTAAACTGCTGGAGATCCTTGATTGAGCGAATTGATAGAGGTAAGAAGTTCCAGAGGTAGGGAGCGATGAAAGTGAATGCCCTGGAGCTTGTGGCTTGCTTTGTTTTCCTGAATGTGTTTGGGATCTCAAGTGAGTGCAGTGCATTTTCTCTTCTGGTTCTTCTGTTTGGGGGGATCTGGATGAGTGTAGAGAGAATGGATGGGGCTATATTGTTCAGTAGTTTGAAAGTAGTGGTGAGTGTTTTGAACTTTATTCGACTTGCCATTGGGAGCCATTGGAGGTCATATAAGATGGGGGTGATGCTGTCAGTTAGTGAGGTTTTGCAGATGATTCTCGCAGTGATATTCTGTGCTCTTTGGAGGATGTGTAGGCTTTTGGCGGGTTGATCCTACAACAGGCTGTTGCAGTAATCGAAGTGGGGTGTGACAATCGCTTGGATTACTGATCTGTAGTAGTTTTCCTCATTGGCCTTGGTGATCAAGGAGTGCTCGTAGTTCTTATCTCGAGCAGCATACAACAGCTTTGAGTCCTTAGCCAGAGTAGCTGCCGCGGGCACTGGGTCCTGATGGTAGGCCTGGCTGCAGTCGTTTGACCTCAAGCAATGGGTTCAGGACAAACTCATCAGTGTACCCTGTATTGGAGAGAATCTCTTCGGGAAACCCATGGCAGACAAAGCAGCTGAAATAGAGACTAAGTTCCTGACAAGGACCAGACTCTAAAAAGATCTTGGTGCATCCCCATAAGAAGGGCCTGAGGAAGATGCCCTTCTTCCTAAGGAAAAAGGGGTTTTTTTTGGCAGTGCCCCACATTTCCAAGCCTTCTCTGCTCTGCAGCAAGGCCAAAAGCACAAGGGGCAAAGACACAGCCCCTGCAAGCAGAAGACCTCCCAGGAGCCGCCCTCAGCACAGCCTAGAGGGAGTTTTTGACTCCTTGGGCACGACCAGTGCCAAAAAACCTCTGGGGCAAAGGTAAATCTGGTGGTGGTGTGGCCGCTTTGATACGGCCCACCCTCTCCTTCAGTCAGCTTTTCCATCCATCGCTCCACTACCCCGAAGCCCTTTTGCTCCTCCTCCACACCTCCCCTCCTATGCATGTGCTCCTTATTTATTCCCCCCCCCGCTCTTCGCGCTGAGCTTTGGGATTCCCTTGTCTTGACCATCTCTCGCTTTCCCCCATCTACTTATTGCCGGGGATTTCAACTTACACTTGGGCTCGCCCACTTCAGCTAGGGATCTTTCTTTCATCTCTCTCTTACAAGATCTATCCCTCATACAACATGTTCCCTTCCCCACCCATCAGGCCGGGCACACCCTGGACCTACTCCTAACATCCTCCTCTTCCTCTCTTGCACTATCTAACCTTTCCTCTATGCCTCTCCCTTGGACAGACCATGTCTGCCTCTCTGTTTTATGCTCTCATTCACGGGGGCCCCACTCTCCTTCCTCCTCTTCTTTCTCCTCCTCTCCTCCTCCTTCTACCCCTCCTCCTCCGCAGCTCTCCCGTGCCCTGTCATCTCTCACCATCCACCAATTTCCCACAGCAACCGAACTCCTACCCTCTGATTTTTCCCTCCTCTCTCCTAACTCTCAAGCTACCTTCTGGTCAACAGCCCTTGCAACTGCCCTTGACCGTATTGCCCCTTTGCGCCCTCAGCCGATTCGCCGCCGCCCCACACATCCCTGGTATCATGGGGGTCTACGACTCTTGCGCACGCAGCTTCTCAGAGCAGAGCGACTGTGGCGTAAGAGTCCTTCACCCACCTCACTTTCATTTTTCAAATCTAGTTACTCCCACTACCGCTCTTCCGTCCACCTTGCCAAACGCACATTTTTTACTAATGCCATTCTGAATGCCCCAAATCAGACCCGGCACCTTTACTCCACCCTCCGGTCTCTTACCTCCCTTCACTCCCCAGCTTCAGCTCCTCCGTCCTCCCATCTCCTCAGCCTTCCCTTCTAGCTGCCTGCTTCAGCAATAAAATATCTACTCTGAGAGCTTCTCTACCTTCCTGCCCTGCCCCGATTCTCTCCCCTCCCCCTACCGCCTCTCCCCCTCCCATCTCTCAAACCTCCCACTGCTGGGCATCTTTTTCACTGATCACTCCTCCTGAACTTCATCATCTCATCTCTTCCTCAAAGAAAACTTCCTGCTCTTTAGACCCCATTCCTTCCTCCTGACTTCTGGAATCCTCACTGGGTCTCCTTCCATTTATTCTTACTATGTTTAATTCCAGTCTTTCCACAGGGTCCTTCCCCCACTCCTGGAAACATGCCTTAATTCGCCCCCTCCTTAAAAACCCTTCACTTGATCCCCTAGTTCCAGCTCACTACCGTCCTGTCTCCAACCTTCCCTTCCTCTCAAAACTCCTAGAGAAATTCGTCTTTGCACAACTTTCACACCACCTTGACTCCACTAATTTTCTTCACCCTCGTCAATCAGGTTTCCGTCAGGGTCACAGTGTCGAAACTATTCTTCTTGCTTTCACTAATGCACTGCACGTGGCTCATGATCGTGGTGATATCTCGGTGGCGGTTGCACTTGACCTTTCCGCTGCTTTTGATTTAGTTGACCACTCCCTCCTTCTTCTTCGTCTACGGGAAGCAGGTCTCTGTAGTACTGTTCACCGTTGGTTCCACTCTTTTCTTTCTTCTCGTTCTTGTGCTGTCCTGTCACCCTCCTCCTCTACCCCTCCCTTGGACTCTTTCCCTCTTTCTTGTGGGGTCCCTCAGGGTTCTGTCCTGGCTCCCCTTCTTTTTAACCTTTTCTTAGCCCCCTTGGCCCTCTTAATTCAACAGTCCGGATTATCTGCCTTTCTCTACGCTGACGACATTATTCTGCTACACCACACCTCCCCTTCTTGTCCTGACCTCTCCGCGTTAAACTCCTGTCTCTCCACTGTGGCCAATTGGCTGATTCGCAACTGTCTTCACCTTAATCTCACAAAGACTATTGCTATCTGGTTCTCCCACAACAACCCACTCCCCACACTGGCCCCTTCTTTCTCTGGCTCTCCTGTCCCTCTAGTTTCTTCCTTTCGTTATCTTGGGGTTCACTTTGATTCTGACCTATCTTTCCACACCCATATATCACATGTCACTAAATCCTCCTTTTTCTTCCTCCGACAAATTCGTGCAGTTCGCCCCTTCTTATCCCCTTCAGCTCTCACCACTTTATTGCTATCTTTGGTTATATCACGGGTTGATTTCGCAAACTCACTTTTCGTCGGCCTTTCTAAATCCCAACAGTCCCGCCTACAACGGATCCAGAATACCGCTGCCCGTTTGGTCACCCACTCCTCCCCCGTGATCACATAACGCCCCTACTATTTCGTCTTCACTGGCTCCCCTTTCCCTACCGTGCTCACTTCAAGCTGCTTATTCTGGTTCACAAAGCTCTTCATACAGGCACCCCTCAATACTTAACTGACCTTCTTTCTTTTCACTCTCCCAGGTACACCCCTCGTTCCTTCCACCTTAACCACCTCGCTCTCCCCTCCCCTCCCCTTCCCATGCCCATCTACAATCTACCCGTTCCTCTGCTTTCTTTTTTGCTGGCCCCGCCCTCTGGAACTCCCTCCCCTCCTC
The DNA here is from genome assembly GCA_033557465.1 of Ichthyophis bannanicus. Classification (NCBI taxonomy): domain Eukaryota; kingdom Metazoa; phylum Chordata; class Amphibia; order Gymnophiona; family Ichthyophiidae; genus Ichthyophis; species Ichthyophis bannanicus. The sequence continues at coordinate 861,618,943 of CM066034.1, forward strand.
ACTCCGCCTGGAACCTCACCACCCCACCTTTAAACAGAACTTGAAAACCCACCTCTTTTCCCTGGCATTTGATGTCCCCTCTCCCTTCGTGTGAATCCCACTTGCCCTATCCTCTGCTTTCCTCGTGTTTGTTCTCCTTTATGTTTTTGGTCCTGTCTCTCCTGTTTTATTGCTTTCCTATTAAGAATTTGTATTTCCATTCCATTTCGTTGGCTTCGGCCTTCTTTTAATCTGGTTTTATTGCACACCGCTTTGCCTACCCTGAAAGGCGGTTTTTATCAAATGAAATAAAACATAAACATAAACATAAACATGCCAGATATTTCCTAGTTCCCAAATGAACGGGGAGCCTCAAGTCCATCCTAGACCTGTGGAACCTGAACAGATTCCTGGTGAGAAGTTCAAGATGCTCTCCCTTAGAACTCTGCTGCCTTACCTCCAGCAGGGAGACTGGCTATGCTCCTTAGACCTGAAGGATGCTTATTCACTCATCCTGATCCATCCCAACCATCGAAAATACCTCCAGTTCATGGTGGGAGGAGGTCACTACCAATACAGGGTGCTGCCCTTTGGTCTGGCTTCATCACTAAGGGTCTTCGCCAAGTGCCTAGAGTGGTCACAGCCCACCTTCATCTCCAAGGGGCCTTTGTCTTTCCCTATATGGATGACTGGCTCATAAGGGGAGGCACAGCTGCAGAGGTGTACCATGCCACCAAGCACACCATCCACACCCTGCAGCATCATCAACTACCCCAAGTCCTTCCTCTCCCCGGCTGAGTGCCTGTAGTTCATAGGGGCACAGCTAGACCTCCTTTAGACCAAGGCCTTCCTCCCTCTGGAGAGGTCAGAATGTCTCAGGGCACTAGCCGTAGAGGTGCAGCACCGCCAGTTGCTGCCCGCCTGCCTTCTCCTCTGCCCGCTGGGCCACTTGATCTCCACGGTCCATGTGACCCCATATGCCCACCTGCACATCAGGGCGGCTCAGTGGTGCCTCTGCTCCCAGTGTACACAAGATAAGAGTGACCCGCCACCTGGCAGACTACCTTGACTGGTGACAGCTTCCCTGCCACCTTCAGGCCGGGATGCCCTTCCAGGCACCCCCCCCCCCCAGAGGGTCCTAACCACAGACGCCTCCCTGCTGGGTTGGGGAGCTCATTGTGGAGACCTCCACACATAAGGCAGTTGGGCCCAGGTGGAATGCCAGTTGCAAATCATCCCTCTGGAGCTCCAGGCAATATTTCCAGCCCTCCGAGCCTTCTGCCACTGGCTGCAATGCCAGTTGGTGCTGATCCAGACAGATAACCAAGTCGCAATGTTCTACATGAACGAGCAAGGGGGCAAGGGGTCATACTCCCTATGTCAGGAGGCAGTGACCCTCTGCTCATATGCGATATGCAATGGGATGCTCCTGTGAGCTATCTGCCTCCCAAACCAGTGAAATGCCTTGGCAGACAAGCTAAGCAGAGTCCTCCAGACACACAAGTGGTGCCTGGACCCCAGCATGGCCTCCCAGATTTTCCAGTTCCTAGGCATCCCCCTAATGGACCTGTTCACCAGCCCGGATGACATGCATTTACTTCATTTCTGCTCCTGTCAGCTGCACCCATCTTGGGTGGCAGCGAATGTGTTCCTCATTCCATGTATGAAGGCCTCCTCTATGCCTTTCCACCAACACTGCTGGTTGCCAAGACCCTCTTCAAGGTCCAGAGTGACAGAGCGTTAGTGAAATTGATAGCTCCTGGGTGGCCCAGGAAACCTTGGTTTCCACTACTTCTCTGCCTGTTGGTGGCATTTTTGATTCCCCTGGACTGTGCCTCTGGACTTCTGTCACAGGAGGAAGGCTCTCCTGCACCCCAACCTGTGATCCCTGTCACTCATGGTCTGGCTGCTGAAAGGGTAGCTCTTGCTCCCTTTGACCTCCCACGAGATGTGGAGGAGATCCTTCTTGCCTCCCACAAGGCCTCCACAAGAAGGGCGTACGCCTTTAAGTGGTGCCAGTTTTTGGTGTGGTATGCTGCGAGACAGGCAAACCCATTCTCCTGCTCAATGCAGATAGTACTCCAGTACTACTCCACCTGTCTCAGGTAGAACTGAAGTCCAACTCGGTCAGGATGCACCTGAGCACTATCACAGTGCACCACCACCCAGTTGAGGGAAAGCCCCTCTTGGCTCAGCCCCTTGTTTCTCATTTTCTGCAGGGCCTCATGTTGTCTAAGCCCCCCATCCACCCACCAACAGCGTAATGGGATCTCAACATGGTGCCCTCGCAGCTCTCTAAGCTGCTGTTTGAGCCCTTGGCTACCTGCCACTTACGATACCTCTCCTGAAAGGTTGTCTTTCTCGTGGCACTCAAGTCAGCTCACAGGGTCAGGAGCTCCAGGCTTTGATGGGAGAGCCTCCTTAGAAGGTTTTACAAGAACAGTGTGGTGCTCAGCACATACCACAAGTTTCTCCCAAAGGTAGTGTCCCCTTTCCACCTCAACCAGGAGGTGGTGCTCCCCACCTTCTTCCTGAGGCCTCACACTGGTAAGGTGGAGACTGTCCTCCATACTCTGGATTGTAAGAGGGCTCTGTTCTTCTATCTGCAACAGACTCAGGGCCACTGCAAAGCACTTCAGTTCTTCATATCCTATGACCCCAGTCGACTGGGGCTTCCAGTGATCAAGCAAACTCTGTCCACTTGGGTGGCGGACTGCATTGCCCTTGTCTGTGAGCAGGCTGGGATCTCATTAGAACACTGGGTCACAGAGCACCGGGTCAGAACCATGGCTACCTCTATAACGAATCTGCATTCCATACTGTTACAGAAATCTGCTGGGCCACCACCTGGTCTTTGGTACATACCATTGCAGCTCACTACTGCCTGGAGAGGGAGTCCTAACAGACAGCGCCTTCAGTCAGTCCATAGCCAGGCCATACTCTGTAGTCTCTTCAGAGTGTAGGCAACTCTGACCCTCCTGGGTTCTCCGCTGAACAGTTGGATCTTGTAAGAGTCTCTCAGTTGGGACTTAACTGCGGCAGCTCACTCACTTTTTCTGGCCACTGTGGCATTTTGTATAGATTCTCAGTAGCCTGTAGCTGGGGAGTCCCATATGTGAAGACTGACTTCCTTCTTGTTCCCAGAAAAAGCATAGTTACTCACCTCCTCCCCTTGGCATTGCTTTTTTACCATACTTTAATTTTTGCCATCTTAGCTATGTCATTTGGAGTGGAGGAGTAGCCTAGTTGTTAGAGCAACTGCCTAGTACTCAGAAGATCAAGGGTTTGATTCCCACTGGCATTCCTTGTCACGTTAGGCAAGTCACTTTATCCTCCATTGCCTTGGAAGAAAAGGTCTGGCAATCTACTTCCATTACATTGTCAGGAAAACCCAGAGGCAGCTGGGTCACCAGGAGTCCGCATTGGCTTGATGGTACAAAAAAAAAAGCTATGTCATTAGACTGAGGCAAGATGGCACCCTTGGGTGGGAAGGGACCATCTATATTGGTGTATCTCCCAAAGACTTTCTTTGAAAGCTAGGGAGATGCTTCCATGAGGGCTCCATCGGTGCCGATGTCACTCATATGTGAGGACTGATTCCAGCTGTCCCAGGAGAACACCAGTTACAGGTGAGTAACTACACTTTTCCTTCACTTCTAGGGGTAAAGTAAAAATGTAGCATTGTTTGGAAGTAAAGCTGTGCTAAAATTTAGCACACTTTGCTATACTGGGCATAGTTCCATATGCAGCTCGTCAGGATGAACCTTTCTGCTTTTACAGTAAGTTTTTCGTGCAGTTTTAGTTTGCACTAAAAACTTAGCTAGATTTGCACACACAAAATCTGCACTAAACACAAAGGGACCCTTTAATTAAACACCACTAACAAGTTAACACATGTTTTAGCAAGCAGTAACTGACCCTAATATTCCGGCATGCCAGCTACTGATGGCTGAAATGCATGCTATCTGGCACTCGTACACTGATGTGGACAGTGGGTGGGTTCGAGGTGGAGCGTGACCATAGCAAACACATTAGTGTGAGAGTGAAGTTAACGTGGCATTTAGCACGGATTTATTTAACACCTCTGTGGGTACCATTAGGTACACCCATGTTACTTATTTATTTTATTTATTTAGCAAGCATTTGTAGCCCGCTCCTTCCAGCGATCAGAAGCGGGTAGGATTACTATTGTGAAACTGCCGAATCAAGGCAGGTACAAATTTTGTTTACATACAGATTGTCAGAAAAGCACATCATACAGAGTTAACACTTCTTAGCTATGGGGGAGTTCATTTACATATATACATAAATACATATATACAGGATAATCTTCTTGGACACAGTGGTCAGGGGCTGCTCCATCTGTGGGTTTAATTCAGGTTGAAATGTGATTGGAAAATGTGCGTTTTGAGTTTCTTTCTGAAGTCTAGAAAGTCATTGCTAGCTCGTAGTTCTGGTGGGAGTTGGTTCCACAGTGTTGGCGCCGCATATGAGAAAGCCCTGTGGCTGGTGTTAGCTTTGGCAGATCTTATATCTGTTGGAGTGTGAAGGATGTTGGAATTGTGGGTTCTTCTGTTTCGGGTAGGAGGTTGCAATCTTACTAGGTTGTTGAGGAAGGAAGGTGCTAAGTTGTGGATGAGTTTGAAGGTGGTTGTTAGTATTTTGTATTTTGTGCGAGCTGTTATGGGTAGCCAGTGTAATTGAATTAGTACTGGTGTGATGTGGTCACTTAGATTTTCTTCATTATGACCCTGGCAGCTACATTTTGTGCCATTTGTAATATGTTTAGGGTTTTTTTTAGGTAAACCTTGTAGGATGGCGTTGCAGTAGTCAAAATGTGGCATGATGAGTGCTTGGGCCACTGTTCTGAAGTCTTGGGGATCAATAATATTCCGAATGGGTTGGAGCACTCTAAGCTTGTGGAAAACTGCTCTGTTGGTCTTTCGGAGGTGTTTTTCCATCTTTAGGTCACAGTCAAATGTGACTCCTAGATACTTTATTTCTTTTTTTGTTTGGTAAGTGTTGTTACATAGTGTTATTGATGTGGGAGGGTCAAAATTCGGTTCTTTGGAGATATACATTACTTCGGTTTTTTTGTGATTAATTTGCTTCTCGTTAGGGTACTCAGTCACACATTAGCTGCCAGGAACCAGTCATGTCCCCAACAGTTAACGCAAAGGCTTTGCACTTAATGTGCTTTGGTAATGCTCGCGAAGTGCAAAACCTTAGTGGCGTATAGCAAAAGGGCCCCAAAGTGAACCACCGTGGTAAGGATAGTGCAATTTACTTTGTAACCGTCCCAGTTCTTCGGATGGGCAGAATATATATTTTATAAATAAATAATATTACATCAGCCTGTAAGAGAACAATTTTCAAAGCCATTCGTACAGCTAAAGAAAACCATTATACCAGTATTAGCTGTGTGAAAATTGTTCCTGTGCAATGAGGCTAAAAATTCCCGCATTGGCTCACAACATGTATCCTTTCACTTGCATCGAGATGAGGTGTACTTTGGTATGCGTATCATCTGTTGAGAAAAAGTGCATGCATAGATGGCATTTTCAGATCTCTGTGACCACTTTACCGACAAAAATTTACGTTCAGCAAAAGGAAGTACAAGTGATTATGTGTACATTAGACTTACAGCACATTTCAGAGCTAAAGTATGTGCACGCTTTCTGAGATTCGATGCAAGCCCCACAGGTAGAAAGTATGCAGTATAATTATTCCTAAAAGAACAATAGGGGATACATGTATCCTATATTTATGAATCCTGTCCACTAAGGGGTTCTTTTACTAAAGTGTGTTAGGTTTTTGTACTTAAAGCACATTTAGCCCTAAAACGAATGTGTCTTAAGTGCAAAGTCTGTGGTGACTGTCAGGGGATGGCCAGCATGTTCTTGTCATTATCGTATGGATGCATGCTCTAATACACAGCGCAGTTACCATGGGTGCACCGAACTCCATCTATTGACGTGGCATTAGTTGCAACTGTGCTAATTGCATCACTAATAGCACATGATATGTCCCCCACATTAACTACGATGTGCTCTCCGTTCCCACTCTTCACCCCAAAACGCAACTGACAGTGTGCGAATCCGACTCTCTTGCCTCTATGGTAAGTTACCGCATGCAAAAATGTATGATAACTGCTTAGGTATTTTAGTAAAAGGGTCCCTAAGAGTGATAGCCTATATATTTACCTCCTACATATATAGGAAACCCTGAATAATAATATTATGAGCTCTTGCGCACTATATGTAGGTATGTCTATTATTGAGCAATGTATTCGTTTAAAATAAACAATGAATGGCAAATTGATGCCATTCATTTGCCTTAAAAAAGGAGTAAAGGAGAGGCAAATTAACCACACCAAAATTAGTGTGACAATACAAGTGATGGTAGAAGAATGCGGAAAATGATTTGAAACAGATAAGACTAATAGCAAATGATAGCGATTAAAATTCTACATTACAATAACGGTGTTTTGTGCAAAATCTTAAATCATTAAATTCAAGGTAATTTGACACATTTTATGTAGAAGAACATATCAAAATTAGAGAATGAATAGATTTTTACAAGCAACTTCAGAAGTCACCGAGAAAATTCTCAGATTTTAAAATTCTACCCTCTCTCTCTCTCTCTCTCTCTCTCAGTGACCTTATAAATTTTGTCTGCCAATGAAAAAAAGGGGGGGGGGGGGCAATTCAGGCTTTATAAAGACATGGAAAGCTATAACAGGAGCTGTCCTAAAGTTTACCAGACATCTTTATCTGTGCAGTCTGTCCTACATTACCTAGATAAGTGCCACTAAATATACAGGAGAAAGTTGACCTTACAGTTTACAATGGTAATTTTATGGGCAGAGACACAGTAGATGCCAGTTTCAAGCCTATGTTATAAAGACCTATAGATGCAGGTGGACACATGTATCACATCAAAGCTGGGGTGAAAAAGTTTATAAAATTACCCCCATAGCACTATTAAATATCTGCCTAGGTCAGTTATAATACTACAAGACTACCATTTTACATCTGGGCGGCAGTGAGTCAAATGAGACACGATTGGGCTCCATCTTACATGCATGTAACGTGGGTCCCGTTCTACCCTGTGTGCTAAATGCAGGGCGGATGCTGGGCATGTCCCCTGTATTTACAGCTCAGGCTTGGCACTTACCGCACTTTAACTTCTGCAGTCATGCTGTGGCACTAAGTGCAAACACTTACCATACTTCAGTAAACATGCCCCAGTAAGTACAAAGCCTGGGCGTAAATTGTGGGGAGCATTCCCAGCATATTCCTATATAGTTATTGCACAGAAAAATATTTTACCACATGGTAAGTCCAATTGCAGGGAGAAAGTATATCCGTGTTATCTATATCTGTTATAGTTTGCACACAGTAAGGCACAGATCTCCAACTCCAGTCCTGGAGGGCCTCAAACCTGTCAGATTTTCAGGATATCCCTAATGAATATGCATGAGATAAACTTGAATGCAATAGGAGAAGTGCATGCAAATATATCTCATGCATATTCATTAGGGATATCCTGAAAACCAGACTGGTTTGCAGCCCTCTAGGGCTGGCTTTGGAAACCCCTAGAGTAAGGGTTCACTTGGAGGCAATTTCTCCAAAATGGGTTTGTCTTGCACATACTGTGACAGTAATGAACCTCACTCCTAACCAAGGTATGTAGAGTATGATCTTAGTCTCTCAAATTTACTGCTAACACTAGGCATAGCACCTGCATCATATTGTGTCTATACCCACCCCCTGCCCATAACCCACCCATTTCTCACCCCATAATAGGATATACAGTTAGCCTGTGAATTAGCGCATGCTGTCATGCCAGATCACCACAGCTGTGAGTTAACAGTCCTTCACATGCTGACTGATTAGCGCACATTAGTAAAAGGGCACCAAAGTTTCAGCAAAGTGCCTATATCAGAAGTGCGAGCTAAGCAGTCTTACTGTGTTTAAGAAATGCAGCAGACACATACAGAAACTTAACAAATGCAAGACATGCCATGTCATCATGTATCATTCTTGAGAGTTTTAAATCCTTTTCATTACACAGTTTAATCATCCAGACCAAAGCTGGTTGCCGTATGGATGGAAAAATTGTTTCCTTTTTTTTCCTTTCTGTGTTGATTCCATCCATATTTATTTATTTGTTTATTTATTTATTTAACAGTTCTTCTATATCGCTTTATCCTTTGGTCAAAGCGGTTTACATCAAACAAAATTTAATACATTGTAAGAAATAGCAAACATTTGCATAAATTAATAAAGGATCAGGGGTTGGGGAAGAGCGAATTATAGGGAAAAGTAACAGAGGATTGTAACAGAGGATTGAAGTAGATTGAGTTCACATCTTGTTTTTAATAAAGTAAGAACTTTATCTTTATTCAAGCATTTGATTAACTGCCCAGGTCAAAACATCAGGGCGGTGTACAATAAGCAAACAGATGCAAATATATGAGTTTTTAAGGCGCTGTGGAATGAAATTAAGTCCTTGATGGTTCGTAAATTAGATGGAATTGAGTTCCAAATGTTTGGTGAATAGAGGGAAAAGGCTCTCCTGGATGCAGTTGAGTTAGATTTTGCAAACAGTACTGGAGTGCATAAAGTATTTTGTGATTCTGTTCACCTTGACCATATGATGTTTGATTCTTGAAGTATTGAGCAAAGGTAGGCTGACGATAAATTGTTCAGTACTTTGAAAATTGTAACTATAATTTTAAACTTTATATGTTCAATTACTGGGAGCTAATGAAGTTATTTTAGTAATGGTGTAATTTGATCATTATAGTAACCTTGGTAGATCGGACCCGGCATCCTATCCCCCCTGCGCCACACATCTTTACTACCCCCCCTCCCCCCCCCCCACCTTTATCCCCCATTTACAAATCACTCATAGCCTTCTTAACATGGAAGAACCAACTGGTCGCAGCTTTATTATATTCATAAACAATTAACATTCCAAACATAACAATCTTAACAATCCCCCAAAGCGGAGCCAAACCTCACCCGCCATATGACTAGCAAGGTGACCTTGCCTCCGCTTCGGCCGTGCCCTGGCACCGGCCAACTTGCTACCGCCCTTTCCCCGACCTCGCCATGTGACTAGCAAAGGCCAGCAGGGCTTATCCGGGTCGGGGGCACCCCCACCCCCGCCAAAGTATGACCTAAAGGCTCCGGACCCCGGAGACCTCCGGGATCCCGCCTCACCCCCCAGCTGCGACACCCCAAACCGCCCTCACCTCCACCATATAACCAAAGGGAGGGAGGGAGGGAGGGAAGCTGTCCCTCTGTACGCCCGACGCTGAAGAGGAGGGAGCCGCCAGACTCCCCCCCCCCCTTTTAAGGCCTCGGGCGTGCAGGGGCCGCTTCATTGGCTCCGCTCCTCGCTCTTGCGGAGCCAATGAATTCAAATGACGCCGCCGCGTCAAGCATGTCCTCCCTTGGGCCCGTGACGTACCCCCCCCCCCAGCCACGCCGCAGGACGCCGGACCCGGGCCGATCCCCAGGTTACCGGCGTCCACCGGGACCTTGCCCGTGTCCTTTCCATAACCTTGGTAGATCAGACCCGGCATCCTATCCCCCCTGCGCCACACATCTTTACTACCCCCCCTCCCCCCCCCCACCTTTATCCCCCATTTACAAATCACTCATAGCCTTCTTAACGTGGAAGAACCAACTGGTTGCAGCTTTATTATATTCATAAACAATTAACATTCCAAACATAACAATCTTAACAATCCCCCAAAGCGGAGCCAAACCTCACCCGCCATATGACTAGCAAGGTGACCTTGCCTCCGCTTCGGCCGTGCCCTGGCACCGGCCAACTTGCTACCGCCCTTTCCCCGACCTCGCCATGTGACTAGCAAAGGCCAGCAGGGCTTATCCGGGTCGGGGGCACCCCCACCCCCGCCCAAGTATGACCTAAAGGCTCCGGACCCCGGAGACCTCCGGGATCCCGCCACCGGCACATGCGACATTCATGTCAACGTGCCGCCCCCCCAATGCCAAGCTGCGACCCGTTGTCCTCCCGCCTCGCTAATCCCTCCAGGGCCTCCTGCCAATCATTTAGCAGCAAGTCGACCCCCACAGGGGACAAATGTATGCCATCCTGCCTATATAGCCCGGCACAAGTAACCTCTACCCAGGGATGTAAAATTTGAACCCCGTCCCGCTCACATACCCATCTCCCAATTTGTCGATTTATTTTTGCAAGACCCCGCGACCACCGTCGCTGAGCCTTACAAGCAGGTCTGGGAACAATGTCAGACCATAATAACACCACCCCTGGGAACAAGCGCAACACAATTGCCAGATCCCGCTTTGCTGCGCGGATAAGCTGCTTACAAGTCCAAGCAGCGAGGTCATTTCCACCCAGATGCAAGAGGATGAACTTTGGCTGGCATCGCACTCGCCCATGATGCCGGAGCAACGGTAAGAGCTGCGTCCACCGCAGGCCACGTTCACCGAGCCATAAAAGCGACATCGCCGCGAGAGCCAGTCCCAGGTTAGGCCCAAACGGCCTCTCAGCTGCTCGCCTGCCTGCCCAGTAAACGAAGGAATGCCCTATCATCCAGCAAATGGGCGCATTCCTTTTCTCATCTGTAAAAGAAAGCATAATCAGTTCAGGCAGTAAACCCTGTCCCCCACCCATCACAAGCGCACATAACCCCTAAAAGCCAGGGAACGCCATCTTCCAATATCCTGAATCTCCTGTTGTGAAAGTCCAGCTGCCGCTGCACTGGTAGCCGCGCCAATACGAAAGGAATGCGCCGAAAAGTACTCTGGGCATTCGCCTACGAACTTCAAAGCAAACCGCAGCATCGCCACCACCTGATAGCGTGTCAGCAGCCGCCTATCCGCATGCAGAAATAACCCCCCAGCTACAGCCGGCCGTACTTGCAAATATTCTCACATAGCGCCCACCGGGCATGTGCAAAGGTCACCAATCGCACATAGCCGCACCCACAAACCCTTCCCCTGCTGATCAGTCTTGGACCTGGCCAGTAAGACTCTCAACCGGCCACGTTCAAGAACAACATGCTGCCTCTGCACTGTCCCGGCCACCCCCACGTTGCTCGAGCTTGGTACCAACTCCCCCATCCTGAAGGCACCAAAAAACGCTAGGCTAAAGACAGCTCTAAAAAGGACCGCTTCATACGCAGACGAAGCCACTGCCGCCAGCGCCTGACATAACTTCGCCAATAACGCATGCGTGATCGGTCTCCGAGTGTCCGGCGGAGCTGGAGCCACGCGGCCCCAACCTTGCAAGAGCTTATGGGCCAGGAAGCCATCTACCGGAAAGCCCCAAACCCACTGCCTTTATAAAAAATTCGAAGCCCGCCAGGTGGCTGCGCACCGAAGAACGGGCGACCCCCTTATCCTTCGCCCAGGCAACATATTGGCCCATTAACTGAGCAGACACCGCCCCATACTGCCAACCGCAGCTTTCGAGAAAGGCCACCACTTTCCGACATCCGCGCACATAGGCTGCCCAAGTCCCGGCAGCCACGGATTTCTGGAGCAAGTCTTTCATCCCGAATGGCCAAGACTCCACAACCTCCAAGGGACCGCGACCCCCTCCGCCTCCGCTTCCGGCGCCAATCTTCGAAATTGGTCCCACTTGAAACGAGAAAGAGAATCAGCAATCGCGTTAGAGAGCCCCGGTATATGTCGCGCTTTCAGTGCTACATTCAACCGCAAGCAAGTCAAGACCACTGCTCTCATTAAGTTCGCTACTTGCAAACAATGAGGCGTGTAGTTGTTCACCACACTGACCACCGCTTCATTGTCGCACCACCACAGCACCCTTCTATTACGCAACCGGTCCGGCCACAACTCTAGCGCTACCAATATCGGAAACAACTCTAAAAATGTTACATTCCTGGTGAGTCCCTCCTCGCGCCAAGTCTGCGGCCACTGTTCCGCGCACCACGACCCCCCAAAATAAATGCCCAGCCCCAGGCCACCGGCTGCATCCGTGTACAACTGCAGATCCGCGCTACTACACTCAGGCTCCATCAACACAGAGGTCCCGTTAAAGTCCTCCAGAAAGACCTGCCACACCTTCAAATCAGCCCGGATAGCCTTGGACACCCGAATATGATGATGCGGTCTGCGAACCCCTGCCCTAGAAGCTGCTAAGCGCCGCAGGAAAACCCTGCCCATCGGAATCACCCGACAAGCAAAGTTAAGTGAGCCGATCAATGCTTGCATTTCTTTCAATGTCAATTTCGACGCTGATACTACATTACCCACTAACACCCGCAAATGCTGTACCTTCTCCGGAGGAAGTCACGCCACCATAGAATCGGAATCCAGCTCCACCCCGAGAAACGTAATCCGCGTGGACGGGCCCTCGGTTTTGTCTTTTGCTAGCGGCACGCCCAACTCGGTCGCCAATTTCACAAAACCGTCCAGCATGTCGCGGCATCCCTCCGACTGCGCGGACCCCACAAACAAAAAGTCATCCAAATAGTGCACTACCCGAGCTGTACCCCCTCTGCGCTCGATAGCCCACTGCAAAAAGGTACTGAAGGCCTCGAAGTAAGCACAGGACACGGAACAGCCCATTGGCAAGCACTTATCGAAATAAAGCCTCTCCTCGAAACGAAACCCCAATAGGTAAAAGGAAGACGGGTGTACCGGCAACAACCTGAAGGCCGACTCAATATCCACTTTCGCCATTTGCGCCCGCAGCCCCGCCTCCCGTACCAACTCAACCGCTTTATCAAAGGATGCATAGTGCACTGTACACAAGTCACGCGGGATGTAGTCATTGACTGACTCACCGACCGGGCTAGACAAATTATGTATCAATCGGAATTTCCCTGGTTCTTTCTTAGGAACTATCCCCAACGGTGACACTACCATCCGCTCGAAGGGCTGATTCTCGAAGGGGCCCGCTATTCTACCCAACTGCAACTCCTTCCCTAACTTCTCCCTGACCACCGGCGCGAAACGCCGAACGGAGAGGGAATTACGTGCGACCGCGCCATCCAACTGCCTACAAACGGGAATCAGAAAACCCCAATTAAAGCCCGCATACAAAATTTCCCTATCCTTCCACCTAGGGTAGTGGGCCAGCCACTCGTTTAAAACCTCCCGTCGAATCGGCGTCGGGGCCAGGTCCAATAGCCCCTCACTGCTTTGCGCTAGGCCCGGGCGGCTGCGCAACCCCTTTTTTAAGACATTTGATTGCGGGATGTGCACCCCCGCAAAGGGAGCACACATGTCGAAATTTGCAGTCTGGAAACGGGCACGAGGTCTTGTTAAACCTACAGCAGAGATCCCTTGTCCCACTGCCCCCAGTTCGCTGCAGTCCGACGGTCCCCACCCCTCGAAAGGAACGGCCCATACCCGGGATAACCCCCGCCGAACCTTTCGCCACGCTCGCACCCAACCCACTCGACCTGGCCGACATCTGAGTCAACCACAAATTAATGTCTTGCATACCCCACGAAACCGATCGATTCCCTTCCATTTTTTCTCTGAATTTCTCGTCATAGTTTAACCATGACCAGCCGTCGTGCGTCTGTGACGCCTCCAGAATGGAATCCGCATATGACAGAAGCATCTTGTAATGCCCTGGGCAATACTGCCCCCACACGCAAAAAAGCTCGCGTCCAATTAACCACATTCCGCGCCACTTTCTTAATACGTCCCGCCTTCTCGTCCTCCTTACGCTTCCGTCTACTTTCTCCTGAACGCTTCCGGCCTTCTAATAGACGGAAGATATCAATGTACCGGCGCTTCTTAATTTTTTGCCGCAATTTCCTCGGCACTCCCTCCCATAACTCAGATATCGCTGCTGCTGCAAGAACCCCTTGCGTCCGCCCCCCTCCTGAGACTGCTTTCTCACTCCACGCCTCCTGCCTACCATCGGTCGAGGACGACGACGTAGACGACAAGTCAGAAGACGACGACGACCCCGATGAGCTAGACCTCCTGTGCCTTCGACCCGAATGCCTACGTCTTTTACCCCCTTCAGTCTCCTCTTTCCCCGCCCCCTACCCCCCGCACCCTCAGCATCTCGCGCCTCAGGTAACTCACCCACTACCGCTGTCGCAGACACCACCTAAGCTGACGGGGTACTGGTCGCCCGTCCAGGTCCCCCATCCTCGTCTCGGGACGCGACTACGACGGGCGGCGTTCGTATGCCTTCATCCTGCGCCTCCTGGTGCTCTGCATACTGCTGTCCTCGTGCTCCCTCATAATCACCCCCATCTCGCGCCGCAGCCGGCGACCACATCACTGGAACCTGTGGAGACATAAAAGACAAAGAAGGGGGGGGACAACAGAGGGCCACACCGGACGCCACACCGGACGCCACGCCTCCAGCCAGTTAGCCCTAGAGGAACCCTGGCCACCACCCAACCAGTGTGACCCAGCTGGGGATCCAGCCCACGCCCCACCCCCTCCTTGACCGGATAGCCCGCTCCCGGGCAACGGCAAAAGCCCCCCGGTCCAATCCTGTGCCTCTGCCACCTCCTGCACAACTCCCATACCTCGTCCCGCTCCCCCCCTCCCCCTGAGCCAGCTCCCCCGGCACCTGGACCCCTCCACCGACCCTAGCCACCCCTCTCCCCCTCCCTGCAGCGCTGCCCACGCTGCTACCCCCCGCTGCCGCCCTCCCAGCCCCCCTGGCCCCAATCTGGCGCTGCCCTCGCCCACTGGGCCCCCGCCCCCGTGAGCCAGCAGACCCTGAGCCGCGGCCTATTGAAGGCCCACCCTTGCTCCTCACAGCGCCCCTTGCCCTCGCTGGACTCACCGAGCTAGGCCCACCGCGCCCCCCACCCCCCTGCCTGCCCTCACCCCGTCCTTGGCCTGGCCCCTCCACCCTAGTAGGCCTCTGCGCATTCCTCCCGCGCGCCCCACCCTTCCGGCTGCCCAAGCCACGTGCTCCAGGCCCATCCCCCCCTCGAGCCATCCCCTCAGCTCAGCAGGCCAGGGAAAAAAGAACCCAAAAATTAAACAAAACACAAAAACAAAACAAGGCCTTGCACTGCTTACCCAAGCAAATTGCACCGGCCAGAGACTCAACGGGAGATGGTATGGAGGGGGGGGGAAGCCCCCGAGCTCCACGCTCCGTGCAAGCCTCGATCACCCGAATGGTGGGGGGAGGGGGGAGCCAAAACACCAGACCCCGCACTCACCCACACCGGGCCGCAAATACCGCCAGCTGGAGCACCACCGCCGACACCTCTCCTGCCTTAGCACTGACGTCCCGCCGGCCAATCTGCTCCGCACCGACGGAGGTGCCTTGCCGCCCAGAAGCCTGCACCGGTTCGCCGACACGCCGTCCAACAAGTTGTCCCTCTGCACGCCCGACGCTGAAGAGGAGGGAGCCGCCAGACTCCCCCCCCTTTTAAGGCCTCGGGCGTGCAGGGGCCGCTTCATTGGCTCCGCTCCTCGCTCTTGCGGAGCCAATGAATTCAAATGACGCCGCCGCGTCAAGCACGTCCTCCCTTGGGCCCGTGACGTACCCCCCCCCCCCAGCCACGCCGCAGGACGCCGGACCCGGGCCGATCCCCAGGTTACCGGCGTCCACCGGGACCTTGCCCGTGTCCTTTCCATTTGTGTTGTATAAAGTGTGTGCTGCCATATTAAGGGCCATTTGAAGAGGATGGATTGATATTTTTGGCAGGCCTTGGAAGATAATGTGGCAAAAATCTAGATGGGGGGAAATGAGTGCTTGAATCACAGTATGATAATCTTGCTGAGGGGCTTAAAGTTCCGAGTTAATTTTATTTTATAACAAGTATTTTTGATAATGTTTTTAATATGGATGGAGAATGTTAGATGTTGATCCAAGTAACGTACCTCTTGCTAAATTTGTAGTGGAGTACTGTTTATTGTTATTGTACTTGGTGGAGCAAAGTATGTGTCTCTAGTGATAAATAGTGATTCGGTCTTCTTATGATTTATGAACATATTACGGGTCATAAGCCAGGAGTTAATTTTAGTGAAGCAGCTGGATATATTTGTGAAATCAGGATTATGTGTATTAATTGGTGAATAAATCATAACATCATCAGCATAGATATGATAGTAGATGTTAGAGGATTGTATAATTGAGCAGATCGGTTGAATGAATATGTTAAATATCAAAGCAGAGCAAGCTGATCCTTGAGGAATTCCTTGAGTTTGAATATATGGTACTGACTTAGACGAGCCTGATCTTACTTGGAGTTGTCGATATAATAAGTAGGAACAGAACCATTGTAGAAGGGATTCAGCTAGACCAATTTCCTGCAGTCTCTTGACTATTAGTGAGTGTGGTATAGAGTCGAATGTAGCCAGTTTTTGTTTTATCAGTACCAGTCCTCGGTCTGTCTAAGAGTGCAGTCATTAGGGTTTGAACACCATGAAAGGGTCTAAAACCATGTTGTTGGAGATCAAGAGGGGAACGCATATCAGTGTGATCCTGTAATTGCTGGAGTACAATTTTCTCAAGTATCTTAGTTATGAAAGGGAGACTTGCAATGGGTCTATATGAGGTTGGCTGGTTAATATCATTGGTGGTCTCTTTTCTTGCAGGGTGAATGGATGGTATCCTTGCTGTAGGGAGAGTTTGATTATTTTATGGATTTTTGGTACAAGTTCATGTCTTGTAATCTTAATCCATCTAACAGGACAGGTGTCAATAGGTGAAGTGGTAGTATTAATGCATGACATGAAGTCCTTTATATGATCCGGTGTAAGCAAAGACAATTTTTTCCATATATGTTGTGAATTCGAGAACTTTTGTAATTCTGAGTTTTTTAGGGAATATACTGCTTGTATTAGGGGATGTTAAATTCTTAAAGTAATTTGCTATTTCTTGAGCGGACAGATGTATTTCTTCTAATTGACTAGAGTTATCTTTTGTTAGAGATTTAACTATATCAAAGAGTTCTGAAGGACAGTTGAAGTCTTGAATCAATTTTGAGTAACATTCTCTCTTTTACTGAAAGATGTCAATATGATATTCCAAACGTTTAACTTTGTAAGAAGCTATGTTGCTCTCCACTTCCTTTCAGATGCTCTGAGAATACGCTTCATGTTTATTTATTATTTATTTATTTAGTATACATTTGTATACCGCTACTTCCAGCGATCAGCAGCGGTTTGATTACAGATTGGAAATTGTCAAATCATGACAGGAAATTTTTTTTTTTGAGATATAAACACATTGATTAGACAGGAAAGTACAGCACACAGAGAACTATTTTACAGGGAACATGGGCTATGGAGGGTTAAGTGGCTTGCCCAAGACCACAAGGAGCACCTGTGGGACTAGAAACCCCAGTCCTTCCGGCCCAAGGTTGCTGTCCTCTAGTGGGATTTGAACCCCCGACCTTCCGGCCCGAAGTACCTTGCCCCAACCACTAGGCCACTCCTCCACTCTTTAGCTTTAATGTATACCATATGGCTACATTATTTCATTTTTGAATTTGAGGTTTATTTGGCATTAGGACTTTATCTGATATGTTTTTGTTCCAAGCCTGCATCAGTGAATCTAGATTGTCAGGAGTAGATTGCAGATTGCATAATATTTTTTGCTAAAAAGTCTTTTTTTTTTCAAATTTAAAGAGTCTACCAAGTTGTATCGATAAATTAGTGACATCATTTCTTTCTAGTCTATTTTGAGGTAGGATGGCAGATCAGTATATGATCCGACCATGGAATAGCAGTAATAGTAGGGGGTGAGATGAATTTGTCTTTAATAATACTCTGAGGCATGAAAATCATATCAAGGGTGTTTCCCTTGTCATGGGTTGCTTGATTAACGATTTGATAATAGTCAAGTGCTTCCATTGCATCTAAAAAAACTTTCACTTTGTTTAAATTTATGGATGCAAGGTTGAGTTCTCCAAAGAGGGTAAGATAATTGTTCTGTTAATGATGCCAAGTGATGTCAATGTTGTTTTGGATCACACAGTCTGCTAAGGTTCCATGTAGTCAATGGCTATCCCAAAAAGGCTCTCATCAATTGAGGTGTCTGAATTCCTGCACAGGTGTAAAATAAAAGATGGGGTTAGCCAGGTGGCTACTTGGTATGCAGAAAAGGCCACACTAATGACAGCATGACAAGCTACATCCAGGTGACTCATGCAAATGATGCTGTGGCATAAGCATGGTTTCAAGAGCTGATTGTTTGAAAAGAACTTTCTAGATAGTCAACCTTAGGTTCAAATGTTTAGTGTTGGCTGCACATTAATTCATTTATGCTTTGATATTTAACATTTTTTTCTTACTCCAATTTTTCTTCTTTTAATTACGATCTATTCTTTTATTCAGTGTGATTACATTTACCTTGAATTTAATGACAGTTTAAAAAACTAACATTTTTTGTTATTTAAGAGATAATGTTCTAAAGGATTTTAAGAAGACATGCATTTTTACATGACCCACATGTAGCTGTGTTCTGAGAGCAGAGCTTGGACAGATCATGAAAGAAGTTGTGATTTACATGCATATTTCATTAAATGCACAAGTGTACTTAGAGCATTTTAGCAGACATGCCCCAGTGTTAGCATGTATTAAGGCCTGTTTTTTAGGGCAGAGGCAGAGTCGGTGCCGACCCAAGCTAGCTCATGGAGGGCGTGGCCTGCATGCTCCAATGCAGTTACCACAGGTTCGGCCCTGTTCCTGTGCTAAGCGGTTTGCCATGATTAATACGGGCACACTTCCCACCACCCACTAAGGTGGCAGTAAGTGCTCCTGGGCTAACTATAACATTGCTAGTCAGCACATACTGAAAATGCCTGCACAAACCATAGTGCACATACTCTACCCCTGAAGCTCCCAATCTCCACCCCAGCCTGCTCTAAGCAGTTAGCATGGGATTTTTACCATGGCTGCAATTTTAGCATATGGTATTGATGCAGAGCATTTAGCACATGGTAAACTTTGCGCTGTCAGGTAATTTAGTATGTGCAGGCGTAAAAATCGGTGGTTTCAATCTAATTGCTATTCCTGCCAGTTTACTCAAGTAGTTTATAAAGATCCACAGGTATAGTACCTCTGTGCCTTTATAAAATAGGCTGAAAGTAGGCACCTAAGTGCTGACCTGATATAAATTCACCTCCATAGAATTTTGTCAATATCATTTCCTATTGCTGTTTTTGAAATTAATGATGTTTCGTGTTATTCTGCTATGACTTGTGTTTCCATATTAAATTGTTTTACATCACCGTATAAATGAAACAAAAATATATTTGTGAATTTTCATAATTACATGGTGTTGTTTAACAGTATTATGTGCTCACAATTTCTTGTATCCCTTCAGATCATCCAATCCTACCCTAGACCTCCAATACTACCCCTTCCTGCTTCTCCCCCTCTAAGTATACCGAAGTTCCACTTTGAGAGAGCCTGTATTTATGGATAAAGCACTGCTTTACCCACTGCAGGGCTTCTGTAAGTTGCCTTCCCCGCTTACTGGAAATGGAGGGTACCAGCCCTGACAATAGAAGAGGAGGCATCATAAAATATAAAACCTGTAACCGTGCAGCTAGATATTTTATTTATTGGAATATCTGTATTCATTATAGTTGTGTACTGTCATGATGCAGACAAATTTACAGCTTGAGTTACTCATGTGCACATTAAGACGTGCTAAGACCGCCCCATGACAGCAGATAAAGACCGGCTTGGTCCATCTAGTCTGCCCAGTGAGGTGCCAGAGTCGTAGACTCGTGACACCCCAGGCAGGTTACCCCTCTCTATTTAGAAGTTATTTATGTTTGATTTGATTCCATCCACTTGCTATGTAATGATCCAGTGTGTGTGTCCCAGGCCTTTTTGAGTTCTGTCACTGCAATGGGACCTATGAATAATGAATTATGAATAATGTATTTCAGCAGTGTTTGCGTGCCATAATGCAGTAACGCACATTAATAACTCCAACTGTTTATTATTTAAGATATATATATAAATATATGTGTACTATATTAACATCTTTTATTTATTTTTGATAGCTCCCATCAACCCTCACTTACGTAAGTATTCTCTTTCATTCATATATGACTTTGTTGCAACAAGTGTTGGGAAACTAGGGAGTAATACTTTAAAAATATTTTATAAATTGTTTCTGACTTTAAAAGCATTTATAAATCTGAGTATTTTTCTGATCATAGCTTTGCACAGTTTAAAGTTTTGAAAAAAAGCTTCTAGAATTTGAATCAAGTTATGGTAAACATGTGTAACCATGTTACAAATTAGTGTGGAAAACTATAAAGATGTACCCCTCTGTTATTGTTTGCAATATCTTCATTTCTACATTGGACTTAAAATCCATCGAATGCACCCGTCTTGTATCACAGTGTACTAAGATGCTAGTGACAGTTTTAGAAGCCCAACACAAACATGTTGTAGTATATGAACTTTAAAAACCACACTGGACCCTTTGGATATCTAACGAACTGGGGCCGATATGACTTCTAGTACTGTATTCGGTTTAATTGCACAGTCAGACTACATACATAAAGGTTTTGGGGGATATTCAAAGGAATTAGCACCATTAATCCCCTTATCTGGGATATTCAGCCACACTAACACAGTGCTGCTGAATATCTCTGTCAGTGCTGGTTAGCATTTGGGTGCACCGGGGGCATTGCCCATCGATAGCCGGGCAATGGTGATATTTATTTATTAGTATTTAGCTCCCGCCTTTCCAGTGGTAGCTCAAGACAAGTTGCATTTAGACATGCAGGTATTTCCCTCTCCCCAGGGGGCTTACAGTCTAAGTTTGTACCTGAGTTGCCCAAGGTCACAAGGAACTTCCCGGCAATTCAGGCATCCCAAATATTCAGTCCGATATGGTCCCAGCATTGAATATCCGGGTTTAAAGTTCAGCCACCGCCACCGACTATACCCCCTTCATCTGTGATATATAATTTTCAAAAGCAATTGTGCATTCATCATGGCAACGCACATATAAATGCCTTCGTTTATTTTTAAATTCGGTGACTTGTGCGGAGTAAATTTTGAAAGTCATATCTAGTTAACTTGGGGACAGACTTAAAGATCTCAATATGTATACTTTGGAGGAAAAGCGGGAGAGAGGAGATATGATAGAATATCTCTGTGGCATAAAAGCCTCTTTCATTTGAACGAAAGCTCTGCAATGAGGGGGAATAAGATGAAGGCAAAAGTTTATTTTACTTGATATACTGCCTATAACGGGTAGTAGCTAGGCGGTTAAGGGTTACATTCAGGTACTGTATGTATTTCCCTGTCCCCAAAAGGCTCAACATCTAAGGTCGTACATGAGGCAAAGGAGGGTTAGGGGGCTTGGACACAAGGAGCGCCAGTGGGACTGAATCCCCAATCCCTTCAGCCCGAGGCTACTCTTCCCCAGTGGGACTTGAACCCAGGTCCCTCTGGATGGAGGCTACTGCCCCATCCATTAGGCCATTGAGGAGTAATATGTGGAAATATTTCTTTATGGAAAGAGTGGAAGATGCATGGAACAGTCTACAGTGGAGGTAGTAGCGATGAGGACAGTATCTGAATTCAAGAAAGCATGGGACAAACACAGAAGATCTCTAAAGGAAAAAATGGGCTTTTAGTTGTGGTATGGAAGGGCGGACTAGATAGGTCATATGTCTTTTCCTGCCATCATGTTTCTATGTATCTTCACAAGTCTATTTTATACCTATTTTAAAAAGTCAAGTAGATACATACTTGGCTTTATAAACCCTAGCATAAGGGGTACAGAATGTGTCTTAATTAAAGGCACAATGACTTCTACCAGCCTTAAAGTGGTATAAATTACCATGCCTACTTTTTGCAAGGACACACGTAAATTATAGTAAACTGCTTAGACAAAGTGGAGCAGTTGAAGGGTGACTTGGGGCCTATGGGCAGTGATGGCAGTGCCACCCCCCTATGCTGAGCCTTTTATCCTGTGACTGGTGAGTGCCTGTCGACTTTATTAGCTGAGGTGCAGGAGACCTGGTCTGGGTTGGATCTGACCCCTATTAGGTATTTCAAAGGGGCTATGCTGCCCATGTTAGAGTGGCTGTGTGCACTGATTAATGTGTCACTGCTACAGGGCAGTGTTCCGAGGTGCCTTAAAGAAGTGGCGGTGACACCTGTGTTGAAAAAGGCAGGTGGAGACTTGCAGGACTGTAGCAATTTCTGCTCTGTTTCCAATTTCTGCCCAATTTCCTTCTCCAAAAACTGTTGGCTAAGTTGGTGGAGAAGGAAGTGGTGGTGCAAATTGGGAGGTACTTCAAGGATCATGCACTCCTGGATGTGAGTAAGGGAGGGTTTCGTGTGGGGAGTGGGGTAGACGCTGTTGGTGGCTATGCTTGATCGGGTCCATGTGCTGCTGGTGTCACTTGACTTACCAAAAGTGTTCGACCTGGTAAAGCCTGACTCCTACTGGAACGTTGTGGCATGGTGGCAAGATTTTCGAGCAGTTAGACTCATTTCTATCCGATAGATGCTTTAGGGAATGCGGGGTGCCACAGGGCTCCCCCTTATCCCCTTTTTTAATATTTATTTGCAGCCTTTGGGGACTCTGGTGCGTTCCTTCGGCATGTCTTTTTATGCATATGCTAATGATCTCCAAATTCTGGCTCCCCTGGATGGGGGTTTGGAGACATCAGTGGGGTGACTGAATGCTTGTCTAGAGCAGGTATATGTGTGACTGGGGGGTAGTGACCTGGTACTGAACGTTGATAAGACTGTGTGTCTATGTTTTAAGACAGCCGCTCGGTCAGATTTCAAATGGTTATCCGCCATCTTTGGCTGTGATATCCCATGGACGGAGAAATTTGCATTTCCTGGGTTAATACTAGAATGGAGCGGCAACGAGGGGAAAAGCAGATTGGTCAGGTGGTTCAGAGTGCCTTGTGGAAGCTTAGACGAGCTCATCAATTGAGGCCTTATTTGGATATTACGGTGTTGAGCTTGGTGGTACAGACTTTGGTGCACGGGGTGCTTGATTATTGTAGTTTTATATGTTGGGCTACCATATCGGGTGCAAAATGTGGCTGCATGGCTCTTGATGGGAGCAGGATGCTGGGAGAGTGCACGGCCCTCCCTTACTCAGCTGCATTGGCTGCCTGGGTGGGAGTGGGAGTTGTTCAAATTGCTGGTGATAGACTTCTGGGTGCTGTAGGATTTGTGTCCCGGCTATCTGCGAGTACTTTTGGACTGGTATCACCTACATCGGCCTTTGCGGTCAACTCAGGGTTGATTGCTTGAGCTGCCCAGCTTAGAGGTGGCCCACAAGATCTCCAGCGGTCAAAAGGCTTTCAGGATACTGGTGAGTGAGCGGTAGAATGCTCTTCCTTTTAAACTACGTGCGCCAGACCTCTCTGATGGCTTTGCGTAAGCTGCTGAAGACATGGTTGTTTTCTGGGGGCTGAAATGGACTGTTAATGTTGGGGTATGGGGGCCCCATCCTTTTTGATGATGTTAGAAAGCTGTTCTAAACTTTTGTAAGTAAATAAATAAATTATATGCAGTATATAAATATGATATTTTATAATCAACGCACACACTTACACGCTTTGTCTACGCTCTGGCAAACTCCACCCATGTGCACACCCACAGTAAAGGTACATGTGATTCAAACAATGTGCATAAGTGGCCAGTTACGTATGTAAATGACTAAAATACCAATATTTAGGCATGCTGTTAGTGCTTAAAAATAGGCAGCTCCTTATAAAATTACTTTAATGCCAGACATATAACCTATTATACATTCAGCATTATACACAGAGTGAAAGGGGCATGTTTGAGCATCCCAGGGGTGGTACTCGCTATGGGGCATGTTTCTTACAGTGTGCTATTGTATTGCACCTCAAGTCCCAAACATTAATGCAGGAAGTGAAGTAGACCCACACTAACTGTTGAGAGGTGCCTGGCATGTCCCCATGTGGTCACTGTAGAGAGACTCTCCTCAACATGCTAAACTGCAAATTCACTCAATGCGGGTGCACTGACTATCGGCCACTGCTGTGACAGTACCTGCACCCACACTAGTGGCAGCATGTACCAATGGCACCTGTGCTCACTGCGATGTGCCCTCAGTACCCCTACTCCTTTGCTAACCCACCCATTCACCTCACTATCACACTAAGCCGTTCGCATGGGGTTTTACCACACTGCTTCATGGTGACATTTACTGTTGGTGAAGGCATGGATCTTGAAGGACTTCAAAGATAAGTTCTGCTTTATGTTTTTTCATTGACTTATTTAGTTAAAGGAGCCCTTACAGCGAGGGTGTGTGTTTGTCATGTCCACTCTCTTTTGAATGTGGCTCCGACAAAAACAAGTTTTTTCTGGTTACATATTCACCCTATGGACATACATATTGGAATCTTTTTGCTCATCGCATGGTGACATTTAGCATAGCATGATTACCCTGTAGTAAACCCCGCGATCACCATTTCTGCATTTAAGTAAACATGCCCCTATATGCATAAATTATACGTATATGTGCTATGTATAGCTTATATCTTTGGTTTGACACAGAAAAAGCAGATACAAACTGGGCAACTGGGCCAAAAGTATAAGCTGTACAACATATAAGAATCATTATATGATGCTGTCATATACGCCTCACCCATAGAAGTATATGCCATACTGGGTCAGACCAAGGTCCATCAAGCCCAGTATCCTGTTTCCAACAGTAGCCAATTTAGGTCACAAGTACCTAGCATTCCCCAAAAGACACAGGTTCCACGATGCTTGTACTGGGGCAAGCAGTGGATTACCCGGGTTCCTTTTAATAATGGTTTATGGAACTCTGCTCTTATATATAAGCTATACATATAGCAGAATGTCTACATATACCTGTATATTCAACGGCAGTCACTGTGGGGGCGGGGGGGGTGTCATAGTATTTATTTTTTTTATTTTAATTTGAATTTTATTGTAGAAGAAAAAGGGTTTGTTCACAACTTCCACGTCTTAAAACAGCCATTCGGACATGCAATCACAAAGATGTCCCCAAAGCCATTTTAGAAAGTCGGGTATATTCCATGTCCCAAGAACAATCACATCCATCTGACTTTTTTTCTATTTTATCCCATTCTTTGCTTTTTTACTCAGCTAAAAATACCCCTCCGTAAAATTCCTATTATAAAAGATTGGAGTTTAACTTCCTGCAGTTCATAAAACTCTTTTGCGTTTCTCACAGTGTGACAATCAGACATGTCATTTGTGAGTCGACCACAGTGCAGATTGCATGTAAAACCCTTTGGTCTATTGCTCAGAGCTTGAAATCTATAGTCTTTTTGGTTTCTCATAATGCACTGAGACTAATTTATGATCATGGGGATCAGTATGCAGAAAGTTAATGTTTGACTGGGCATCTTGATATTATTGCACTATTTTAAGGTTCATAATTGATAAACTCAACCTTACATACAGCTTTAAAATGTTTGGGAAGTGATAGAACAAAACAAAATAGAACAAAAATGCATTGAAACAAACCTGCAAATGAAATGACATTTTTCTGCCTGCAGACCCCTATTCTTATTTTGTCTGATATTATTCCCTTCCTACTTAAAAAGAGTATCATAATTTTGCAGGATTGGCCTTTTTTTTTTATCCTCAGCTTTTTGGTGACCTTGCTGGCAGCAGTGTAGTTTACTGGTTTCATTTCAGCAACTCAGCTTAGTGATTAATTGACCATTTGGGAGCTTGCCATTGGCTTTAAATATGCCCTGGCTGCAATATTTAGTTGTTAGATAGGCAGATGCCTACAAAATGTGCTTAGATTCAATTTGAAGTGGTTAATACCAACTAAATTGTTGCAGCTGCAAAGCAGGAGATAAAAACAGATTTGAGAGAAACACTAAGAATGCTGTTTCCCAGTATAAACTGTACTGGTTTCCTTCCTGTTTCTCTCTGGGCTTGGGCTTTTAATTTTTGTCCCTGGGCCCCACCCTCTAAGTCAAGTTCCCCAGGGATATTTCTTGTCCCATAAGGAGACTCAGGGATTTCTCCCATATACTCACAGGATCCTACCACATTAATATGATATTTTTAGATATATTCAAGATGTGTTTCTTTTAGATATCTTAGGCTTCCATGTCTAGTGTCACGATCTTTACAGTTTTCCTGGTCATGCTGCACCTTAGTAAATGGAGCCAACGTTTCAGCCTGACTGAAATGTCAGTTCCACTATCTAAGAAGTGGCATCACTCATAAAACTCCAAATATCAGAATTAATGTTTTTATCCTGTTCTAAATGAAAAAGCTGTGCACTTAGGGGCATATTAGCTAATGTGCACAAACCATTAGCGCAGGGTTTGCCATGTGTGAAGCGCACCATGCTGTTAGCATGGGCTCCATGGTAAAAATAGTGCTCAAACTGGGTAGTGCATGATTGGGTGGGCTTTGGACATAACGTGGGCATTGATGGAGCCTCAGGGTCAGCACGAGTGTTTTGGGCATGTGCTGACTGTGAATGTGGCCATTAGTGTGGGTGTGGTTAACGCTTCCTCAGGTGGTTTTAAGTGTGCCTGCATGCTGGTTACATGATGGGGCACATTAGCAATGTGCTAATAGGAGAGGGATGGGAGCATATGTTCCTGCTAACTGGATAAGAGAGAGCCAGTAAAATACTCAACGGCACTATCTGTGTAGTGCCCCGACCCTTCCTTCTGACTGTCACAGCACTAACCAGATAGTGCTGAGGTACTCCGGGGGCGAAGTTTGAGATTTTCCCATTAGTGAAAATATTCAATCTTCTAACCAGATAACTAACCACATAAATTTAAGGCAAACAAAAAGCAGTCCTAACTTTATGTGGTTTTCTATCCAGTTGGTGGGCTGAAACTCGCTGCTTTCCAGATAATGGTGCTGGTCTCCGCTGAATCCGGATATTTGATACCATCCACTGGGTACCATTGAGAATATCCAGATTTAATTTAGCCATGGTGGCTGGCATTTTACAAAAATGTTGGCCACCATGGTTGAATATTGACCCCTATATTTATAGCAAGCATTCAAAAACTGATGCAGCGGATGAAAACATGGCCCACTGATTAAATTCTGCATAGGGTAAATACATAAAAGTGCAATTTCTACCTCTCTATGATTCGGTTTACAGGGTATCAGATACCAAAGCTCCCTAGTCTGAGACACCATGAGCAAATTTTCATTAGACCATGCTGAGTCCTAAATAAATAGTAACCTGCACGATCAGGGCAAAAACGGAACTGAAGCTTATGGCGATAGAGAAGATTCCTCCATCAGCTTGACAAATTGCCTATGAGGTGCATGTTTTGATGTGAGATCATTAATGACTCAAATTGACTCATTCAACAGCTCCTTGATAACCACTGAAATCTCAGAGCAAAAATAAGCATGAACTGAAAATCTATCACCTAGGGAGATCCCTCCATCTCTGTCTGAAGTAAATCATGAAGAAAGGAACAAAAAATAGGCTGTCTTTTCAATGTGGTAACTTCGTGCTCCATTTAATTCCTCTTCTCCCACCATCACAATCCTTCCCTTCCTCATTGCTCCTCTTTTTCATTAAAAATAAATTAGATTTCCCACAGAGCGATAGCTGGTAGATTCAAAAGAATAAAAACTCATAGCGCTATTAACCTCTAGAGTGTTATAAGATGGTCCCCATGTGGCCAGTAAAGGAGATGTTCATATTATCTGCTTCTAAAAGTGTACTCTGTGTATAATACAGTAACGCAAACAGCAAGCACTGACAAATGGAACAGCCTTGAACGTAATCGAATGTGCACTCATAAATCTTCAGGCTGTTAATGTGACCTGACAGTTTATTTTTATCAGCAAAATCTTTCTCACGGCTACTTTTTATTTGCTTGGTTCTCCTTAATTTATACACATATGGGCAATTAATTTTGTAAGTGATTTGAGCTTGCAGAAACGTGTTCTTGCGTGTTCAAGTAGGTTATTCTAGAATTCCACAAGGCACATGCACACAAAAGTAGGTGCCCTGAAAAACAGTGAGGCCGATATTTGGAGAGTTTATGCTCCTAATTTTGAGACTTAGGCTTCTAAGTTGGCCTTTTTTGGAAATTCACTGGTCACCTTTTTCTAATATTGGGCCCAGAGTATTGGAGGGTAGCTATTTAATTGGCTCCCCTTTGAGCATGTATTTTTGCAAAATACGCCATTCGCATATGCAAGTAGCCAAATCATTGCTTATATTTTTAAGCAGCATGATTACATGAGCAAAAGGCACGAGTGATGCTGCTGCTTATATACATTACTATTTGTAAAAATAGATTCTAGTATGTATCATGCCAAATGCACACACCTTTCCATGGCATGGCATATATTTTATAAAAGGCTCTTCATTCAGTGATCCTTTTATAGAGCAGTATCACAGTTTTGTATGCATGATCCTAAACATCCATTTTCAGACCTCAAAATCCTATATAAAATTGGGCTGAGTATTTCCTATATCACAGCAAAATACAATACCCTTAGCGTATAATTTTATAAGGCAATTTTCATGTGTAAAATATATTTAACATGAGGCAGAGGGCTCTCATAAAATTGTGTATAGGGATACATGCAAAAATATGTGTGTAGGTGTTCCTGGAGGCATAGTTTCGGCAGGGCTAGGGTGAAATTTGTATGTATTTTATAAAATATGTGCATATGCACGTGGAGGGTAGTTTTATAATAGAACACCATGGGTAAGTGCCTACAGGCGTGTCTGTATAGATGCTATTTTATAAAGACTAGTATATGCCTTGAATGTGGGCAATGATCACTTACATCTGTTTGCGAGAAGCCATACAGGAAATGTTTGTGAGTACTTGGCACACATGCATGCGTAGATTGAGGTATTTTGTAATCATGTGGTGCAATAACTTATACCTGCTTGTGAACAGGCATAAATGTTTGTGCATACTTGAAAAATGCACATATATTTAGGCATGTTTCACTTAGACGTAGCGCCTGTTGTTGAGGGTTCAGGTGGTTAGGCAAATTTTGTCTGTCTGTATGCATGTTTGTTTGTTCGGCATGGATACCATATTATAAAATTATCCCCTAATGGGATCATATTCAAAGATACATTCGCTGAAGTTCGTAAATATATAATTTCCAAAATGTATGTAGATACAATAACTGACCCACCTGCTGACCTCTCTTAGGACTTACTTAAGAGGATCTCCAGTAGCCTACTGAATTGGGCAGGAGTGGTCAACCTCTATTCCTACCCTATTGTCGCCGGTGTTCAAAATTGTGGCTATGATCCCTAAGCAATAGTCTCACAGTACTACTGCTAGAGGTCCGTTTTCCAAATAAGGATAGTACAGATGTTTACAATTTTTCTTTTTTGTAGAAACATAGAAACATGATGACAGAAAAAGACCACATGGCCTATCTAGTCTCTCCTTCCATATCAACAACTACAACAGTCCACTTTTTACCTTTAGAGATCCTCTGTGTTGGTACCATGCTTTTTTGAATTCAGTTACTGTCCTCATCTCTACCACCTCCACTGGGAGACTATTCCATGGATCCACTACTCTTTCCATAAAGAAATATTTCCGCATATCACTCCTGAATCTATCTCCCTTCACCCTCATCCCATGTCCCCTCGTAGCAGAACTTGCTTTCAATTGAAAGAGGCTCTCTCCCTCAACATTTATGCCACGGAGGTATTTAAACATCTCAATCATATCACCTCTATCCCGCCTTTCCTCTAAGGTGTACATATTAAGATCCTTAAGTCTGTCCTCATATGCTTTATAATGAAGCCCACTAATCATTTTAGTAGCCACCCTCTGCACCGACTCCATCCTGTACACATCCGTTTGAAGGTGCGGTCTCCAGAATTGCACACTATACTCCAAATGAGGTCGCACCAAAGACTTATACAGAGGCATTATCACCTCCTTTTTTCTGCTAGCCATTCCTCTCCGTCTGCACCCAAGCATCCTTCTAGCTTTTGCCGTCGCCTTTTCTACCTGTTTAGCTACTTTAAGATCATCAGACACAACCACGCCTAGGTCCCGCTCTTCTTTAGTGGAGAAAAGTACTTCACCTCCTATACTGTATTGCTCCCTTGGATTGCTGCAGCCCAAATGCATGACCTTACATTTTTTTAACATTAAATCCCAGCTGCCAAATTCTAGACCATTCTTCAAGCTTAGATAGATCCCACCTCATGTTATCTACACCTTCCTGAGTGTCTACTCTATTGCAGATTTTGGTATCATCTGCAAAGAGGCAAACCTTACCCGACAGCCCTTCCGCTATATCACTAACAAAGATGTTAAAAAGAATCAGACCAAGGACAGATCCCTGGGGCACACCACTGGTAACATCCTTCTCCTCAGAGTGAGCTCCATTTACTTGTACTCTTTGTCGCCTCCCACCCAACCAATTTCTAACCCAAGCAGTAACTTTAGGGTCCATCCCTAGGGTGCTCAGTTTGTTTATAAGTCGCCTGTGAGGAACAGTGTCAAAGGCTTTACTGAAATCTAAATACACCACATCTAGAGCTCTCCCTCGGTCCAACTCCCTGGTCACCCAGTCAAAGAAATCAATCAAATTTGTCTGACAAGATCTGCCTCTGGTGAATCCATGCTGCCTCGGATCCTGTAATCCGCTGGACTCCAGAAACCTCACTATTTTCTCTTTCAGCAGCGTTTCCAATAATTTACTCACCACCAAAGTTAAACTAACCGGCCTGTAGTTTTCAACCACATCCTTACTTCCGCTTTTGTGTAAAGGCACCACATGAGCCTCTCTCCAGTCCTTTGGCACCACTCCCGACTCCAACGAGGCATTGAAAAGGTCAGTCAGTGGAGTTGCTAGAATGTCCCCAAGTTCCCTCAGTATTCTAGGGTGTATCCCATCCAGTCCCATCGCTTTGTCTACTTTAAGTTGAGCTAGTTTCTCACGAACACAGTCTTCTGAAAATTGTTCAAGATGTCCCTCGCTTCTGTTCCTATTTGTGGGTGTTTTCTGAGGTCCTGCTCCTGGTTCTTCATCTGTGAACACAGAACAAAAAATATTGTTAAGCAATTCTACTTTATCCTTATCAGCTTCTACATATTCCCCCCCTGCACCCTTGAGTCTGACAATACCACTTTTGCCCTTCCTCTTCTCACTAATATATCTGAAAAATGTCTTATCCCCCCATTTTATTGCATAGGCTATTTCCTCCTCCTTTTGAATTTTTGCCTTCTTGACTACTTTGCTAGCTTCTCTAAGTATTTCCAAATACAGATGCCTGTCTTCCTCTCTCTGTGATCTCTTGTATTTCATTAAGGCCTCCCTCTTTTTCTTCACTTTTTCAGCTACTTCCTTCGAAAACCATAGCGGTCTCCTTTTCCTTTTGCCTTTATTTACCATTTTAACAAAAAGGTTGTTTGCCCTTAAAATACCCCCTTTCAGTTTTGCCCACTGTTTTTCTACATCCCCCAGCTGTTCCCATCCCACTAACGACTCCCTGAGGTATTGGCCCATCTTCGCAAAGTTAGTCTTCCTAAAGTCTATGGGGCTTGTTTACAAAGCCGCGGTAGCGGTTCATGATCGTTATCGGAGCCGCAGCCCCATTGATTTCAATGGGGCCGCGGCTGCGATAACGATCGCGAACCGCTACCGTGGCTTTGTAAACAAGCCCCTAAGATC
The DNA here is from genome assembly GCA_033557465.1 of Ichthyophis bannanicus. NCBI lineage: Eukaryota > Metazoa > Chordata > Amphibia > Gymnophiona > Ichthyophiidae > Ichthyophis > Ichthyophis bannanicus. The sequence continues at coordinate 861,650,535 of CM066034.1, forward strand.
CTCACCTTGGAATGGATTCTAACAGCCCTAGTCCTAATACTGAACCACACCATCTGGTGATCACTGGATGCAAAATGATCTCCCACTACAACATCAGAAACACTTTCACCATTGGTAAGCACCAAGTCCAGTATGGCCCCTTCACATGTGGAGTCTGTTACCAATTGCCTGAATAGTTCTCCCTGTAGAGAATCTAGGATCTCCTTACTTCTAGATGATACTGCAGCAGGAATGTGCCAATCAACATCTGGCATATTGAAATCTCCTATCAGTAGCACTTCCCCTTTCCTAGCAATGCTGCATATGTCATCAATTAACTCTCTGTCCACCTCTTCCTCTTGTGAGGGAGGTCTGTATATCACACCAATGCAAATAGATTTCTCTTTCCCTCTTTCTAGTTTAACCCACAATGCCTCCTCTCTCCCTTTTAAGCTCTGTAATTCCAAAGCTTTAATAGTAGTTTTTACATATAGTGCCACTCCTCCTCCCCTTCTTCCTACCCTGTCCTTTCTGAATAAAGTATAGCCAGGTATAGTTACATCCCAGTCATGGTTTTCTGTGAACCATCTTTCTGTAACTGCCACTAAATCCAAGTCAGCCACTCCCACCAAAGCTTCAACATCAGGGATCTTATTTCCCATGCTACGGGCATTTATACACACTGCTTTCCATATGTTACCCCTGTTACCCATTTCCGTAAAGGTATTTAATGTATCACCTACCTGGGGGCTTTCACTTACCTGGGGGCTTTCTTCATCTATTCCCAATGAATCTAGTTTAAAGCCCTCTTCAGTAGATTAGCCAGTCTACTACCGAAGATGCGTTGACCTTTCTTGGACAGATGGATGCCATCTCTGCTCTGTAACCCTTGGAACAGCATCCCATGGTCTAGGAAACCAAAACGCTCTCGATGACACCATCCACGCAGCCATGCATTCATCTCCAGGATGCGAGCCTCTCTGCCTTGGCCTTTACCCTCAACAGGGAGGATTGAAGAGAACACCACCTGTGCACCTATCTGCTTCACCCTCTGTCCCAGAGCCATGAAGTCACTTTTGATACGTTCCGAGGTATACCTGGCAGTATCATTTGTTCCAACATGGATTAGCAACATTGGGTAATAGTCAGTGGGCTTGATGAGTCTCGGCAAACTCTCCGTAACATCTTGGATTTTGGCACCAGGCAGACAGCATACCTCTCTGGACATCAAGTCTGGTCAGCAGATGGATGCCTCAGTACCCCTCAGAAGAGCGTCACCAACCACCACTACCATTCGTTTCCTTCTGGTCACTGATTCTGCAACTTTGGGGTACTTGAACTCTGGTTCTTCCCTTTCCAGGGATGCTTTCACCACCTCCACTTCCAGGGCTGCATAATGGTTCTTCAGTTCAAGGGCTGGAGAAGTTGGATTGGTGATTTTGCAGGCCCTGGTGACTTGTGTCCAACCATCGACATTCTGTTGGCACCCATCTTCTCCTGTGCTGGAGAGCTTGGTTGCTGCAAGAAGAATCTCATCAATGTACTTCTCACTGTCTTGAATGCTCCTCAGCCTCGCCACCTCCTCTCTGAGTTCCTCCACTTGTTTCCTCAGAGCTTCAGCATGCAGGCATACTGCACATGGAACTGGTCCTTCAACTGGCATTAGGACCTCTGTCTGGACCGAGGCAGAAGCTGTAACGGGGGCAACAGCTTTAGCAATATGATTTTTCCCAGCCATTGTTCTGTTCGTGGAGCTTAGGTATCTGTTAAAGCAAAAGAGAGAGATCTACCAAGTACCAGCCGGTTTCCCAGCTGTCCTTTCAGAGAAAAAGCAGTTAAATCTCTTTAATTATATTCAAAATGTGCTGGTCCAATTCTCTGTGATTTGTTAAAGGGGGAGGTGCCCTATAAAGCAAGACTGCTCACTAGGGGTGGGTGGGAGTCGGGGTGGGTAGGGAGGGAACTAACACCTGATTAGGTGTTAACAGTTTCTAAACCTGAGGAGGTTACTAGAGTTCAGCAACCTACTGTGCTCAAGGAAAGTTCCCCTAAAGCACCGAAAAGAAAGTAACCTTGCTTTAAAAAAATATACAAAAAACCCTCTTAAGAGCTCCCAGTCAGAGAGCTAGCAATGTAATATAATAAAAACAAACAAACAAACCCTCAAATCCTTACTGTTTGTTGATCTGTAGAGCCCTGGTTAGGAAAGCCTCAACAGGGCAGGGCACTGGAGCCTTTTATGCAGGCCTCAGCTGCACTCAGGAAATCAGGCCCACTAACTCCTGATTAGGTGTTAGCAGTTTCTAAACCTGAGGAGGTTACTAGAGTTCAGCAACCTACTGTGCTCAAGGAAAGTTCCCCTAAAGCACCAAAAAGAAAAGTAACCTTGCTTTAAAAAATATACAAAAAACCCTTTTAAGAGCTCCCAGTCAGAGAGCTAGCAATGTAATATAATAAAAACAAACAAATAAACAAACCCTCAAATCCTTACTGTTTGTTGATCTGTAGAGCCTACTGAATTGGGCAGGAGTGGTCAACCTCTATTCCTACCCTATTGTCGCCGGTGTTCAAAATTGTGGCTATGATCCCTAAGCAATAGTCTCACAGTACTACTGCTAGAGGTCCGTTTTCCAAATAAGGATAGTACAGATGTTTAAAATGTTTCTTTTTTGTAGATCCTCTTGGCTGATTTGGGTCAGCAATAGGATCACAGCATCTCACCCTAGTCTTCTTTAATAACTTTAGACCATAAAAAGAAGGAAAGGGAAGTGGTTAAACCATTTGTGTTTAATTGAGACTATTCTTGCTTTAGTGTGGCTGAAAACAGATTCCACCTGGATACTTACTGTAGTTATACACAAATACCAAGTGATCTTAAAGTAAGATGTGAATCAGCTGGGCACTATAGCATCAAGTGAAAATGACTCTTAAAGCACAGCATTTAATTGTATATTAATTTCTTCTAACATGCTGATAGATTTTTTTCATCAAATATTTATTAATTTAAGCAACTTGCTCATAAAAGGAAGAATGCTAGATTACTTAATTTTAGAAAAAATACTTCTAAAATGTCATACTTAGCAACAATAAAATTAAATCCGTGTTCTAAAAATGTGATGAAATTAGCATTATTTTGCCACATGTGGTACACTGGCCTTCGGTTGTTGATGTTCAATCTAAGCTGGACATATAGACCACACACTTGCTGAAAGAGCTGCTTTAAAAGTAGCACAACCCTTTGACCACGGGCACTCTCTCATGTTAAGCAGTTCTCTCCAAAAACATAAATAAGGACCTTTAAGAAATGACCACCCTTTCCCTTCTGCTCAAGAAAGAAAATGCCCCAATTCCCTTCTTACCCTCTTCTGTTCCTTCTGGCATAACAAATGACCTTGATTCCTAAACACCGTGCAAAGTTTGACATGATTGGATTTCATGGATACACAATGAGAGACATGAGGCCTTATTCACTAAGCTTTTTTTTTTCCTTTAGACAAAGAATGAACAACAAACCTTAATGAATCAGTTCCTTTTTGCATTGTGATTTTTTTGAATCCTTCAAATGAGTTTCTATAGCTTTAATTGTCAAATTCCTGATGAAAAAAAACCTTGGCAGTTAAGAAAGGGTGTCCAAGTACAATCTGGGACATCCAAAGAAAAGAAATGCCAGAGATGTCTGTATCTCAGCCTGATTATAGAAACAGAGATGTCCCCGACGTGAATGCTCATGCTGGCACCCACACAGATCTCCCTGCTACAAAAATGTGGGATGGGGACGTCTATCGCATGCTAGTTTGCATATGGGAATGTTCATCATGTGGCAAAAATGAAAACAAGAGCTCTCATTCCCCACCAGTATTCATTCTTAACATGGAAGATATAGGGGATATGTGTGTACCTCCATATCCATACCCTCCTGATGTTTGGCTGGTAAAAACACTTTTCCAATGCCAATTCATGCCTGCAGCAGGTATAAACTTTACTGTTACTGTTTAAGAATGTATAACAATCCTGCTTTTCTGCTGAACGGTATGTTAACCCCTGATGCAAACACAGTTACCAAAGCTTGGCCAAGTCAGGTCTTCAATAATGTATGTTAACAGAAGACCTTTTTGTGTGGCCATGGGGAGGAAGGTGGGGGCTGGATGGGAGCTGATATGGGGCAAAGTTGGGGGCTGAAAAGGAGCTGATAGAAGGTGGAAGGAGGGGACTGGAAGGGAGCTGACACTTGGGGGTGGGACTGGTAGGTGGCTGGGTAATGGGGGGTTTGGAAGGGAAGGAAGCACATGGAGATGGCACTGGAAGGGGGATGGACAGAGGGTAGATGACTGGAAGGGAGCTGACACTTAGGGATGGGACTGGAAGGTGGCTGGGTAATGGGGGAGGCTGGAAGAGAGGGGTCACTGGGACTGAAAGGGGGAAGACATGTGGGGATGACACTGAAAGGGGGATAGACAGAGAGGGTAGGGTGACTGGAAGGGGGCTGACACGGAGGTGGCACTGGGAGTGGAAGTGAGTTGATACCTGGGATGGTATTTGGAGTAGAAGGGGCTGGACCGTGGGGAAGGAGGGGGACTGGAAAGGAATGGACACCACAGACAGTCCTGGAAACGTATGGGTGTTGGTAATGGGAGAGGTATGGGAAGGTAATGGGAGAGGAGGACTGGTGAGGGGGCTGATACCAGGGAGGGTTACTAGGACTGGAAATAGACTGATGTAAGGAAGTGAAGAAAACAAAAGAAGAGATAAGAAATGGCAGATAGACTATAGACCATAGAAAGAGAGCTAAGAGAAGACAGGAAAGCAGAAGCCTCAGATCGGGACCAGCATGATCAGAGAATAAAATGGTCGGACAACAAAGACAGAAAATATAATTTTATTTTCAATTTAGTGACTGGACTTTGTGCTATCTTTATATTTTGCACAGTATGGGGAACTGTTATATATCTGATATTGCACTGCATGTGGAGTCTGGCTTCTTGGAGTTTCAGTTTAATTTTTGTCTATATATTTCTCTTTTTGTTTTGTACTCATTTATTGATGAAGGCCTGTCTGTATTTTGTGTGTGTGTACAATCAAAGCTGGGAATTCTGTTACTCTTTAAGCATATATAACAATCTTGCTTGTTCTGCTGAACGGTATGTTATCCCCTGATGCAAACATAGTTACCGAAGCTTGGCCAAGTCAGGTCTTCAATAATGTACGTTAACAGAAGACCTTTTTGTGTGGCCATGGTCTCTCTGATCTTTCCTTTGTCATTTAGCAATTTAAACAGCCCAGTATTATCTCTATATTTTTTGTAAATACACACTTAGCCTAGTTATGCATTTGCTAATTGCCTTTGAATAGGGCATAATTATCCATTCATATGGGCCACTCCCAGATTCACCAATACAACTGACTCATCAGATGCAGAGCAGAAGTAGAGTTTTCACTTTACAACTCAACATACAAAAAAGATTCCATTCAAATTCTGGTCTAACATCAGTGACAACACTATTAACTCCCTCCACTGCCAAACATTGTGTGTCATAACACAAAACCCTGCAAATGGATACTAAACACTAAAACCAAGTCAAAGTACTCAATCTGCACCAACCCTACCTATGAAAAATTAGCACTGCAAATATTCTAGAACACCAGTAACCTTCAGTTGGAAAAAGAGAACAAGCTGAACTACAATAGATTCCTACACAAAACCAACATGTTAACTGAATTCCTTGCCTTGGCTGCGCATGGAAAACACAGACCATCACCTAATAAAGAATAAAACTACAAATTAGAAAAAAATATGCAGACAAAAATTGAAATAGAAAACCCCAAAACCTAGACTGAGTTATATAACAGTGAAGAAAGAAACAAAAATACATTTCCTTCTCTGCCGAACTATAAGAAATGCACATTTTCAAAAGTGACATTTCATTTACTTTTTCTTAACTATAGATTCATTCTGTTCCTCCCTCTTCCCTCTTCCACCTTCAATCTTCCTCTTTTCACCTTTCACCTTCTTACCAGCTTTCCATTTTCCAACCTTACTTCCCTAGTCCTTCCATTACCCATCTGTTTCATTCTTATGCCAGCCTCCTATGTCCTCATCTTTCACCCACTTTCTAGTCCATATTTCTTCCTTCTGTATGTTCCTCCTTCCCAGCCTGATCTACCGCCTTTTGCCTCTCTTTCCCTAATCAACCACAGCTCATTCCCTGGCACATATCCTCTCTCCACCTCCGGGCCCTTTCTTATGTCTTCTCCCCAATCCAGGTTTCCATTTCCACTTTCGCCTCCCCCATTTCTATTCTCTCTCACCACCTTCAAGGAAGACCTGGCCCTTTCTGTGGCTCCCACCCACTCCATAGCCCTCTGTCCTTTTCAACAATCCCAAATCCCTCCCCAAACCTTTCAGGGCCCTTCAAACTTTCTCACAGACCTACTGATACCTCTCACCCAATCACCTTTTTTCCCACTGGTGACTAATTTTTGGTCAATTTCTTAGTCACCAGATTTCCAAATATCCCTCTTGGTAACCCCAAGTCCCCACTCTTCCACCAAACTCACTCCCTGAGTCCTCACTAATAATTCCACCCAAACCCTGAGTCACCACTTACATGCCCAATACCCAGTAAATGCTAAGGGTCTGTTTTCTTACCCAATCTTAAGTTCTCCACCTAAGAACAAATCCCTGTTCTCCCACATCATCATGTCCCCAGTGCCCATCCATCTACGTCATTCTCCAATACACATTAACCTTTCCTTTCCTCCTCCTTACTGCAATATCTGATCTTATATCCCTCCCTCTCAACTTTCACTTGATTATGAGTTTGTTTCTTCCCCCAACCCCCACAATATCTGTTCTTTCTCTTCTCACTCCCCAGTATCTCCTTTTTCACACCCTGACCCCAGCATTTGCCAGCATTAGCCTCCTTTCAGTACCAGACCCCCCAGCACTAAAGTTAGCCCCTTAATAGCACCAGTCCCCTTCAGCATAAGCCTATTTCCAGTCCCCCCCAGCCTCAGTATCAGCCCATTCCTAGTCCCCAGTCTCCCTTCAAATCTCAGTAACAACCCATTACCCATTTCCAGCCCTAGTCCCCTCCCCAAACCCCATTATCATCCCATTTCCAGTCAAAGCCCACCTCTCAACATTAGTCCTCCTTCAGTCCCAGTCCTCTCCATTCTCCACCTATTCCAGTGCCCCAGCCCCTTCTTCACCTTACATCAGCCCCTAGTCCAAGTTTCCCCCCATCAGCTAACTCCTCTCTTCCTCTTCTTCTTGCTGCAACTACTGCAGGAACATTTTTGTTTGCTCCCACGGCTCTGCTGCACTGAAGCAGCCTGGCCTATGACATTTTTATTAAAGCATTTCCTCTGTGTGTGAGTGTGTGTGTTTTGTTTGGGGAGGTGGTAATCGGGGGGTTGTGTCTTGCATAGGGACTTGCCATTGGGTGGGATGGTCTGTTGGATTTCAGAGCTATAACAGTTGTATATTTTTTTAAAGCACATAGCGCCACCTCTTGAGATGGCATTAAGTGTATTCACCCTATCAGCAGCCCTAACAGCGTACGGTAAAATACTATGTCCTAGCTGTCAGTGCTGGCCATGTCCCATCTCAACTCTTAACCCATTCTGATCCTGCCCCAACCCACAGTAAGCTGTTAGCATAGGATTTTACCATACGGCAAGTTTTTACCGTCTAGCTGTTTTAAAACCCCGCTAACTACTTACCACACTTTACTAAACATCTTCCTAAATTTTTGAAGATGCACTAATAAACCAAATGTGCAGTAATGACTGTACAATCCTACCACTTAGAAATGTAAAATCAAAAGCCACCCAAATAGGTTTTAGACAATTCCTTTCTAATGAACTAGCTTTGTATATTTGGATAACTTTTGAGATATAGTTACAAATATATTATATTGAATCAAAAAGGTATAACCCATAACGTATTTGTTGACCTTTTTTTCTACATTTTTGTATCGTGCAGTATGTGTTCTGAACGTATGAAATAGGTATGTGCACTTGTTTGCCTGCAGTCAATTAGGATGTCTTAAAAACTTTTATGCACACACAATCAATTCACTGTGAACATAAGAACATAAGATATGCCATACTGGGTCAGACCAAGGTCTATCAAGCCCAGTATCCTGTTTCCAACAGTGGCCAATCTAGGTCATACGTACCTAACAGTTTCCCCAAAAGACACAGGTTCCACAATGCTTGTACTTGGTCAAGCATTGATATCCTGGGTCCCTTCTTAATAATGGTTTATGGAGCTTTCCTCCAGGAACTTGTCCAAACCTTTTTTAAACCCAGCTACACTAACAGCCTCTACTACATCCTCCGGTAACAAATTCCAGAGTTTGATTACACGTTGAGTGAAAAAATATTTTCTTTTATTAGTCTTAAATAGTTTACCCTGTAGCTTCATTGCATGTCCCCTAGTCTTTCTATATTCTGATAATGTAAATAATCAATCTATGTTTACCCGTTCCACTCCATTCATTAATTTATAGACTTCTATCATATCTCCCCTCAGCCGTCTCTTTTCCAGGTTAAAGAGCCCTAACCTTTTTAACCTGGAAAAGAGACGGCTGAGGGGAGATATGATAGAAATCTATAAATTAATGAACGGAGTGGAATGGGTAAACGGGTAACCTACAAATAAATACAATCAATTCACATATATTGAAAAGTTCTAACAGAGATCCAAGATGGCGCTTTGAGAATGCCTGCGGATAGACATATCTGTTAGCGTTTCTGGTTTTCTGTTTTGAGGACTCCTTGGCCCCTGCTATGGAGAGGAGGCTATGGAAAGGAAGGCTTTTGCTTCTGGAGGGTGCCTCTTCTGCGACCTCATGGCAGATGATGTTGGAGGCTTTTGGCATTCTTCCCGCATCTCCGGTTTCAATCCCTCTGGCTATACTTGGGGAGCTTTTCTTGAGCAGCAGTAATGGGACTTCATTGAGCCCTATAGCACAGATGCCTCCTAATCCCAGATGTATTTCACCGACTGGCGCTCTGGGTCTCCTGTGATCCCACAAGGCAAGTTTGGGGATTCTACCAGAGGTGCTCCAGTTGTTGCTTCATCCCTCTGGAAGTGAAGTGCTGCCCTGGAGAGGTCTGTGGAGTCCATCGTTCAAGAATGGGGAGAGACGACGCTTTACGGTGTTATTGAGGAGGTACAAAGACCTAAGGCGGTGACATTGGAGTCACTGTGGACTGTGAGTCGGGGATTTAATTACTCCCTTCAAAGCTTTTTGTGTCGCGTTTTGGGGGACATTTAATGTAGTTTCTCAGGCTATACTCAATCAATCCAAGGCAATTGATGTACTAGCTGGAAGAATCGATACTTTTGAGACTACAGTGGCTAATCAACAGGCTGTGAGTAATATGGTGGTGAAGGACTGCACAATGGGAGACAAAGGAAGAGGGTCATTTCCACAAGAGTCCAAAGCCAAGTAAAGAGTGGAGAAGATAAGCCACGGCACACTGGAATGAGCTATAAATCAGTGTGGCCATGGGTTTGTTTTTTCCACTATTTGCTTGGCGAAGGACTGCACAAGAGCAGCCCGTTGGATGGAATATCTGGAAAGTCGGGCGCAATAACCTGCGCCTGCTGAAATTCTTGAAGTCCCCTCTTGTTTCACCTATTGAAATGACCAAGAAATATCTTATTTGAGGTTCTTGGGTGGATTCTGGGAACTTCCCTCCTTTGGTGAGGGCCCAGTATCTACCATCAGGTGGGGTTGTCTCCCCCCAGGTTGGGCAAAAGGTCTCAGTCGCTGCCAACTTGACTGAGTTTCTGAAATCCTCACTAGAGGTCATTACCCAGAGAGCAACTCCTTATTTTGACTTTTGCTTTGGAATTTGATCAGAATGCAGTCTTTAAATTGTACTTTCATGCCATGAATAAGCCCTTTTTAGATTCTTTCACACGTATTTTTCCTGATATGTCGTAGCTCACTCAGAAGCGGCGCCAGGGGTTCCTGGCTCTGCGGTCCAGAGCCCAGTTTCTGGGTCTGAAGTTTGTTCTTAGATTTTCTTGTGTGTGTTTGGTGATAAGATGTTTACTTTCTTTGAACCTAATTGGCAGTTTTTTTATTAAGTAGGGAAGGTGTGAATGCCCTGTCTTCCTCTCCACAGCTGCTGCTCTAGTGACCTTTGGGGGGGAGGGGGGGTTTTGGTTAATCGGTATTGATTTTTTTTCTTTCTTTTTTTCCTGTTACTTGGCTCTCCTTATTTTCTCATAATTTGTGGGCTGTTACTTGTTATATATTTTCTTGGATGTATTATTTCAGAATGTAATTTCTTTATATGTGGTTTCACTGTTTGGTGAAAGTCATATTGTAAAATTTCATAAATATAAAATTTAAAAAAAAAGAAAAGTTCCAACATGGCTTAAAAAAATTGTATTAAATTGACTGTGTATTTCTGATATTTCTGTTATGGAAAAATGAAGGGCCCCATATTCTAAAGGCAATGTAAATGCTGCTGAATGGGATAACTAAACTAGTGCTGCTGAATATCCCCAACTAACATTGCTATATGCCCCACTGCTATCTGCTTTTGAATTGGGGCGTGTCGGTGTTCTGGGGCGTGTTGTGAGCGGCGACAGTCGCTAACCGGGTAGCGGTGATATTGCACCACTATTCGGTTAGCAACCCGCTGGTAAAACTAGACGAAGCAAAAGCTGGCCTAGCTTTACCCATGGGAGCTAACTGGGTAGTGGTGCAATATTGGCACTACCCGATTAGCTTCTACAGCATCAGAGGCTGTGTGGTGATCCCGGATATTCAATGCCAGAGCTGCATATGGTCCCAGCATTGAATATCCTGGTTAGAGGTCAGCAGTGACAGCAATGCACTGTAATGGTGTATAGTCATCTCAATTGAATATCTGGTCTTTACTTTTTCACTAAAAGACAATGGGCCCAATATTGAATTGAGCCACTGCTATGTCACATAGCCATCCCCGCCAACCTCTAACCCTGGTTAGGGAAAGAAGGGTTGGAATTCTTTTTGTGCATACGCTTTCTCTCTCATTCTGGGAGGGGGATCTTTTTTCGGATGGGTTCCCAAAAAGTTTGCTCTAATCTGCTTTGGGGGGGGGGGGGTTCAGCTCTTGTCTCTCTTTATCAGTGTTATCCTCAGGTGATTTTGTATACCTCTTTCAGCAGCTGAAAGCGTGTTCTCGATATGTTGAAAAGTTAATAAAATATTTAAAAAAACTGAATGTGTTAAATGAACTGGAATAATGTCCAAAAATCGAGGAAGAAGTCCAACAATTGCCAAAAACAATCTAAATATTTTTTCCATACAGATCACTAGTATGTAGGACATCACTGATGGATGGGAGAGAATCACAGACAGCACTGTGATAGCAGTAGACATTTGTCAGATGGGAAAAAGAAAGAAAAACTCTAAAATAGAAAATGTATAAGAAACAATGTAGGGGACAATATTCAGCATCTTTTTTAAACGCTGGCTGCCATTTGTGAACAAATCTAGATATACAGTGCGGTATCTGGATAGTGGTTTCTGCTGAATATCTGCATACGGCAGTCAGTGCTGGCAGTGTCCGGACAGTAGTGATACTTAGCTGCTTTCTGGCTAGCCACTGCACAGTCCACTTAGCACAGCATTTTTGCTGTCCTAAATTATGCAGATTGTTATCCGGAAAGCAGATCTGAAAATCACAGCACTCCTGATCAATGCCAGACCACCCTGGCACTATTGGATAGTTCTGAGATAGAGAAAATGTTTTATAGTACTGTTTCATAAAGGGAAATGACTGTTGAGGAATGTGGTGTCTCTAAATTACTACTCATACAAAGTTCATATTATACTAATGGACGGTGATGCATCTGTGCCACACTATAGCCTAGTAGCAGGTCTTATCGTTAATGCAAATGTGTGATACTGCCCGTATACTAACCATGCTAGCATGCAGTTTTTGCATGTCTGTTGTTATTACTGCAGGAAATGATTTTAAAGTGTTCTAACACGTAGAAAATGTGACTCTGAAAGCCAGAAGGTGCATAGAGAGAGGAATGTCCAGCAGGAAATAGGCGGCTATAATGCCTTTCTAGAAGTCTCTAGTGAGAAATCATTTGGAATACTGTGTACAATTTTGGAGACTGCGCCTTCGAAGGGATATAAACTGGATGGTGCCATCCCAGGAGGTGGCCACTAAAATGGACGGTGATCTTCATCATAAGGCATATGTGGATAGACTTAATCTCAATATGTATACTTTGGAAGAATGGCAGGAGAGGGGGAGACAGGATAGAGACATTTAAATACCTCCATGGTATAAATGCACAGGAGGTGACCCTCTTATAGTTGAAAGAAAGCTCTGGATTTAGGGGTCATAGGGGAAAGGTGAAAGAGGATAGACTCAGGAGTAATCTGCACTAATATATTTCTTTACTGAAAGGGTGGTGGATGCACAGAACAGCTTCCCAGTAGAGGTGGTGGAGACAAAAATTATCTGAATTCATGAAAGTTTGGGACAAGTACAGAGGATCTCTGAGACAGAAGTGACTGTAGAACTTAAAGATCATATGGACTATGTAGTCAGCCCATCCATAAGAACTCTTATCTGCCATCATTTTCTCTGTTTCTAATGCATGTAAATGCCCATGAGTAAAAAATATTAAATTATTCCATTAGGAATAATACTGGATACTACTATCCAATGTTGTTACCTAGGAGGCTTTAAAAGGCCTATAAATGCCAGAAAAGTTTAATGTATCTCTAAAATTGCACATATTCTTTATTGCACTTGATATACCGCCCTTTACAGGAGTAGCAGGGAGGTTCACAATATATAAAATAAAAATAATGAAAAAAGGAAAGTAGAAAATAACTCTGTTGTTTGCAGGAAAGATACAACAGTGATACACAGAGGAGAGAAGAAAGAGAGGGGAGTAAGGAGAAAAAGGGGAAGGGGAGATGGTGGGAGATCATATGCTAATTGGAACAGGTGTGTTTTGAGTTTGCTTTTAAATTTAACAAAACAAAGTTCCAGCCGTAAGTCAGTGGGAAGGGCGTTCTAAAGTGCAGAGCCTAGAAAGAAGAATGCAGAGTTGCGGGTAGACTCAAGACGGGCATGTAAAGCGGAAGGAAGGTGAAGACAGGTAGTATGAATAGAACAGAAGAGACAGTATGGGGCAAAGAGATGAAGAAGATCCAACAGATAGATGAGGGTGCCTATATGCAAAATCTTATGAACCAATATGAGGACCTTGAAGTGTATTTGGTATTTAAGGGGGAGTCATTGAAGATGAATGAGGAGAGGGCTAATGTGCTCAGTGCGAGAAACATTTGTGAGGATCCGGGTGGCTGTGTTTTGTATTAGCTGAAGGCAATGGAATTGATAGTGGGGGAAATCCGCAAGAACCACATTGTAATAGTTGAGGCGTGACATCACCAGGAAGAGAAGAAGGGTAGTGAGAGATGGAGACAAGAAGGGATGGATGGCACGGATCTGTCAAAGGGAGTGAAAGGACCAATGCACAAGAGAAGAGAGGTGATCTTGGAAGGACAGGAAAGAGTCGAGAGTGACACCGAGGTAGCAAAGGGATTGCACCAGAGGGACTGGGGAGTTCAGGAGGGAGGGAGGGAAGGAACTATGGATGGGCAGGGACCTCCAATGGTGAACCAGATTCTGGTATCCTTAGAGGGGTTGAGGTGAAGGAAATTTGCGATCATCCAGGAGGCAATGTACATTAGGTATTGAGAGAAGAGAGATTGGGGCAGATGGAGAGGTATGGTAAAGGAGAATAATGTCATCTGCAAAGTAGTAAGCCGATATGTCGTATTGCTGAATAAGAAGCCTAAGGGAAATAAGAAAAACATTAAAATGAAGGGGTGCCAGAACTGACCCTTGTGGTACACCACAAGTGAGAAGAGTAGGGGATAAAGAGGACGTACCAGAGAGTTCTGAAAAGGACCTGAAGAAAAGGCAAGTGTGAAACCAACGCAAAACTGTTCTGTGAATGCCAAAGTCATCTAGAAGGGAAAGGAGAGTGACGTGATCTACCAGGTTGAAAGCAGAAGAGAGATCCAGGGACACAGCCAGGGAAATATCACCGTGGTCGTGATAAGATTGTACTTGGTTGAGGAAAGATAACAGAATGGTCTCAGTACTGTGCCTGGGGCGGAATCCTGATTAGCATGGATGAAGGGTATGAGTGACATCAAGATGGATGGTGAGCTGGGAAAAGACCATTTTTTCAAGGATCTTGGACAGAAAGGGCAGGTTAGAAACAGGCTGATTAATGTGCAGGAAGAGTAGAGTCAAGGGAGAGCTTCTTGAAGATTGGACGGATCAAGGCATGCTTCCAGGAGGAAGGAAAGGTACCAGAGGACATACTAGAGTTAACCATGGTGAGAATCAGAGGAAGGAGGACCAGGGAAGATTCAGGAAGCCAGCTGGAGGGGATAGGGTCAGAGTGACAGCTTGTCTTGTATGAGGAGGAGAGAGTCTTGCGCAGTTCAGGGGAGGAAATGGGATGAAAGGCAGACCAGATGTGAGCCAAGGAGGGGGGGGGGGAAGGAGGAGGAAGGGGAGGGGGAATTTGTGGGGGCAAGGAGGCAGGGGGGATGGTATTCAGGAAGTGCAAAGCAGATAGATGTGATCCTGAGTTGAAAGTAGGTGGCAAGCTCAGCCGGATCTGGAAGAGAGGCAGGAAAGGAAGCAGTAGAGGAGGAAGAGCATGCCGACAGAGTATCCAGAGCAGAGTTTATCTGATGGGAATAATTAGAGGATGAGAAGATGAATTCTGCTAGTACGTTTTCTTGTCCATATGAACAGATGAGCGATATTGATGATGGCAAGTTAAAAAATGCTGGAGAGACTCTGGGGAACAATGTTTCCTCCAGAACCTCTGCATGATGCAGGTGGGAGCAAAGAATTTGAAGGCCATGATGATACCATGGGTGACGGGGATGATGGGAGGTGCTTCAGACAGGCTGCAATGGGGCTAGTTGATCCAGAGCATCAGACAGAACAGAGCTCCAAGTGAGAACTTGGGTATTGGTGGGGAGAGAGGCAAAGTCAGAAGGGAAGAGCATATCAGATGAAGGGAATTGTGCTAGGATAGAGAAGGTAATGCGATGAGATAAATGGGTTGAGATAGACCCAGAGGGGCCATTGGAGGTTAGTTAGTGGGGTGGGGAATAAGCATAGCTGTAAAGTGAAGAGGATACAGAAATGATCAGTCCAGGGGAGAGGGAGGATAGAGGACAACGATGGCGTGGAGGATGAATCAGAAGGCGTAAGGACTGGGTCAAGAGTATGGCCTCCAACATAGGAAGGACCAGGGACAAGTTGGTATAGTGATAAATCACGAAGGAGGGAGGTGAAGGCCTTGTCACAGGGCTTCAGGAGAAGCTCAAAATGTACATTGAAGTCACCAAGAATTATAAGATGTGGATAGAGAAGTGTGACCTCAGAAAGGGTAAAGAGAAGGGAGTCTCAGAGATGTGGATGGAGAGAAGGGGGAGAAAGATAAGGAGGAGATGTAGGGGAGGCGAAGAGTCCAGATGGAGAAGAAGAGACTCCAGATAATGGCGTGCGGGAGAGGAAATTTTGGTTAGTGGTAGAGAGGACTGAAAGAAGGCAGCCACTCCACCCCCGCTGCAGCCCCACTATTGCATGGAGAAAGAGGAGTAATAAGCAGGAAGACAGCAGTTAAGGAAAGGATCCTCTCTATCCATCAACAAGATTTCCATGACAAGCAAACGATGAGTGATGAGTGATAAGATCATGCACCAAGAGAGTCTTATTGCGAAGAGACCTGCAGTTGACTAGAGCCAGGCAGAGCTAAAGCTGAGACTGGATGGTAGCTAAGGGGGCAGAAATCTGTGAGGAGGTGTAGGGAAGTGAGTTGATAGAAAATCAAGGGGGGGGGAATAGGCATAAATGCTACGGTGGAGAATTGGGGGGGGGGGGGGCGCCAGCTACAGTGTACCAGGATGGCAGCCATGGAAAAAAGGCGGGAAGCGAGACAGAGCAAGAGTGACGGAAGGGACTGAGAAGACTTACCGGTCCGAGGCCAGGGTGATGCAGGGGGAAGAGTCAGAGTGCGGAGAGCGTGGGTGAGAACGTAGTCGCTGGAGTCGCTCCAAGGAGCTCGCCCAAAGAGCACATCCTGCTCCTTGGCTGCGCTCCACTGTGATGCGAAATGCCGCCGTGGATTTGTTTAAATGGCAGTCCAGGTTACCTTCTTGCTCCCAGCTGCGTGTACATAGCCAGATGTCACTTCTGGTGGCGGGTAAGTTAGAAATGTGTAAACAGTGAATACAGTGTAATACAGTAAGGGGAGGGAGCACAGTCACAACAAATAGAGCAAAATGAGCAGTATACAGTGAAGAGGCAGCAGTGAAACTCCACGGTGGAGTTGTTTAAATAGCAGTCCATGTTACTCTCTTTAACCCAGCTGAGTGTACATGGCCTGACGCTCTTCCAGAGGTGGGTAAGTTGGAAATGTGTAAACAGTGAAACCTGTAATACAGTAAAGGGAGGGAGCAGTATACAGTAAACAGTAATTTTGTCCTTGAGAGATTTTTCAAAATCATTTATGCCTGTAAAAAAGAGTTTTACGATGTAATTTGAAAACTGCACACATTCTTACTTACCCAAAGTCTGTGGGTAAAAAATATGTGCAGTCTTTGTCGCAGTGCAGATAGTCTGAACGTTGCCCCATAGGGCTGATTTTATAATGGGATATCTATGTGAGAAGTCAAAAAAGTGCCTATTTTCTAAAGGCAACATAGGCACTTATATACCTTTATGAAATAGGATCCCAAAACTAGCCTCAACTGCATCAGTGCCAACACACAATTCATACGAGGCAGGTATAAATCTGTGTGTATACTATACATGTATACTTAGATATTTTGCAAAATACACATATACATTGCAACTCTATCCACAATACACCTCTGTGAACGCCAACACACAGTGCATATATTAGTATGTGCCAACTTGGCAGTGTGCATATACAGTTTAATAGAAAATCTTTTGTATAAGTAAAACAGGGTTTACATGTGGATAAACCTTTATAAAATTACCACCATAAGGGAAATTTTTATAAGAAAGCGCCTAGTTTTAGGCACAGCATCGTGAGGACATGTTGGCATTTTAGTGGCACTTTAGTAGCCACTTATAAAATACCAACTAGCGTAAAAGTAAGCACATTGTTCTTATTACACAAACCTTACCTGTGGCCAGGTGGACCTAAGTGTACCCGCACTAATGTGGCATGCACTATGAGACAGGGCTTCTTGTTAAATTCCAGGGAAATGCTTTCCATGCCCCCAACAGTTAAAACAATGATATTGCACCTAACGCGCCATAGTTTCAGCTCTGTTGGCACGTTTGGTGCAACACTTTAGCGCCCTTTAGTAAAGGAACCACATAGATTATAAAGTACAATATATTCCTACTTGCAAAAAGTAGGTGCAGTGATTTATGTCACTCTAGGGATGGTGTGAGTCATCACACCTTAACTTAAGACACATCCTTGACTTTGTAAAATGCGCACATGAAAAGGCCTGTCAACTAGGCCCAGCTTTATAAAATTACCCTCACAGTGTGCAAATAAAAAATCAGCTATTCTTTGTTTCTGCTTGCCTGGAGTAAAGTACTGGAGTAGCAAGGGGAACCTGTGATTTATCAATGAGCAAAACCTAGCAAAGCTTAATACTAAGGGCACGCACTGATTACTTTCTTCTTACTTATTTCATATTTGATGATTTCACTGTATTTTATTCTGAGTTTGGAATATATTGCACTATAAAAATTGAGAATGAATCTTAGCCATACTAAAAACTTACCATAACATTTTATATACTAGTAGGAGCTGAATAGTTTAATCAGTAAAGTAAAACAAAGATGTGAAATAATTATAATTTATACATATTAATTTGAAAACTTGCTGATATAGTTCATAATATCTAATATGGGGTGTAATCCTTCAGACATCATGTTGCTTCTCTTCAGTTTTTATAGCATTATATTTTTCTTAAATCACATTCAAATACTCTGTTGACAGGAGAGTTTCACTGTGGATTTGAAGATGGTAACATTTGCTTATTCACGCAAGATGATACAGATAATTTTGATTGGACAAAGCAAAGTGCCACAACCAGGGACACAAAATATACCCCAAACACCGGACCCAGCACAGATCGCAGTGGATCCAAACATGGTAAAGTTTAGCATTGAATTTAAATGTATTCATGATACAAATTCAAGTCGAGACTACCAGCAAGCGTTCAGGAACAGAGAATAAGTTGAAACAGTCTTTAAAAGCAGTATTGGTCTTTTTTTTTTTTCAAAACTTTTGAGAATCTTTTTCATCAGAACTATCTTAGGGAAAGTTGGGTCTCAATATAGAACCGTGTTGATCAACTGTCTGATTGTCAATACCTTTCAAAATGGACATTGGAGCTTCTTTACTGAAGTGCAGTAAGCAATTTCCATTTTAATTAGCATGCAGTAACTGCTAGCATATACCTATGGTAACATCACTGCGCTAGCATGACAGCATGCACAAAGTCATGAACTAACTGCGTACCTGTTAGAGGGTGGGAAATTGGAAATTATGGGTAAGGAATGGGAGGGGACTGCATATTAAGTACTTGGTATAGGAGGTGGATAGAATGTGTTTTGTTTGGGGTGCTTTATTTTTTGTATGTTTAATTATTTTATTGAGTTTGTTACCTTTATGTATTTGTTTTTTTATTTTAGTATTTCCTATGTGATCTTGTAAGCCATAGAGATTTTTGTTAGATCCATGGTATAGAAGCCCTGGAAATAAGGGCATGACACTTTGCCATGTACTGTCACTTGTATTATCTCTTCTCTCAACACCACCACCTCCGCCCTTGACTCATGTCCAGTTTCCTAGATCAAGGCAACGAAAGCAGAGCTCAGCCCCATCATCACTAAATTCATCCAAACATCCCTCACCCAAGGTCTCAAGCCTAGCACCCTCGAGTCTGCCTCTATCTGCCTAATACTCAAAAAAAACAATCTCGACCCACTGGACCCTACTTCATACAGACCCATCGCCAGCCTCCCTTTCTTAGTCAAAATTATAGAAAAAGTAGTATAGCAACAACTCTGGGATCACATTGAAGCCAACGTTCCACTTGACCCCCAACAACATGGCTTCTGGCCCTACCACCGAGATGAAACCCTCCTCCTCTCCTTCTTAAACAAGCTTATTCAAGTCATCCAGTCAGTGCATCCAGAATTTATCCTAATCTTCCTTGACCTATCAGCTGCATTCGACTCAGTAAGCCGCACCATCCTCCTCCAATGCTTCCAATCCATAGGAATTTGGAGCACAGTATTGAAATGGTTCTACTCCTTTCTGTCCAGCCGCCAACAGCAAATCAAAATGTGTGACATTTCTTCCACCCCATTCACTCAAACTCAAGGCATCCCACAAGGCTCCACCCTCTCTGCCCAGCTTTTTAACATATACCTTCAGCCACTCTGCTCGATTTTTGAGTCTCACAATCTACTCTACCACCTCTATGCTGACGATATCCTCAACTACACCCCCTTCGACACCAAACAACCTACCTTCACAAAACTATAGCTTTGCTTCACTGAAATCACACAATGGCTCACAAATAACCACCTTTTCATCAACTACAAAAAAACTGAAGCCCTCTTCATCACTAAAGAGAATACATTCACCCTCTCCCCCCCCCCTGTAACCATAATCCTAAACACTCCCCCCTCCCCCCATAACCATAATCCTAAACACTCATATCAAAGTACAACAAGAAATAGAATACTTCGGCATCACTCTAGACCACAACCTCTCCTTCAAACATCAAGTGATGAAAAGGACAAACTCAATCTTCTATAATTTCCGCACCCTCCAACACCTCCGCCCAATCCTAGAACCCCAGACTTCAGATCAGCACTACAAGTAGCTATCCTTCCCATCCTTGACTACTGCAACTCCATTTACCAAAGTCTCCCGCAATCAGCCATCCTCTCACTACATACAGCTCTCCATACCGTCGCACGCACTCTTCTAACAGCTCCTAAACAAGAGCATATAACCCCCATCCTCAAGCAACTCCACTGGCTTTCCCTCAACAGTCGCATCAAATACAAAACTTTGATGATGACCCACAAAACACTTCTGGGCCTCTCCTCCTCACGCCTCTTTAGCCTTCCCCACCCCTTCCAACCAGACAGAACCAGCCACCAATCTATCAGAAACACCCTTATCATCACCCATTCAAAAAACAAGAGCACCCAGCAAGCCTGCGCAAGAGCATTTGAACTGTATGCACCTACTCTATGGAACTCTCTCCCTGCCGCCATCAAATGCATCAAAGATCTCTCCTCATTCAGGAAGCACCTGAAAACTCAGTTATTCATTCAACACTGTGGTCCTGCAGCTTAACCCTACACCCCCCCCCCACACCCCAACAAAAGCAAACCAGTGTATATAGTTAAGTTATTTGTATAAACCAGTTACATAACTAAGTTATCTGTACATAGTTAATATATGTTCACTCCATGTTTTTACTGTAACTTGCAGATGATTGTAAACCACTTTGATACGGTGAAAAGTGGTATAAAAGCAAAGCTAAATAAATAAATAAACTGCACAGGGTTCAGTGCATTCCAAGTGTACTGTGGTAAAATTTACCATGAGCCAAAACTTCAGTTGTGCTAAAAATCCCATGCTATCTATTAGTGCAAGTTGGAGAGGAGATAGGGCAGTTCAGGACAGAGGGTACACATCGCAGTTAGCAGGGGTGTCTTTGGCTCATGTTCACTGGCAGTGTTGCACTTTGTGCAGGTGTACGTACTGCTACCTCAGTGGGTGGTTGATGGTGTCAAATGAGTGCAGGGACAGCCCAAAACCCATGCTAGCTATATGGAGACATGCTAAGCATGTCTCCATTTTTTATTGTTGGTCAGGTGCTATCCCCATGCTCATTTCTAGGGTGGAATGTTTTAATAAATATGCCCCCTAGTGTGGATGCAATTACCGCCTCCAAATAGAAGGGGCAAAAAGTCATGCTTACATTGTAGTTCATGTGGTAATGCATTCCATATATGTACATACGTGTTTTATTAAATATTTCGGTACATTGCAATTCTGCCCCCTCGTCATTCAAACTATACTTACAGGAACATCTACATGCATAAACCACCATGCAATTTTATAAAATGTCTTGTCTGCACATAAAACCAGATTTATGCACGGAAAAACCTTAACATGGGCTTTCACACCATCTGCTGCTCAATTGCCACACTATTACAGAAGAGACCACATCACTCCCATTCTCAAGGACTTCAATGGCTACTGATAATCTGCAGGATCACATACAAGGCTCTACTCCTCACCTTTAAGATCATCAATAAATTATCTCCCTCATCACTCACGGGCCTCCTCACCCCCACCCCCAACAGCAGGTCAAGAAGGACAGTAGCAGACAACATGCTGATTATTCCCAAGGAATCCATAAAATGTACTCAAACAACTAGGAATAGAGCATTCGCCTTCTACGCCCCAAAGTGCAGGAACAACCTCCCACCAAAAATAAGATCGATCAGAGACCTCAAAAGCAATCAAGCATCACCACCTATTCCTCCTATACTTCTCGCAACCAAACAACCCCTCCCCACTTAACACACCCCAATCCTTTCAAGCAGCACTTGACACTACACAAACAAATTAGGACAAACTAATAGCAGAACTATCCATTGGTATATGCAACAATACCAATCTGAGGTGTATATATTAGATCAATGATGGAATACCATGTTTTAGGTCTAATATGTAAATAGTTTACCCAGTTAATGCTCCAAGTTAACTATCCTGTTAAAATGTAAGCACAAGACAGTTTTGACTGAATTGAGCAAGAATTGTTAATTGTAAACTGCACTGATAAAGAGCGCGGTATATAAAAGCTGTTAAATAAATAAATAAAATAAATAAATAAATAAATATTACATAGACTCTTCCACAGACTACCATCATTGATGCCATGGGGTAGTTGCAAAACTTGACCGCAGCTTTATTAACGAGTAACAACTTCAAAGCCATAACAACTCCATGAAACCAAATATAAATCTCACATTGGCATCTTACAGGACTAAATGTCGATGTCTTAGTCTGCCAAAATACAGATGCACAATTCTTTCATCATTTTTCTTTAACCTGCGGTGCCACCTGGCTATGGTCCCAATTTCTATAAATAAGAGACCTTTGAACCTACGTCCCCTGTGTCAGAAGTTTACGGTTCCTGCTCCATTCCTTCTTTTCCCAGTTCTCCCTCTTACTGCCAAGCTGTGACAATAGACCTCCCCACTTTCACCTAAAGCCTCCCATTCTCTTTCACCTAAAGCCTCCCATTCTCTTTCTTCAGTTTCCCCATAACCCAATGATGAGTGGACAGGTGAGTGGGAGCAAATACTGACCATGCTCATAGCCTAGCAGCCTAGAGCTCGAGCCTGCCAACTGCCAGGTAGGAAGTGCTTACCCCCCCCCCCCCAGCCCCATTTCTCTCCTGCGTTAGCCCTCTCTTCCCCTAACCCCCTAACTTGCCCGAACAAACCCCTCCTCTTTTCTACTCCTCCCCTCTTCAGCAGACTTTACCTAACCTTTGGCAATCTCTAGTTGGGCTCAACGGTGCCCCCTACCTAGGAGATGGGCATTATTTATGAAATTATCCTGTATTTGGATGGTGCTTCTATTACTGAAAAGGTCTTAGCCTTCAACTCCATGTCCAGCCAAAATGTATCCATTTGAATTTAATTGGGGCAAGAATATATGTGGATGGTTATGATATGCAACTACTTTCCAGATAAATGTATCCATTTGGAGGAAAACGCCTAAAAGCTGTCCTAACTTTAAATTGATTAAGCTATCCATCTATGTTTTGGACAAAATATTCAGTGGTTCCATCTAAATGATTTGGATAGCTGAATATCAAGCATAAATATAAGGGGCTTAATTAGTAATCTGTCTTTATATAGTGGCTGTGTCTTTTCATATTTATGGATCCCAATGTTTTTGATCTTGCATTGCTCAAAAATATGTCTGAATTCATTGCAAAGAATACTTAGTCAGAGCATATACATTTTAGCTAATTTGGATGGAGCTGCTGTCCCATTCTGTGGTAAGACTGGCTGTGATAAAGCATAGTGCTTTCTGCTCTTATGCCCATGAAGCGTGGAAAATGAAGGCTTGGTTTGCAGGACATGTTTCAATTAAAGAATGTGTAGGACTTAGGAGTTCAAGCTGATTATTTTATAGGTCAAGCACACATTCGGGCCCACTATTTAAAAGCAGTTCTCCAGTTAGCAGTTCCTGTTAACCTGTTAAATGCCTCTGAAACTCACTGAAAGCTTCCCCAGCAGTATCCACTTAGCAGTGGAGCAGTTCATGAATGGAGTCCAGGTGGAGCAGCAGCTTATCCGGATAGTGCTGATTTCCTGCACCATTATGCAGATAGCTATCCAGATAAGGCGCTGAATATCACCATTTTTCAGCACTGCTATCCGGATAGTGGCTTGTACTTCATTGTGATGTATATCTTTAAATGTTTTGAAGCCAATGCCAACCACGGAGTTTAAATATTATCCCCGATCCCGTTTATATATGTGATGAATTGTTAAAATCCTGTATAATTGCTTTTGTTATAGTCTGTCTTGAGGCTTATATCAAATGAATATTGGAAAATCAAAAAGTAAGTAAATGATTAAATATAATGCCCATTGCTGAGTGATCTCTGTGCCATTTTGCTTCCATGGGCTACAAACGTCAGTGCTTTTAAACAGGCATGAAATAGCTTGACTTACTCTTTGTGTATTCCTAGGTTTCTACATGTACATAGAGACATCTCGACCAAGACTGGAAGGAGAGAAAGCTAGACTACTTAGTCCTATTTTTAATGTAGCCCCCAAAAACCCCTATGGAGCCACCAACACTGCATATTGTTTTAGCTTTTACTACCACATGTATGGACGACATATAGGTGAGTGCAAACAAGAAATTGGTCATTGCTGTAATGTTTACTGTGACTAAAGGTAATCCCATTGCATTGCAATAGATGGGAATTTTCTGCTGCACTGAAGGCATTGTGATCGGGGCACTCACCTCATCCACCCTGTCTGTATGTCGGAATGCCCTCCCTCTTTCTTTCACTGCTCCCCCCCCCCCTTTTCTCTCATTCATTTACAATCCCTCATTGAATTCTTGCTTCTCTCACTCTGATAAGGTTTCACACTTATTTACACCCCCTACAGTCCCCTATGATCTGTCACTCAGCACTATCCTCCTTCCATATAAAATTTTAGAGGGCAATATTAAGTCCTTTAAGTCATATGTATCTTTAGCAGGCTTATATAAGTCAGCTGACTGAATATACATGCATCATTTTATGCAGCCAATTCGCTGCCAGATGTGTGAGTTATGCTTATAGTGGCTGAATATCACTGCTCTCTGTGTAGTTTTAGCGTCTCACAGAAAATCACTAATCACTCCTCCACCTTTACATATATGGGACAATTTTCAAATCAGTCGATATTTAAATGTCATATAGAAAGAAACCACCAATCAGATTTTCATACTTTTTTTGTTGGAAAAGCCATCACAGTAAAGAGGACACAACCTCCTACCACTGCAGCCCGTCCATTTTAATAAGAAAAAACTTTATATCAGTTCATAACAGCTTATATTTTACTTAGCTGAGAAAAGGTTGCTGTAAAGTTTCCACAAACGACTGTTGATACGACATGTCACGTTTCGGGGACCATTCAGTTTTCCCCTGCCTCAGGTCCAGCCGTCAGAGAATATATAATCAAACCTTCATGAAGCAAATGCTAGATAAAGCGGTTTTTATAGTGTCTGATTTTATAGTGTCTGGTGTCTGATTTTAAACTACATGCTAAGGATCTTAGCCGTAGGTTGCTTTCTAGGGGGTACCCGTACAAGGTTATACGATCGGCTTACTTGCGGGCTCGGTTCACTCATCGCGAGTGGCTTTTTGAGCCCAAGTCTGCAGATCAGCCTGATGACAAAATCACTGCAGTACTTTCCTACATGAGTGGCACTTCTGCTGTCACGAGGATCATTCACAAATTTTGGCCTATTTTGGGACTGCACACTTGTTTTAGAAGACTGCTGCAGATTGCTTTCTCTCGTAAGGCTAGTCTTCGTGATCTATTAGTGAAAACCACTGCATTTGAAGATCGTCCTTTTTCTTCCCAAACGCAGCCGGGCCATTTTCCTTGTGGTTCTGATTGGATAATGCCTTGGTACCCTACCCCACTCATGGTCTGCCGAGGCACTCTCCGAATAGTGCTGCCATGGTCAGAGGGGAGAATTCATTGGCTATATCCATACTGTTACTGAATATCCTCTCACCAAGGTTAATTTGGATAGTAGAGGATGCTCCCTGAATAAACCCTTTTGAATACCGGGCCCTGTTTATCTTTTATGGATGCATGACTAAGGGGCTTGTTTACAAAGCTGTGGTGGCGGTTTCCGATCTTTATCGGAGACGCGGCCCCATTGAAATCAATGTGGCCGCGGCTCCGATAACGATCGTAAACCACTACCGCGGCTTTGTAAACAAGCCCCCTAGTCTCAGGCCCTTTCACACATGTGTTTCTGATGGATTGCATTTGCCCTTGGAATTTTCATGAAGATGTCACTAAATAAACATCAACATTTCCTGTCCATAAATAATTTGGGGCCAATCTTCAACAGCGGTGGCCATCGCTGTTTTAAATTAGACCCAGATATTCTATTCTAGAGTCTTATCCAGCCATTGGCATTGAAGATCCAGGATGCCCTGATAGCATTTTAGTTAAGGGGGTCATTCCGATCGCAGGGCTGGACAACCGACATGGACGTCTAGCCCCCACTATTCCCCTAGCCGCTATTCTGAGCCCAGAGCTCCCCATGCTTACTTCCGAGATGTGCAGGGAGCACTGAGTGAAGGCAGGAAGAGGTGGGCCAAGGGAGGAGCAAGGGTGAGCTGTAGGCATGACACCTCACCCGGACGTACAGGGCCTATTCTGTTGAAGACCCTGTACATCCAGGGCTGTGGAGATGAAAAGGTTACACCGCAGTTAGAGGGACACACCAGAGGTCAACCCCAACAAGGTGAGTCGGGCCATGGGGGGTCCCTGCAGCCTGGTCCCAGCCTTGGCAGGCCTGATCAGGGGTCGTGCTATGGGGAAACTGTGCATTGCTGAGCTGGAGGGCGATCGGTGCTCTAGCATGGCATCCCAGGCCACTGCACCAGACTCGGCTGCCTTGTGCTGGGAGGGGGCTGGACATCCAGGAGAAGGGAATCGGGGCATGGCCTGCCCTTCCAGTCTGGTTGCACCTGATTCTGATCCCCCGGGGGCATATAGCCACCGTGGGATCACAACTGAGTGCAAGTCTGGCCCATCCAGATTCAGGACGTCCAGACGGGCAGTACGTGCCTCAATCTGAATGGGCTTCTAACTGGGCAGTGGCAATGTTCAGCCTTTAGTGTGCCTGATATTAGCTGGTTAAATCGACTGGCTGATGGCTGAATATCACCACTGACTGGTTAACATGAGCGCCATCCCTGGAATCCCCAATGCTACGTGATTAGAATTGGGGCGTGCAGCGGTGTATATTCGATGGCACAAAATGACTTTGTGGCCCTGAATATCCCACTCACTGGGATTAATACATCTAGCAGATCTGCTTACCATATTAATCCTTTTGAATATACCCTTCTTTGAGTTCCTTTTACTTTTTATCAAATATATCTTGATATTGTCAGGAAATGGATGCATTTTTGTTTCAATTTAGTTGTAAAAATTATAGGGGCTATTTTAAAATCCCTATTCATGTTTTGTATATCTGCCAACAGACATGTAGACATTCAGATCACACAGACATCCTTGGATCCATTTTAGAAGCTGGGTCTGTGAAAGTCACCAGCACGAGGCCGTCCACGTCTGAACGGGGGTGTAGTGGAAGCATGGCCGGGGCATTCCTAAGACCCTGAGCATCCCAGCCTGATGTCAGAAATGCCCTGAATGTCCCGAATTTTGTCTAAAGTTATAACTGCAACAGTCCAACAGGGAGCAAGTGTGCACCTGCAGTTATAACTGCTCCAGGAACTGACAGCTGAAAAGTGTTTGTTTTGTTAGCAAACATCTGGAAATTGTGGAGAAAGAGTTACACTGCTACCCCCTGTATATTCAGTATGTCAACGAATACTCTCAGGGAATGGGGGTGCATCTTTTCACTTTGCTATGCCTCTGGACGTCCCCTTATGCTAGCTTGCATGAAATGAATGTCTCCAACTCAAGCATCCTTAATGGGGCCGTCTGTGTGCCCGGCCGTGTGCATGTCTATGTCGGGGATGTCCATGTTCCCGAAATCTGTCAGAGGTATAGATGTCCCTGGCGTTTTTCTGCACATGCTGCCCTGTACGCCCCCGAGTTCACTTGGACATTCTTTCTAAAATCCTCCTCCATCGTATTTCTTCTTTCCATTGTGACTGGGCAATAGACTTTGAAAGTGCATTCATCTGGTCTTACTAGCTTCACTTATTAATTTACCTTGGCTTTATTAATACAGTAGACACCTAGGAAGCAATACATAACATGAGGAGGGATCTAGCTAAGCCTGAAGAATGGTCAGGAATTTGGCAACTGAGATTTAATGTTAGAAAATGCAGGGTCATGCATTTGGACTGCAAAAATCCAAAGGAGCAATACAGTATAGGGAGTGAAGTACTTCTGTCCACAAAAGAAGAGAGGGACCTGGGGGTGATTCTTTCTGATGATCTTAAGGTGGGTTAACAGGTAGAAAAGGTAACAGCAAAAGCTAGATTGATGCTTGGCTGCATAGGGAGAGGAATGGCCAGCAGGAAGAAGGAGGTGATAGTGACTCTCTATAAGTCTTTGATGAGACCTCATTTGGAGTATTGTGTGCAATTCTGGAGCCCTTTCCTTCAAAAGGATATAAATAGGATGGAGTCTGTGCAGAGGGTGGCTACCAAAATGGTCAGTGGACTTCATCATAAGACATGGGGACAGACTTAAAAATCTCAGTATGTATACTTTGGAGGAGAGGCAGGAGAGTGGTGATATGATAGAGACATCTAAATGCCCCTAGCATAAATGCACTGGAGGAGAGCCTCTTTCAATTGAAAGAAAGCTCTGCAACGAGGGGGTATAGGCTGAAGTTGAAAGGGGATAGACTCAGGAGTAATATGCGGAAATATTTTTTTTTACGGAATGAGTGGTAGATACATGGAATAGTCTCCCAGCAGAGGTAGTAGAAACCAGGACAGTATCTGAATTCAAGAAAACATGCGACAAACATAGAAGATCTCTAAAGGAAAAAAAGGGACTATAGTAGTTGGTATGGAAGAAGAGACTGGATAGACCATATGGTCTCTTTCTGCCGTCATGTTTCTGTGTTTAAAACATAATGGTGGTATGTGCAAGTAGCAAAAGAGCATCTATTTTAAGTCTAATTTACAAAGGTAACTTAGGCATCTGTGTATCTTAATAGCATAAGCTCCCAGAGCCAGCTCCAGTAGCCACACAGATGCCAAGGCATGCATTTGTATCTACTTTAGAGTTGGTGTAGATGCATGCATTTACTCAACATGTGTATCTGCACGCTTTATCAAATGCATCTATGCACTGCAATTCTGACTACCCTTCGCCCAAACTATGCTTCCAGAAATGCCAGACACACAAACCACCATGCAGTTTTCCTGTGCATAAAAATGGCTTTATACATGGAAAACCCTTTAAGAAATTGCTCCCTCTATGGGTGGTGCTTTCTTGCACTGACCATTTATGAGGGGAATGAATGTTTTGGACGATATTTTCCTATTATCAATACAATAAAATATGAAAATATTTCTTCCCCTAATGTCCTTGTTATCAGTATAGGATCTAGTGCAGCTGTTCATTATTAGATTCAGTGTAAAGCAAACAAATGGATTTCACGTTGAATCAATATTTCATCTACTGATAAATTTTGTGGCATGAAAAGCAAAGCAGTGGGAAAAGATCATGCATTTGTTCAATATGAGGGGCAGCACAGTGGGTAGAGTCAACAGTGTGGCGGGCGCGCCTCCACTAGGCGGTCGCCTAGTGAAGACGGGCTCCCATCTTGTATCTTTTAGCTTTAAATGTGTAGTTGTGTATAAAAGCAGTCCAAGTGGTTTTAAAGCAACACAGGAATTTTTATTGATTTTTAACTTGGTGCAGTTTAGTAACAGTCCTTTGTAGAAGATTCCAAACTCAGAAACAGAAAACAAGGATATATTTTCTCCCAAATAAAGTTCTTTACAAACAGTGTGTTTCAGTGGTATTATTTACAAGTAAATGTCTTTACTTCTTTCATTAGGAAATTTCTCATCTCAGAAACAACAGCTTTATTTGCAGTTAAAGCACACAACGGAACTCAGTAATTCTGTCGGCTCCCTTTAGCTGCTTCAGTTTAAAGCACTTCTCAGCTGGTCAGGACAGAACTCAATTGCATCATCTACTTCTCTTCAACAGACAGAGCTTTGCAAGTTTTAGACTAAGAGATTTCCTTTCTCTCTTTTCAAAGCTTTCAGCTATCATGAACCTGAGAACTGCTTCCTGAGATTCTTCCTAGTATTTTACTTCTTTCAATCAGCAGTAACACATAGAGCACATTCCATTTCAGAGCAAGTGGAATCAGGATCATCTTCCTTATAATCCACCTCCATTTCCTCCTCTGCACTGCCTGATTGTGGAACTTGAATACGTTCAGGTACTGTAAGGTTTATATGCTTTAACAGCTTAAACAGTTTCTCCCATTGAACTGCCTTTCTTTCTCTTGGTAAAACATTAACAGGCTTTGTTTGCTTGGCTTTATCTACAAAACCCTTCTTCCTGTTCTGCGTGCTAGCAGGTATAACTATCTCCTCAGTATCTGAGTCAGAGTTATAAGCATTAACTCTTTCCAGCTTTCCTCTCCTACCTTGGAGCTTAACTGTGGGAGTCTCACAGCCGTGACATCTGTTGGAGGTAGCATCCTCTGAGTCAGAGCTGCTCAGGGAATCACTGCAGGATTTTCTTCCAGCTTTCCTGGGCTTTCTCAGCCTGAAGATTTGTCTTTCTTCAGAAGAAGCTGAGCCTTCCTGTTCTAGCTTTCTTACAGCCAGCCTTTTGCCCTTCTCTCTCTTAGAAGGAAAGTACTCAGCCTGTCCTCTGGCCTTTCCCCAGCTGCTGCTTCTCAAGCTGTTCCCGTGGCTTCCAGCACCTCCAAGGCTTCTAACAGTTCTACCGAGTCTATCACTTTCTGTTTGCTTAACCTTAAATGCTGGGCAGTGTGCCTCCCCCTCTGGCTCCACCCACAGGTGTCCCTTATCCTTACTTAGGGTTGCCATGGAGTCTGGGTGTGGCTTCAGCCTAGCTCTGCAAGCGTGGTTTCTTTCACTGCTTTTACTTTTGCACATGTGTTTAGGTGAGCCCATCCCCCTTAAAGAAGCAAAAGTTCCTTTTCCCTCTATTTCCCAGGGCTGTGCTACACTCTCCTTACCACAACAGTTAACTTTGCTCAGGTATTTAGCTGCGCTTAGCCAGGCGAGTGCATGGCTGAATAAATGGTTACATTTTTGTGGTTAGATTTAGGGAAGCCATTTTCTGTAGGCAGATTTGTCTGCACAAATTTAGCCTCCTGGAGCTGAATTTCATGCTAATTGGATAGATTTGAAAAACCTGCTTCAGACACGCCTAGTTTATCCAGCTTAAACTGGGCACACTGATAAAATTTAGCCAGAAAGAGGGTAGATTTATTCAGTTGAAAGCTGATTTTAACCACATAAATATTATGAATATTAACCCCTATGCTAACAAATGAGAGAGAAACGTTCAGGATCGATGTGGTCTCTCTCTGAAGTGGTGATTGCATTTCATTTTTCATGTCTATGAGAGATGATAAACTATTGTATTGAAAAACTGAAGATTGGAGACAGTCTATAGTTCAGAGCCAGGAATAAATTTAAAAACTATTTTAATTAAGTAATAATAGTTTGTGGATGGCATGTCAGCCTCTTTGAAAGCACACAAAAATGATTAACATATAAAAGAGTCCCCTCCAAAATGAATTTATATATAACTGATAAATACAAATGAATATGTATATATATATATATATACAAGGGTCATTTTTAAAGTAAGAACCGATTGCACATCGTGTCCGCGCGATCTGTCAAGTGACGTCCGTTCAAGGTCAGCCACTCTTGGCCAGTCTCTCACTACGCCGCCATTACGTTTCACGTCTCTGCCAGTGTTGGTTGCATGGTTATACTGCTTCGTTTGTCGCCATGTCAATCAGTAATCCCTCCGATTGTGAAGTGCGCTCGGTTATCCGTTTTTTAAATGCAAAACAAGTTCGTCCAGCTGAAATTCACCGGCAGCTTGTTGAAGTGTATGGGGAAGGTGTAATGAATGATGTTTAAGGAAGGAAGGACAAATGTTCATGATGAAGAACGATCTGGACGGCCTACTGTCATGAATGAAGACCTGACACAAGAAGTTGATGAGGAAATTCGCCAAAACAAGTGCTTCACTATAGACGAGCTGCATCAGACATTTCCACAAGTTTCAAGATCAGTAGTTTATCACATTGTTACTGACAAACTGCACTACAAGAAAATGTGTGCGAGATGGGTGCCGAAAATGCTGGACGAACTTGTTTTGCATTAAAACCGGATAACCGAGCGCACTTCACAATCGGAGGGATTACTAATTGACATGGCGACAAACGAAGCAGTATAACCATACAACCAACACTGGCAGAGACGTGAAACGTAATGGCGGCGTAGTGAGAGACTGGCCAAGAGTGGCTGACCTTGAACGGACGTCACTTGACAGATCGCGCGGACACGATGCGTAATCAGTTCTTACTTTAAAAATGACCCTCGTATGTATAAATGAATGTAGATAGTTGCTGAATTAAAGCATGCTAAGTTGATTAGTGCACTACAGTTTTAAGGCACAATAACAAACCAAATGTGCACTAATGAATGTACATTCCTAGTCCATCCATCTGTCTGTCTGACTGTCTATTGATCTATAAATATAGGTTTGTTTGTACCAGCAGAAATGAACTTATGCATATGTGGAGTCAAAAGCAGAGTTGGCAGGGAAGTCAGGCTATACCACCACCACCACCAAAGAAGAGCCATGTGTGAAAGTCAGTACCCTGGGGGACTCCAACCCCGTAACAATAGAAATGGAAAAGCCCATGGTAACATGATTCTTAGTATGCCACCAGAGATCTAAATTCTGATGGCAGAAGAGGAGCGAGCTCCAGGAAAGATATCTGCAGATCCCTACTGGGGACTTAAACCCCAATGGCAGAAGGAGAGAGAGGGACCCATGTCTGTGACCTGCTGCTGCAGTAGATCACTGCAACTCCTGGCAGCAGAAGAGGAGGGAGCCATGACAAATATACCTGCAGGCTGCCACTAGGATAGTACCTGGTGGCAGAGAAAAAGAGGGAGAGAGACCATGTTTGTTGGCAGCCACTAGGAACTTAAACCCCAGTGGCAGAAGAAGAGAGAGGGGTCCATGTCTGCCTCAGCAAAGATTTTTGCAGGCTACAGTCAGGTTCAGTCTCTGGCAGCAGAGGAATGTAGAGAGAGAGAGAGCTACAAGAAACCTAAATGCCAGCAGCAGAAGAACAGAGAGGGGACTGAGGATGAATAAGATATTAGGAATGGAGGAAGTGTAAGAGAGGAAGAGGAGGCTGTGTGCAATGTAAGGAAGGACGAATAAAGATGTGTGGAAGAGGAGAGTGTGTATGGAAAGGATAATGCAAGAGAGAGGAGAGGGGATGAATGTAAGGCGAGTGCAAGGTGGAAGAAAGTGAATGGGGAGAAAGGAGAGGGGTATTGAAGGGTGCAAAAGGAAGGGGTGATGGGAGCAGAGACAGTAGAAGAGAAGGGGGGGGGGTCAAAGCTTAAGGAACTGAGTGTGGAAGGCCAGATTAGAGTGCATGGGAAGAGGGAGAAACAGTTATACTCCTACAGCCAGAAACATACTGCCTGATACACCGCTCTCCACACACACACACACACACAACCACATACTCCATCACATATTTCACACATATCGCCATAGTAACTTGCACTCTTCTCATAAAACAAATATACATGCCATACCACACACACACACACTTGTTCAGCTCTTGCTACCTTATTGAGAAACACTTTATCATGTCTCTTCCCACTGAGTCCCCAACACAGCAGTGCCTGTGAATGAAGGAAGGGGAAACACACCGATGTGTCATACTGGAAGTGTGCAGTTTTCAACTTGTAGCTTTTGTTTTGTGGAGCCTACTTCCCTGGTAATTCAGGAGTCAGCTCATAACATGGCTGAGCCACCCACTGAGATTATGTTGGGAGGAAGGGCAGGGGGTGTAGGAAAGAAAGAAGAGAAAATTGGGTGGGAAAGAGTCTGGGGCAAGGAGGCATGGGACAAGAGGGGTAGAAGATGACTGGGAGGAGTACCTGATCTTGGCAAGCTCCTGAGATGCAGCAGAGTAGTGGGACAAGGGCAGTGGAGGCAACATTGAGGTGAGCTCTGTGCTGGGCTATCAGTTCCTGCAGTGCATGGAAAAGCTAGGTGAGCATGCCAGCAGAGTTTAGCAAGGAGATAGGGCAGCCAGAGTAGTGAGGCAGAGTGAGGACAAGTGCAGAGCCAGTAAAAGAGCCAGCAAATGGAGTGCACATGATTGGGGCCTGTGACCTTAAGTGCAGGCCATCTGCCATGGCTGTCAATATTTTGAATGATCCAACTGTCCACTGGAATTTGGCTGCAGCAGCCCATGGGAGCTGGAAAGAACTGAGAGTGTGAGACTAAGGTCAGTATGGTACAGGCTAGGAAATGTGGGAGACCAGAGGCTGACCCAGAAGGGATTCACTTGAGGGGACAAGCTACAAGAAGAGTCCTGGTAGAAGGGCAGTGAGCAGTGGGAACAGGCAGGTGAAAGAATTCAAAAGGGATGGTACCCATTAGAGAGAGAGGAGAAGAAAAAGGGGGAAGGGGGCCCTCAAGAGAGGGGACTACCCAAAAGGATCTCAAAAAAACCAGCCAGGCTAGTGAAGGAAGAGCAGGCTGGCTGGCCCAAGAGATCCAGGCCCACAAAAGGGAAAGGGAGACGGAGATGTAGGTTGGGGCAGTGGTGGGGTAATGGAGTCCATCAGAACACCTAGGAGAACCCATAGATGGAAGACACAAGAGCAACACGGTGGTGACAGTGGTATTGGGTCCTAGATGGTTGCTGAGGATTGACCAGTATCTCAGGCCAAGAGTGGATGACAACAAATGGCATGGAGTGTGGCCAGTCTCCGAGTCCTGTGACAGCTAAGACAGGGACAAGTCGGTATACTGGGAATGAGAATATGGCTATGGACCAAGGTGGGGAGGGATGGAGGACCAGAACCTGGTCAATCACTGCAGGACTGCAAATTTCGTTGAATTTGCAAAATGTAGTGAAGAGGATGGATCAGGAGGTACATACATAGATTGGGTGGAGAGGTATTGGAGTAGGCATGGGAATATTTGGACACTTCATCATCTTCAGTACAGATGAGTCAGCATTACAACCAGGTCTGAAATAGGTGGTAGCCTGCTGCTGTTGTTGAGGTGGGAGAAAGAAGCTTGGGGGCCATGGGCGCAGTGAGGGCATTTATTTAGCCTGATAGTATCCTTAGATAGTCATGTATCTCAGAAATTACATGCAAAGTTGCTAAGAGGCAATTATGTAGATATCTTTTCACTGTTAGCTTGGGATCAGGAGGTCCAGGATAAGAAGAAGAATGACAGCAGCAAAGAAGATGGGAAAAAGAGTCATCATAAAGCACCCAAGAAATTGGCATGCCATGTCTTATTTAGCATTCTGGGGGATCCAAGCCTACTTTGTACTAGGCTTGTTGTGGTACTTGAACATGATACTGCAAGCCCACAGAACTTATGGAGATTGGGCTCAGCTAAACTACATTGAGCAATTTCAGAAGAGTTTAGTCAAGGACTAGTCTGAAGCCTGGGGGTATTGTGACATTGACATTTAGTTAGCAGAGACTTGCCTTCTTTCAATTTAATACATGCTATGCAAGTGGGTGCTGCACAAGGTGGAGCTATTTCAGACAGCAAGTCACCCCAAGCATCTCTCCTTGGATAAGGCACCCTTCCCAATTAGCTTGACAGTACTGGAATATTGGCTGTGGGGTTATCTGAATACAGTGCAACTAATAGGAGTGTGTTTTAAATATGGATTTATCATTCCATTCTGACATCCACAGTTGTCACTTAGGCCTCCATATGCATGATCAGTACATCTGCAAGGGATTGTGGCTGAAAAGTGGCTGAAACAATTGAAACTAGGTAGAAAAGCAGGCCTACTTGATCAGCCTCCCTTGTCGGATCTAGTGATATCCGTGCTGTGTATCTTCTTGAAAGACGAGCTGGGAAAGTTTAGGCTTATTCTGAATTTATCAAATCTATACAGTAACAGTGTAAACATCTTTATAGACCTGGATCTTTGCTTGGTATAGTATGCCTTTTTTGATTCAGTGGTTGACTTGTTGTGGCACGCAGGACAAGGTGTACTAATGGTCAAGGCTGATAATGAGTCAATGTTCTGCCTGTTATATGCTGATGGCTATTCAGAGGCATGGGCATGTTTCAAAGCATTGGGCAGTGCAGGAGGCAGTGAAATCAAAATTCATTGTGCTTAATTTAGATGACTTTCTTTTCATCAGTCCTGCAGGTATTGGGGAATGCAGAAGACTGGCAGCTGTTTTTCAAAAATTAACCAAGGTTTTCAGGCTCACATTGGTGGCAAAGCATGCTGACCTTTTTGGATATTGACTTGGATTCCATATGGATGGATTTCTGCTTGCCAAGGGGCAAAATCCAGAAATTGGAACAGTTGATTCAGCAGGCAACAGGCTAACTGAAGATGACGTTAGGACAGGTACAGAAATTATTGGGTCATTTCAATTTTGCTCGCCTCATGACTCTGAAGAGGAGTATGTTTATACGTATAAACATTTGGTTGTTTAATAAGAGGTGTGGAGATGAAGCATTATTACACTTGGTTGAACAGACAGGTGAGGGTAAACTTGAAGGTTTGGCTAACTCTGAGGGACTTTTAAAAGTGTGGGAGTCCCCTCCCCCATTCATGAATTGGGATCTGAAGTTGTTCATGGATGCGTTTGGTGTGCAGAAGTCTGGCCAGAGAGTTGGCAAAAGAGAGGCAGGTGCAATAATATCACCTTCTTGGAATTCTTTCTAGTGCCAGTAGCCCTTATGGTATGAAGGCGGGGTGGCGGGTCACTTTAGTCATAGTGGGTTATCATGTGCTTCAATATTATGACAGTAGTCCAGATGATTGGCAGGCAGGCAGCATCTTTGCAGTTAGCGAAAGAGTTGCTGCGAGTACTAATGTTTTGGTGTTTGCAGTTGAATATTGCACTAGAGCTGAAACATGGAGAGGGTATGGTTAACTCATTATCAGACTCCTTGTCTTCTTCACAGTTGGCCAGATTCCGTGCCCTAGTACCAGCAGCAAACAAATTCTCATGATCAATGCCAAGAGGTTTATGAGAGATTAAGGTTCTCCCTCTTGACCTATTCTTGGAAAGCTTACAAAGTGGGCTGTCAACTCTTTAGAAACAGGGCCCTGAAAGGAAGTGTCAGGTCTGAGAAACCAGTTGGCAGGAAGCAGTGCTGAGAGTCATTGCTTGGGCACTAGGGCTGAATTTTTTTCCTCATATTCTATCAGGATCCTCAGATAGTCACATTCATCCCAAAACTGCATGGCTGTTCAGTTCCCATGGTGTTATTCTTAGACCACAAGATCGTTTGAGGATCTGTGAGCACTTGGAGGACCAGAGTGGCATGGACACTGCGGCAACCCATACTACATGATATACTCTTAGGGGCATGTTTACTAAAATCCGCAAAATAGCGCGCCGCAAAATAGCGCACGGCAACGCGGCACTGAAACGCGCAGAAACGCGTTTAAACGCCCCACACACGTGTGTGTCACCCCCGCACAGGTACGCGGCTCACTAACGGGCCCCGTACAAGTGCGGGCCCGCAAATGTCCAATAGAGGCGTGGAACGGCGAAAGGAGGGCGGAGGAAGGCTCCGGAGGGGCGGAGGTACGGGGTCAATGGGTGGAGAGTGGGAGGGGAGAGGCTCCCCGCACAGTATCGGGCCCGAATATGCATGTAAAAACTACCGCGAGTGAAAACACTCGCGGTAGAAAGCATTTAAAGGGAAGAGAAACCATTTCCGTCAGCAATGTACAGGAAAACCGGGAAACCAGCAAAACGTGAGCAGTGTGATACATGTGCACAGCACAAAAGTGAAAATAAAAATAGAAAATGACCACAACAGAACTATTAAAAATAGTAATTCAGCTGGGGAACAGTTATAGTGATGGGCAAATACAGAAATCACACCCAGCAAAGCTCCAGAAAAAAGAAATGAAATTTGGAAGGGTCTTCTGAGAGGAGACTCTTCCAAAAAACATTTCCACGTTTTGGAGCTTTCCTGGGAGTGTTTGCTATGGTTGCCCATTAATATCACTGTTGCCCAGCGTGGTGATAATTTGTCCCACATTTCCCGTGGTCATTTCCGGGGTTTATGTGCACGTTTGTCACCAGACAGGGTGCATATGCCCACAGTAGAATTGCGTAGAGCAGGGTTTGTGACTCCATCCTGCCAGGCTTACTGCCTCCAGGGGCTGCACTGTCTCTGTGGCCAAAGTGTGGTACAGCAGACAGAGTCATTACCTCTAGGACCAGAGGGCAGAGGTTCAAAACCCAGCTGGGGCACCTGCCAGCCCAGTCCCTATATTTTACCCACCACTAAATAAAGATAGCGCAGACACCCCTGTATGCATGGGGAAAACACCCATATTTTACCCAACACCGCACACACACACCACAACAATGGGCATTACCTACAGCCAAGTCCCCCAAATGGAGTCCCATACTGCCACATTGCAATCAGGTCAACTGCTTTTTCTGAGAGAAGTTCATGCCAGCATGTTGGCGGACAAGTACATGTGGTGCAGGGGGCAGTGGCTGCTAACCACAGAAGACAGAGGCCTAGCCATGTGCAGGCTGGCACAGTCCACTGCAACAGACAGGTCCTGCCGGATCCACAGTCATGGACAGTCCAGGGAATCCAACCAATCTGTGGCTACACAGTGGTGCAGTGCACACAGACAGTGCATACAAGAACAGAAGGTCACAGGTTCAAAGCCCAGCTGGGGCTACTGCCAATCCTGCCCACATATTTTTCCCACAACTAAACAGTGATAGTAAGGACACACCTTTCATGGCGGGGACATATGCAATGGTAAGACATCTATCTTTTACCCCACTGAGCACAGACACCATGAACAGGGGCAGTACCTAGAGCAGAATCACCCAAATGCAGTCCTGGTGGGCCACACACCAGTCAAGTTCCATGCTGACACTCATACAAATGCCTGTGCTGTATATCTATGCACCACCCCCATGGCATGTAGATGTAGCCCATGCATATTCATGAGGGATAGCAGGAAAACCCGAACAGTGTGATGCAAACCTGGACTGGAGTTGGGAATCTGTGCCGTAAAGCAGCAGCCATCAAGGGCAGACACACCCACACCCACAGGCCCCATTGGCCAATGTCTCCTGGAAAGGCAGAACATTGGACCGTGCATGCAGCACCCAAAACGAGCACTTGCATAACTTACCAATGTCACCCTACACCTGAGGTATACGGTACACAGCTCGGAGACGTTTGCTAGGAGCACAGGCAGGCAGTTATCCATACGTTACGTACATACTGCTAGTTGACCCCATCCAAACAATCTGTTAGGTGTTTGCGGGGCATGCTCCAGGCCTGGCCTCTGACGGTGCTTACCACCCTGGGGAGTGACCACCAGCTGTAATGCGTACCATATCCATGCCTTGCCGTGCTCAGGACCGGTTTGGTGGGCAAGGCTACTTACCCCCTCAATCGTAGCACCATGATGGCAGAGGTGTGGAAGTGTGTGTCTGTCTATACAGTGGGTGTTGGCTGCAAGCCCCTTCAACAGCCCGCACTGCCAGCACTGTTGCCAGTATTGGCCAGTCAATGTGCATAATGAGGTGCAAGGTACCATGGGTATAGCCAGGGCAGGGTGGCGTGGCCAGGATGCATCTGCACTGGGCATAGGGCCCTGGCAGGGACATTGGCTGGGATATTGTAGTGTCCGGCCACCACCTACACAGACAGGGTGGCCAAAGCATGTCCTTCTGGGGGATCACGCTCACCCTGACTGTGCAGTGACCACAGCATGGCTAGGCCCCCCCATAGTGCTGTATAGTAGTTCTCTCATGTGATAGATATGGATTTCTCTTTGGGGCCCAGTCACTGATCTATCTGCTTGCTGTGTATGCAGACAGCCCAGTTCTGGGTGCATGCATCTCCATTGGGAACATGCACTATGGACTAACCAGCAGACTGTTTGTAGCTGGTAAATGTCTTGCTATAATGGCTTGCAGGGTGCAGTGGCTGTTGGCTTGCTGCAGGGGAATATCTGGTGGTGGAGTGCAGCTTACCATACCCTGGGCTTATGTCTGTCTACTATTGTGTTATGGCTGTGTATGGAGCTGCCTGCCTGGGGGGGGGGGGGGTGGTGTTCCTCAGCAGGACTGGGGTTGATGTTGCCCTCTACTGCCACCTTTGCAGGGAGGTAGAGTGTGGATCCCTTGATGGGGACCATGTTTGCCACTGGGGGGGGGGGGGGTGCCTGATGGCGGCAGACAGGGATATCCATGGTGTTTGTGCAGAAACTAGCTATCTTACACATTAACACTGCTTTGGAACGCCCGCTTGGCCTCCAGCAGCCATGGCAGGTGTTGTTGACCTGGTCCTGGCCACCTCATTGCACACTCAGGGTGAGCACAGTACCCGCACGATGTAACGGTGTGTGGCTACTCTGTGCCAGTAAAACACCCGGTCAGTGCCCCCTACTAGGCCAAGGTGCTGTGTGGGTGCACCCGGTCACTTCCCCAACAGGGCCGAGGTGCTGTGGGGGTGCATTCCCCATCTTGTGTCCATCTGCGGACAGCTAATTTGCATGTGCAGTGCATCATGGGTACGGGTGGCCTAACCCTATCCTGTTGACACCAGCAGACTGTCTGTGAGGTGACGTGTAGGCTATCTGCAGCCAGCCAGGGGCTTGCTTACAGCTATGGAGCTGTAGCGCAATGGTTTCATCACTGCCTGTGCAGCCAGAGGTCATGGGTTCAAACCCACAGTGGGGCCCTTTGGTAGGGCTGTCCACAGCTTTATTTTTATTTACTGTACATATGTCTATGCCGGCAAGACCACCCTCAGCTTACTATACCCATTAGGTGCCTCTGAGGGTGCTTCATAGGGCGCCCTGTAGGCCACCTTATGGTTGCCATCCCTATAGGGTGCACTATACATTATCCTGTGTTGCAACATACATGCTGCCCTATAGGGGTCATTCAAGGGTGCCTTGGCGAACAGTGCACTGTAACATGTGCCTTATGGGCCGCCGTATGTTAACATGCTGGGAGAGTGCGTTTGCTAGTAGTGATAACAAAATAAAATTATACAGCCTCCTACAGCACTCCACAACATAATACATACTGCCTCAGCAGGCATTTTTCACTGGGCATTGTGAGGTGTTGAACCCCTGATCCCTGCACCATTGGTCAGTGTTTTAACCATTGTGCTGTGGCTCTGTTCCTGTGCTTGTGCATCAGCGCGCCGCCTTGTGCCTATCAGCGCGCCGCCTTCTGCCGCCCAAGGGGACCAGTGCGCCGCCTTCTGCTGCCCAAAAATAACTGTGCGCCGCCTTATGCCGCCCAAAAAGCACTGTGCGCCGCCTTCTGCCGCCCAAAAATAACTGTGCGCCGCCTTATGCCGTTCCAAATTAATTTGCCTCCTAAAACAATGTTAATCATTACAATTACTGCCTCAGCTGACCTTTGTCGTTGCGCACACTGGGGATTGAACCCATGGCCCCTGCACCATTGGTCAGTGTCTTCACCGTTGTACCACGGCTCTGTTGTTTTGTATACTCAGCAGCGTGCCACTTTGCCTTTCCACGCGCTAATGTCGACCCCCGCACATTAGCGCGACGCACACACGTCCGGTTGCTTACTACCGTTTTTTTTCTATTTTCTGCCTGAACCGCCCACTCCTTATATGGCACAGGCACACTAGCACGGCCCCGCACGTTAGGAATGTTTAGTAAACATGCCCCTTAGACTTATTCAAAGTCTTAACGTGCAGTATGCTCAGCCCTATAAGAGGTGCAACTGTTTTGTGTGGCATTTTCTTTTGCCTTTTTCACAGCATTGAGGATCACTGGGCTGGTGGCTGTGGCAAGGGTCTCAGAGGGATATATGGGGCTG
The DNA here is from genome assembly GCA_033557465.1 of Ichthyophis bannanicus. Lineage (NCBI taxonomy): Eukaryota > Metazoa > Chordata > Amphibia > Gymnophiona > Ichthyophiidae > Ichthyophis > Ichthyophis bannanicus. Next base: position 861,692,003 of record CM066034.1, read on the forward strand.
CTAAGGAGCAGTGTGTTCGTTTTTGCTGGGGAAGTGCATTTGTGTATAAGACGCTCTAAGACAGATGAACTGAGTTAGGTTATGTTATGTTGTGTACCCAGGTTAATAACCTTCCCAGTTTATTTATTTATTTATTTAACCTGATTTGTATACCGCCTTATCCTGAAATCAAAAAGGTTTACATTGCACTTCAAGTTCAAATGGGATACAGTGAACTGAGCTCAAGGTTGGCATGCAAGGTTCTTAACAGTGTAATAACCTATTTACAAATTGCTTAACTTATTTACAGTTGGTTCAGGCTATTTACAGCTGGGCAGAATTATCAGGGGGTGTTCTAATGGTCTAAAGGGTCTTTGGTTGGGGCTGGTGTGGTTGCCGGACAACATGATATTTCCGTAATGTTCCATGAATAGAAGGGTCTTGAGCTTCTTCCTGAAGTCCTTGGTATCTTCAGAGGCTCACATTTCTTTGGATGTTCCACTGTTGGGTGCAGCTAGTGTGAGGGCTCATTTGGAAGTGGATTGTTTGCTTTTCTGGTAGTCTGTTGGCACACTGATCATGAGTCTATTGTTGTTTCATCTAGGGCAGGTGCCCACTTTTCTTGTTACTAGGGGTCTCTAGGATGTCTGCTGAGGAGTGGTGGATGATTTTGAAGATATTCAGTATTGTTTTGAACTTGGCGTGGGCTTGAATTGGGGGCCAGTGCAGTTGGTGTAATACCTGTGTAAAGTGGTCTGTCTTGCTAGTTCCGTTGATGATTTGTGCTGTTGTGTTCTGCACCATCTGTAATGGATGTGTGGCTTGCTTTGGGAGTCCTTGGTAGAGTGAATTGCCATAGTCCAGTATTGGTGTAATGATAGCTTGGCATACCGTCCGGAAATTGGCCTGATTTAAAAGTGTCTTTAGTCTTCTTATGAGATTTAGTTTGTGGTATGATTTTGCTGTGGTTTTGTTTATATGCGATTGGAGGTTGATGATTTGTCCAGGATGATGCCTAGGTAGCGCACTTCACTTTTCACAGGTATGGTTTGGTTCAATAGTTGGATTGTTTGTAGTGGGTTGAAAGTGGTGCTTCTGCTGATGTAGAGTGCTTCTGTTTTGCTGTAGTTTAACATGAGGTTGTTGCTGAGTCGGGTGGTTACATCTTCCAGGCACTGGGTGATAGCTGTTAGGTTTGGTGCCTCCAGGTCGATTGGAGTATATACCGTGAGGTCATTGGCATATAGGTGGAATAGAATTTTATGCTTCTTGATGATATCACAGACGGGGTGTATGTATAGATTGAATAGTATTGAGGAAAGTGCAGAGCCTTGCGGAATGCCTTGTGGTACAGTGAAGGGTGCTGAGTAGTTAACCCACATTTGACTTGTTGAAGCCTACCATCTAGGTATGAGGTGAACCATTTTAGTGTGTTATTGCAGATGCCAATGTTCTGGAGGCGTTGGATCAGGCTGTGGTGTGAGATTGAATCAAAGGTAAATGAAATGTTCATGAAAATGAGGAAAATCTGTTCTTGGCTTTGTCAATTCCCTTCAGAACGTTGTTGAAGAGAGATGTTATAAGCGTTTCCACATTATGACGTGGCTTGAAGCTATGCTGTTGTGGGCCCAGTGGTGTGTTGTGATTGATATGGTCCTGCAGCTGTATCTGAACAGCTTTCTCTTAAGAGTTTTGCAAGAAATGGTAGGCTGGAGATCAGGCGGTATGTTGCGGGCTCCTTTTTGCAGTGATGTGTTTTTCAATATTGGCCATATAAATGCTTGTTTAAGGGAGGAAGGAATGTGTCCTGGTAGTAAGGATGACTTAACTATCTTCTATATATATGGAATGAGTTGATCCTTAGTAGTTCTTATCCACTGCACAGGGCATGGGTCATTTGGAGATGTGTTTGTGTGGAGTGAGGTGACTATCTGTTCTATTTGTTTAAGAGATAGTATGGCGAATTCTCCTCAGGATTGTGTGTAGGCTTGGTCTTCCATGTTGCTGCCTTTCAGAGGTGTTGTCAGTGGGTACCTGTTGAGTTCATTGTGCTTTTTAACTAAGTAGTTTGCCATATCCTGGCGGATGGACTTCGGGGGTCTCCTGGAGTATATTGTCTTTGGTGAGTGCTCACACCATGTTGAAGAGTTCTCTTGACTTGTTTACCGATCTCATGATGATGTTTGTGTGGTGTTATTGCTTGCAGTTGTTGATCAGAGTGTTGTAATCCCTCTGTTTGACCATGTCCAGATGTAGCATATCCGGGTCTTTGCTTCTTCTCCATTTTCTTTCTAGTTTTCTTAATTCGTGCTTTGTCTCCGTGATCGCATTGGAGTACCAGGAGGTGGATAGTTTGTTGCGTGTGTGTGGGCATCTCCTGCTGGGTGCTGTTGCTGCAGTAGCTAAGGTGCTGTTCCAATTCTCAATGATTTTATTGAGGTCTTCTGCATTTGGTGTAGATTGGGGATTACCTCTTTCAAAAATGCTTCTTTATCAAAGGACTTGAATCTTCTTTTAGTTTGGGGTTCTTCCTGCAGTTGTATAGTTTGATCAGTCTGTATTGTTAAGGTTACTAAGTAGTGGTCTGACCATGGTGTTGCTATGATTGTGGGGGAGGGGGAGGATAGATGATGTTGGGTGTTTGTAGTGGCATTTACTGTTGAGCATGGTTTCTCGATGCAGGTCATTCACTGAATCGAATGCTGGCACTCTGTTTGTTACAAGACTTATATTTGTTAATCCAGGATCCTTGGGCCCTATTATGTTGTTTACGTTCTTCAATCTGTTCTGCAGGTGCAGCGAATTTCTGGTATGGAGTGTAGACACTCCTTTGTTTTCTGAGCCCAGAAGAAATCAATAGCATTGAGATGAAGGCTGAACCGAGGCCTGGCAGTGGCAAGAGCGTGACTGCAGTGATCTAGCACGTGATGGTGCCATCTTATGCTTATTCTCTTTGAGGGGGATATTCAAAGGCATTTACATGGTTTGCAGACCTGCAAACCATGTAAATGCCGCTGAACGGGATATTCAGCAGCACTAATTCAGGCAGTATGTGGACAGGAATTGAAACTAGGTAAAGGAGGTGGCGAATGGAGAAGGACAAGTTCATGACGTCACTCCCTGCAAAAACTAATAACATTGGAAAGAGCCACACTTTTAAACCACACATCAATGGCAAGTGGGAAGAAGCATGTAGAACAAAATCCATGCAAAATACAGGCAAGCCAGTCAAAAATGCTGGAAAGCAATAAGCACAAATGTTTGAAGCCTAGCCAACAAAGTTCCTGACCTGGAAGCCCTAATGCTGGAAATGGAATGTGGCCATTACAGAAACATGGTTTAATGAATCACATGAATGGTATATAGCCAAAGCTGGCTATAATCTATTTAGAAAAGATAGAGAGGGTAGAAAAGGAGGAGGAGTAGCCCTGTATGTCAAAAGCAATATTAAAGCTGTTGAAATGCAGGGGACGTGGGGAAAAGAAGAAGAGCTGTGGATTGTGTTGGAAAGAGGAGATGGCACTGTCATCCATCCTGGTGTAGTCTACAGGGCTCCAACTCAAACCAAAGAAATTGATAGCTCAGTGGCGAGGAAAAGTAATGGAGGTGCTCCTGAAAGAACGAATAATGGACTTTCTTGAAACCAGCAGGTTGCGTGATCCAAGGCAACATGGTTTTACCAAAGGACGATCATGCCAAACAAATCTGATTGAGTTCTTTGGCTGGATGACCAGAGAACTAGTTCAAGGGCATGCAATGGATGTGATCTACCTAGATTTCAGCAAAGCCTTTGATACTGTTTGTCATAGGAGGCTTATCAATATACTTAACAGCTTGAGGATGGGTCCCAAGGTGGTGAACTGGATCAGAAATTGGTTTTCTGACAGACAACAGAAGGTGATGGTAAACGTAACTCACTCGGATGAAAGGAAGGTGATTAGTGGTGTGCTCCAGGGTTCGGTCGTGGGACCAGTACTCTTCAATGTATTTGTGAGTGATATTGTTGAGGGACTGAATGGAAAAGTCTGTCTTTTTGCAGATGACATGAAATTTTGCAACGGAGTAGACTCCCCTAACGGAGTGGATAACATGAGGAAAGATCTACAAACACTGGAAGAATGGTCTGATGCTTGACACTTAAGATTTAATGTGAAGAAGTGCAGTGTCATGCACTTGGGAAGCAAAAATCCAAGGGAACTGTATGTGATGGGGGCGAGAGGTTGGTGTGCATGGACCAGGAGAAGGACCTCAGAGTGATTGTTTCTGAGAATCTCAAGGTGGTGAAACAGTGTGACAAGGCAGTGGCAAAAGCCAGAAGAACGCTGGGTTGCATACAAAGAGGAATTACCAGCAGAAAGGAAGACGTACTAATGGCACTGTACAAATCACTGTTGAGGCCTCACTTGGAATATTGTGTTCAGTTTTGGAGATCATATCTCACAAAGGATATATAAAGACTGGAAATGGTTCAGAGGAATGTGACCAAAATGATTTGGAGCCTGCATGAGAAGACTTATGGGTAGAGTCTTGAAAACCTAAATATGTACACTCTGGAGGAGAGGAGGGACAGGGGAGATATGATTCAGACCTTTAAAGAGTATTAATGAACAAACAAACCTCTTCCAAAGATGGGGGAGCTGTAAAACTAGAGGGCATAACATGAAGTTGCAAGGGGGTAAACTAAAAGGCAATGTCAGGAAATACTTTTTCACTGAAAGAGTGGTGGATGCTTGGAATGCCCTCCTGATGGAAGTGGCGGGGGAAAATACAGTGACAGAATTCAAAATGGCATTGGACAGACACAGTGGATCCCTTTATAGCAACAGGATAGAATCAAAATAAACATAAGTATCTCTTGCAGCAGTGTGCCAACAAATAGTGGTGACCTACATGGAGCGGTGGGTACACCACTAAAAAAAAAAGGCGTGGAGAAGGGTGACCTGCTCTGGACAGACTAGATGGACCATACTAGTCTTTATCTGCCATCATACACTATGTTACTATGTTAGTAACATGGTTAGTGCTGCTGGATATTCACGGGTGCCGCCACTACATGCGATTAGCATTGGGGTGTGTCATGGGTGTTCCAGGGCAGAGGAGAGGTGGCACCCCTCACTAACCAGGCAGTGGCGATATTGAGCCACTACCCAGAGACAAGCAAATAGGCACAGCAAAAGCTGACTTAACTTTACATGTGGAATCTAACTGTGCAGCGGCTCAATATTGCCGCTGGCTGTTTAGCTTCCATGTCCTGTGTTGACCTGGATATTAAATGCCAGTGGCTGCATACGTCCTTGGCATTGAATATCCGGGGTTAGAATTTAGCAGCGACAGCTAGGTGCTTTATAAGCACTAGCTGCCGCTGCTAAATATCCCCCCCTTGAATACTAACTATTCATCCATTCCACAGTGTATATGCATTCACTTAGGAGGGAATGATTTATATGAGATAAAGGGTGTGGAGCTGATTTGATAAATGAACTGCAATTTATTCCTAATTCATTACGATTTCCCTTATGTCGCTCTCATCTGGTCACACATACTTCTGAGGAGAGTGTAGCATTATGCCATTGAGTCCAAAATGTTTGAAAGGTTGTAAAAAAAATGCAATGCAATGTGTACCTTCAAGTCAGTCCTGAATCCTGGCAACCCAGAAGCTCCTGGGTTTTCTTGGCAGTGTCACCGGAAGTAGATTGCTAGGTTTTTCTTCCGAGGCAATGGAGGGTTAAGTGACTTGCCCAAGGCCACAAGGAGTGACAGTGGGCATAGAACCCTGGTTGCTTGCTTACCAAGCCAGTGTTCTAACCACTAGGCTACTCCTCCACTCCCTGAAAGGTTGTATAAGCATGTAAATACAAAAATATCATAATTTGAAGTACTCTTGGAGGGTTTGGTACTATCTTATGGCTTTATTGCCACTGAGTGTCCCGGCTTCTATCACCCGGACAACGTTATTTGTCAGATATTGCCAAGGATATCTTTGTAAGTGCTATAGAGGATTTGTTGGAAGGGAGTGGCAAGGCATTCATGGCTATAGCACACGAGTGAGGAAGTATAGACATACAGGTAGCAGTTCCCTCCACAGGCGACATTTAGAGGGAAAGTGACCTCCTCCACTGCCTGTTAACTCCCAGAGCAACTTGAGGGATAGACAGAGAGGAGAGGGCCTTAGATTCATGCAACATGGGCATCACCACAGAGTGTGGGCCTCTATAAAGGTCACATGTTATGTTAGTCTTAAATAGTTTACCCTGTAGCTTCATTGCATGTCCCCTAGTCTTTCTATATTCTGATAATGTAAACAATCGATCTATATTTACCCGTTCCACTCCGTTCATTAATTTATAGACTTCTATCATATCTCCCCTCAGCCGTCTCTTTTCCAGGTTAAAGAGCCCTAACCTTTTTATCCTTTCTTCATAGGGCTATCCTTCCATCCCCTTTACTATTTTGGTGGTTCTTCTCTGAACCTTTTCTAATAACGCTATATCCTTTTTAAGATACGGCGACCAGAATTGCACACAATATTCAAGGTGCGGTCGCATCATGGAATGATACAGAGGCATTATGATATCCTTTTTTTATTTTCCATTCCTTTCCTTACGATACCTAGCATTCTATTTGCCCTCTTGGCCGCCGTTGCACACTGGGCGGAGGGTTTTGACAATGACACCTAAATATTTTTTCCTGGGTGGTGGTTCCTAATGTGGAACCTTGCATTGTGTAACCATAGTTTGGGTTCTTCTTCCCTAGGTGCATAACTTTGCACTTGTCCACATTAAATTTCATCTGCTATTTTGATGCCCAGTCTTCCAATTTATCAAGATCCTCTTGCAATTTTCCACAATCCTCATGGATTTTAACAACTTTAAATAGTTTTGTATCATCTGCAAATGTGATAACCTCAGTCATTATTCCCTTTTCCAGGTCAATTATTAATATGTCAAAAAGCAGCGGACCCAGCACAGGTCCCTGGGGTACACCACTATTCACCTTTCTCCATTGGGAAAATTGACCATTTAGCCCTACCTTCTGCTTTCAATCTTTTAACCAGTTCCTGATCCACAATAGTACACTGCCTCCTATCTCATGGCTCTTTATTTTTCCAAAAGTCTCTGATGAGGGACCTTCTCAAAGGCTTTCTGAAAGTTCAAATACACTATATCAACCGACTCACCTTTGTCTACCTGTTTATTCACACCTTCAAAAAAACATAACAGATTAGTAAGACAAGATCTGCCTTATCTAAAGCCATGTTGGCTGTCTCCCATTAAGCCATAAGTATCTACATGTTCAGCAATTTTGTTCTTTATGATGCTTTCTACCATTTTTCCCAGTATTGACGTCAGGCTCACCGGTCTGTAATTTCCCAGATCACCCCTGGAACCCTTCTTAGAAATTGGCGTTACGTTCACCATCCTCCAATCTTCAGGTATTACAGATGATTTTAATGATAGTTCACAGATTACTAATAGCAGGTCTGCAATCTCATATTTCAGTTCTTTCAACACCCTTGGATGTATATCATCCGGTCCAGGTGATTTGCTATTATTCAGTTTATCTAATAGTTGTAATACATCTTCGATATTTCCTTCAATTCTTCCGCACCTTTAAATACCACTTCAGTCATGGGTAACATCCCTACATCTTCCTCAGTAAAGACCGAAGCAAAGAATTCATTGTCTCTCCGCTATCGTCGCCTCTTAGTGCCCCTTTAACCCCTCTATCATCTAATGGACCAACTGACTCTCTCACAGGTTTTTTTCTACAAATGCCCTATTGCATCAACGACCATTCCTCATATAGCAAAGCAATATATAGAAATATATAGAAATCAACTGAACAAAATGCATCAGTATAGCTTAGCTTCCATAAAAATGATCGCGATCGCATCAAGTTCAAGATTATTTTTAGGAAGCTAAGTTATACTGATTCATTTTATTCAGTTGATTTCTATATATTTCTATATATTGCTTTGCTATATGAGGGATGGTCGTTGATGCAATAGGGCATTTGGTTTGTAGATTTCTATGAGCCTGTTGAATGCCCATCAGTTCTGAGACCTCCCGTATATGTTTATATTACTCTAAGAAACCTTGGTGAATGAAAGTGAGATTTTTCTACTATTTTATAGCAACATACGCTGTTGTTTTTGGTGGACTGAGTTGGCTGTTTTATGAGGTGATAATATTTGTAGGCATGTGATTTGTTTTTGATCTGCTGATTTAACAAAACTTGTCCAGTAGAACATAATCACCTGCTGACTTTCTATTAAATGGAGTTTACTGAGGGGGTAATTTCAGAGCATGAATAGGGGGTTTGTATGTGCGGCAGGGACATTGTGGTGGCGAAGACAGCCAGGTCCCTATGGAGATAGAAAAAGTACAAGCAGTTTCCCCTAGTCAGAGGGAAAGGGAAAGAAATGGTCATTTTAAAAGTGCAGCTAAGGTTGAGAAAAACCTGTCAAAAGTTGTTGTCCAAAAGCCATGCCCCAGCTCCATGGCAACTGAGGGTGGTAATGCAGGACAGCTGGGGGCGGGGTGGAAAGATACAGGCCAGTCCCACTCATATAAGCCCCAGGGAACAGGGAGAGATAGATTGTCAGGACCGGAAAGATTGACAAAGCTGACAGGGCTGAAGAGGCACGAGAGGAAGAGAGCTGACTCTGATTCAGAGGCGGAGTCTGAGAGGGAACCTCATTCTGAGCAAGAGTTTCACTCTTGCAGGAGGAAGAGAGACGAGAGGGCTACCTTAACCAGGAAACAGCAGGGCCAGGGAAGTGGCAGTGAAGCATTGCTGAAGAAACTCCCAAAAGGTATTGCTGCTAAGGTTACTAGCCAAAGGTCTCAGGAAAAGTTCCCAGACAGCAAGTGGAGGGAAGGATATCCCCGAAGCCAGCTCCAGCAGTTTAACCAGCACCAGGGTTATAGGAAGCCTGCAGATGGTTCAAGAACCCAGGAAGGGCTGGTAAGGAAGCCTCTCAGTAAAGAAAGTTTGAATGTTTTAAAACTGGTAAAACGTATGCTAAAAGACCAGGAAGTAACCTGGGGAGAGAACAGTTCTGTGTACTGAGGGAAGGCTCGAGGGGAACAGCTGTTTTCTAACGACATCACAGAACAATCGTGTTCAGAATGTGAGTCAATGGACATCGGGGAAAATGATCTTTTGAGTGAGCCTGAACAAGCTATGGAATGTGAGTTGTCCCTGGTAGTGAAGTAAGAATGTTTGGAAATATAAGTTTGAAGAAAATTCCATTTCTGTGATATGCATGGTGTTTCAAAGAGCAAAGAAGTTTTAATTAGTATGGCTGCTGATCTAAATGAGACTTGCTCAGGAGGACTGCCTGGAGTCTCTGGATAACTAATTGAAACCCTTAAAGCTTTTGAAACAAAGAAGAAAAGTTTGTTTGCTAGAATTTTGCTGCATTGAAGTTTCAATGAACATTTTGAGTTTAGTTAAAGCACTGTGAAGTGAAGCTTTATTTTTGGAGAAATAACATTTGTTTGCTGAAGTAAGCAAGAGCAATTCTTACCTTTAGTTTCTTGTGGATGTTTGTACACGTGATATACCAAGCTTCATTTGAAGTTCCCGCTATTAAGGGAGGCGAATAAAAATATTCCTGCGTTTGCTTTCAACTCTCGGCTCAGCATTTTATTACAACTACATTTGCTCAAAGTACTACAACTCCCAGAGGCCTTTGCCCTGGAGTTTATTGAAAGGAACATTCGCACCCCCTTTCCTCGTCAGGCAGCCGCCTAGGCGGGGGAAGGGCGCAACAACATTTATGTGCCGAAAACATCCCAGACTGTATTCTGAAACAATGCTATCATGCACGTACAGGGCACTAGCATGAGGATCTCAGAATGTGCCCAAAAGGGGTGGAACGGAGGCATGGTCAGCCATGAAGACATAGAAAGTTCATTCAGGAAAGTATTTCTCGGAAACATCCATGTTATTCCTACTGAAATGTGGAATAAGGCCAGGACTTAGAAACAATTCTGTTCTTCTCTACGATGCGTTGTGATAAATATGTTTTGAACTGGTGTGACTGCAGTCTGGAAAAACAAGATGCTGTTTTCAGATACAGAGAGCAGAGGTGAGGGAATGTTTTAAGACCTAGACACATTATTTAACAGAAATATTAAGAAGAGCAATAGTGTTTATTCTGGCTATGCTTCAATGTACTGTTTGTGCTAAAAAAGCCAATCTAGGGGACCTTAACAGTTCCCATGTTTGTTTGTTTATTTATTTATTTAACAAGTTTTTTTATACAGCCTTTTCCTTCAATCAAAGCGGTCACAAGAAATACAAGGTATAAACAAGGGAAACATAAACAGTATAGACATGACAACATATGGTAATGTAGGAAAAATAACAAGGGTTAACGATATAGTGGATTATTTATAAAATATATACAATAGATGATATCTTAGTCATTAGTTGATCCATAGTGCTCAGTGAAAAGTAAAGTTTTTAATTGCTTACGAAAGTCACTTAAAACATCAATTGCACGTAAATCAGGAGGGAGAGAGTTCCAAATCAAAGGGGCAGCCAAAGAAATTGCTCGTTGTGATGTACATTTGCGTGATTTAGCAAAGTTTCTTGGGGTATTGAGGGTGTTTGAGGTGGATAATCTTCTGGGTCTGTTGCTGGTATCACGGGATAGGAGGGCATGGAGGCTGGTTGCAGAACTGTTGTGCTTCATTTTGAAGATGTTTATGATTAACTTATACTTTATGCAAAGGGTTATCGGGAGCCAGTGGAGATCTTTAAGGATGGGGGTAATGTGGTCATGATTTGTGGAACCGTTAATTATTCTGGCTGCTGTATTCTGTGCCATTTGAAGAGGTTTGAGAGCATGTTTAGACAGCCCATTGTAGATAGGGTTGCAAAAATCCAGAATGGGGGTAATAAGCGCCTGGCAGACTGTACGAAAGTGTTCATCAGAGATAAGAGGCTTGAGGCGTCTAATTATTTTCATTCGGTAATAAGCACTTTTAACAGTTTTCTTTATGTGAGATCATAGGTCCAGCTTCTTATCGAGGGTTACCCCGAGGTATCTTACTTCATCCTTAATTGGAATCTCAGTACTGTTGCATGTGATGTATGGTGGTGGATTAAAGTTGGTGTTTCTAGTGACAATAAGTGCTTCAGTCTTATTTAAGTTTATTGCAAGGTTGTTATTTGAGAGCCAAGTGGAAATGCTGGTAATGCAGTTTGAGATCTTGTTGTAGTTTGGGCAGTTGATATCAATCGGAGTGTAGATCATAATATCATAATATGTTGTTAAAAATGGGGGCATGAGCAGGGATAGGATTCATTTTTGGGTGAGAAATGGAGATCATATTTGTAGTCCTAGTGCCCCATGCTATTATGTTATGTTATAGCTGTTATGTATAGGTTCAGGGCATCTTTTTGGCAGAATCATGTTTTTGTGACAGAAAGTGAGTTTTTATATGTGGTTTGAGGGGAACATGGGGGATCTGGTGTGCTCATCTACAATTCAGGGGGAACATGAAAGCCTGGCCAGTACCTTGACTGTATGGATGACCGCAGCGTCACCAGGTGCCAGTGTGATCGGGCAGTCAAACTCAGAGAGGGTTCACTATAGCTAAATATCAAACATATCCCTGTCAATAATAAGAGACCCTCAGAATAAGGACACTCAACAGTGAAAGCAGCACTAATGCATGCCCATAATGCACATTTTGTGGGACCAATGGTGTTGCTGTTAAGCATATATTAGTGCTCTTTGCACTGCTGAATGCCTTTGTTATTGACACTGATATTTTGACAGTTAGCCATAGAGAACCTATGCCGATTCCTTCTGTATTATTTTTCTTAGGGCACTCTAATAAGATCATATATTCTTGGCAGTGTGATATGGCAGCCATACATCCACTGTGCCAGGCACTGGGAGACACGACTGATGTAGTACCAACATTCCCCAGATTGTTCCATGAGTCCTACATGTCTACCCAGGCCAGGATCTATGAGAGCAGCAAGAGTGGTGATATATCTGGAGTCTGGCTACTTGGTATGATGACACAGGAATCTCCCCTTCTATGCCCACACAGCCCTTACCAGGAGAATAATGCCATAAAGCTGACTGTGGGAAGGTAGACAGGGTTGCCACACAGATAGCGGATGTATACAGACTGACATACGCCATGATGGGACAGGTGTAGCTGTTGTGAGAAATGCCAGTACCCAGATATGTGGGAATCAGATGGCATAGCAAGAAGGCCCCAGTACTATTACTACAACTACTGCTGATCATTTGTACAGCACTACAAGGCGTACGCAGCACTGCGCACACACACGTAAAAGATAGTCCCTGCTCAGTGGAGCTTACAATCTAATCAAGACAGACAACATAGCAGCTGTGGAGATGATATATCCAGGGGGCAATGGTCAAGAAACACAAGGGAGCTTAGACAGATCAGATCCAGTTGCCTTTATTGATTTTTCCCATGTCTAGATTTGTATTATGGTGCCTCCAGATCTACGTGTCAGCAAATACATGTGCACTCTTGCATGCCTTTATACATATTTTAGAAAAGGCTCCATATTTTGCAAGTCTTTTCTGAAATACCACCAGAATTCTGTATGTCCCGATCTGGACATCTCTATTCCCATCCCCATACACTTCTAAAATTTGACTTGTAAGGAATACAATTTATTTCATGAGGATTTACATTTTGATGATATATTTTCTGGAAAACTAATTATAGATTCAGATTATATCTATGAATACCCCATTTAATAGCTATAATTACTTTGACCATTTTGTGATTTAGCCTTGTCCTCCATGAGGAGCAGTAATGACTTAACCACTTTTACCACTAAAACACAATCTGGACAAAACCATGTCATTTGAGTGATCAGATTGACCTCCGGGCATCTGATAAACTGATTGTTGTAATTTTCTCCTTCACAAAGCAACTTGATCCTAGCTGTATAGGAGCTGTCATGCTAATCCTACCAGAACCTTGCACACAATCTTAGTCCTCAAGACAAGCTGTTCAGAATTGTTAGAAGAAGAACAGAGGGATGTCAGTATGAAGACCAGCTGCTTTAGAAAAAGAATTGCATTTGCAATGAATCAGATATGCTCTAAATGCCCACTGTTCTCTAACCGTCAAAGAAAACTAGATGTGAATGATATAAAATCCGTATTTGTTTTTGAGTAAAATTAGACCATTTAGTACCTCTGTCTATATTTCAGCATAACTGCACGTCACAATTTAGATACTGCAGGATTAAAGCTATTTTTATGCCTGGTGCATCTGATTGACTATAATGTATATCAAGTTAAGATGGCTGTGTTTCTAAGCTACAGTTTTAGCTCAAATGTCCTGGATGATTCTGGAAGCCTCCGGTTAACATATCATTTTTTTGTAATCTAATAAGGGTTTATCACATAAAAGCCTGTTACGTTATAGCATGTTTGATAAGGGCATGCCAATACCTGGCATAAGATAAATTTACTTCAGGTATACTGTAAACAAAATCAGTGCAAAAAGTAGCGTGAATTTTTATATAGAATCTGTTAGAACTAACAGAATGTCAAAGAATGGTCTGGTTCTATAGTACTTCGCTCAGTTTGAAAGTTTCAGAGTACTGTAGTGCTGTTTTAAGAAAACAGGAAAGCTGGAGGCACTGAGCTAACTTGTTTTTTTCTTTCAGACAGTAAGAAATCACGAGATATTAAAGCTTCAGTCTCCATAATTAAATATTAAATAATGTAAATACACTCAATCTACTTTATGGCTTGACTTAATTCATGTTCTACGCTGACCATATTGTATTGTACCTAATAATGTTCCATGTATAAGTTATGCTTTATAGCTAATTCATTCCTTATATTCATTCCTTGTACGTTACACCCTGAGAATGTTCCATGTATAACGTATTTTAGTTTCTCTGTAAACCACCTTGGCTTTAAGATTAGGTGGTATATACACCACTTAAATAAATACAATTTGGCAGTCTCTGAGGTGTTTCTTGTATTCACATTTCTGTCCATATAGAGGAGCTTCAGAAATTGAATTCTTTAAATTCTTCTTCTTCAATATTAAACACAGCCAATTTGTTTTAAATCAGCTTCCAAATTGCGAGCTCTACTTACTAACCAGAGGTAAAATAGCATGTTTACAGACAGTTTTACCATAAATTACTTCCTGCAGGATTTACTAGACTGCAGTAACTGAGTACCAGCGTTCTCTCTAAGCAACTCATACTGCGTGCGGGATTTCTGCCGACATCCCTGCTGGTAGGGGATGATGCTTCAATATCACGCTTTTATCACAAGGGACAGGCAGGTCCCTTGCATTTAAAAGTACAATATTGAGCCGCTTCAGTTTTGTATGTTGGACAGTATTTTGGTTGCAGTATCGGCAGTTCTCACATGAGCATTGCCAATACAGTAATGCATTTGTAACCTATGTCAAACACCATAGGGATGATATTTGGTAGGTGAAGTGAGTGACTAGCTTAAATTAGATTTCAGCTCCAGCATTCATTATTGCTGCCCATGTATAGTAGATAGCAGTGCCCTTCATCACTACCCAGTTATGCTCTTCACTGGCAGCTTACACCCAGCCATACTAGAAACACACACGCACACACACGGCAGGCAGGCCCAGACAAACACACCAGAGTACATGGAGCCAAAGACAGAGGGTAGGAGATGAGAAAGAAGCAGTTGGTAGGAGAGATGAGGGAAGGGGAGGGGAGGGGAAGGAACAGAGAGACAGGGGAAGACTACAAGGGTGAATATCGAAAGCAGCGAAAGGAGTTAAAGGGAGACAAAGAAACACCCACATGGAGACTGAAAAAAATCAGGCAAACCGCAATCAAATCTCCTCCAGCCACCAGCAACACAAGTACCGAAAAACAAGTGAACTTGGCATTTCTCCATAATTTATAGCAGGTGCAGATGCCGGTATTCAAAATTACTGCCCTGTACGTCCATGGGCTTTGTGAGATACTTCCCAGATGGGTATACTGACACTCATGCTATGCCCCAAACACTCTTCCTTTGCAGGTCTTAGAATGTCTGCATTGCTGACCCTTAAATATAGTAGGTAAAGCTTGCCGGTTATAAAATCGGCATTTACTCATGGATACCATTTTCATGTGCAAGGCTTCTGAAACGACGTCCTTAGTGTTTAAGACAAAAATGTTGTAACTATTGCAAATAAATCCCTTGGCACAAATTCCAAATAAATACTATCATTGTACCAAAGTGTTGTACTATATTTGTTCTGTTACAAACTAACATAGTAAATGACGGATGATGAAGACCAACATGGCCAATCCAGTCTGCCCAGTAAAGTGGTCAATCCTGTTATTTTAGTTCATACAGATTATACTTTTCTCCATGCCTTTGTTTAGGGTTGTAACTGCCATTCTGTGCAGGTTATATGTACCTCCCTACATTCCTTCTTTCATGTGCAACATCCATTTAACTGTTGCTTTCAGCAGAGGTGTTCTATGCCTTGTTTCCATTCTCTTGCCATTTAGTGTTATCCTACTCCTTTTCAAATTCTTTCACCATTTTAATCTTCATCACCTCCTCCAGGAGAGCATATGGGGCATCTGCCACCCTTTTTATGAAAAAATGTTTCCTGATGTTGGTATTAAGTCTACCTCTTTGCAGTTTATTAACAGTAATACTGTGACTTTGTGCTTAGATCAGAGGAACTTGCCCAGTGTCGGATCCGTCTAGCTTATGTGAAATGATCAAAGCAGAGGGCAAATTAACTTCACGTTTCTATGCTAAATTGCAGAACGTCAAGTGTGTCCCTTTAATGGGATTACAAAGAGCCTGGAAGACAGATACTGATACATCGCTGTCAAGGCCCACTTCCTTCTCTGGCTCTCCCCGCACATCCAGAGCAGCAGGATGTAGAGAGCCGGTGGGGGGATCTGGGCGGAACGGGGGTGGGCCAGCCCAGCAGGACGTTCGACGTTCAGGGCTGATTCAGGTCACAGCCCTGTATGTCCTACTGGTTCAAAGGACCCTGGGAATCCCCCCTGAGCCAGGGCCAGGACTGAGGAGGGTACCTGCCACCCAGTCCAGACCCCCAGCTGGCCAGCCATGGGTCGGGCAGCAGGGAAGAGTGGGCTGAGCCACAGCAGCCAAGGGAATCTGTGGTGAAGATGTTCCTGCAGGCAGGAAGGGGCACGCCGGGCCATCCTCGGGCCCGATTCCATGTACCACAGGTCCAGAATCGAGTTCTACCAGGCCCGTCCTGTATTGGGACATCCGTATGGCCAGGACAAGCCCCTTTCAGAATTGGGCTCATGCTGTAAGTCCAACAATATCTAGTGGTCTTGCACAATCATTATACTTCGTGGCTCACCGTGTCTATTGGACCCTGCATAGATTGTATAGAGCAGGCCTCTTGAAAACAAATAAATGCCGGCACTGTTCTATAGGTATAGGAACACTGGTACATATGTTTTATGACTACCCTACCATTCACAATTTTTGGAAAGGCATGTGGAAATACATTTGTGAAATATTTGGTATATGTACTAAATTGTTACCTTAGTTTGTGTTTTTTCTCTCACAATGTGTTAAAGAGGATCTTACTAAATATGATAAATTGTTGTTTAACATTTTGCCGTCTCTTGCAATACTACCAATTTTGTGAAGTTGGAAAGACAGTGCACTATTAAATGTGACATTCTGGTGGCATACAGTATGTCTTATCTGCAAAAATTGTGAAGATAGAAAAAATTTGGAAAAGCTTGGATTGTCTAGCAACTGAAGATCCCAATTAGTTCCATTTTTTGTATTAATTGATCTCTGCCTTTTTTTTTTAGGGAATAGTTAACATTTTTGTTGGGGGATGTTAACTGGGGCAGCACAGACCTGGTGCCACCCTCCCCTTGTATCCCAAGCACCCATACCAAGACAATAACACAGGTTTGGGAATAAACTGGTCGCAGCTTTATTCGGAACCACAGTTCAGTAACAGTCAACTGAAATAATCAGAATTAACAAGTCCCGTTGGATCAGGTAACTCCCCAGCCATTCTACTAGCAAGGGGAGACTCTTACCACCCGTCACCATGAACCCTTCTGTGGCCAAACCACAACTCCCCCCTCCCAGTATCAGTCCAACCTCGCCATATTAGTAGCTAAGGAAGGCTGATTTTTGGGTGACCCTCCTAAACCACCTCATCCTCATATTTTCTGGGCTGAGTTCAGCAGATCAGGGCCCCCAAACACAGAGTTAAATCCGGCACCGGATCCTGGAAACCTCCGGGTCCCCACTAGCGGTGCAGGGCAAGAGTCAAGTCTCTGTGCCGTCCTCCTTAAAGCTGCAACCAGCGGGTGTCTCTTTGAACCACCACTTCCAAGGCCTCTTGCCAATCATTGAGGAATAAATCGCCCTCTGACCCGTTGGTGAATATCGTCTTGCCTAAATAAGCCCGTACACTCCACCTCTGCATTATTTGCTAGCCCCCTTGCTTGCAAACCCAGTGCCCTATCTGGCAGTTAATCTTGGCTAACCCTCTCAACCACCACCGCCGGCCCTTACAGGCAGGCCTTGGAATGATGTCAGAATAACAATAGAACATAAGGAAACATTCAAAACATCTCCGCCATATCCTTCTTCGCTGCTCTGATAATCTGCTTAGAGGTCCAAGCCGAGGGATCATTGCCTCCTAGATGGAGCAGAATTGCTGTGGAGCAACTTCTGATTCGGTCATGATGTTGAAGCAATAGCAAGAGCTGGCTCCAGCATAGGCCGAACTTGCCCAGCCATAGGATGGAAACCTCTGCCAATGGGAAGCCCAAGTTAAGTCCTGTCGGTCACTCCGCCACTCGCTGACCAGCCCAGTGCACAAACGAATGACCCACTAGCCAACACCTGAAAAAAGATAAGAAAGTTAGGACTGAGCAAAGGATAGCCACCATCCATTCCCAGGCTCATAGACAAACGTAGCCCATGAAAGCCTGGAAATGCCATCTGCCAGTCTTCCTTATAACATGGTCTGGCAAACCAACTGCCACCGAACTGGTAGCGGCCCCAATGCAGAAAGAATGGGGGGCATACCAATGAGTATCTTCACCCAAGAACCACAATGCCAGCCGTAACACAGCCATGAATTGAAAATGGGTCAGAGGGCGAGAATCTCGGTGCACGAAGAGCAGACTCGGGCCCTCCGGCCGCACAACCTGGTAATGTTGCTGGCTGCTGGAAAGTAACACCTCCGTCGAATGCATTAAACACTACCCAAAGCCCTTTTCCCAGCTGATCTTTTTTAGGTATGGCTAATAGTATGCGTATTTGCCTGGCTTCAATGCTCACATGCTCTCGCAACATGCCAGTTGCAAGCCCACCATGAGTGGAATTTGTCACCAGTTTGCAGACTCGAAAAGCCCCAAATAAGGCCAATGAGAATGTTGCCCTGAACATGGCCACCTTATATGTGGACTCTGCTATCTCCAGCAGTGCATTACAGAGATGTTTATTTTATTTATTTATTTATTTACATTCTCTTATATACCGCGTTATTCTGCATCAGTGCGGTTTACATTGAACAAACTGAAATTAAATTGAACAGGACATTATCACTTGGAGATAACTATTTTACAGGGAACATGGGCAATGGAGGGTTAAGTGGCTTGCCGAAGACCACAAGGAGCACCTGTGGGACTAGAAACCCCAGTCCTTCCGGCCCAAGGTTGCTGTCCTCTAGTGGGATTTGAACCTCCGACCTTCCGGCCTGAAGTACCTTGCCCCAACCACTAGGCTACTGATGTAGAAACAAATGGTATGTAATTGGATGCCTAGAATCGAATGGTGTCAGTGAGAATTGTTCCCAGCCTTGTAGAAGCCTGCGAACCATGAATCCTCCGGCTGGGCTATGCCAGCCCACTACCTTGGAGAAAAAAGCAAAACCGGCCAATTGAGCACACACGGCAGTCTTGGAGAAATCTCTGTCCTTAGTAAACACAATGTATTGACCCATGACCTGCTCAGGTACTCTTTTGTCAACCTTGGGTCAACAGGAAGGATACCACCAAACCATAACCTCTTCAATAAGCAGACCATGTAGCCAGTGCCACTGACTTCTTCAGGAGACTCAGCATTCCGGTAGGCCAATCCGTAAAAGGTGCTCCGGGACCATGCACCCATCCACATTTGTTTCTGGCGCCAACATCCGGAACAGATCCCACTTGAAAGGGGAAAGAGAGTCAGCAATTTTGTTAATAAAACCAGGGATGTGCTGTGCCCTAGCCGTGACATTTAAACGCAAACAGGATAGGACAAATGCATGCATCAAAGTCTCCACCTGTGCACAGCATGGTGAATAATAGTAATGACTTCAACAACTGCGACATTATTGCACCAAAAAAACACCTTACGATTACGCAATCTGACTGGCCATAACTCCAATGCAACCACTACTGGAAACAACTTTAAGAAAGTGATGTTGCGAGTGAGACTGGAATCCCACCACTCTTGCACACCAGGAACCTCGAAAGTAGGTACCAAAATCCACGCCGCCTGAAGCATCTGGTGAACAACTGCAGGTCAACATTGGAAATTTCAGGATCCTAGAAGACCGAGGTCCTATTGAAATCTGCTAAGAAAGTATCCCAAACTCGTAAATCCTCCCTCATACTCTTCGTCACCCTGATGGGGCTTTGAAGTTCCCTCCATGGCTGCTGCCAACCATTGCAAAAAGACCCAACCCATGGGAATGACCCTGCAGGCAAGCTGCAATGACCTGATGAAGGACTGCATCTCACGCAAAGTTACCTTTGGAGCGGCACACACTGTCGCCACCAATGCCCTGAGCTTCGCAACTTTTGACAACAGAAGATACGCCAACGTCACTACCGAATCCAGCTCGATCCCAAGGAGAGTAAGTTTGACTGCGGAACCCTCAGTTTTGTCTGCTGCTAATGGGATGCCAAATTCCTGGCCTAGTTTCAGAAACCCTTGCAGAAGGGCGATACATGCATCCCGAATGAGCAGGACCAACAAACAAAAAATCGTCAAGATAGTGCACAATATTGGGAATCCCAATCCATTGCACCAACACCCAATTCAGAAAAGTACTGAACCTCTCAATATGCTTACAAAATACAGCACAACCCATCGGCATGCATTTATCAAAATAAAATTGGCCCTGAAAATGAAAACCCAGCAAATGGAAGGCAGATGGATGGACTGGTAACAGACTGAAGGCGGACTCAAAATCAACCTTGGCTAAAAGCATCCCTGGACTGTATTATTGGACCAATGAGACAGCATCATCAAAGGACACATAGCAAACTATGCAAGACATGTTCGGGATATGATCGTTGACGGACACCCCTGTGGGAAATGATAGGTTCTGGATCAAATAGAATTTCCCAGACTTTTTCTTGGGAACTACCCTCAAAGGGAAAACCACAAATTCCTTAAAGGGTTGGTCGATGAATGGATCTGCCACTCTACCCAAGCCCTACTCGACCATCAACTTCTCCCACACAATGGATGGCAATCACTAGACAGAGAGTGCCTTGCGTGCCTGCAATGAATTTACACATCCATGCATGTATTTCTCAAAACCAAATAGAAAACTGTGTTCTAAAAATACTCCGTCACTTCGTTGCAAGTAACAAAAAAGCCATACCGCATAGCCTCAACCCATTCTGGGGTGGGAGCTCGGCCAAAGCCTTCAGGATTACTTCGAGGAGACTGAGGGGACAACTTCAGCCCCTTTTTGTTGCACTTAACTGCCATGTGCCTGGCATTGCATAGCAAGCAAACGTGGTGGAATTTACAGTCAGGGAATGGACAAATGGACTTATTGAATTGCCAATACAAGTCTCCTGCACTACCCCCAGTCACCTTCTGTTGTGACCCAGGAACCCCTTGCCAAAAGGGATGGCTCACCCCTGCAGTTGGTGCCAGCCCCTCCTTTTCCAGCTCCTCCAGTGGCTGAAATTGGTCGTGCTGACATTTGTGTCAGCCACAAATTGATGTCCTGGGTGCCCCATGATAAATGAGCATTTTCTTCCATCTTATTCCTGAACTTCTCATCATACTTCAACCAGGTCCATCCCTCATGCATCTGCGAAGCCTCTAATATGGAGTCAGCATAAGCAAAGAGAGGCACATAATGCTCAGAAGCATAATGTCCCCACACACTAGCTAACAGCAAGAAGGCCATAGTCAAATTGACAACACTAAGTGAAATTTTTTTAATCCTGCCAGCCTTCTCGTCCTCTTTCCTCTTCTTCCTGCTCTCACCAGACCCTTTTCGCCTCTCGAGAAACCAGAAGATATCAATGTAACGCCGCTTGCGTATCTTTTTTTGTAAGGCGTGAGGAATGCTCTCCCAAAGCTCTGAAAAGGTGGCTAAGGTAGGTGCCTGACCACTCAAGACCGTAGCCACCCCAGTCTTGGGTGTCGGCTGTACCACCGAGGAACTGGATGAACCAGATGATGAATCAGACTGGAAGGGGGAAGAAGAAGAATCGGAACCCCATGTGCATCAAAACATATGTTTCTGTTTCTTTGAAGTCTTGCCCGCAGGTCACTCACCCAGGTCGCACCCATGGCCAACCACAGTGCCCTCCCTGGTCCTGGGTGACATCTCACCTGCTGAGGTGGGAACTGGAGCCGGTGTAAGGAAATCAGGAGCTTGTGACGGCACTGAACCATTAGAGCTGTTCTTGCCATTTACTCGCTGAGTACTCTGTTGCTCAGGAGTTTCATCGTTGGCCATTCATAGTCCACTCCCTTCTTCATGTACCATGGTATTTTGAGTCATCTATGGAATCTGTGGAGAAACAAGGGAAGACAAAGGGGTGAGGGGAATGGCAGCTAACTGTGCCATGGCCACATCCCCAAACCATGGCACCCTGTAAGTTCCAGTGCCCCCCCCCCTTGCCCAGTAGTCCCAGTATGGACTTCCTGCATTAGGGTAAACACTTTGCATGCCCAAACAGCCCTTTGTGTGTTGGAAGCCTTGCCCGACTCCAACCCCCAGGAGGGGGTACCCCCCCCCCCCCGGGAGGAGTGACAAAGCCATGACTGTCTTACAACCCCGCTTTATTGCCAAGGGCTGCTGGGAAAAACAGATTTTGAGGCCATTCAACTGGGCTGGGAACTGAAGTAGGCCCTGCCCATTTTGAAAAGGCAGCCACAACACCTTCCCTTACCTCACCCCTTGCCTCAGTTGTACCCATACTGGAGGGAGTCATATAGTTGTCTGGGCTTGCCAAAGCCCCTGACTCTCCATTGCCCTCTGCAAATGGAATTAATTCCTGCCCTGGGCCAGCTACCACTGCTGCCCAAGAGCCAAGCCTGCCCCTACACCTGCCTCTGCTTCTACCCCGGGGAGGCTTAGCCTTGGACCTTCCCCTGGCTCCTATTTGCCTCCCCAGCACTAGCTTGAATTTTCACCAGCCCTCTATCTGTGCCTACCATCCCCGTGGACTGCAATAAACGTACACCTTCTTGCAGCTCCTGCCCTGCATCCCCTGATGGTCCTTTAGGGGTGCACCTGGGAGCAACTCAGTCCTGCACACGACTGGAACTGGATTGGACTGAGTGCGGGGAAGAAGAAGCCCCCTGTGCTACCACTGTCTTTTTCCCCCTCCGTGCCAGCATGCTGTGAATGAAAGAGAAAGACAAAAAGCTGGCCCTCGCGCTGCAGGAGAAACTCTTCCCAGTGAAAGTGGAGGTCCCCCAAAGGCAGAGCAGAAAGAAGAGATTGTAGAGAGATAGGCAAAAACCTGCTGGGGCCGCCGCAGGTGCCAGAGAGGTGAGAGGAGGCCGACACGCCCGGTAACGAAGAATCGCTCACCCCTTCCCACCCCTCCCGTCGGCTCCACATGCTTTTTCATTGGCTCCTAGCATATTCCCACGCTGGGAGCCAATGAATTTAAAAGATGCCTCACCTGCCGCCTCATGTCCCCCCCCCCCCCCACCACCAAAGACCTCGTGCCCATGCCTCTGCCCAGCCCCACGCTGTGGAGGAGGGATCCCACAGTGGGCTGCACGCCCGGTTAATGGCGGCCTGCAGGGACCCTGCCCTGCGGCCTAAAGTCATATTGTTATTATTTGTTCTTTCATGTTGATTGTGTTTATCTCTGTTTGTAAAATAAAAAATAAACATGAAAAAAAATGAATACCTTTTAAGTTTGTAAACATCTGTCTTATATCTCCCTTGCCCTCCTCTCCTAGAGAGTATGCATTTAGTTCTTCAAATCTCATTTGACTTCTCTCACAGCTACCAGACCATTTTCGTTGCTTTCCTGTAGACAGATTCTATCCCCTTTATATCCTTAGTACCACCTTTTTTCTGTTGCGACATATTTAATAGACCCTATTCATGTGCATGACACACTGAACGCTACAGTCTGCAACTGAACAAAAAAAGAGCCCAAATATGATTTTATTGTAGCTAAAAATAACACTTGGTCTTGTGGCAACAATGAACTGGAGGGGGGGGGGGGTGGGGGAGCAGATTTGGGCAGCAGTTATAAGGATTTCAAGTATTTTGCACTTTCCCAGCCTGCAAGCGCACATGGTTGCTAGGGAAAGAATGAGTTTGCTGTCTGTCAACGTTTGGTGACACATTAGAACTGTATGTCCCGACACACTAGTTGAGAACCACTGCCTCGAGGAGATATGGCCTCCAAAACTAGAGTACTCCAAGTGAGGCCCCACCAGCAACGTGTACAAGGGTATTATCACCTCTTCCTTTCTACTGGTTATATCTCTTTATGCAGCATAACATTCTCAGTCCTTGATCACGGCCTTCTCAGATTCTTTCACAGCCCTGAGATCCTGGTTTGCGCAAATCAGGCTCTCCCCTCTTATCACATACAGCTGCTTTGCATTTCTGCAAATGTTTTCTTCTCTCCCATCAACAATATCACTCACAAAGATATTGAACAGAATCGGCCCCCAGGGACTAATCCACTACTCACCCTTTTATCCCCTGAGCAAAATCCATTTACAACTGCCTTCTGTCCTTTGCCAGTCAACCAATTTATAATCCAGTTACCCACCCCCAGGCTGCTCAGTTTAATCATGAGCATTCTTAAAGGAAAAATATGAAAAGCTTTGTTATTATCTTCCTTTCCTTCACTAATGCATTACTTTCTAGGGATGTGCATTCGTTTAAAACAACATAGAAAATGTCAACGGTATGTATCATAAGAACATAAGATATGCCATACTGGGTCAGGCCAAGGTCCATCAAGCCCAGTATCCTGTTTCCAACAGTGGCCAATCTAGGTCATACGTACCTAGCAGTTTCCCCAAAAGACACAGGTTCCGCAATGCCTGTACTGGGTCAAGCATTTATATCCTGGGTCCCTTAATAATGGTTTATGGACCTTTCCTCCAGGAACTTGTCCAAACCTTTTTTAAACCCAGCTACACTAACAGCCTTTACTACATCCTCCAGTAACAAATTCCAGAGTTTGATTACGCGTTGAGTGAAAAAATATTTTCTTTTATTAGTCTTAAATAGTTTACCCTGTAGCTTCATTGCATGTCCCCTAGTCTTTCTATATTCTGATAATGTAAACAATCGATCTACGTTTACCCGTTCCACTCCGTTCATTAATTTATAGACTTCTATCATATCTTCCCTCAGCCGTCTCTTTTCCAGGTTAAAGAGCCCTAACCTTTTTAGCCTTTCTTCATAGGAGTATCCTTCCATCCCCTTTACCATTTTGGTGGCTCTTCTCTGAACCTTTTCTAATAACTCTATATCCTTTTTAAGATACGGCAACCAGAATTGCACACAATATTCAAGGTGCGGTCTCACCATGGAATGATATAGAGGCATTATAATATCTTTTGTTTTATTTTCTATTCCTTTCCTTATGATATCTAGCATTCTATTTGCTCTCTTGGCTGCCGCTGCACACTGGGCCGAGGGTTTTAACATGTTATCCACAATGACGCCTAAATCTTTTTCCTGGGTATTGGTTCCTAATGTGGAACCTTGCATTGTGTAACCATAGTTTGGGTTGTTCTTCCCTAGGTGCATAACTTTGCATTGTCCACATTAAATTTCATCTGCCATTTTGATGCCCAGTCTTCTAATTTATCAAGATCCTCTTGCAATTTTCCACAATCCTCTTGGGTTTTAACAACTTTAAATAGTTTTGTGTCATCTGCAAATTTGATAACCTCACTCGTTATTCCACTTTTCAGGTCATTTATGAATATGTCAAAAAGCAGCGGACCCAGCACAGATCCCTGGGGTACACCACTATTCACCTTTCTCCATTGGGAAAATTGGCCATTTAGCCCAACCCTCTGCTTTCTGTCTTTTAACCAGTTCTTGATCCACAATAGTACACTGCCTCCTATCCCATGACTCTTTAGTTTTGCCAAAGTCTCTGATGAGAGACCTTGTCAAAGGCTTTCTGAAAGTCCAGATACACTATATCAACCGACTCACCTTTGTCCACCTGTTTATTCACACTTTCAAAAAAACATAACAGATTAGTAAAGACAAGATCTTCCTTGTCTAAAGCCATGTTGGCTGTCTCCCATTAGGCCATGACTATCTACATGCTGGGTAATTTTATTCTTTATGATGGTTTCTACCATTTTTCCCAGTACTGACGTGAGGCTCACCGGTCTGTAGTTTCCCGGATCACCCCTGGAACCCTTTTTAAAAATTGGTGTTACATTGGCGATCCTCCAATCTTCAGATATTAGAGATGATTTTAATTATAGTTCACAGATTACTAATAGCAGGTCTACAATCTCATATTTCAGTTCTTTCAACTCCCTTGGATGTATACCATCCGGCCCAGGTGATTTGCTACTCTTCAGTTTATCTAATAGTTGTAATACATCTTCCCAATGTATCGATATTTCCTTCAATTCTTACACACCTTTAAATACCACTTCAGTCATGGGTAACATCCCCACATCTTCCTCAGTAAAGACCGAAGCAAAGAATTCATTCAGTCTCTCCACTATCGCCTTGTCGCCTCTTAGTGCCCCTTTAACTCCTCTATCATCTAATGGACCAACTGACTCTCTCACAGGTTTTTTACTACGAATGTACTTGAAAAATATCTTTATTTCGTGTTTTCCTTCCACAGCAAGCTTCTTCTCAAATTCTCCCTTTGCCTGCTTTATCAATGCCTTGCATTTGATTTGCCAGTGCTTGTACTGTTTCCAGGTTTCGTCGTTTGGCTCTTTTTTCAATTTCCTGAAAGATGCTTTTTTGGCAACAACAGCCTCTCTGACCGCACCTTTAAACCATGCTGGCAGTTTTTTGTACTTCCTTCCACTTTTCTTAAAGCGTGGAATACAGCTGGTCTGGGCTGCCAAGATAGCAGTTTTCAACAACACCCAAGCTTGATGTAAGTCTTTAACCTTTGCAACTGCTCCTTTTAGGTTTTTCTAAACTATTTTCCTCATTTTATCATAGTCTCCCTTTCGAAAGTTAAAAGGTAGTACTGTGGATTTCCGTACTATCCCTCCTCCACTAATTAAATCAAAGGCGATCATGCTATGATCACTATTGCCAAGTGGCCCCAACACCCTTATCTCTTGCACTACATCTGGTGTTCCACTAAGGACTAGGTCTAATATGGCTTCCCCTCTGGTCGGTTCATGAACCAGCTGCTCCAAGAAGCAGTCATTTATGTCATCTAGGAACTTTATCTCCCTAGCATGTCCTGCCGTGACACTGACCCAGTCGATACCGGGGTAATTGAAATCACCCATTATTATTACTGTGCTGTAACTTTTGTTAGCTTTCTTGATTTCTTTGAGCATTTCATCATCCATTTGTTCATTCTGGCCCGGTGGTCGATAGTACACCCCCACCGCCATCACCTTCCCCTTTTTACATGGAATTTCAATCCATAGAGATTCTACAGCAAATTTTGTTTCCTGCAAAACTTTAATCCTTTCTGACTCAATGCCCTCTCTAACATAGAGCGCAACCCCTCCACCAATTTGATCAGCTCTATCATTACGATATAGTTTGTACCCAGGTATCACAGTGTCCCACTGGTTGTCCTCCTTCCACCATGTCTCTGATATTCCAATCATATCTAACCTCTCATTTAGTGCTATATATTCTAACTCTCCCATCTTATTTTTTAGACTTCTAGCATTTGCATACAAGCATTTTAGAGACTGTATTTTATTCATATTAATTTGGCTATTGGTAGACATGGATAATTTGGGATCTTTAAGCTCTGTCTGCTCCATACTCAAGGGCATTTGGGCTACTTTACTCTTTTTTGGAACCTCTCTGTTTTTGGTAGTATCCTTCAAGGATACATTCTTCCGAACCATCCGCTCTTGGGCGACTGTCGGCTTTCCCCTATCATCTAGTTTAAAAGCTGCTCTATCTCCTTTTTAAAGGTTAATGCCAGCAGCCTGGTTCCATCCCGGTTAAGGTGAAGCCTATCCTTTCGGAAGAGCCCCTCCTTTCCCCAGAATGTTCCCCAGTTCCTAACAAATCCAAAACCCTCATCTCTGTACCATTGTCTCATCCACGCATTGAGACTCTGGAGCTCTGCCTGCCTTTTGGGTCCTGCATGTGGAACAGGAAGCATTTCGGAGAACGCTACCCTGGAAGTTCTGGATTTCAACTTCCTACCTAAAAGCCTAAATTTAGCCTCCAGAACCTCCCTACCACCTATCAATAATATTAACCTGCTTAAACACAAAATGTTGTTGACATCTCTTAGGTTGTTTCAAATGAATGCACATCCCTCGAAAAGGGAAAAGGGCAACTAAGACTTAGCTTTATTTAAATGGAAAACATCTTTCCCTCTGACCCTCTGGATTTTTGCATCAATCTCATTATATTTAGGCAGCAAATGGACAGGCAACGCGGAATAGTCTTTGTCCTAATTAGACACCAGTAAAAAGAAAATGAGTATTGGAGAACTTGACGAAGTTTCTGGCAGGTTGAGATGTATGAGGTTGGCTGCGTGATTTGTACTGATAGCAACTCTTCCTGACTCCCCTTCTACCTCTCTGCCTCCAGATCATTTCTCAAAAATGTAGAATTTAATTTAAACCATCTTACATAACCTTAAAACACCTAGAAAATTAGTTAAAAGAAAATCTGTAAATGTAATCAGGTAGCAATTAGATAGGAGGAGTAGCCTAGTGGTTAGAGCAACTGCCTAATACCCAGAAGATCAAGGGTTCAATTCCCACTAACATGCCTTGGGCAAGTTAATTTATGTTCCACTGAAAAGGCCTGGCAATCTACTTCTGGTGATAAATTGCCAAGAAAACTCAGAGGCAGCTGGTTTGCCAGGAGTCAGCACTAAAAAAAAAATAATGCATTTTTGGATACAAGTTTCTTGGACTCTTTCCTCAGGCAATGTCTCTGTTTCTATCACTGACAATAATGATACCAAGTATTTGTTCTGATAAAAATTTACTACAGTATATGATTGATATAGCACATATCTGTCTACAAGTCTGTATTCATATACTGTGTTGTGTGCGTTTATGGTGCTTTGCCGACAGCATTATGTGTTGATAATCGTATTAAATTTTCCAATATGTTAAAATGTAATGCACAATTGCTTTTAAAATTATAGATGTCGGATTCTGGGAGTGTAAATACTGAGATATGCAGCATAATAATATGGAAGTCAAACATTTTTTACAGTGTGTTAAAACCTTTTACCTGTGCATACTTACCTGGAGCCGAACGCAGCGATTTAATCCTCTTGAGCATAAGAATATATACAGTATAGATCTATCATCCTGTCTCTATGTTAAATGCAGTTTTATACAACCTACTATCAGATTCTAGCTCAAACCATGTCCAAACAGCTAGCACAGTGCAAGTTGCTGCCAAACAGTTGGCAACTGTTTGCCAACACATCTGCCAGCACGGTGGCAGTACATTGGCTGTAGTTCAATGAAGTCAGTGGTGTAGGGTAAAAAAACATGCTGTAAGACGCTTTTCAGATGAGAAGCAATATCTAGATTTAAGGAACACATTCCAGCCTGGTAATTAGTACAAATAAAAGGTATTTATATACAGTACTGCATTTTAAATTATGCACATTCTGAAAAAGTTGCACTAATGATAGATAAGCATACTTTTATAAGACATGCCTAGATTCGTGTGCATTTTTTACTTTATAAAATAGGGTTGCAAGCTGTCAATATCGCACCTTAATTTTGACTGTGAGCACTTATGCCAAGCCCATGGCTGGTGTAAATGCCCACAACTACATTTTTTTAATGTTGCTATTAGTGTGAGTGCCCCTAACTCTGTCTCAGTAGGTGGGCGCAAGTGCGTTAGGGTATTCATCCACGTGTTACCTGTTGGGAACATGCTCGTCACACCTCTGACAGTTACCAGAGAGGCTTTGCACCTAACACATGCTAGTTTATGTGGTAAAACAATGTATTAGATGCAAAAACCTGATGCACTTTAACCAAAGGGCCCCTAAGATTAAATTTTACCAGGGAGCGGATGGGGTTGGGGGGCCAAAGTGGAGTGCAACATAAAAATTCACTAACAGTTGTTGGTGAATTGATGTGCATCTCTTAGGGGGAGAGAATAAAGTTCCCTCCTCAAGTCTTGCTCAGTACCTTCACATAGTGACCCCATTATATAGCATCTATGCTAAATCTCAGCTGGGCGACTCTACAATTGAGATATGGTAGGAGCAAAAAAGAAAAAGAAAAATACCTGCCACATGTCGCCCAGGATAAAAAGGTGTCTACCCGGATGGGGTTGGCATTGAGGTGTTTATAAAGATGTTTTGTGGGATACAGATTTAAATTAAAAATAAATGTTAATTGACAGTTATTGAGTATTATTTGTGATATATTTTATTTTTATAATAATATATATGTGAACGTCATTTGTTATTTTCTATTTAATGATATGTGAGCCTGAACTTTAACAGGGCACATATGTGAGAATTCCAAAAAGCCTATTTTTTAAAAGCAACATAGATGCCTGCACGTGTCTTTCTAAAGTAGGCCCTTGGATGCACGCCCCATGATGTGCAAATGCTCTGAGGATGGGTGAAAATATGTGAACGCATTTAATCGTGTACTCACTTATTTCACCATTCCACCCCATTCCATTCAAACTTTACCCCCGGGAATGCCTCTACACAGTGCACACACAAGCATGCACCATCTTGTCGCTATATGTATGTATACCGCTGCAGAATTTTAGAAAAAGGCCTTTGCTGTGTGTTAAACTGGCTTTACAGGCAGAAAAACCTTTGCCCCCACAGGAGCATAATTTTACAAAGGTTTTTCCACTTAGACCAACAGTAGAATGATATGATCACTAAACTGACTCACATTATACATTTGAAAATTATGGTTGCTTTTTTGTATTAGAAATAACAAAAAAAAAAATCTCATCCCTGTTATAGGTGTTTTGAATGTATTCCTGCGCCTAAAGGGACAGGCGACAATTGAACATCCATTATGGTCTTCAAATGGTAACAAAGGAAATCATTGGAACCAGGCCTATATTAACATACACCCGACCACTTCATTTCAGGTAACTCAGATTCAAAGACTGCTGTGAAAGTGAATTTATTCTGGTGGTCCGAACACTTGGCCGTTGAATAGTTCAAATAGGGCACTTAAAAACACATGGTAGGCAAGTTGTGTTTACAGTCTCTTCTATTTGTTTTCAATTTAGAATCCTCTCTGCTTCTTTCCTGCCCACATGAAGTCTTCTGCTATTTTAGCTCCGATTACTTGTCCCAATAACATACACTGCATTACTTGTCAAGTAAGGGATAGAAAAATTCAATTTTGCATATACTACTATAGATTTTCAGAAATCCCAAACCTTAAATCTTCCACTAGTTTTACACAAAATGCAGCAAACCAAGCAGCCAAGTCCATCTGGTAGGCTGCAATGACAAAATTATATAGCTGAATCTATCTAGCAGGCTGCAAGTACAGTAATAATGAGAAGTCCTAGTGGAATTCTAGGCACACACATGGAGCCCTGTTTCAGTAGTGGGCTGTCTGGCCATCCGGACATCCCCACTGAAGATGGGGCCATTAGAACCCGATTCTGTTCCGCGGGAACAAAACATTCCCGCAGGAGTCAGAATCTGGCCTGAGGATGGCCTGGCATGCCCCCTCTACCTGCGGGGACATCCTCCCCATAGACGCCCCCAAAATTCCTGCCGCCTGACCCACGACTGGCTTCCCATGGCCTGGATCGGGTGGCAGGCACCCCCGCCCCCACACTTGGCCTCGGCAAATTGTGCTGCTTATACCACCTCTGATGTAGTATAAGCAGCACATCCCAGCAGGCCAGCAGCAGGTACAGAACCGTGACCTGAATCAGCCCTGTGTGTGCTGCTGGGCTGGCCCACCCCCATTCCGCCCTCAGCCCACCCCCTGCCAGATCGCCCCGTCCTGATGCACTGGACATATAGGGAGAGCCAGTGGAGATTAGGGTGCAGGTGGATTGCGGGGCTGCACGTCCTGGCAGGATGTGCAGCCCCGTAACACACGTTCAAGAATGAGCGCCTTAGTCTGGTGGGTCTAGGAAGCTAATCAAGGTACTTAGGATGGATTCTCGTGCGGCAACCACACTAGTATTGGGAGTTATTTAGATTATTACAAAGCCTTATAATATGACATGTGAAAGGAAAAGTGCTGAGTGTGAATTAACGGGGGGGGGGGGGAGGGGGAGAGAGGAGGTCACGCCCCTCTCTGTGGCCAACAACAGCAGCAATTGCCCCTGAATCTGCAACGCAGCACTTACCTTCTATCTCCAGAGCTGTGTCACGGTTTCATTTTTCCAATATGCTGCTTCCTCCCCGGACTTCTGGTTTTGTATAAACCAGAAGTCTGGAGCGGGGAGGGGCACCAACAATAACAATGGGTGCAGGGAGCGGCAGGCTAGAGTGTCTGCCTAGGGCGCCTCCAGTCCTTGTACCAGCCCTGATTACAACATGTGTAAGACCTTTGTTTGATTCCTGTACCTATCAATAACGTAGTGAACTGGCCCATTACCCTTTCAACTATCTTATTTCAGTTCACTTTACCTCATATGTAAAGCATCCCAAGCTCCCTGCAACTGCTCCTCCTTATCCAAAGCATAGCTCCTTTCCAGGGGAGTAGCCAAGGGTGGACCTGGATTGGCCATGTCCCCTCCACTTTGGCATCTGGTCCACCCATTGAGAGGCAGCAAAACAGTCAAATGAGAGGAGAATTAGAGGTGGTATCAGTATTCGAATTGCCTTCTGCCCACCCATGTTAATCCCAGAACCCACCAATAAAAATCAGTCTAGGATATACCACTGCTCTTTTCTAAAGAAAGAAAAATGCAGCTGAGGTAACCATTTGTAGAATCTCACTATGACCCTATAATTCCCAGGATGAAAGAAGAATGATTGCGGGATAGTTTTGAGGTTCATAAGAGGGGTTCTCTTTGTCAGTTAATAATGTGAGCTTTACCAGTCACCACCCTGGACTGGGGTAGTGCCTTACCCACAGCTGTGTGAGTGACGCGGCCGCACAGGGCACTAGTATGGAAAGGGCTCTGATGTGAATTCCTGCACATGTCTGTGTGGGGTGGTGGCACCAAGTTCACAAGTCGCACAGCTTCGTATGGTCCTAGATTCGGGAATGTCAGGGCCTGTCCTGGATAGGAGTGTAACTGGAAAGACTATATCCAGGACAGAATGCAGCAGTGCAGGAACCAGAAGGTCTTGAGCCAGGAGCACAACTGGATCAGGAGCAGTATAAGGATCAGAAACAAGAAGGACTTGAACCAGGAGCAGGACTGAACAGGAGTAGTGCAGGAACCAGGCGAGGATCATGGAAACAGAAGGACTTTATCCAGAGCAGAACTGGAGCAAAAAGCAGACAAGGCTTGAGTACAAAACTTCACATTAGAGATATGAAGTTAACACAGGACAGGCCAAGGCGTATCTGCCTAGGTTTCCTTATATATAATGTCCAATAGAAACGCCCCTTGCTGGTCCATTGTCCTCCTCCAGAGGCAGACTTCCCTTGGACTGCCTCCAGATTATCTTTCCTGGACTTAGACTCAGGTTATGTGACCTCCATGGTCCCAACCACAAGTCACTGACCTCTGCAGGGTCATAGGTTAGAGCCCTGGCAAGCCTGATGGGGGACAAAAACTGCACAATATTTTATTTAATTTTAATTTAATTTAATTTAATTAGCAGGTTTTATACACCGCCACTTCCATAGATCAGT
Source organism: Ichthyophis bannanicus (assembly GCA_033557465.1). Lineage (NCBI taxonomy): Eukaryota > Metazoa > Chordata > Amphibia > Gymnophiona > Ichthyophiidae > Ichthyophis > Ichthyophis bannanicus. The sequence goes on from CM066034.1 coordinate 861,725,202, forward strand.
TGCGGTTTACAATGAACAACAATTAACAAGCAAGGCTGTTTTACAAGGAACAGTAATAAGCATCATGCTGTTTTTACATATAACGGTGTTAACAATAAAATCAATTTCTATAATAACAATAATGGGTTCAAACTATCAGAAACAGGTTGATAGTTGAGAACTATATACATTGAACATGTTTAGAACTAAAATATAGTTTTACATAGAATCTCTGGATATCTTACAGTGTATTAGTACTTGTTCCTGGTCGAGGGCTGATTATCATTGTTGGTGCAGCTATCCCTTTTCATGTTGTGTTGGTGAGTTTGATACAGAAGCATAGTGTGTTGAGAATAGGTATGTTTTGAGTTTTTTCCTAAACTCCATGATTTGGGGTAATGATCGTAGTTCAGCTGGGATATTGTTCCACAGAATGGGGGCGGCATGGGAGAAGGCTTTCTTGTTCGTTGATTTTTTGGCTTTTATAAATTCCTTTGGTGTTATTAACTTATTTAATTGGTCTCTTCTTTGTAGGTTGTGACCGTGTTCCTTGGTTTATGGGGGCAGTAGTGATTTAGGCAATATCTTTGATGTAATATAAGAGAAGAGCTAACATCTTTGTTTGGGGAAGGCAATGCAGGTGGATACAGGGGAAGGGGAAAGATTAGATAGGGGAGAGAAATATAGATTAGATAGGGGAGAGGAAAGGAATTGGCTGCAACTTGACCTTAGGAAATGCTGTATATAGTCAGTGTCAACTCATGGCAATCCTGTGGATAGTTGTCCTAAACTGTGTTTGGTCTTCGGTAAGATGGCTCATTGTTGATAAGAGTAGCACCTATAGCTGCTGTTATTGTATCGATCCTTCTCATTGCTGGTCTTCCTCTCTAGCGTTGACCTTCTACCTTGCCAAGCATGATTCTTTCTCTAACGATCTCTCTCGTCACATGATGTGTCTAAAGTATGAAAGTCGAAGTCTTGTCATCTGAGCTTCTAAGGAAAGCTTAGGTTTGATGATCTCTAGTACTGACTGGTTTGTTCTTCGGGCAGTCCATGGTATACACAGTATTCTTCGCCAGCACCATAATTCAAAGGCATGGATTTTCTTCCTGTCTATCTGTGGTATATAAAAAATGTTAAATAACTAAAATAAATAAATAAACAAACGAGCACAAAAGAACCAGCTTTATAGGCATTGCACATAGTCTGTAGGTATAAACAGGATCCTCTTCTACCACAGGAAATGGCTATAGACTAGGAAACTGGAACTTCTCTTACCAAGATCATAAAGGGGGCTACAATCCTTAAACGTACTAATGACAGAGAATCTTGGTACAACAATAGAGGTGACTATCCTTACAATGTAGTTCCCTTGATTTCAAAAGAGACTGGATGAATTAGAGGAAATGAATTACAGTGAGACTGATAAAGGACAAAGTCAAAATGATAGCTGAAATGAAAAGAGACTTCAAAACTGCAAATAATAGCTGGTGGAGAAACCATTTGAGAATTTTGGGAATTGCAGGGAAAATGGAAGTTGATGTTTCAATAAAATTTATGGATACATTTCTGTCAGAGCTAATGAAAATTCAGTTTATGAAGGACTTTAGGCTTGAAAGAGCCTATTGAATGCCTTTCTCAAGCATCAAAAAAAATTCCCAAGACCAATGCTAATTTGTATCTTGAGATACTTCAGATTATTTCAAATGCTAAAAGAATTCAAGATACAGGTAACTATAATATGGGAAGGAAAGACATTTGGATTCTCGTGCTTTTAAATAAATTCAAAGCACAGGAAGACATTTCTGGCAACTTTAGACCGGCTAAGAAATTTGAAAGCAAAGTTCAAATTATTCTGCACTATGAGGATGAAAGTCATTGTGAATGACAGTGAGGAATTGTGAAGATTCTATTGATTCTCTTTCAGAAAATAAAATGGAAATGTGTTGATCTTTATATACAGAATGTGACAAAGACTGAATAGTAGGGAAAAAGTGTGAGTTTGATGTACTCTTTTCCTAGCTAAGAGATTATAGGGCTTATGTAATAAAACTACTGCTAAAAAAAGATATAAAGGCAAATTTTAAATTGTAGATAGGATGTGGAGAGAGGAATTAAGATCTCCAGGTCAGGATATGGAAAATTCCTATGGTCCTCGGTAATCTGCTGGGTATGGGGTATATTATTTGATCATTTTCAGTTATTATTTGTTTAGTTGTACTTATATTTTATTTTAATTTAAGACAACAAAAACAATCAAATGAAAAATCCCATAAATAACATGGGAAAGGAAACAAAACAAAAATTTTTGGCCTTCACACCCCTAATATTTGCACACCTACTGATAAAATAGGACAATATGCAAAGATACAAACCTCCAAACACATTTACAAAATTTTCTTGGATCTTTAGTAAAGCCATTTGTTCCTGTCATTTATCTCCAAATATTTGTTTCAGCCACTGGTAAAAATGTTGGCGTTTTCCCTAGAATATCGTGGTGTAATGCCAAGATTTTTTTTTTTACTATGAAAATGCATTTTTCAAAAATTTGCATGAAATGCATGGCTAAAAGAAATTGAATCTAGTTATGTGAAGTGACATTTTAGAAAGGACATCAAAGTAAATCTGGGATGAGCAGGGTAAAATATCTGAGAAAACCCCAGGGACATTTACATTTTGGCCCAAAACTATGAAAAGTTTATTTATTTAGAAAATTTATAGACCGCTAACATGAAAGTAGTTAAAAGAATACAATAACTAAAACAAAAATAAACATGAAACATTAATAAACAATCTCAAGAATGAAGGAAGGCAAACTGATCTTTCTCTCCATCTAAAACATAAACGGTGGGGAAGTTATTCGGGGGCAGGAGAAGCCAGAAATAGCAGGGATGGACGTCCATCCCCGCTATTCGTGGCTCAGAATAACCCTGCATGTGAACACAGCGCTAACCATGCTGAGCTCACCACGCCCACTCGTGCCTCTAACATGAGTTGTACAATTAGTGTGGGAATCATCTTGCACTAACTGTCGTGGCCCTATGTTACCTGGCAGTGTGTGCCCCAGCATGCCTTTAACGCACACCAGAACACACGGTGCCAGGTAGCTCCCATTAGTAAGAGACTCTCTGAATATCGTTGCTATACAGATAACACCAACGCTGACTGCTAAAGCTGGAGATTCATCACTGATCAGTAGCCATATACTGGCATAGAATATTCATTTGTTTTTTTACCTTTGGCAATTGGCATTTTAAAAAAACTTGCCGACTGCCACAGGCTGAGTATTAACCCCTTTCTTTGAAAAAACAAAAGCTAGAATCATTTTTGATAAGTTCGGGGGATGTTTTTTTACCATAAAAATAAAACAGAAAGAAAAGATTCCTCATCTTACCCCAGGGCAACATAATCCTTTCCCTCTCCCTATAATATAAACATGACAGGACATCCTCTAGTCATTAGAGCTCCTTCATCTCATATTTTATCTCCACATTTAATATTCTTCTGCATTTACAGACATTTGACACACCCTCCAGCTGCACATTTTACAGTTCTTTTATGTCTGTCTTTGCAGATATTATCATGTCTTCTAGGACATGAATGGATAAAGCAAAGATACACAATAAAAATCTTCTGTGAGGCAGCTGCTGATATAGCATATTTTTACAGAGTTCAAAAATAATCACGGTATCTTCTCTGGGAAACATGGAAGTACTGAAAAAGCTGAATAATGTCTAAACTGGCCTAGGTGTCTCTTTTGCAGCATGATAACAAATTTCATTAGCAGAATATCCCCACATATTTTCATTCATCCAGCACAGGAATTTTGCAGAACTGAGACTCAAATCACCATATTTATTCATGCTGTCTACCGACTGCTACAGATTACGGTACACGTTTGCTTCTGGTGTCGGTTCAGTAGTTACTGTCAAAGTAATAAATACTAATTCTGTGTCAGATGGAAAGGTCCAAGCAGCAGGAACACTTGCATACTGAAAATTTATTGACATTTACAGTGTGCTATTTTGCTTAAGATAACCTTTATGTCATGTGTTGCCTCTTAATATTTCCTCTTTAGGTGGTATTCCTTGGTCTCCTTTCTTGTTTTTCCACATGAAAATGTAGACTTTTCATTTAGCTGGAATTTTCATGTAAATTCTTTCATTTTCCTAACGGTCATGTTTAATAATCACATGGTAACCATTACCATGAGCTAAACATGCCATGTTTAATCACTTAGCGTGGGTTGGGGGCGGAGCGTGGGCGGCGACTACGCATTGCGGTTAGCATTGGCCTCATTAACGCCTACTCACTCTCAATGTTGTAGTTAATGCCGGCGCACTTACAGCCGGCTCAACAGATGATGGTAACTTCACCCATGTAATCGTGGCATTGGATGCATGCTAACCACATGGGGACAGGCGATGCACGGCCCCCATTTGTTAGTGTGGGTCTTGCACCATCCCCGTGCTGAATGCATGATAAACTACCATGTTTACTAAAACATATCCCTAAATGTCCAGACTATGTAAGAAAGTATCTTGAAAGCATCTGTCTTCAATTGCACAATAGTGCACCAGTCGACCTCTGGGACCTAACTCCTTTCTTTAGTGAGATTGCCTTTCCTTATATTTATCCAGATGTTTATATAGCTAACAATCAATAAGGAGATATAGACTAACAGCTGGGCTTATTTGTGATTTTATATTGTATCGTATAACATTCTAAGTATCCTTATGTATATGTATATATGTGTATATGTGTATACACCAAATAAATTCATTGTATTAGACAAATTTACTAGTATACATGCCACAGATGTACAGTAATCTAGAGTGAAAATATATTCTGCTATAATATTTCATAACTAACAGACACCTGCAAAACATTTTTGGTGGCCCAGCATTTGCCTCCCTCCCCCTCCCTCTTCCCCACCTTCCAAATTAAACACAGGGATTCCCTTTACCCCTTGCATTCCTTCTTCCCATGCATACTGTCTCTCTACCCTTTCCCCCAAAGACATCTCCCGCTCTCCCTACCCCCTGGCACCCCCTCTCTCCCTTCTCCTCCAGGCACTTGCTATCCCTTCCTGCCTTGGCACATACTTTCTTTCTCTCTCTCTCTCTCTTTCTCTCTCCACTTCCATTTTTCTCCGCAGGCACTCGCTCTCTCCACCCTTCACCCCTCAAGGCACTGTCACTTTCACCCTTGCCTCTCTCCTGAAAGCAATCTTTCTTTACTCTCTCTCTCTTCTTTCCCCACAGGCATTCTATCTCTCTTTTTCCTTCCCAACTGAGAACACTCACAGCACTGAAACTGTCCTTCTTTCCCTTCTAAATGAACTTCACACTGCTCACGATCGTGATCTCTATACTTTGGCTGTTTCTCTTGACCTTTCCGCTGCTTTCGATCTAGTGGATCACCGCACCCTTCTCACTCATCTTAGGGAAGCAGGTCTCTCTGGTGTAGTTCTTCAGTGGTTTCATTCTTTCCTTTCCTGCCGTTCCTTCTCTGTTGTTTCTGGGTCTTCTTCTTCTGCCCCTACTCCTCTCACCTGTGGGGTTCCCCAAGGGTCCGTCCTTGCACCACTTCTTTTCAATGTCTTCTTAGCTCCTCTTGCCCTTCAAATTCAACAGTTTAGCATCTCCGTGTATTACTACGCGGACGACATCTTTCTTCTCCTTCATACCGATTCCCTCTCTCCGGATATTACCCCCTTAATCACTGTCTTGCTGCTATTGCTTCCTGGTTTTCCTCTAACTTCCTTCACGTGAACCCTTCTAAATCCCATGCCATCTGGTTTACGTTTGGAGATCCTTCCCCCACTTGTGCCCCCTCCTTCTCTTCACAGCCTATTCCTCTTGTCTCTTCTCTTCGTTACCTGGGTGTTACTCTTGATTCCTCTCTTTCCTTTAAGGACCATATCTCTTCTCTTGTTCAGCGCTCTTTTTTCTCCCTCAGGCAACTTCGTGCGGTTCGCCCTTTCCTCTCCCCTCCTGCCCTGGCCACTCTTCTTTGTTCTCTCGTGATGTCTCGTCTCGACTATTGTAATGTCTCCCTTGCTGGTCTGCCCCTTTCCCAACTGTCTTGTCTTCAACGTGTCCAGAACTCTGCTATTCGTCTTCTAGCTCACGCCTCTCGTTTTGATCATGTTACCCCACTTCTTCTTCATACCCATTGGCTGCCTATCTCCTTTCGTATCCAGTATAAAATTCTTATTCTTACTCACAAGGTTGTTCGCACTGGCTCCCCCTCCTATCTTGCTGATCTGATTTACTTTCGCCCTCCCCACCATTTGCTCCGTGCTATTCACACGAATCGTCTGTTTCTTCCCTCCCCCTCTCAGGCCCATCTTGTCTCCACCCGTTCTTCTGCTTTCTATTTCCTAGCCCCAAGCCTTTGGAACTCCCTCCCCCCCCCCCCCGCTTCGTGCGGAAGAGTCATACCAATCCTTCAAATCTCAACTCAAGACCCACCTCTTCAGACTAGCGTTTGACCTTCCAACCATGGTTTCTCCCTCCCCCTCCGCTACTCCCTCTCCCCCTGTCTTATGATGTTGTAACCTTTTAATGCTGTACTGTAGTTATTGTTCTTTCAATGTCTCTCTTTTCTTCTCTGTCCTATCAATTTTATGGCGTTCTTTTCTGTTTCATGCAGCCTGTTTTTAATTTGTTTTAAACTGTTTTATTGTAAACCGCTCAGGTGCCTCTGGTGTTGGGCGGTATATCAAATTTTAAAATAAACATAAACATAAACATAAACACCCTCTTTTCACATTCATTTTTCCGCAGGCTCTCTCACTCTGACTCTCTCCCCTTCTTCTCTTCACCCCCATGACCCTCCCTCTCTCTACCCTCCCCCCCCCCCTTCAGCACTATCTTTCTCTCTATGGCTGTTGAACTCTCGAGGTACTGCTCTTCAGTTCCAGCAGGCTCACCCCTTGCCAACAGAGCACACATATATATTTTACATAAAAATATCCAGATAGATACACATTCCACACAGACATTTCCAGACAGATACCATTTCTGGCCACCAAGCACATGATGAGAGGAATTTTATAATCTTCCACGCAGTTAATGTACATTTTAGGCACATACAGTATATGTTGTCTATTTTTTAAAACAAAGTATGTGTGTACTTCAGTACACGGGGCATAATGACATGCCTTAACCAGGTCACTGTACTTATGCCTGCTCTAGAGCAGGTATAAATATGCACGCCTAAATTGTCTAGAAACATCTATTTATTTATTTAAAATGATTCAGTATACTTCCATTTGAATTGCATATCATGGTGGTTTACAGTCATGAAATCAACAACAATTATGAGAGAATATCTATATCTATATATCAGTATCTATCTATATCTATATAGATATAGTTAATGTGGAGGAATAGCCTCGTAACCAAAAACAGGGTTCAGTTTCCACTAGCACTCCTTATTGCTTTAGGCAAGACACTCAATCCTTCATTGCCTTGGAAGAAAGACCTGGAAATCTACTGGGTCACCCAGAGTCAGCATTGACTTGAAGGCACACATTGTAGAATACAACAACACTAGGAGGCGATGCACATAGAACAACAATAAAAATCGAAGACCAATTTAATGAATGGTATAATATTTTGACTTAAAGGTATACGCTTCCTCTGCCCAAGCTCTGTTCTAGTGCACACCCAAAATGAAAGTACACAGGTTGGGACTTATGCATGTACTCACAGAATAGAGACTGCATAAGTAGATCATACGTCCTTTATAAGAGGGACTTAGGCTTGTTACTAACTCATAACCTTCCATGTACTCCTAATAAGATTACCTCCTATGACATATCTTGAACTCTATGGACTTGAATTTGCATATGGCACAAAAACATACCATACAAATCTGATATTCTTTTGTTAATATGATCGTAGGTGCTTTCTCTAATAATTTATATTTTCTACTGGTCTGTAAATCTTCACTTATTTTCTGCAGCTAATTTTTGAAGGTGTTCGAGGTCCTGGTATAGAAGGTGATATTGCAATAGATGATATATCAATTGTAGAAGGAGAGTGTATGAGATCAGAAAAACCAACTAACAGTAAGTAGAGCTTCAAATAAGAAGCACACATAGCTTGAATCAAGCCATAAAATGTATAAATTTAATTTGTAGTGCAGTGCCAAAAATACACACTACCCCCATGCTATCTGGGTAGTACGCTGTAGTAAACCAGCCTCCGAGGAGCCTAAATATATGAAGTCAGCATTTTTTGACTATCTGGCACAAATTATATAAATGTTAGACAAGCTTTCAGATCAGTATGTTAACTACAAAACTATCTTGTCACATCCTAAGCTATAGAGCTTAAACATTAGATAAAACTGCCTTCTCTGTGCCAGCCATCACATATATTGAAAGCAGATACAGTATTCTTGGTGAAACAAGAAATGTTTGTAGTTTTGCATAAGACATAATCAGTCAACAAAGTGAGACAAAATGGACTTGATGCAAAAAATATTGGGTCCAATATTCAAAGGCATTTACACGGTTTAAAAACCTTTAAACCATGTAAATGCCACTCTAGAAGTATATTCAACGGCACTAACCCGCTGAATATCCACACTCCCTGATGCTGTCTGTGGAGGACTGGTGTGTGTGGTGGGAATTCCAGGGCGGAGCCGAGGTGGCACGTGTTGCTAACGGTGCAGCGGCAATATGGAACCGCTGCTCGGTTAGAGACCCACGGATAAAGATAGGGAAAAGCTGGCCTGTCTTTCCCCGTGGGATCTAACAGGGCAGCAGCTCAATATCACCACTGCCCAGTTAGCTTCTGTTCCATGCAGCATGTTGCGGCAGACCTGGATATTCAATTCCAGTGCCTAGATATGGCCCCGGCATTGAATATCCAGGGTTAAGGTTCAGCGGCAATGGCTATGCGCTTTAAAGTTGCATAGCCATCACAACTGAATATCCGGCCCATCTATATTAAGTAATAAAGTTTTATAACTAGCCTGTCGAGTCACTAGCTGATGGGAAGACATCCAAACTACACTCTTACATTTCAAGTGACAATGGAATATTGTCAGGGAATTCCTAATATAGTATGATGGTACTAATTATATGATTTTATTCAATCTATTTGTGGTGTAGGTTTGTGTGAATAATGAAAAGGTTTACCAAAGCACATATCTTTTTAACATTCGGGGCCCTTTTGCTAAATCCTGCTAAGGTTTTGCAATTAATGTATGTTTTTTATGCATGGTAAGTTCAAAGTCTCCATGTTAATCATTGAGGGACAAGTTGACCAGTATGTTCCCAGTAGTTGATGTGTGGTACAATTAATGCAGGTGCACTGAACAGTACCCATAGAGGAATCATTTGGTGCACCCACATTAACTACCATTGAACACGTAGCAATTGCCCTCGCACTAGTGGCAATGAGCTCTCAACACCAACACTGCGCCCCAATCCACCCGCTCACTACCCTAGCATGCGAAGGCCAATTACTGCATGTTTGTGCGCTAGTGTTCGCCATGGCCAGTTATTGCATGCTTTGCATGCTTAAATGTATGCTAACTGATTAGCGGCTTTTAGTAAAAAGGTCCCTTGGTTATGTACTTGTGCTTGATCTTTAGACTAAAGAATGATAAATCTCTTCCTCTATTGTTTGTTCATGAACTGCTATCATTGCCAACATACCTTTGCCCATGAGTGCTACATGGGCATATTTGTTGATTAACTGCAGTTTATATGAACTTTACAGTATCTGAAGTACATAATAGGCTGATCTTCTTTTCAATTATAAGCCATATATATTATCTAATATTAAACGCTTAGCATTTTAGGAGGTTATTTTATAAGAGAGCGTCTATGTCAAAGTAACAAAAATATGTCTATATTATGCTTATTTTAGAAAAGCCAATCAATCTAGATATCTAAGGTCATAGGATTGGGGTAGAACAGCAGACTGTTATAGCTTAATACAGCTCCCATTCCACATAGCAGCTAATGTGCTTTAATAAACATGCTCCTATATTGCAAACAAGGACATTTATACTAGTGTCTATATTTTTCAAATACATGTGTAAATTATAGTATTTTATAATCCACACATGAACTTGCATGTTCCATCCACAATCCATCCAAACTCCACCTATGAGTCAAACCCACAGGCAAAGTACACCTGTTGGTGCTAAAGCACGTGCTTTTACACCAGTCAATATTTTAGAAGGGGTTGTTTACATGTGTATTGGCCACATATGCATAGAAATGACTTTATAACATTTCCGCATATGTGCGTACCCCTGTATTTCATAAAATATGCATGTACATCTACCCCTGCTGTGCCCAAACTATGCTTCCAGGCATAGCTATTTATATATATATATATATATATATATATATATATATATAGCCATGCAATTTTATAAAAGCCTTTTTTGTGTGTAAAACAGGCGCTACATGCAAAAAAGGCTTCACAGAATTACCTCTTAATATAATATCGTGAACATTTTGGAAGGTTTTTTTGCACTTCATAAATTTCAAGTTTCTAATTTTATTCAGTCAGTATATACATGCATTGCTATAATAATGGTGACATGAGAAAATGTTAATTTAATATTTTTTCTTTTAGATTCACGATCTGGTAGTGTTGGGACATTAGTACATATATGGCTATTTCTAGTTAGCTTCTGGATCTTTGTCTTAAGTCAACGAAGGTGACCTTATACTGGCAGAGGCTACAAAAAGATTCATTGGGCACTGGCATGAAGAAAGAGTCTTTGTAAATGGACGTTGAAAACAAACTACCAAAGATTCCTCTACTGACTACTGACTCAAAAAAGCACTGGGGCAAATGGCATCACTGGAGTAAAAAATAAATATTGCAAACAACATATGAAAGTTGATGTGGCCACCATGAAAGACAACTTTGGGTGTTTCTGTGGAAAAGAAGAATACAGCATCGCCTGGTTGCTTCTGGAAAAAAAAAAAGAGCTAAAGAAATCCTTGTCAAAGCACAAAGTCATGGCTGGTTTTGTTTCAAATGAATAGATTTTGCTTGTTACCATGGAAACCTAATGGCCTGCCAACAAAAACTTCACAGTAAACAGGGTACATGAAGAGTTGGCATTTATTTTCCCTTCATGAAGGTTTTTAGTAGAGAATAAATAAAAATAGGCCCTTTTGCCTTTGGCTGTCACCTTTCTTAGAAAATAACCCTAACTCAAAGCTGTTTAAGACATTTATGTTTCGTTTTTTTCATGGCTATGCTAAATAACTATATGCTGTCTCTTTTTTGCATGGGATTATTAACCAGGATGTACAGCCTGGGCTTACATGTTACACAGGCTCAATGGAGTTTGCTTGCAGCCACTTGAACCTTCCAATTAAAGTCATCTGTTCTAATGAAAAACCAAACCACCATCTTTCATAAATTGCCATGGAAACCAAGTGCCTTCAATGAAACAAGCCTGAAAAATTTAGATATAGAAGCTTGCACTGCTATGAGTGGTTTGTGTAGAACAGTTTTATAAACAAACTACAGGCCTATATGTGCAGATTCCAGGCCAGAAAAGCAATGTTGCTTCAGAAGGATGGACCTAAATTGCTACATAAGCCCGTTAGGGCAAGATCTTTGTTCTTTAACCTTCTAGACAGCCATGATCTTTCAGCTCATATAATTAGCTTCCAGTGGTACTGAAATAGGAAACACGTTTTCGGGTTATGATTGAACAACCAGAGCAAAAAGTTGTTAGGATATCCATAGTGCAGAAGACAGTAAAACACAAAATGATCTCATACTTTATTCTCCATTTCAAATGAAACTGGCCCTAGCTTAAGAGGGAAAAGAAGTAAAGAACCTGGGTGTATATGATTGCAGTGCATAGAAACTCTACAACAACTCTGGGCCTGCAAATCCAGCTTTATTCTAAACACATTGAGGGTATTATGCCTCTGCCCTTTAGTCAGACTGTGCAGATTGTGAGATATTATTTTATTATTATAGCAAAATTTTAAAAAGAAAACATTTTTACAAAAAAACCCTGTAAAAATGACTTTGAGCTACCTGAAAACATACCATACCTTTAACCAGCCAGTTTTCCAATACGTTGTAAATTTCCCTTACATTGTTGGTTATGAAAATTTGAAGATCTTTTTCCATAAATTATCTCAACGTTTTAACTTCATTTAAAAGACTTTTGTCTACAGAAGAGTATTCTATGTTCTTTCAGATCCCTAGGAGTTAAAACAAACTGATATGCAAGTAATTGGAATCTAATTATTAAATCTATAACAATTGCAAATGTTGATACAAAAAAAGCACAAGATATATTAAACAATGAAAAGGCTCGATTTTTTTTATTCTGTAGAAATATTTGTGCAAATTCAATAATTCAACTGAAAAGATAATTTTACAGCTATGTTCAATAAAGCCTCTTTCCAGGTAAGGTATGAGAAGTGGCATGTCTTTTTGTAAGGCTTCTTGCTATTAATCACACATAAAATAGAAGAGCAGTCCAAGTTTTGTCAAGTTTTGCTTTACTGCTCATCAGTGGTTTTGTGAATGTATTTTGGTATCAATTTGCAAATTTATAATTCATAAGATTGACCAATTGGAATCATGACAATTATTTTGTAGACATTGACAAGAAGAAATTCCAGTGTTTGCTTTTCATTGAAAACTGTTTAGACAGTGCTATCAAGAGCACTTTATTTTGAAGAGCCTGGTTTACACATTAGTTTCATATATGTATCATATATCTTGGCATGCACAGATGCCTGTTCAATGTTGCCTTCCCATAGTAAATTATGCCCCACTGTCAATGACAGTGGTGGTATGGCATGCGGTGGGAAGGGATTTTCTTGAAAACATACTGTAGGCCAGACAGCAAGTTTCCTCCAGCCCCAGTTAAAGTTCCTACCGCAGAACTCCTTTGCACAGCATGCCTTGAAAGTACTTCTGGCTCCACAGGTCTCTCTCCCTCCTGCAGCCTGCCGGGTTCTTAACCTCTTCCTGTGAGCCATGCCCTCCCAGACTTGAACTCTGGGCTGCAGCCTCTCTTAAAGGGGACTGTTGATACTCCTTTGGAGAGGGATGGGTAACATTCTATAGACCCCATCACAATAACATATAGAATAAGAGTGGTCTATATCCCAACTAACATGCTGATGCAAAACAATAACATGAAAACATGGTATCCCATTCCCACCTCCACTAGCAATGATGATATTATTTACATAATACCATTAGTATACACAAGGGTATAGAAGATAATTCACGGGGTTTTATTTATTTTTTGGTATATGGGATAATTCACAGGGTTTTATTTATTTATTAATATTTAGCTTACATCTTTCCAGTAAACATTCAAGGCAAGTTACATTCAGGTACAGTAGTTATTTCCCTGTCCCTGGAGGGATTACAATCTAAGTTTGTACCTGAAGTTTACCCAAGGCCACAAGGCGTGTCAGTGAGACATAATGGTTAGAGCACTGAATTGGGAACCAAGAGACCCCAGGGATCAATTCCCACTAGCACTCCTTGTGGTCTTGAACAAGTCACTTAACTCTCCATTGTTTCAGAAGAATCCAACATCCCTGTTTAATGTACATTGCCAAGTTTAAGTTACAATGTAAACCGCTTTGACTAAAATAATAAAGAGGTCTAAAAACACCTCTTAAATAAATAAATAAATAGTACTCTAACTGCTAGACTACTTCTCCACGGTTTATACTGCAGCTCCCCAATGAGGTTTAAACTCTAATACAAGGATTGAAAATATAAGCAATTTGTTGTCATACAGCTTGTGATGGTTAAGGAAATTAAATTATATTCCACAAAATCAGACCACTTTGTCAGCAGCAACACTACCCTGACAGATCCTACGCTAACAATGCCCTGTTATTTTTCTTTATAAATAACTAAAAATAAAGTTATATCTGCAAGTGTACAACATTCTCAAGCATGAACAGGGCTTTCAAGCACTGGTCTGGAATAGCTTCTGAAGCTAACAGTAAGAGTTTCCACCAGTTTTGATAAAATTAAGAGATCTGGAAGATCTGAGACAAATAGACACAAATCCAAAGGAGTTTCTAGATACCATTTCCTAAACAGACCTTTTGTTTCTAAACAAACGTTTGCCATTATTATCTATGCCACAACACTAAGGGGCATATTTACTAAACCACGTTAGCTGTTAACACAGCAGATAGTGCTTGCCAAGTGTGCCACGTTAACAGCTAATGTGGGGAATGCGGATAGTGCAGCAATTTTCTGCGCTATCTGCAGAATGTGTTCCAGCTGTGCACTTGGGTGGGATGAAGGCAGAGAAGTGGGTGTGTCTGCACCCTGCAGTTACCGCAGGCATACTCAGTGTGGGGTGACCATCAGGCTGCGCTCTGCATTTTTGGTGTGGTATCTGTGGGGGAGAGGAGGGGAGAGAATGCTGCGCACACCCCCAACAGATACTAGCACGGCACTATTTGCATGCCCCTAAGACATAGTATTAGCATAAATATGATGTTTTAATTATATTAAAAGAAAAACGTTTCCGATGTTTTGACAAGATCACTTTCTATGCTGTGCAGATGTGGCGTCCAGATTAATCTGAACAAATAAGAATATGTGCTGGCAAAAATCTAAATGGATCTCAGTCATTGTTGTACAATGTTAATTTTGAGACACTTTCTTAAATTGTTGGTACAAACACACACGGATTTATATAGGTATTGTAGTACAGGTTAGAAAACCAGCTTTTGCTCTATAAGAATCATTATCATCATCATCATCTTCGTATTTCCATTATAGCAGTACCCCAGACAAGCGTAGAACATAGAAGAAGTATCTTCTCTGGAAAATGGTAAGTAGAACAACTGGCTCTTGTTCCATTTGAGTCAGTGCGCATTTATTCATTTATTAATAAACATTGATATTCCATGTAATTCTTGTGAAGCCAGTCTGTGGATTACAATAAAAACAATATAATAAAACAACATACATCTTCAAACATGACCAACAAGCAGTAAAACACCACAACCAAAATACAGCATTGAAAAAAAGTTACAAATTGGAAAAACATGATCTAAACGGAAACCTTAAGTTGTCTGTGAAAGACAAAACAGTTCAGTCCGATCGTAAGACAGATTGGCATGACATTCAACAAAGCAGGACCAACCACAGAAAAGTCAGTCTTCCTTGCCATCAGTAATCTAGCTTATCTCACTAAAAAGAACAACTAATACCAGCAGAATGGAAGACATAAACCAAAGGGTTCATAGCCACAAATAGGTGAGTCCTTCACCCTGTAAGGCTTTACAAAATACATGAATACATCTTAAAGATGACTCTTTCTTTAAGTAACAGCCAATGAAAGTTTTGCAATCATGGTATAATCCACTCCGAAAACCCACAATTGGTCAAAAGTTAGGATGTCAATTTCGGAACCATCTTCAGGATACTCATCTAGAGACCAAGACGAACTGTGTTGCAATAATCAAGCCCTCAAAACTGTGCATTGCAAAACAGCTTTAAAGTCTGTTGGATATAATTAGTATCTTAGCCTGTTTGCAGACAGGAAGTCCGTATCCGGCAATGGAGGTGGCAGAAAGAAACAGCCCCACGGTGCCGAAGTTTAAAGATAAGAGCCACGGGGCTGTTTGCTGTCACTGCAGGTCCAGCAGAGGGACGACAGTGATGGCAGCAATGGGTGCTCCAAAGGGCATTGGCTCTGGGCTGGAGGGAATGAGGGACACTCTTGGGAACTGTCTGGTGAGAAGAGAAAGAGAGGCTTTGGGGATTGGCTGGGGAGTAAGAGAGCGAGCGAGAGAGACTGAGACTGGTGAAGACAGGCTAGGAGGAAGGAGAAGGAAATCAGAGTGTTAGGGGGGGGGGTGTTCAGGAAGCATGTTGGGGATGAATGGAGTCCCTGAAATTTCTGAAGGTTAATAAGGGGCTATACAACAAAAAGAGTCGAGAACTCCTGTTCCGAAACATTTCCAGAAGAGGCCTGATGCTGAATATCATTGGTGTCCATCCTGAAATCATAGCCACTGGATCTTAATAAATGTTCAAAAGGGAGTAAGTATAGTTTAATGAGCGATGACAATGCAACAGAGCCTCAATGCAACCCCATAATTTATGGAGGCCTGACCAGGTTCCCACCTTAGGAGTAGCCTAATGGTTAAGAACACTGGCTTGGGAACCCAGAGACCAGGGTTTGTTTCCCACTAGCACTCCTTGTGGCCGTGGGCAAGTCCCTCAGAAAAATCCAAGTTATCAGTGTCCCTGTATAATGTACATTACCAAGTTTAAGTTTAAATGTAAACCGCTTTGATTGGTATATAAAACCACCTGAGACCAATCTTTAAGATAAAACTGGCTGGATTTTCAAATCAAATTTATGCACATATATTCACTTTAAAAATTACCCTGGGGAAACTACACATTTATACCTGCTTTTTATCTCACACACACATTTTCATGGTTAATTTATATACATATGAATGAATTTTACAAAGCAGTCCAGATAAACCTATGCATGTACAGTCTGTTCATGTATACATTTGCCTGCATTTCAGACAGTCCATTTTATGAAAGACAAATCCTTTGGGTAGAGCACCATTTTACCCATGGAAATTCTAGTCTATTCTATTTTATTAAGGAATTTATATACTGCCTCTCTGTGAACTCATTCTAGGCAGTTAACAATCAGGTACTGTATATATTCCCTCATCCTCGAAGGGCTCACAATCTATATGTATACCTGAGGCAACAAAGTGGCCAAGAAGTTCAATTTCTGACTCAATAGCAATGTTTTGCTTGGCAAAAAATGAAGCATTGACTTCTAAAGTAAGAACCCTATTGTCGACAATTAACCTCCCTAAGTTA
Organism: Ichthyophis bannanicus; assembly: GCA_033557465.1. Taxonomy (NCBI): domain Eukaryota; kingdom Metazoa; phylum Chordata; class Amphibia; order Gymnophiona; family Ichthyophiidae; genus Ichthyophis; species Ichthyophis bannanicus. The sequence continues at coordinate 861,742,049 of CM066034.1, forward strand.
AGACACATTAATTCAGAATGGTTATCTAAATTAACCTGACCATCTTTTCTAAGTTCAAATATGGGACACTCAGTCAAGCCGTGGGGTTCAAAGTTAAGGAAAATAAAAAATTATCTTTATAATTACAATTTTAATTTTAACCCAAAATTGTAATCAGTAGGCTAGGTTTATCTTTACCTACAAATGTGCCAGTCAGGCCTATTTGTACTTCTCTACAGAGTACATTTTCTTTAAAATAGCAACATTTTCACTAACATAATTAAATAAATTCTGGGCAACTCAACTCAAAATTGTACTTTGCAATCATTAAACATTTGAGAGTCTCTACATGCAGTTGGGTTTTTTCTGTATACCACACTTTGTTCATGATTGAAAAACACTTTTCAGTTGGAGCACTGGAACCTGGCAAACATAAAAAAATCAACCAGTTTGCATAAATTTTTATTATGTACCTCATTATTTTTGAGGTGTCCAAACACCTCCTTCCATTTTTCTTCAGCCATGGTGTCTGTTTTTTTCCATCCTTGAACTTTTTCTTCAGAAACAAATGACTTAAGACAAGAGAACTCATCAAACACCCGCCTTGTAGACAAAACATATTCTAAAGATGACTCTAGCTCACGCCACTCAGGTTGTTTTTGAAGGAGAGTCCACTGTTGCTTCCCAATCTCTTGGAAGTGAGTGGTCCACTGATCCAAGTAATCAATGCAAGTGGTGTAGAAAGATGACACAGATTGAAATCTGCTTCATCAATGCTGCCTTCTTCTTCAAGATCTTTTATCTTCTTTCTAATTGTCAGAGGCATAAACACTTCATTCTTCCTAGTTACTAACTTGTTTCTAAGGTCACTGACTACTCCAGCCACCTCTATCATTGAGATTTTTTGAGACTCAATTTTTAAAGTCGCATTTTGGAAAATCACTGCCTCACTGTGCAGAAAGTACAGCCAAACCTCTGCTGATTCATTCTCAAAAACATTTTTGAAGATAACTGGGCATTTTTCCTTGCTCAGAAAATATGATTTCACTGGTTGGAACATTTTAATTAACCTCTCTATGGCTGGTAGTAAAGCCAGTCACTTAGGGGTATGTTTACTAAGCAGTCTTAACGTGCGCCTGATGTTAGTGTGCAGGATGATATAAAAGGAGTGGGCGTGTCGGTCTTAACGTAGCAGTTCTGGTTACCATGCGATAAGGTACCTTTTCTGCGATAGAGGGAGCCGTGGCACATCAACGCGCGTTAGCCTTAAGTAGGCGCGCTGACCTGCAAACACAGCAAGAGAGGTGTAGCACAATGGTTAATGCAATGACTGCTGAACCAGGGGTCATGAGTTCAATTCCCCAGTGGGGTTAATGAGTAAGGCTGTCTGAGACATAGCTCTTTATTCTAAAGCAGTGCTGCAGGAGGAATCTTCCTTTTTACATTAAACCAGTGCTGTAGGAGGACTGTTCCTTCTGTACTTTAAACCAGTGCTGCAGGAGGAATGTTCCTTTGTACTTTAAATCAGTGCTGCCAGCAAAAACACCCTCACAGTGCTGTAATCCTCATGTGCAGTGCAGCATGGGTACGAGTGGATTAACCCTATCCTGGTATCCTGTGATTTGAGTCCACAGTGGGGATATTTATTAGGGCTGTCTGGGGCAGTTTCATTTTTTAATCTAAATCAGTACTGACAGCAAACAAACCCTCACAGTGCTGTAATCTTCAGGTGCCCCATAAGGCGCCTTATAAGGCACCTGAGGGTTACAGCACTGTGAGGGTGTTTTTGCTGGCAGTCCTGATTTAAATTAAAAAGGAAACTGCCCCAGACAGCCCTAATAAATAACCCCACTGTGGAATCAAACCCACAACCTCTGGCTCCACAGACAGTGAAGTAACCAGTGGGCCACAGCTCTATAGCTGCAAACAAACCCCTGGCTGGCTACAGAAGGACTGCATGTCACCACACAGACTGTCTGCTATGGCTACCAGGATAGAGTTAATCCACTCGTACCCATGATGCTCTGCACATGCAAAGCAGCTGTCTACAGATGATCACAAGATGGGGTATGCACCCCCACAGCACCTAGGCCTGGTAGGGGGTACTGACTGTGTGTGTTACTGGCACAGAGTAGCTACAGGCCGTCACAGTGTGCGGGTCCTGTGCTCACCCTGAGGGTGAGGTGGGACGCCCAGCACCATGTCCACAGCACCTGTCTTTGCTGAGATAGGCTATGCTGCAGGTCCCCATTAGTGCCAGTGTGTGATAGGTAGTCCATCTGTGTCCATCTCTATATCCCAGTTACGTCTAGGCCTTGTGGACTATGATGCCCCCGGAATAGTGCATATCCTGTGTGGATGCCATGGCCACATGATATATGTACCGGGGGGGGGGGGGGAGGGTGTTTGGACCCATAGGTGGATTATGTAGTACCACCCAACCCGCCCTCTGGAGCTTAGGATCTCCCAACAACAGATCCACATTCTACATCCCTGCAATGGTGACAGTAGAGAGGACCATGAACCTCTGTCCGGCTGTGGTACAGACAACCTACAGGGCAGTCCAGTACGCATCCATAAGGCAATAGCAGACAGACAGTAGGGCTTGAAATGCCCAGCTGCCCCCACCACTATCTGACATTTTCCAGCAGCAAGCACAGTGAGTCTCCAGCCGCTGCACCCTGAAAGGTGTTCCAGCCATACACATACTAACTGCAGACAGTCTGCTAGCTAGTCCAAAGTGCATGTTGCATGTTACCGGAGGAGATGTGTGCACCCAAAACTAGGATGTGAGCACACCCATCAAGCAGATATGTCAGTGATTGGGCCCCAGAAAAAGAACCCATATATATCACTGGACAGAAATACTATATAGCACTATGGGGGATCCTAGCCATGCCGTGGTCACTGCTCAGGGTAAGAGTGACCTCCCAGCAGGACATGCTGTGGCCACCCTATCTGTGCAGGTGGTGGCTGGGCATTACAATGTCCCAGCCAGTGCCCTATGCCCTGTGCAGATGCATCCTCCCCAGGCCGCCCTGTCTGGGCTATACCCACAGTACCTTGCTCCTCATTATGCACATTGGCAGGCCAATACTGGCAACAGTGCTAGCAGTGTGGGCTGAGGAGGGTGTTGGCAGCCACCACACACTGGATAGATAGACACATACTCCCCACACCTATGCCAACATTGTGCAACTATAGAGGTGTTTGGCAGCCCTGGCCACCGCACCAGTCCTAAGCACAGTGCAGACATGGCTATGGTACGCAATACTGTAGGAGTCACTCCCCAGGGTGGTAAACACTGTCAGACACAAGACCTTTAGCACACTCCACAGACATCAGAAAGGTTGCTATGATGCAGCTCACTCAGCAAAGTGTGCTTAACTTAGGAATCGCTATCTGCCAGTAATCATGGCAACCTTTTGATAGATGTGTACCGTATTCCCAGGTGTAGGGTGGCATTGCTAAGGTATGCAAGTGCTAGTATTGGGAGATGCACACAGGGCCCAAACTCCTGCCTCTCCAGGTGGCTTTGGATAATGGAGCCTGTGGGTGCGGGTGTTTCTGCCCCTGTTGGCCTCTGCTCTAGGGCAGAGGTTCCCAACTCCAGTCCTGGTGGGCCAAACACTGTTCGGGTTTTCATGCTGTCCCTACTGAATATGCATGAGATACATCTGCATACCATGGGGGCGGTGCAGGGAAATAAAGCACAGGCATCTTTATTAGAGACAGCATGGAACCTGAATGTTGTTGTGCCCTCCAGGACTGCATTTGGGAGACTCTGCTCTAGGTAATGCGCATGTTTATGGTGTCTGTGCTCTGTAGGGTAAAATATAGGCGTTTGAGGCATGTTTATAAAGGTTCTGTGTTTACTACCATGGTTTAGTAGTGGGTAAAATATGGGGACTGGGTTGGCAGGAGTCACAGCTGGGACTTGAACCTGTGACCTTCTGCTTCTGAACACACTGGCTGTGTGCACTGCACCACCGTGTTGCCACAGACATGGTGCTTTCCCTGGGGATTTCATGACTGTTCGTCAGACAGGGCCTATCTGTTGCAGTGCATGACACCCACCTACACAGGGCTAGGCCATGGTCTGCTGTGGGCAGCTGCCACTGCTCCCTCCACCACCAGTACCCCTCTGTCACCATGCTGACATGCCCTTCTGCTGGTGGTGCACCATCTCAGGCCATCCAGTGTGCAGGTAGGCGGCTGCCTATGGTGTGGGTTCTGGGGTAGGGGTGCCTGCATAGCTGTCCACGCGTCTCCCCAGCACCGCCGGCCAATGTTCTGTGCCCTTGGGGGTACCTGCTGGGTACTATCCCCTGTGACACTGTGAGAAACACACTCGTGCCCATGTTGGGCCCTCATCAGTTGCTGCCTGGCTGCTGTACAGTTTCAGCATTCCTATGGGCCACCTAGGCATCACCCTAGTCCACACTGTGGCCCAGCTGCACCACAGCATGTGCCGCCTGCAGCCCTCTGTGTCCTCTTTTCCGGCATCTGTCCAGTTGCCCATTCTGACATGCCCGCCCTGCTGTTGCGGAACATGTGCACGCCATACGTAACCTGTCCAGTTCCAAGGGAATGCCCTGATCAGCGCTATTTCACTGTGGGATCATTCACCTTGTATGGGGACAGAGCATGTCCCTTCCGAGGTTGGTATCTTTTTTGTGGAGCTTTATCGGTAGTGTTTTTTGCTGTTTCCCATTAATATCACTATTGGCCAGCTTGGTTAATTTTTTTCCCATTTCGTTACGGTCATTTTCAATGTTTAATTGCCCTTTTGTTCTGTGCACATGTATCACACTTATCACGTTTTGTAGGTTTCCCTGGCTTTGCTGTACATTGCTGACGGAAATGGTTTCTCTTCCCTTTAAATCAGTTCTAACGCGAGGGTTTCACTGGCATTAGTTTTTAGCCCCAGAATCCACAGTGTTAGTGTGCAAGGAGCCTCTCCCCTCCCACTCTCCACCCATTGACCCCTTCTCTCCGCCCCTGGGGAGCCTTCCTCCGCCCTTCGGGTGCCTTTCTCCTCCCTTCAGCGCTCGTTTGCGCCTCTGAGCGCGTTACCGCACGATAAGACACCTTATCGCCCGGTAAAGCACCATTATCGCGCGATAAGGTGCCTTATCATGCGATAACGTGGCAGAGCGCACATTAAGACGGTTTAGTAAACATACCCCTTAGTGTTACTGTAGCCGAGGAGCTTTTGATATTCACTCTCAACAAAGTCACACATCTCTTTAAGTTCTTCAATTCTCACTGTATAAATGTGAAAATGCCTGAATATCTTGAGTTGCACATTTTGCACCAATTACTTACTAAATCTTTTGGCAGCTTGTAAAAAATACTGTTACTACCCCTCCTAGCGGCTCCACCAAAATTGCAATTGGTATTGCCAGTACACAATGCCAAAACTTTGGATCTTAGCCCATTGGACTCAACTGTATCAAGAATTCACTTGGAAAGAATGTCTGAGGTTTCATCTTCAATTTCATCGACATCAAGAACTTTTACCTGAACCCCCTTCTCAGGAAGAAAGTACCTTACTAAAATAGGGCATCCTTTAATGCTTCCATAGTTTGAGCAATCACTAAAAACTTAAAAAACTTGCCTCAGAAAGGTCTCTCTTGAGGGAATCAGGAGTCAGGTTTTAAAATATTGCAGACGATTGCTTCCATTTTGGTTCAAGCACAAGAGTATTTTGCATCAAAACATTTTTTCAACAACTTTGAAGTACAGTCTGGTGACCGAAAAGAATGGTTGTGGACAACACAGTGATAAGCCCATGTTCCCTCAGTTGTAGCCAGTGACTGAGTTTTCTCATCAAAAGTATGACTTTTTAAAAAAGATGTCACAGTTCTACTTGAAGAAACACATCTGCTGCCTTGTTTGCCAATCCTTAGGTGTTGAACTACTATTACTACTATTAATCATTTATATAGTGCTGCAAGGCATATGCAGCACTGTAGAGATACATAAAAAGATGGTCCCTGCTCTTAGAGCAGTGATTCCCAACACAATCCTCGGGTACCCCCAGGCTAATCAGGTTTTCAGGATATCCACAATGGAGATGCATGAGATAGGTCTGCATCCACTGCTTCCATTGTATGCAGACCTATCTCATGCATATCTAATTAAGACAGATGGTACAAAAATTGAGTACAAGGGTACAAATAGGAAAAGATAAGGAGAACAAGGGATCAGGATCCAAAGGCAGCCTTTAGCATGGATTTGAAAAGGGGGAGTGATGAAACCTGGCGCCCAGATTCAGGTAATTTGTTACAGGCATGAGGAGCAGCAAGGTGCAAGGATCAAAGTCTGGAGTTATCAGTGGAAGAAAAGGAAAAAAGAGAGAACTAAGCTACTGTAAAGGAAGAGTGGAGTTCATGAGAGGGGTGTAGGGAGCGAGAAGAGAGGAAAGTTAGTGAGGAGCAGAAGAATGAATGCATTTATAGGTCAGAAGGAGAAGTTTGAATTGGATACAGAAACAGAAGGGGAGCCAGTGAAATGATTTGAGAAGAGGGGTTATATGAGCATATTGGGGCTGGCAGAATATAATATGCACAGCAGAATTCTGAACAGAATGAAGGGGAGAGAGATGACATAGAGAGAGACCAGCAAGGAGGAGACGTGAAATGACTAAAGAGTGGATAAGTGTTTTAGTAGTGTGTTCAGAAAGGAGGGAGCAAATTTTGTTAATGTTATAGAGAAATAAACAGGTTTTAGCTATCTGCTGGATATGTGTAGAGAAGGAGAGGAAGGAGTCAAAGATGACTCCAAGGTTGTGAAACAGGAAGTATAAGAGTGTTATCAACAGAGACAGAGAAAGGAGGAATGGGGAAGGAAGGTTTAGGGGGAAAAATAAGGAGCTCACTTTCAGCCATGTTAAGTTTCAGATGGTGGTGAGACATCCAGACACCAATGTCAGATAGGCAGGCAGAGATATGAGCCTGGAGTGTCAGAGAAATATCAGGTGTAGATAGATAGATTTGAGAGTCATCAGCATAAAAATGATACTGAAAGCCATGGGGGGAGATGAGAGCACCAAGGGACTGGGTACAGAGCAAGAAAAGGAGAGGACCCAGAACAGACCCTTGTGGTACACCAACTAAGAGTGGGAATCACCAGAATAAACACTGAAGGAGCAATGTGAGCGATGATAAGAGAATCCGGACAGCACAGAGCCGCTAAAACCAAGTGAGGACAATGTGTCGAGGAGAAGGTGGTGGCCAACAGTGTCAAAAGCAATGGAAAGGTCAAGGACTGAGTAAAGGCCCTTGAATTTGGCCAGAAACAAGCTGCTGGAGACTTTAGCAAGAGCAATTTCAGTAGAATAGAAAGGACTACTACTACTACTAAACATTTGTATAGCATTACAAGATCTACGTAGTGCTGCACAGACACATGTAAAAGACAGTCTCTGCTCATCAGAGTTTGCAATCTAATCAAGACAGACAACACAGTAGCTGTAGACATGGGATACAACTAGGGGGAATGGTAAGGAAACACGTCACCCTTTCCTACATTCGATTGGAGAGGAAGACCAGCATTTGTTACAAAACACCGTGCTATCACCAGAATGTTTCCTAATGAATGGGTATTCATTTTGTAGTTGGTTATCAAAAACACACTTTCTTTTTGGTATTTTAAAATGAAAATAAAGTTTAAAGATGAAATAGAAACATGCACCCTAGGCTAAGAGCTTACACAGATGACAGAATCAATGAAATCATCTGATCACCGACCGTGATTCTGATACAGATGTTGGCCCCAGGATCATAGGTGCCAGCTCTGTGGGTGCTTGAGCACCCACAATATTTTCTCCTGTAGGTCTGTATATCTATAGCAAAAAACTCACCATACTCCAAAGCTGCAGGATAAGGGACAGAGGAAGGTTTCTGTATCCTAGCTACTGCTCCCCCCCCCCCCACTCCCTATTGGCTGGCTGTGTCTGCTGCAGCCTATTGGCTGGCTTTGTCTAATTGATGGTGACTTGGGCCCTGGGGAAGAAGCAGAGCCAGTTTTGTCAGAAGTGCTGAGGAATGAGGAGTTTAGGATTTATTTTGTTTGTTTATGTGAACATATATACCACCTTTCCAGAATCAAAGCAGTTTACATGGAACTCAGTCAACAATAACATTACATGGAACAATGCTAACTTTGTGCGTACCATTGTTTACAGTCAGATTTTTTGAAGTTTTTTACATGAAGTATGCAAATATCTGTTTGATCTAATAAGTTATTACATAATCACCTTGATTTACAGAGTAATTTCTTGAACTTACTTACATGATATAACAATCACATCTGTTTGGTTTTCTAGTTGACAGTATTGCACTGTGGACTAGTCTTGGTCCTTAGATAGTTTGAATTAAGTTACCAAATCCCCAAAGTGTTCTTTAAAGAGGAAGGTTTTTATAAGTTTGCAGAATGCATTAGGGTCTATAGAAGCTCTTATATTTTCTGAAAGTGAGTTCCAAAGAGCGAGTGTATATAATGAGAATGCTCTTTTGGAAGTAGATGAGCTGCTTTTTCTGTATACCAGTGGTACGACCAATGTGCTTTTTCCACCACTTCTGCATTCTCTGTTTTCTGGGGTGGTTTGGATGAACGATCCCAAGTATGTTGTGGATTCATTTTGTAGAGTTTTGAATGCTGTGTGTAGTATTTTGAACTTTATCCTGCTTTCTATTGGCAACCAGTGAAGTTGCTTTAATATCAGAGTAATATGTTCTCGAATTGGTGCTTGTGTAATGACTCTCACCACTGTGTTTTGTGCCATTTGCAGAAGGTGTATGGTATGCTTCGGTAACACTGTTAGAATACAGTTGCAAAAATCTATGTGCGAAAAAATCATTGCTTGCACATTCTAAAATAACTCATGGATAGGAGTGATCTCAGATGTTGGAGAATCTTCAGTATTGTTGATGTGGCTAGTCATGCTAAGATGTTGGTCCAATGTGACGCCTAAATATCTTACTACTTTTTTTTACCTCCAGTATTGCTGCTTTTACTTTTATAGTATCTGGTGTCCTGAATGTTTTCTCGCTTGAAATGTAAAGCATCTAAATTATTTTATGATGCTTTATAATGCACCCTGCCTTTTACCATCGGCAAGCCAATCTGAGACCACTCCCTCTTGGACCACCTTCAGAGATGTACCTCCTGAAGAACTCAGTGTCATAATCTCACAAATCAACACCACTACATCTGTGCTGGATCTCTGCTCAGTCTCATGGGTCAAAACTACAAAATCTCACTTTCTTCCAATCCTTTGATCCATCCTTCAAGCGTCACTCACACAGGCCTACCTCTCCCTCCTCCCCACATCCCTCAAGCAAGCATCAGTCAGACCCCTCTTAAAGAAGCCACACCTTGACCCAACCTCACTCGCATCATATAGGCCCATAGCCAGCGCACCCTTTCTTGCGAAGCTTGTAGAAAAAGCAGTTCAGATCCAGCTCCAAGAGCACATCAATCAACATGCTCCCCTTGGCAAACACCAAAATGGATTTTGCCCAGGCCACAGTGCCGAGTCTCTGCTGACCTTCCTACTATCTTCACTCATCATCAGGACCAAAAAGACCTCTGGAGGCTTCATACCGCTATTTCTGGACATATCGGCCGCGTTCGACACAGTCTCTCATCAAACCCTGTTCAACTGACTTGACTGCATTGGAGTGCAAGGTCAGCCTATTAAGTGGATTCACTCCTACCTCTCTCACACACACAATGGATACAAACTGGACACCATACATCATCTCCCTTCACATTACCTCAGGGTGTACCTCAAGGTTCCGCACTCTCATCCCTCCTCTTCAACATTTACATTCAACCACTTTGCACAATCATTCAGAGATTCAATATTAGCTATGCCGACGACATAATGATCTAAACACCATTCTCCACAACTGCTCCTCACTACAAAACACTTGCATCTTGCTCCAAAGAAATAGCTTGCTTTGACTATACAACCTGACAGGCAACTTCAGCAAGACAGAAATCCTCCATGTCACTAGGGATCCCAAATTCACCACCCACCTCTATTAAATTCAATAACACAGAACTCCAAATCCAAACCCAAGTTAAGTATCTTGGTATCACACTTGATCAGCAACTAACCTTCCAGTCCCACATCTGCAACACCACTAAGGCCATTTACTTCAAACTCAAAACACTACGCAACCTTTGCCCTCTCTTCTCTACAGAGCACTTCCATGCAGTTTGCCAAACATCCATTACTCCCATCCTTGACTACTGCAAAGCAGTATATCGAGGCCTCCACAAAGCTACCTTACTCCCTCTACAGCTGGCCCAGAACACCGCCAGATGTACTATTTTTGGATCTGAAATTCAGCCATGTCACACCCATACTGAGGTCACTTCACTGGCTGCTGGTCGCTGCTAGAATCAAGCATAAAATCCTCACCCTCACTCACAAAGCCTGCCAAAACACAACTGCAGAGTAGCTCCAAGCTTTAATCTGCATTCCCAAAAACAACAGGCCTTGTAGACCAGCCTCATAAAATCTCCTTGACCTGCCCTCATGACACTCTGTAAGAGCACTCAATATGCTCACACCCACGCCTTTATGCTATATGCCCCCACTCTCTGGAATGCATTGCCCCCCACACTGATACATCCAGTCACCTACTACTTTCAAGAAACACCTCAAGACATACCTCTTTCAGGAGCATTATGGCATTGACCAGCCTACCAACCAGCCAGCTCAGAACATCCGTCCCGCCCCCTCCCAATCCCCCCAGTGACATCAAGTCAGCTATGCCATCTTCTGTTACTTTACCTTTCACCGCCCTCCCCTTCCCCCTGTAGCCTATTAATTATTATTGCCCACTGCTTTATCTATTCTACCCTTGCTCTTTATTGTTGTTCCCTGCTTTGCATATTGTACCCTTGCTATTCGCTGTTTCACAGTACCTTGCTTATCTTACCCTTGCCAATTGTGGTCTGAGCCTTGCCAATTGTGGATTTACACTGTTCTGCCAATTGTTCCCCTAATACTCATTTTTCACTGTCTTGCCTCTTCCTATGTTTTGTACCCCTATGAACTTTATCCCCTAAATCGATTGTACACCATTTTGACTGGTAGAAAAACGATATGCAAAAACCAGTTAGATAAATAACTAAATAAATCTTACTACTTTTCTTTTTACCTCCAGTATTGTTTCTTTTATTTTTATAGTATCTGGTGGCTTGAATGTTTTGTCCTTTAAAATATAAAGCATCTAAATTATTTTAGGATTCTACAACTTTGTAAAGTAGCTGTCTTAGTCAGAATGATGTCTAAATTGTCTGGGTATTTTTTGAGTTTAGCTTTACAACTTGCAAGTGCTCCCCTTCACTGTGCAGACTAAGCAGTAGGTCCCAGCCAATGGAAAGGCTGCACTAGTCACAGGAAGGGTGGACTGATTTTCTGCACAGAGTCCGGGAGAAAGTCAGTGGATAAATGGGTTTCTTCGTAGGGTTGAGTGAGGTTGCTGAGAAAGGGTAGAAATGTAAGAGGGATGGGGTTATGTGAGGAGGCTATTGCAGGCTGAGAAAAAGAACTGGTAGCAAAAGTAAGAACTGGGGGCATTGAAGTAGAGGAGTGCAGAAGCAGCACAGCACCAGTGGACAGTCAGAGACAGAATAGGCCAGATCCCATCCCCGACATCGATCCCCTCTGTACGTCTGGTCTGAGCCGGATGTACAGAGGGGATTGTGATTCTGATTCTGCGGGCACGTCTAGCCCCGTGGGATCAGAATCGCAATCAGGCATGTATGTGCAGGCCGGGACTGTGTTTCAGTCCAGCCTGCACATAACATGCACAGCTCAGCTAACTCAGTCAGGGCTTTTAAATGGAGCCACGGCCCCACGGCTCCATTTAAAAGCCGCGATGCTGACTGCCTGAAAAGTGTTTATTCCCTGCAGCCTGACCCCTGATCTAGCCTCCTAAGGCCAGGGTCGGGCTGTGGGGAATGTCCCCTGGCCCCCCTACCCCATCCGTGCCCCGGGCAATTAAAAAAAGCACGTCCAGGGAAGTTATTCCATCCCTGAGGTGGAATAACTTCCCCACACATGTTGCCGGCCCTGGATGTACAGGGCTGACATTAGAATCAACCCTGTATGTCCAGGGCCAGCGACCATCCACCATCCACTGCCCTCCCAGACTCCGCCCCTAGGCCGCCCCTTCCTCACCCCGTCTAACTTCCTCACACAGCCGACAGGGAAGTTATTCACGGGCAGGAGAAGGCACGAATAGAGGGGATGGACGCTATTCATGGCTCAGAATAACCCTGACTATGTCTGTCTGAAAAGTGCTAGTGTGCATGTATGTACCTAATTTGGAGGGTGGATGAATCCATGTGCATGACTGAAGTACAACAGAGTGTGTGCATGTGTGCATGACTGAAGTACAACAGAGTGTGTGCATGACTGAAGTACAACAGAGTGCATACATGTGTATGTTTCCGTGTCTCTGATGGAAATAGTCTCATATAAATAGAGTTTCCCTTTGAAAATTTCAGCTGGAGTGGAGAAGTCCGATGGTACAAATGTGGAGGAGTGTAGGAGTGGGACACATGTTTTAAAATAGGGGACATATAGGTGTCCCGACTGAAGTATATGATTCCAGGGAAAAATCCTTAAAATACAGCACTGTCCTGTATAATATGGGACAGTTAGTCACTTTACTAAACTCAGTTTCCATTGAAGAAATATCTTGTGTTGCAACATGACGTTCTATTCACATATTTTCTAGACAATATTCAAAGCCCTTATCCAGATGGTCAACAAGAGCCTAAGTGAGATATTCAGCAGCCCTATCCATTTGGTGCAGGAGCAGTGCGTGGGCGGTACCAGCGCTATCTGGATAAATTCCAGCACTTATTTAGACAGCACAATTTTCAGCCAGCACTTATCCACACAGCTTAGGTTGTGTAGACGGTGAGGAAGGTTTCATTGTCAGGGGGACTTTTCATGATATGAAGGGGGGGGGGTTCTGCATCAGGAAGGGAGATATCTGGGGCAGGAGGACTCTGTTGCTTTACGTATTGCCATTCAGTGGGAGAAATGCTGATATGGGGTGGGAGTTGTAGGGAAGGGATACTCAATCAGAGGGGGTCATTGAGAGTTACAAGGCTGAGGCTAGTTGTTGGGGGATGCTCTTAGAGAGGGAAACAGTCGTGGCATTTGTAAACTGCCCTTTGCCATTGGTGCTGTATGCTTGGCAACCTCAAAGGATCTGCCATCTTCAAGTTCCAGAATAGCCAGGCATTTTTCAAATTCTTCATCTTCCATCATCTGCCTTATTGGTCGCCCCACAAAAATGCCTTCTTTCAGTTTTGCAGCAGCAATCTTTGGAAATTTAGAAACAAGATACTGCAGTCCTTTCAAAATTGTTTGCACCATTTTTTTCACTAAATTTTTCTTTAAACCCAGTTTTATATACAAAGGAGGAAGCAAAATGTTTGCTGGATCGACTAATGTAATATGACTAACACTGCTGCTTCCTGGATTATAGGCAGTTGTCGTGAACAGCATAGTGATCTTTGAGACAGCGACTGTCCCGGGGGCAGAGAAAATAGTAATATTTTGTAAATCCACCTTACATGCCCATCAGCATGTAAATAACCTTAAGATCCCCACAAATCTTCCATTGGTAATTGCCATTTGGGGTCATTCCGAGGCGCGGATAACAGGGATGGACGTCCAAATGGGGAGGTTAGATGGGGGCGGGAAAGGGGCATTGTGGAGGCAGAGTTAAGGTGGGCATTGGGAGGGGCACAGCCCTGGACGTACAGGGCCAATTCCAATGTCGGCCCTGTATGTCTGGGGCCTGTGGGCTGAACGGGGAGTTCCCCTAGGGATGCTTTCGGCAAGCCTGGAGTGCAGCAAAGGTGAGAGGGGGTAGAGGAGATTTCTTGCAGCCTGACCCTGGCTTTGGGAGGCCAGATCAGGGGCCGGGCTGTGGGGAATGAAGATTTCTGTCCGGTGGCCGGGGATCGCTGCTCCTGAATGGAGCTGTAGTGTCATGGAAACTGGATGCCATGGCACTGTGGCTCCATTCAGAAGCCTTGACTGAGTTAGCCGGGCTAGGCCTGCATATGCAGGCCAACCAGAATCAGGGTCCCAGCCTGCACATATAGGCCTGGATGTGATTCTGATCCCACGGGGCTAGACATACTCCGTGGAATCAGAATCCTGTCTATCTCTATGCATCCAGTTCCAATCGGGTGCACAGAAGTCCAGGATGTCCAGAACAAAATTAGGCCCATAGTGTATAGATTGGAGCAATATCTGCAAATTATCATATATCTCCTTGAGGTGGACAGAGTGCGCAACTGGAATAGATGGCTTTATGTTGCCATTATGAATAAGAACGGTCTTGGGGCTTTTTGTTGAAGAATCAATGAATAAGCACCATTCTAACATTCTGTGTTCCCGTGAGAGGGCTCCAAAACGCCCACTGATATCATTGCAATAACACATTGGAACATCTGTTTTAAAGAACACTGCTAAATTATGATTGCGCGTGCGATAGTGGCAACTGAGAACATTCTTTTGAAATAAATTATTTTCCTTCAGCCTTGCAGCAAAGAGTTCTGCTTTATCTTTTGAGAGTGCCAAGTCTCGTATAAGATCACTAAGCTCTTCTTGGCTGAATTTCTCTAGGTTACCATTGCTTTCATCTGGCATGTAGCCTGCATCTTCTGACTCTTTAGATTGGCCGTCACTTGCACCTTCATCTAACTTCATTTTGTCTGCTATAGAAGACAGCCCATCCTGTAGAGGAACTGGAACAGGAAATGTTTCATCATGTGGGATTGGTCGCATTGCAGACATAAGATTTGGATACATAGATGTTGTGCTTGTTCTTTGCAGAGAAAACCGGGATATTAACCAGACAAAACAGCAGTCATGATGGTTTCTCAGCAACCTCCATATCATTGGTACAGCAAATGGCATTGCTGTTTTCTTTCCATTTAACCAATCACGTAGTCCATTTGCACAGGCAGTGTAAATGATGTGGGGCGCCCATGGCTTCTCCTGGTCACCCAGTGGGCATTCAAAATATAGCTTGTACATTTTGCAAAGATCTTATGTTATGGTATGACATTGAGATATGGTAACAAATGACCCACAAACGTAACAAAAAGCATCAGAATGATTTCTGTAATGTCTTGGCATGATTATTTTATTTCTGATGAGTTCTTTGGTGTTATTATTACCAAATACTTAATCAAAATAATTAACCTGAAAAGCAAAATAAATACCAATCAATACTGGCAGAGTAATCACTGACACAGTTTGTCAATTTAGCTAGTATAGCAAAACTTTCGACATTATCATCTTTCAAACGATGCGATACAACAAAATCAAAAACAGTTTTGAAGATTGTCCATCATGTTATCTAATACACATGAAATTATTTGTGATGATTTTTGTCTTGTTGACCAGTGATTTGCAACTACTCATGTAAATAAAGGTACTTTGTAAACAATGCATGTACTTGCAAACTCTGCCGATGATCCAGCCAGCTATTTTTGTGCCAGTCAATATGGGGGTCATTTTGGAAGCCCTATTTGTGCTTTGGACATCTGAAAATGGGCATAGAGGTGTCCAAAGCACAGAGACATCTCCAGAGCCATTGTAGAAGCTGTGTCTGTGGCAGGGGCGGCCCAAGGGGGGGGGGGGTGCGGGGCCATGTGTGGAGACTCGGTGTGGGGCCTCATTTGCATAAGTGACCTCATTTGCATAAATATTTGCATAATGTTACCATACACTGACTTTTAGTAAACATGTCTCATAATGAATGTATGGATAAAGAAAGACTAAAAGATTTCTACATTACTATAATCCAGTGCCAACTGCCAGGCACATTAGGAACTACTACAAATGCTGCCCATTTAGAACCCATAGCAAACCCATCGTATCATAACAGCACTACCAGGACTCATAAAGCACCAAACCCTACCTATCAAAAGGCAACACTGCAAATATTAAACCAATACATTTCAGAGAATAACAATACATGACCTACTGGGGAAAGAAAACAAGTGGCAATGTCAAATAGGAATTATATAAACAGAATACCTCAGCTCAGTTACACATGCAGAACATAGACCATCACCAAACAAGGAATCACAATTTAGAAACAGGAAGACAATAATTAAACTGGGAACCCCAAAAGCCAAATTTGGAATGTACAACAACACTGTAGAAATAAAACTATAAATTAATTTCCGCTTGTACTAAACAAAGCACAGATGTCAATGATGCACATTTCCCAGAGCTGACATATTCCAGTTGATAAATTCAAAATAAAGAGATAAATTTCTACCTTTTGTGCATTTCTTTTTCAGTTGCAATTGCTCCAGCCACCTTCTTCTGGTTTCTTCATGTCTTCTGCTAACTCTCCATCGTCTGCTGTCCATTTGTCCTTTCTTTTTTCTTCTAGTTTTTTTCCATTCTTTCTCTCTACATCTGCTTTAACATACTAATCTTTCTCCTTTTGCTCTTTCCTCATTCCTATTTCATCCACTCAAATGTTACTCCTCCATCCTCAATCCCCACTTACTCTCCCAATACCCGGCCAATTGTAGATTTTTCATCCCTCCCACACAAAATATTTTTCCCCTCTCCATTTCACTCTCCCAACCCCATCCCATTCTAATCCTCCCCCAACATCAGCTCCCTTCTAGTTCCAGCCTCATCCAGCATCTGCTCCCTTCTAGTTCCTGCATCAGTCCATTACCAGTCCTAGCCTCCCATCAGCCCCTTTCCAGTCCTAACTCCCCCATCCATTTCCAGACCTATCCGAGTCCCTCCTCCATCAGCTCATTTCCAATCCCAGCCCCCAATCAGCCCATTTCTAGTCATTTCCTAGCCCCACCATCAGCCCATGTCAAATCCTAGCTCCCCTCCACTCAGCCCAATTCCAATCCAAGCCCCCTATGAGCCTACTTCCAGTTCTAGACCCTCCATAAGTCCATTTCAATCCAAGCCCCCACCAGAGCCCATTTCCAATCTTAGCTCCCCCCAACAGCCCATTTCCAGTCCTATCCTAGCTACTCCATTAGCCCATTTCCTGTCCTAGCTCTCCCCCAACTCAGCCCATATCCAGTCCTAACTCCCTCCCCTCACAGCCCATTTCCATTCCAAGCCCCCCTCCCCATCAGCTATTTGCAGTTCAAGCCCCCTCTTCCACTCATTCCATTTCCATTCCAAGTCCTCATCCCCATCAGCTATTTGCAGTTCAAGCCTCCCCTTCCACTCAGCCCATTTCCAGTCCTAGCAACCCCCCAACCCATTACCAGTCCTAGCCCAGCAACCCACTTCCAGTCCTAACCCCCATCACCCCATTTTCAGTTTAAGCCCCCCCATAGCCCATTACCAGTCCTAACCCCCCATCAGCCCACTTCCAGTCTTAGCCCCCCCATAGCCCATTACCAGTGCTAACCCTCCCATCAAACCACAGCCCATTACCATTCCTAACCCCATCAGCCCACCTCAAGTCCTAACCCCTCCCCATCAGCCCATTACCAGTCCTAGCCCCCCATAGCCCATTACCAGTCCTAACCCCCCCATAGCCCATTACCAGTCCTAGCCCCCATCACCCCATTTCCAGACAGCCCCCCATAGTCCATTACCAGTCCTAACCTTCCCATCAGTGCACAGCCCATTACCAGTCCTAACCCCATCAGCCCACCTCCAGTCCTAACCCCCCCATCAGCCCACTTCCAGTCTTAGCCCCCCCATAGCCCATTACCAGTGCTAACCCTCCCATCGAACCACAGCCCATTACCATTCCTAACCCCATCAGCCCACCTCAAGTCCTAACCCCTCCCCATCAGCCCATTACCAGTCCTAGCCCCCCATAGCCCATTACCAGTCCTAACCCCCCCATAGCCCATTACCAGTCCTAGCCCCATCACCCCATTTCCAGACAGCCCCCCATAGTCCATTACCAGTCCTAACCTTCCCATCAGTGCACAGCCCATTACCAGTCCTAACCCCATCAGCCCACCTCCAGTCCTAACCCCCCCATCAGCCCATTTCCAGTCCTATCCCCCCATAGCCCATTACCAGTCCTAACCACCCCATCAGCCCACAGCCCATTACCAGTCCTAACCCCAACAGCCCATTTCCAGTCCTAGCCCTCCCTAGCCCATTATCAGTCCTAACCCCCCATCAGCCCACAGCCCATTACCAGTCCTAACCCCATCAGCCCACTTCCATGTCTAACCCCCCATCAGCCCATTTCCAGTCCTATCCCCCCCATCAACCCATTTCCAGTCCTAACCCCCATCAGCCCACAGCCCATTACCAGTCCTAACCTCATCAGCCCATCTCAAGTCCTAACCCCCTCCATAGCCCATTACCAGTCCAAACCCCCCCCCCCATCAGCCCACAGCACATTACTAGCCCTAACCCCCTCTCGGCCCAAGGAAAATTAAAAAAAAAAAAAAAAAGCTGACTGCTGCCGCGGTGGCAGAATCGAGTGTCTCGCGGGCCCCCCCTTCCCGGCTGAGCCCTTCCTGCCTGGCTGAGCCTCTCCAGGATGGCTTTCAGATCCACGAAGGGAGAGCGTCTCCCTCACGGCTCTGTAAAGCCCGCAGGGGCTGATGGGAAATTTCCCATCTGTCCCTGCAGGCTTAACAGAGCCGAATTTCCCATCAGCCCCTATTTAGGGACATCTATGTAGACGCCCCTGCAGATGTTCATATTGGGCACGTCCATGTTTGTGAAATCATGTCTGCACCTGGACGTGCCTGACTTTTTTTCAGATGTTTTAACTTAGATGTCCCAGATTGCACTATAACAGCAAGGGCGCGGGCAGGGTCCCGGAGCCCGTAAGTAACCGGGCGTGCGGCCAGGTGCGGGACCCTGCTCATGTCGGGAGAAGAAGGGAGGGCGCGAGGGTGGGGGAGGCGGGACGCGGCCGGCGTCATTTAAAATGATTGGCTCTGCCCACGGGGATGCGCGCGGTGGGAGCCAATCAGAGGTGGCACGTGCATGTGCTCGGGCATGGGTGACGGTGGCCCGAGCACGTGTGATAAGGGCTCCGCAGCAGCGTCCCACCCTCCCACCCATTATATATATTAACTGTGTATTTAAGGGGTTAGGGTTGTCGCAGCAGGGGGGGGGGATGCCGGAGGTTTCTGGGGTCCGGAGCCTTAGGCTACTTGGGGCAGGGGTGGGGTGTCCCCGACCCGGAAAACCCCCTGCAGATTTTTGCTACTGATATGGCGAAGTCGGGCAGGAGTGGTAGTAATGTTGACGGGGTTTGACCACGGCAGGTGCGGAGGCGAGGTCACCTTGCTAATTACATGGCGGGTGAGGTATCACTCCGCTTGGGTTGGTTTGATGATCGTATGCTAAGAAGGTTTAATATGTTATTGGCAATCAAGCTGCAACCTGTTGCTCCCATGAATAGTTGTGTGTGAAGTTCTTTTGGGAATGGGGGTATTGTTGAGATGGGGAGGGGGTGGGTGAAATAGGAAGGGTGGAGCACCGGGTCCAGCTACCCGGTTAATTCCTTTCTAAAATTCTCTATTTTAATAGAGTCTATGTGCGTAAATTACTTTATAGGATTACTTTCATAGTGAGCAATGATCAGCGGCAAATATATATATATTCAGTGCCGCTGATTATCCATATAGCAGTGCTAAATATACTGTGAGACTAAGCCGGTCTTAGGCGGTTGCCTAGACCTGGGTATAGCCTGAAGTTGTGGAATAAAGACTCTGTAGTCGTGTGAAAATTAAGTGAAAATTAAGGTTAGATTTTATTCCCTTTCCCTTGAGGATGTCTTCAAACAAGGACAACATAAATTGAACGGTTGCTTCACCGGTGTAAAGGATTCTTACAAACAATAATTATGCTTCTTCTTCAGCAAAGAGAGTCCATCACATTCCATATGTGCAAAAACACAATTCCTTTCCTGCTCCCTTTTAACACAGAGATTCTATGTCATCTGCTACACACAAAGCACATTCCATGGGCTCGGGGATGTTTTCTGGGATAGAGCTTTCCCACTGCATAAGGTCGGGACCTAGTCCTGTATATGGGCACTGAGTACTTGTGAAGCTGCTCTCAGAGCTTTGCCCTCGGGAGACCTCAGCTTCTGATAGTTGGAGCTGCTTTAGGGTGTCAAAGCTAGCAGGAGCTATGCTGGGGTTTTCCTCCCACGTCCTATGCCAATAGGGATTCTCTAGCTTGCTGTAAGCCCGGCTTCTCCTATAAGGACCCACTTCTTTCCCTTTACAAAAGACAGGGTACTTATCTCTCTTCGGGGAGAAGATGGTTTCCAGCCCTTCTTCTTCCAGCCAAGGTTTTCTCTCTGACTGGCTCCCTGCTTTTCTCTGTGAGCATCGGTTGCTGTGCCTGGCTGAGCAGCACTCACTTCCTGTCTTCAGTGAGCTTCCCTGTACGTGACCTTTGCTCTCTGTTGGCTTGGCTGCTTGCCTCGGTACGAGGACCCCTCTGGCTGGGAAGACTTTGCCACTGTCTTTCCTAGCTCTCTCGAGTTTTTCAGCCTGCCTTTCTTCTGTCCTGATTCTCCAAGGCAACGTGTCTTTCTGAAACTGCTCTGGAGTTCTTGTCTCACCTTTTCTCTGAGACTGACCTCTCAATCTCCTGGACTGTTTTTCCTCGAGCTCAAACTCCAGCTCTGGCTGCAGCCCTGAATGCTGAACTCCAGCCTTTTCCTCCAGATGCTTGAACTCCCTGAGCCTGAGCTCCTCGGGCCTGAGCTCTCTAGGCCTGAGTTCCCTAGGCCTGAGTTCTCTCTGTGTGATTTCCCACCTGGTTTTATCTCTCTGCTCATCAGACGTAGAACGTGACTCTAGCTCCAGGTGAGCCTGATTGGGACCCTGAATTCTTACTGCGTCACTAAGGCCATGAGGAAAGTTTGTTTCTCTTTTCCCTGCCTTTCTGCATTGTGTATGCTGCAACTGTACGTGTGGCTGTAAGGTAAGCTCTTCTTTTATATTACTCTTTAATATCTCAGGGTCTGTGCTGTCTACCTCATGACAATACGTATTTGTTTAAACAGCGAGGTGGGCATTTAAAAAACACTGATCACCTGCACTGAAACTTGACCCCGTTATGTTTTGTTTCATTTCCTTCTCATTTCTACTTTTCTCTTGCTTGTCTACCTTTCTGTTATGTCCATATGGATGCTCTTCCAGCTCCTTAAATTTATTTAAGAAGGATCCGGAATTCTGCATGTACAAGCAATATAGTGGGAACAAGCATATTTAGCTGAATCATCAAAAAGAAAAGGTAATCTGCTGAATGCATGAAAGCTTTTAAACTTCCAATACCTTGATCATGAAAATATTTGTTTTACTTTTTGCCAAGAGATTTGAGTGGGTTAGGCTGCCACATGCACTAAAAAGAGAAATGAGTTTTAGTTTTGCTGAAGTGGAAACATTGTTCCCAGTTTGTCCTATGACTTTCAATGTTAAAAACAGTTGTGAAACAGGAACAATTTTTGCATGAATCAAAGCTTTGATAAATTTAACTCCGTATTTGTTGCTGAATGGAGTACCCTAGTAGTAAGAGCAACAACCTCATCCCCAAGAGACCAGGGCCAGATAGCACTTCTTATGGCCTTGGGGAAGTCACTTACTCCTCCACTGTCTCAGAAGAAAGGCCTGGCAATCTACTTCCATTCATACTTTCTCAAGAAAACCAAGGGGCTGCGGGTTGCCAGGACTCAGCATTGACTTGAAAAAAAAGTTGTTCTTATTATTTTATTTATTGGGTTTTCAAATGTTCTGATGGGTGAATGAAACAAAATCATTCAAAAGCTCAAAATGAAAACAATTGAAGAATAGCATGGACATTATGGAATTCATATTTAAAAGTATTTATGTGGTTAACTTTGGAGATAACCACATAAATCCTTTTTTCCCTCAGAATTCAGGGCTGGCCAGTTCTTAACTCTGGGAGGCAGGACCAAAGGTTATATAGCTATCGCCTGTATTTGGATATCTGTTTAGGAGGACTGCAAAATTAGCAGTCCTAATTGTAAATGAATAACTTATCCATTTAAGTTTAGAACTGCATATTCAGCAGTTCTATATAAATTGACGGCACAGCTGAAAATCATCAAAAAGATAGTTATTTATTTATTTAACATTTCTTTTATACCGCTTTCAAATTATCAAAACAGTTTACAATGAACTAATTGCCATCAAGGTTAAGGTGTTTACATGGAACAATAACTTATGTACATTAATACTTAAATGTATGGGGATAACATTGAGCTTCAACTATTTACATTAAACTTCAGTGGATTATATGGGATTTGTTCATTGTTGCGTCCTATTAGATTTCAGGGGTTAGGTATCTGATGCAAATTCTTCTTGGAAGATGTAAGTTTTGAGTTTTTTCCAGCCAGTCCTTTATATCTTCAGTGGCTCTTATGGTGCTTGGGAGGGAGTTCCATAGAGAAGGTCCAGAGACTGCGAATGTTCTTTGACATGTTGTTTGTGTGCTTTTGGGCATATTGAGAAGGTTTTGGTTTTGTTGTCTTCTGGATCTGTTGTTTGGTATCTGTTGTATCAGTGTGTGCAAGCAGTCAATGTCTTGTTTATATATTGTCTTATATGTATTCATGATGGAATTATATTTGATGCGAACTTGAATAGGGAGTCAACGTTTATTTTTCAACACTGGAGTTATGTGTTTCATTCCAGTGTTGAAAATTTTACATTGACTCCTTATTCAAACTCACATCAAATATAAATCCATCATGAATACATATAAGACGATATATACACAAGCCACTGACTGCTTACGCATACTGATTCAATAGACACCAAACAGATCCAGATCGTACCTGTGATAAGTCATGCTGCAATATTTTGGGCTAGTTGTAATGGATGAAGAGCATGTTGTGGGAGGCCTTGGAGAATAATTACAGTAGTCCAGATGTGGGGTGATGATGGCTTGGGATACAGTATGAAAGTGATTGAGCTCTAACAGCAGATGTAGGTTGTGTAGAATTTTCATTTTGTAGTAGGAGGAGGCTGCGGTTTTCTTAATATGCGTTTGCAGATTTAGTTTCTGGTCCAGCATGACACCGAGGTATATGGTATCATTTATCTTGATTGTTTCTGGATATCTATAGGATGGGTCTCGTTTATGATCAGAACTTTGATTTTGTTGTAATTGATTGAAAGGTTGTGTTTGTTTAGCCATTGTGACATTTCCTTGAAGCAAGATTGTATCTTGGAGTAGTCCAGAATATTTGTGATGTAGGGCTTATATCATGATGTCATCAGCATAAATGTGGGACTGTATTCTGTGTTTCTGGATGACATCGTAAATAGGTTGGAGGTATAGGTTGAATAGTATCGCTGAGAAGGCTGACCCTTGTGGTATGCCTTGTTTCTGTTTGAATGGCTTTGATGTTTTTTCTTTTACTTTGATTTGTTGGTAGCAGTCTGTCAGTAACCGGGCAGCTGGACCCGCGCTCACCCTTCATCACCCGGACACCCCGCCCCACCTTTTTCCCTTTCCTCCAACCCCCACAAAATTCACCGACCACTATTTTGGTAAAAACTGGTCGCAGCTTTATTTCAAACAATATCTTGAACATAAACAGTAATACTGAACAAGCCTAACACCCCCCCCCCCCCCAGCGGAGCCACAAGTCACCAGCCATGCAATTAGCAAAGCAACCGCGGCCTCCGCTCAAGCCATGGTCACCCAACCGGCAAAGTTCCTACCACCCCTATCCGACTTCGCCATATTACTATCAAAAGTCTTCCAGGGGTTGTCCGGGCCAAGGGCACCCCGCCCTCGCCCCAAGTCGCCTAAGGCTCCGGACCCCAGAAACCTCCGGGATCCCGCTCCCTGCCCTCCCCCTGCTGCGATACCCCACTCTGCCCCCCCCCCCACCTATCCCTCAAGGGTGGGAGGGTGGGCTGCTCGAGCCACCACCATGCCGCATGTGCTCAGCCTCCTTAGCCCGAGCCGCAGCACATGGCGCCCTGCCTTCCGATTGGCTCCGCTCAGCCTGCCAGCCCAGCAGAGCCAATCATTTTAAAACTCCCCACGCCGCGCTCACCAACTGATGCGCCATCACCCCCCCCCCCCCTGCTCACCAAGGCCGCGTGCAGGGTCCTGCGCCGGGCCGGGCACCCGGTTACGTGCGGGCACTGGGACCCTGCCCGTGCCCTTTCACGAATGGAACCAGTTTAGAGAGGTATTGCTTATTCCTATTTCTTCCAGATGTTCGATAAGCTTGTTTTGGTTTATAGTCAAAGGAAGATAAGTCAAGGAATATGACTACAAATTCTTGTTTTTACTGTACTATTTGTTAAAGCATCCTGATAGCATGCACTATCTGCTGCGTTAACAGGTAGTGTAGCTTAGTAGACATGCCCCCAAGAATACTTTTAATGGTGCAGAAATAGATGGATTCTGGGTTCTGTTTATATCAGAGGAGGAAAATAATGCTTTTGTATTTCATTTTCAAATCTATGTGCATTATTGTCAAGAGAAAAAGTACCCACAGAGAATGTAGATACAAATTTCTGCACTTTCTTTTTCCCGGGGTAATTTTCAAAGGGATGCCATGGTTGATCTTCCCTTTGACAACTGGCAGAAATATGGAAAGATTTAGCCTCAATTTAGTAATTTTTGAAAATTGCTCTTTAAATATTTGCTATAATTTTCTATGTGGAACCAAAGGTCAACAAACAAGTTGTAGTTGATTTTTTTAAAAATTGGTCTAACTTAATACAGAACATGTTTACTAACGTGCACTACAAGTGTAGTGTGGGGTTAGCGGTCGGTTTTGGTGCCCACTATGAAAACTCTGCATGTCTCTGGTAGCACACATCAGGGGCTGTGACATGGTGGGGCGTGGTATTCCCAGCATGATAGAGCTAGCATGGACATTTGTGATCTGCGCCAGCTGTGCTTGATGCTGTTAGTGTGGGTGCTGCTAACACCACATCAATGGCTGGCATTAGTTGGACCCACAGCAGTTTCCCCATGTTACAGCGCAGTAACTAGGGGGGCAGATGTACCCACCCCCCATGTGCATTATCATTGTGGGGCTTAGTAAACATGCCCCTATATCTATGACAAGCTAAATTCCGGAAACCTGGGAATCCCTGCAGTCCAATCACATAAAGAAAATATCTGGACTAGTAGAATGGATCCTGAAGCCCTTAATGAAAAAGACAACTAGCGTCATTCAAGATACTACACATTTTCTGAACAAGTTCAAGAGCATCGAGCCGAGCAGCTTTCACTTGATACTATCCTTATCACGATGGATGTCAAATTTATACCCAGCTCCTCCTTGTAGATGTCACTTTACAAATTCTTTAAGACAATTTTCCTGGCCCATGAATATACAGCAGCAACTGTGGCAAAAACAAATAGAAGTACTTCAATAATGGCATCTATTTATAGATTATGGAAAATGCTGTGGACCCCAGATTGGCATCACTGTATGCCAGCCTGTTTGGAGGTAATTTTAAGAAAGATTTTTCTTGGGTTAAAGCCTTTTTAGATGTGTAAAAGAGCTTTCATGAAATTACTG
Source organism: Ichthyophis bannanicus (assembly GCA_033557465.1). Classification (NCBI taxonomy): domain Eukaryota; kingdom Metazoa; phylum Chordata; class Amphibia; order Gymnophiona; family Ichthyophiidae; genus Ichthyophis; species Ichthyophis bannanicus. Next base: position 861,767,611 of record CM066034.1, read on the forward strand.
CTGGGGTTAACTCCTAAAAGTACACATGGTGATAAGGAGGTGCATACTTTTATGCAATTGGCAGGTAGGTGTGTTCTGGGATAGTGTTTGGTCAGAGCATGGGCAGTGCGTGATTTATACATGTATTATGTAAAGTATATACATACGCATATACTTTAAGTGCTAACATTTAAGCATAAGTAAATGTCAATGGGTTCAATCCAGTTGCTATTTCTGCTGGTTTACCCCTAGTGGTCAATAAATATACATAGACACCTATGTGGTGTTGTTTTTTATAAAATTGACTAAAAATAAGCACCTACATGGTCTTCACACACAGGTGATCTTTTGAAGCTAATTTTATAAAGTGGTGCCTAGTCAATGTTTGTTTTCATGCACCTATTTCATGCCTATTTATGAAGTCAAGTACTTGCATAATTGATGTTATACAATACTAGAGTAAGTGGATGAAAACACGCTTTAAGGCGCGATCATTTACAACAGCTGATATAAATGACCATGCTTACTTTTTACCAGTACGCACTTAAATTGTTGTATTCTATAATTAAAACATGTACTTGCCTGCACCGCCTACACTCTGCTCAAAGTCAGCCCATATGCACACCCACAGCGCCATGCAAATAGAAGTACTTTTACGCTAGTTACTTTTATAAGAGTGCTTTATGCATGTAAAGATAACTAATCTGCAGTTTTCACTACCAGCGCCACCACCTTTTTCTTCTTCAACATCTTTTGCATTCCCTGCTGTTCCAATTCATCCTTTGTCCAATTTCATCCTTGCTACTGACTTCTCTAGAAAAATGCATCATCTCCATTCGCAAAATGACTACTTGCTCAAACCCAATCTTGATCCACTGTCTCCATGAAGCTTTTCATCCAGTCTCCAATCTTCAGTTTATCTCTAAGTTTGCTGAATGTCGGGTCTTCCATCAACTATTTATTTATTTATTTATTTAACAACATTTATAGTCCACACGGCAGATAATTATAAAAAAATACATAATAATTTACAAAAACAAAACATACCATATACATGCTCATACCTGCAAATCTCATAAGCTTACTGTCATAGGCTTTACAAAACCCTTTGAGCTCACTGTCCTACTCAAAAAAGGACCAATGGAGAGCACAAATGACCTAATTCATACAACAGCAGCAAAAGCCTGTTGAAATAAATGGGCCTTCATTTTTTTCCAGAACATCAAGGTATTCGAAATGCATTGCAAATCAGCAGGCAAGGCGTTCCAAATGCATGGAACAGCCATAAAGAAGATTCTATTAAGAAATATCTGGAACATCCGATAACAGTGTATCTTGCGAGTGTAAAGCATGAGAGGGGCAAAAAACTCACAGAGAAGATGATAGACTGAGTGGTACGTGATGATTAAGAAATTTGAATACCAGCATTATAACTTTATATATAGTATTCAAAATGTAATGGGTAACCAGTGTAATCTATATAAATCAAGAGAGATATGCTCAAACCGCTTGCTACCAGTGAGGCGATGCTGCAGCATTCTGTACAGACTGCAAAGGTCTAATAGCATATGAAGGAAGACCAAACAACAACCTGTGGCAATTACTGAGTGGTGACAAAACCAAAGTATGAACCAGTGAGCAAATTTTCAGTCGATAAATACAGCTTGAGTTTCCGAATTAAATATAATTTTAAAAAGCCTTAGTAATTTTTTGTATGTTGTTATTTTTTTTAATTTAATATTTTTTAGGTTTGCTCAAATAGAAACATACAAAATTATAATAACATCACTTAAAGTTTAAGCAACTTACAGGAAAGGTCCAGCAAAACTATTAGACCTAGCAGAAAACAGAATGGAAGAGGACAGCCCCAATAAATAAAAACAAATAACTAAAGGGCTTTAAAAAAAAGACCCTCATCTCATACACATCATTATCAAATTAGCCTACTGCAATACAGCAATCTCTGCCTACCCTGTAGGAAACATAAAAATTAATCAAATCATATCATATCAATCTTCCTGCTTCTCATGGGCCTGAATTAATGCCAACATTTCAGCCGGATCCATAAATACATAATCAATACCCAAATATTTCACTAAATATTTTCTAGGGTACTTCAAATAGAATGTCATACCTAAAGCTAACACTCTGGGCTTTAATTGAAGAAAACCCTTCCGAATCTATTGTGACTTAATAGAAACATCCGGATATACATATATAGGAGAACCATGAAAGGGTTGAGTTCTCACCTTAAAAAAAGAAGAAAAGACATGCTCCTTATCAAGGAGACACCGGAAGGAAGCAACCACAGTACCCTTGTTAAATGTCTCTTCTGCTGATGACTCCAAGAGTGCAGTCTGATCCCCTTCTGGAGGACGAATCAAACTACCCCAACTGAACCATCTAATTTCTCAACAAATAGGGGTGTTCTACATGGAACGATGGGGGGGAGGAGCAGTGTGTTCACCCACAAAGAAACAAAGATATGGGGAGGGGTGCACCTGCTCCTGGTGGGCGCACCACTTAGCAAAGACATGGGTAGGGTTGCACCTACTCCCTAAAAGACATGGGAAGGGGTGCACCTACTCCTGTCATATTGCTGGGCAGACTAGATGGACCATACTGGTCTTTATCTGCCGTCATTTACTATGTTACTATGTTACTATATTTTTTACAGAAGACAAGACATAACATGCATGTACAATCTCAGGAAGCTGATCATCTGCCATATGCAAATTATTAAAAAAAAAAAAAACCTAAGCATTTCCAAAGTAGAAATCCTAACAGAATACGGAAAATTAACAAATTGCAAATTCAATACTTTCAGAGAATTCTCCAGCCTATCAATCCTGTTCTCCATCAACAAGTTACCCTTCAATAAAACATTATTAGCCCCCTCCAAAACTGACAATTTACTCCTAGAATCCTCCAGTAAGCCCTGTTGGGACTGCAGCTCCCCTTCAAGGACAGCCACACGGTTTGCACAGTTTGCAGCCTTCCCCGAGAACCAACATATAATTCGCCAGATCTCCAAATTTGTGACTCCTTGGGGGGAGTCATTGGGGTGGGTGATCCACTCCCCAGAGCCCCATTAAATACTACAGGCTTTAAGGGAGATAATGGCCCAGGCGTAACAGTCCCTCCTATCCCACCCATCCCAGAGGATACTGGAGCTATACATCCTACAGTGGAAGCAGACATAGAAATATTAACATTTAGTCCCTGATTGCCATTGAGACTGACTGGACAATATCCATTTCCCAATGGAGTAGAAACCAAGCCAGAAGTAGGCGGTGAGCGTGAGTCTGGATTCAATGAAGGCAGCCCAGAGGAAATAGCACAGGGTCTAAGCAAGCCTCAGCACAGCTCTCTCCAGGCACTTCAGTGCCGATGGAACAGCCTCTCTCATTATTATTATTATTATTATTAATGAGCATTTATAAAGCACTACCGGGTGTACACAGTGCTGACAGACACAGAAAAGACAGTCCCTGCTCATCGAGCTTACAATCTAAAAGGATGGACATACAGTACTACAAAAGAAGGACAAAAGGGGCAATAAGGATCTGAAGCCTAAGGATGGGGATTATGAGTTTGCATATTCAGCTGGGTATCCAATACAACTCCAAAATCCCTAGCTTGATGGCCCACCGAGAAAGAAGAATCCCCAGTTTTCATAATAAATGACACTGGGTCTGGAAGTACCCAAGATAAAAGCAAAATGTCAGTTTTTATATATTTATTTTATTTATTTATTTTGTTTATCAATTATTAATGAATGATACATCCAAAAAACACATTGAATGTAAAAGAAAATGGTCATGACAGAAAAAAGAAAAATGGAAACCACCCTAAAGATACTAATCTCCCATTTACAAATTTAGACCTCAAAATAAAGAAATATGGAGGAAGTACTAGGAACAAACTATACACAGAAAGTAAAGTACCCCAAGAGGTCCTAAACTATCTAACCACTAAACATAATACACACAGGTGGAGAGTTAGGCGTCAGCCGAATGGGAATGGCCAGCAACTTCAACTATCACAACTTCCCTAGCTTCCAAGAACTCCTGTAGTTGCCTAGGATCAAAAAACATATATATTTTTTTGTTTAAATACCACACAACACTTAGCAGGAAATTTAAGTTGAAAAGTTGCCCCAAGAGCCAAAAACCTGGGGCGAAGGGCCAAAATGTCCTTCCTTCTCAGTTGTGACACATGAGATACATCAGGAAATATTCGCACATTAGAGCCTAGAAAATCGTCATTAAAGTTCTTGAAATACAATCTAAGGATATAAAACTTAACCGACTCCAGTGCCAGAGTTACAAGGAGAGAGTAGCTTTATCTGTAATGACCTCCAGGAAAGATTCCAAAAACCCTGTGAGGTCACCAGGGGAAACAGGAGGGATATTTGAACCATGATCCCGTAACCCCAGGGACAGATACTGGGCGCAAACCAGAGGTAGGAAATGCTCCGGAGAAATCTTCAAAATTTCCCCAAAGTACTTCCTCACCATCTCCATAGGTGACATTAAAGGAGACCGTGGAAAATTCAGGAACCGCAGGTTACACCGACGGACCTGATTTTCCAGATATTCCATTTTTCTGGAAGACACAGTCCTGTCCTTGACCTGAGCAGCAACCAAATCCCAAACCTGACCAACATCCTGTCCAACCTGGAGAGTCTCTCAGCTTGCTCGTCCTGGACAACAGTGAGGGTAGCACATGTTAACTTCACTCCAACAATCTCAGTACTCACAGTACCCATAACATTCTTCAGGGAAGTGTTTAGAGCAGCCAGTCCATCCCACAGCGTTTCAATTGTAATCACCGCAGGTCTCTCCAACGAAAACGCTCCCGAAAGATCCTCCACTCAGCCAGGTGTTGCCGCAGCTTGCCCCTCCAATATATCTCCTCTCACAGCTGCCCTCTGCTGCACCACAAAACCAGTAGATGAAGTCGTCCCCGCTGATGCACCACCTTGCTCTCCCTTTACCGGCGCACTCACTAGCAAACCTTTGGGAAAAGCAGCTCCAAGCGGGGAAACACTTCTGGGTCGGGGTGGGGGGGGGGGGGTATGCTGTTCCGGCAAGAGCTAAACCCCCGATGTGCTCAGGGACAACAATCCTCCTTCTGCCTCTGCCGAAGACGCTGCTCCCACACTGGTTGTGAAGCTGCAGTCTGTCAGCGTTTGCTGGCTTGAGGATCCCAGCAAGTCCATCCCAGGAGGCAAGGCAGCCTGCTTCCGTTTCTTCCGCCCCATAGCTGAAGTTAAGGAGCACACCGCAAAGCCACAAACACCGACACAACACTGTCTCACAGGTCAGCACCTCCTGTAGCCATCTTGTTACTCCCCCTGTTTTCTTATTTTATTTAACAGAGTTTATATACCACTTTCTCATTCAGTCAAAGTGGTTTACATACAACATTAACAGAACTAGGTTACAGAGAACTAGAGGGTCTCATAACTTGGGTTGAACATAGTTGCGGAAGTAACAAAAGCAGTAATTTATATGGGCGGGAGTGGGGGATAAACTTGGCTTAAATATGGATGTTTAGGTAACATGACATTTGGTAGTGCGCATGTGGGGAGCAATGGTTAACCTATTTCGTCGGTTCCAAAGAACTCAGTGAAAAGATGGGTTCTGAGGTTTTTTTGTAGATCTGGTACAGTTTCAGCAGTCCAAACAATTTCTGGGAGAGCATTCCATATTATGGGTGCAAACAGAATGTAGGCTTAGTAGCATGCTTGTTGAGTGCTTTTTTTAAAGATTTGGATAATGAGTAAGTTCTGCTGGTTAAGAACATAAGAACATAAGATATGCCATACTGGGTCAGACCGAGGTCCATCAAGCCCAGTATCCTGTTTCCAACAGTGGCCAATCTAGGTCATACGTACCTAGCAGTATCCCCAAAAGACACAGGTTCCACAATGCTTGTACTGGGTCAAGCATTGATTATCCTGGGTCCCTTTTTAATAGTGGTTTATGGACCTTTCCTCCAGGAACTTGTCCAAACCTTTTTTAAACCCAGCTACACTAACAGCCCTTACCACATCCTGCGGTAACAAATTCCAGAGTTTGATTACACGTTGAGTGAAAAAATATTTTCTCTTATTTGTTTTAATAGTTTACCCTGTAGTTTCATTGCATGTCCCCTAGTCTTTCTATATTCTGATAGCGTAAACAATTGATCCACGTTTACCTGCTCCACTCCATTCATTAATTTATAGACCTCTATCATATCTCCCCTCGGCTGTCTCTTTTCCAGGTTGAAGAGCCCCAACCTTTGTAGCCTCTCTTCATAGGAGTAGCCTTCCATCCCCTTCACCATTTTGGTGGCTCTTCTCTGTACTTTTTCTAATAATGCTATGTCCTTTTTAAGATACGGTGACCAGAACTGCACACAATATTCAAGGTGCGGTCGTACCATGGAACGATACAGAGGCATTATAATATCCTTTGTTTTATTTTCCATCCCTTTCTTTATGATACCTAGCATTCTATTTGCTTTCTTGGCTGCCGCTGCACACTGGGCAGAGGGTTTTAACATGTTATCCACGATGACTCCTAAATCTTTTTCCTGGGTGGTGGTTCCCAATGTGGAACCTTGCATTGTGTAACTATAGTGTGGGTTGTTCTTTCCTAGGTGCATAACTTTGCACTTGTCCACATTAAATTTTGTCCACATTTTGCCTCACCTTAGTCTTGTGTCTGGGGTTTTGTTGATTAGTATTTGGAGGCTGAGTGTTACTTGGGATGTAGTAGTTTAAATATGGTGAGGATTGCTTTATACTTGATTCTTTGTATTATTGGCAGCCAGTGGAGAGATTTTAGAATGGGTATGATGTGGTCCTGTCTGGATGAGCTGGTTATGATTCTGGCAGCAATGTTCTGGACCATTTGAAGTGGGAAAAGCGCTTGTTTTGGTAGTCCTTGATATAGGATATTACAGTAATCTAGATGAGGGGCGATGATGGCTTGGTATACTGTTCTAAAATCGCTCATATTTAGGAGTGAGCATAGATTCTGCAGAATTCTCAGTTTGTGGTATGCAGAATTGGTAGTCCTTTTGATGTATGAGTACATGTTCAGATTCTGTTCAAGTGTTATGCCCAGATATTTGACCTCCTGCTTAAAGTCAAGAGTTGCATCATCTATTGTGAGTTTAGCTGGAGGGGAGAAGATTGTGTCCCTTGTTATGTGGAGACTTTCAGCTTGTTGTAGTTCGACAGGTTGACCTTTGCAAGGAGTCATGTAAGGACTTTGAAGCACGATGCTATACTGTATTTGAATAGTCAGAGCTCTTCATTGAGAAGTGGTTGTATATCATTATGTCAACCACATAGATGTGAAAGAGTATTTGGTAGCTTCTGATGAGAGTGCAGATTGGTTGGATGTAGATGTTGAATAGTAGAGCAGAGAGTGTGAATCCTTGTGGTACATACCTTTGTGTTGGGCAAAAGGTTTTGAAGTTTGTGTGCCCATTTTGACCTGTTTCTGTCATTCAAATAAGAATGATTTAAACTAGGATAGGGTAGTGTTGTGGAGGCCAGTCTCTTGTAGTTTGGATAGTAGGATACTGTGCTTTATAGAGTCGAATTTAACAGGTTTTATATACTGTCTTCTCCTTAAGTCAAAGTGGTTTACGTTCAAACTTTCAGTTTACATAGAACATATCAAGTGAGGGGTAATGAGCGCAGGTTAAAACAAAACAAAGTGTTAAAGGGGTTTGCAGGATAGCTGAACATTTGGAATAACATGAGCAGATATGAACAGGCAGAAAGTTGGTTTACCAGAGTCTGACTTCAGTGAGGATAGTCAATCATCCCCACTGAAGTTATATCTAGGAATATCATAATGAAGCCTTGTTCGGCTTTGTCCATGCCTCTGATTAGGGTGTTGAATAAAGTCATGAAGAGGGTTTCATTACTATGTGAGGGGCAAAAGCCATGCTGATGAGGGTCTAAGGTGCATAGACGTTGATGTATTCCTGGAGTTGTAGTTGTGCTACTTTTTCAATTAGTTTGGTGATGAAGGTAAGGCCAGATATGGGTCTAAAGGAGCTGGGTGTCATAAGATCCACGGAGGGCTTCTTTAACATTGGCCTGAGTGATGCCTTTTTCAGTGAGGTGGGCATGTAACCTTGTGATAGTGATGAGCATACAATTCTTTGGAGTGTTTGGGATTGTTCTGTTCTTGAGATCTTGATCCAAGAAACTGGGCAGGGGTCGAGAAGAGAGATGGTAGTATTTATGTTTGATATGATGTGCTCAAGATCTTCTGGGGATATTGGTTTGAAGAAATCCCATTTGAGTGTGGAATTTCTTGTTGTAATCTGTTGTTGCGGAAGGGTTGAACGTAGGATGGGAGGATTTTGTTTGTTCTAAAGAAAGTTGGCCATTTGTGAGTTGATGCCTGGGTGGGTGTTGAGTTCTTGAGTGGAGTCTCTTTTTAGAGAGTTAGCAATGGCAAAAGGTTCTTTTGGGCAGTTAAGAGATTGCTTGTGTAATATTCCCTTTTGTGTTTGTGCATGAGAGAGGTGTATTCTGACTGTTTTATTGAAAAGAGTTCTCTGATGTTAGTGTCCTTTGTTCTTTCCGATTTTATTTTAATCTGTTTAAGCATTCTTTTTAGTTCCTTAATTTTATGGAGTACCATGGCACTTGTTATTGGGTGTTTGCTGAATGTTTGGTTCTATCCGTGGAGGTTGTCACTATTGAGGCAGATTTAAATGATGGTGGTGTTCCAAATGTAGATAGCGTGGTCAAGGTCCGTGGTATTTGTGTTCAGCTGGGGTCAAATGTGGTTGAGGAATGATTGCTTGTCAAAAGGTTTGATTCATCATCTGTTGTTGTGTGTTGGTCTGTTTGTATTGTTGAAGGAGTCTTGTGGTAGTGCAAAGATGAAGATGACCTGATTAAACCAGGGAACTGAGGATATTTTGTACTTTATATTCTGTTGGGTGTTGGAGAGGTGGGCTGGGATGAAGAAATCTAGAATTCCACTTCTGTCATTTGTGGGTTAATTTATTAATTGTTTCAGTTATAGGGCATTGAGGAAAGCCTTGTTTGTTTTGGAGGGGAGGAGGTGAGGTTTGAGGTCACCTAGAAGAAGGAAGGGTTTGGTTGAGGCCGTGTGGAGGCATGCGTCTTCTAGAAGGGTGGATAGCTCATCTCCCTTTGTGCTGGGCACTCTGTAAGCTAGGCATAGGGTTTGGTTCTTGTTTACTATTGAAAGCATGTCCAGAGTGGTACTGGAACTGCTTTTGTATATTGATAATTGTAAATGTTCTTTAGCCAGGAGCATTACACCTCTGCTTGTCTTCATTGATCTTGGGCAGTTGAACAATTTGAAAGCAGTGGTTCAGTAGGACACTGTCAGTTGGTGTTATCCAGGGCTCTGTGATGCACATAAGATCTAGATCATTGTCTTGGATGAAATCTACTATGGTGTAGATCTTGTTACATGCAGATTGGACATTTACTAAGGTGCATTTTAGTGATTGAGGGGGTAGTGTTAGGTTGTCTGCTGTTGCATTTATTTATTTATTTAATTTATTTAATGGCTCTTCTATACCGTGCTATTCCAATCAATGTGGTTTACATTTAACAGAACCTTATACAATGCAGTCGGGGCTGCATTGTATTTACAATAAACAGGAACTATAACTTGGACCTAACTGGGGTAACTTTCTACAAATTATTTGCACTAATAAATATATTGTACTCACTAATATTTACATGGAGTTACACCAATGGGGCTAGCTGCTCTACAGTGTGCTGGGCATGCTGTTAGAGAAGTCTTGGTGATTGGGGTGGCTGTTTGCGAGCTGTCCCTTGAGTAGTGCCATCTTGGTGATGGAGGTGGCTGTTTGTGAGCTGACCTCTGAGTAGTGCCATATGAATAGGTGGTGCTTCAGCTCCTTCCTGAATTGAGCCAGGTCAGTGATTGCTCGAATAGCTGTAGGGAGGGCATTCCAACAGCTGGGCGTATAGAGCATGAACGCCCTATTAGATGTCGTCTGGGTGCATTTCGTTGTTTCCTTTGGAATTATTAGTGTATTGACAGCTGCGGTGGTGGCAAGGTGTTGATTGGAATGAGTCTTGGTGGGCCCTTGTTGGGGAGGTTTTTTTGGGTCTGCCCATGGAGAGATAGGCCTGTAGCTATGGACTATTGGTACCACCCGATATTAGTTTTATTGACATTCAATGCCATCTTATTATGGTTCATCCAAGATTTCACTGTGCCTAATACACAACTTGGTATGCTCCATAGCATCATCCAGTGAGGAGGCTATAGGAACCACAAATTAAACATCATCTGCATAAATCCAATAAGCAACATCTGCACCAATCAGGCTCTCATTCTTTCCTTAGTACCAAGACTATTATTACATCCTTTCCCCGTGACATCCATAGTGCTTGGATAGTGGGAAAATTGCATTGGTTGTTTCCCTGGATCTTTCCTGTGTTTTTGATCTGGTTAACCATGATATCCTACTTCTTCAACTATTTCAAAGTGGTCTTCAGGATAATGTCCTCTCTTGGTTCCAATCTTTTTTCTCTGCCTAAGTTTCAGGTTTCTGTATGTCTCCTCTTCTTCTGTCTTTCCTTTATTCTGTGGGGTCCCACAGGGCTTGGTTCCAGCACCACTGTTGTTAAATATTTTCATGAGCCCTTTGTCCACACTCATTCATGATTCTGGTATCACTCCCTACCTTTATGCTGATGACATTCTTCCTGTTACTTATACTGACTCTATTAGTCCAGACCTGTCTTCTTACTTATTTATTTATTTATTTAATTAACAGTTTTTATATACCGTGCTATTTGTTATCAGTGCGGTTTACATTGAACAACATTGCACTCAGACTTAGAGATCTAGTCTGAGTTTACAGGTAACAGGTAATAAAACAGTTAAACTGGGGAATAATATACAGCAGTTAAACATTTAACTGTTTAAACCTTGTCTAAGGTTGCTGAGTGATTACATAACAACTGCTTACAACACAATCCTCAGAAAATCACTGCAATATGGCTGACACAGTCTTCTGTTTTTCCCACAGCTAGTCCTGTTCTAAATGTTTTGCCCTTCATACCTGCCACTTCCTTTAAATATTTCAGTGTTATCCTAAATATAGAACTTACATTTTCCAACAAGTCAGTGCAGCGATTAAATCATTATTCAATACCCTCTGTCACATTCATGAAATTTGCTCGGATCTGTTCCTTCCTGCCCTAAGTACAATAATTCTGAGTCTTGTAATATCTCAGCTGGACTATTACAATACCATTTATTTCAGCCTATCCTATTTTCAATTGAAATGCCTTCAGACAAGTCAGAATATACCTGTAGATTCTCTCTACAATGCCGGTAAATACTACCATGTTACTCCACTTCTGATCCAATATTATTGGCTCCTGGTTTCAAATTCAAGAATCTTAATCTGACTTTTAAGGCGCCTGCCTACCTATTATATTTCATTACTCTATATGCACCATCCCTCACTTGGTTTGCAGCTTGTTGTGCTGTGAGGGCTTGTGTGCATCAGTGATGCTGAGAGCTAAACTATCGGTAGTTTAACTACTGGCAGGGTCTCCCAAGATGGACAGGTCTCAGCTGAGGTGCCAGACCAAGACAAACCACCCATCTGGGCAGCAGCAGAATGGGATAGTGTTGATGGCAGAGGATCACATTTCTGTGACAACGGCAACACCACCAAACTTAAACTACGTGGAGGAAAGGCCCGGCAATCTACTTCTGTATCTTGCCATGAAAACCCAATGGATAGTTACAACAAAACAAATTGTGCTATAGTGCTGGAAGATGAGACCCCCAGGTCGGAAGGCACTCAACTAGCTACTGGGGAAGAGCTGAAGACTTTTCAGAGTAAAGCTAGCATTTATGATGTGGTTGGATCAAAGCCCTCGGGACGTCTGACTGCTGATGTAGCTGTGCATGAAATAAGAGTCAGAAGCTGTAAAGATGTCTTACACATTGGAACATGGAACGTACGAAGCATGAACCAAGGGTAATTGGAGGTGGTCAAAAATGAAATGGAATGTGTACAACTTGATCTGTTGGGTGTCAGCAAACTGAAATGGACTGGCATCGGGCACTTTGCATCAGATGATCACATGGTCTACTATGCTGGAAATGAAAGACAAAGAAGAAATGGTGTTGCATTTATAATAAAGAAGAAACTTGCAAGAACTGTAATGAAATACAATGCAGTCAGCGAACACTTAATCTCTATTCGTCTACGAGAAATGCCTATCAACACAACTATAATTCAAGTATATGCCCCAACAACAGCTGCAGAAGAGAATGAAATTGAAGAGTTTTATGAACAAGTACAAGCTGAAATTGATAGAACATGCAAACAGGATATCCTGATAGTCATGGGTGACTGGAACACAAAAGTTGGCAACAAAGAAGAAGACAAAGTAGTTGGAAAATATGGACTTGGCAACAGAAATGAAGCTGGAGAAAGACTGATAGAATTCTGCAAGACCAATGATCTATTCATCTCAAACACCTTCTTCCAGCAACACAAGCGGCGAATGTACACATGGACTTCACCCAATGGATTGTATAAAAATCAAATTGACTACATCTGTGGAAGTCAATGATGGAAAAGCTCTCTAACATCAACAAAGACAAAACCTGGAGCTGACTGTGGTGCAGATCATCAAGTACTAGTATGCAAATGCAAGCTAAAGTTGAAAAAGAGGAAATCACTCATGAATGCAGCAAAATATGACCTTGAGAATATACCACTGGAATTTAAAGACTGCCTGAAAAATTGATTTGCTGCTTTAGATACAAATTTTATTTATTTATTTATTTTTATTTTATTTAACATTTCTTATATACCGCGCTATTTGTCATCAGCGCGGTTTACATCAAAACAATAGAACACTTGACCAGAGATTGGCCGTCGTTTACATGAAACGGGGAGTTAACATGGAGGAGAACTTGGGGAACTATTTACGTTCAAGCTTGTAGCAAACTTAGGAAACTATGTACAAATTGGTTGTATTACATATTAGGTATGATTGCAGTGTTTTACGTCAGGTGGTGGCTGTATGATATAGTGGGGTGGGGGAGATAATGGGGTATCAGGGTGGGTGTAATGTAAGATAAAAAGGTGATGTTTGAGGGTTCTTCTAAATTGAGTAAGGTCTCTAATAGCTCTAATGTGTGAGGGGAGTTTGTTCCAGCATACGGGGGCATAGTTCCTGAAGGCCCTATTGGTGGTGATCTGGTTGAGTTTTGTGGATTCAATTGGTATGAGTAGCATGTTGGTGGCCTGGGATCTCCTGGATCGGTTGTCTGGAGAATGCGCTATGAGGTCGGAAATGGATGGAGGAGCTATCATGTTGAAGGCCTTGAAGGTTATGAGGAGGGTTTTGTAAAGGATTCTACTGCTTATGGGAAGCCAGTGTAGTTCCTTTAGAATGGGAGAGATGTGGTCGACCCTTGAGGTTCCGTAGAGCACACGGGCTGCCGCATTCATGGCTAGCTGTAATGGTTTGAGGGAGCTCTTTGGAAGGCCATGCAGAACTATGTTGGCATAATCGAAGTGCGGTGTAACTAGTGCCTGGAAGATGGTGCGGAAATCCGCGGATTCCATCATGGGTCTAAGATGCCGTAGGGTTTTTATCTTGAAGTAGATGGTCTTGACAGTACGTTTGATATGTTCCTTGAAGTTGAGTTGTTGATCAAGTATTACCCCGAGATAACGTATGTTGGATTTGATTGGAAGTTCCGCGTCTCTTACTTTGAGTGTTGGTGGAGGCGAGAAGGCTTTGTTCCTTGTGATCATTAGTACTTCCGTTTTCTTGAAGTTTATCCGGAGGTTTTGGGTGAGTAGCCAGTCAGTTATTGTGTTGAAGCAGTCAACTAGCACTGTATAGTCGGGACAAGTGACGGTAATGGGTGTGAACAGTAGTACATCATCGGCATACATAAGACACGATATGCCAAACGAACGGGCGATGTCACAGATTGGTTGCATATAGATATTAAAGAGCAACGCGGAGAGGGAGGAACCTTGGGGTACACCCTGGTGCTGTTGGAAAGGTTCAGAGGTGCTGTTTTGAATGCGGACTTGTTGACATCTGCCTTCTAGGTAGGATTTACACCAGGCCCATGCTTGATCTCGGATTCCCTTCTCATGTAGCCGGGTGAGAAGCTGTAGGTGGTCTACGGAGTCGAACGCTGCTGATATATCGAGGAAGATTAGTGCGAAGCCCTTCTTTATACTGTCAATTCCATTGATCAATGAACTGGATAATGTTGTTAGTAGGGTTTCGATACCGTGTGCTTCTCTGAATCCGTGTTGAGCGGGATCTAGTGGGGAGGCTGAGTCGACATGCTGCTGAATCTGTCTAAGGGTTATTTTCTCTAGGATCTTAGCCATCAAAGGGATACTGGAGATTGGTCTGTAAGATTCCTCTTTCTTTGGGTCAAGTTGATTGTTTTTTAATAGTGGGCGGATGGATGTGTGCTTGAGCGCATCTGGGAAAACTCCTGTTTCGAATGACAACTTGGCGATGTTGGCTATGATAGGGCTGAACTCCGTGCGCATTGTCTTGATCCAGTGCGCTGGGCAGGGGTCAGTCGGTGCGGTCGTGGCGTTGATTGATGCAATTATTTCTTCAATGGTCTTTGTTGATGGCGGTGAGAGTTTGGTTAGGGTGGACTGGGAAAGGGTGGGCTGGGAAAGGGTGGTTTTGGGATTCGTAGTATGGTAAAGATGGGGTGGTGATGCTGTTGTGGTTACCTTTATTGATTTTGATTGGATGTAATTCGCATATGCTTGTGGCTGAATGCCTTCTTGTTGAGGTGGGGAGGGTTGGTTGGTAAGGGATTTCACCAGCTGGAAAAGGTCTCTTGGCTTATTTAGTGAGCGGCTGAGAATTTCTGCATGGAATTGTTTCCTTTTAGCCCACGTTGATTCGCGATGGGTCTTCAGATGTTGTTGATAGATGGCTTGGTCTGAGGTATGTCTAGTGGCTCTCCATTTCCTTTCGAGTTTTCTGAGCTGGAGAAGAGACGCTCGTAGTTCTGGGGAAAACCATGGGGCGGCGTGTTTCTTGGAGTTTCTTCTGTCCAATGTGTTTTTTTTTGTTGTCAGGCTGTTGAGCATAATGGTAGAGGGTCTCGTTCCAGTTGGACATCATGTCATTGAGGTTGGTTACTGGTTGATCAAGTTTTGGGAGAACGTCACTAACGATTGTTTCCCTGTTGAGTTGTTTGAAGCGTGTGGTTCCTGATGTTTCCGTTGCACAAATGACAGAGCTCCAGAAGAGTTATGGAATGACATCAAGAAGGTTGTGTTGGAAGAAAGAGAGAAGTCTCTTCAAAAGGTGAAAAAGCAAAACCAGCCAAAATGGATGATGGAAGAAACTGAAAATTGCCCAGAAACGCAGAGAAGCTAAAGCCAGAGGAGAAAGAAAGACAATAACAGAACTCAACAGAGATTTCCAACATGCAGCAAGACAGGACAAGGAAAAGTACTACAATGACGCATGCATGGAAATAGAAGCAGAAACTATTAGAGGAAGAACAAGATCAGCTTTCCTAAAGCTACAAGAGTTAAAGAAAAAGTTCCAGCCTCGAATTGGAATGTTACAAGATGCTCAAGGTTCTATGTTGAATGATGCTGAGAAGATCAAGAAAAGGTGGAAGGAATATACAGAGATTTTATATGATAAAGATCAAGTAGACCAACAGCCGTTTCAACCTGTACCTTATGATCAGGAACCATTGGTGATGAAAGAAGAAGTTGAAGCAGCATTGAAAGCCTATCAAAGAACAAAGCACCAGGCATTGATGGCATTCCCAAAGAAGTATTATAGCAATCTGATGCAGCTGTTACCACACTTACAAGACTCTGCCAGGAAATTTGGAAGACAACATCATGGCCAATTGACTGGAAAAGATCTGTGTTTATACCAATACTAAAGAAAGGTGATCCAACTGACTGTGGAAATTATCGCACAATCGCTCTGATCTCACATGCCAGCAAGATTCTACTGAAGATTATTCAAAAGAGACTACAACCATACCTGGAACAAGAACTACCTGAAGTGAAAGCAAGGTTCAGGAAAGGGCGAGGAACGAGAGACATCATTGCGGATGTGAGATGGATCCTTGAAAAGACTAAAGAATACCAAAAGGATATCTATTTGTGCTTTATCTACTATAGCAAGGCTTTTGACTGTGTAAACCGTGAGAAACTCTGGGCCACATTAAGAAGCCTGGGTATACTAGAACACCTGATCGTTCTCTTGCACAATCTGTACATTGATCAAGAAGCAACAGTTCGAACAGAACAAGGAGAAACAGAATGGTTTAAAATAAGCAAAGGTGTAAGACAAGGTTGCATACTTTCCCCCTACCTGTTTAATTTATATGCAGAACAAATCATCAGAGAAGCAGGATTGTATGAAGACAACGTAGGTGTGAAGATTGGTGGAAGACTCATCAACAACCTTCGCTATGCTGATGATCTGAAACATTTGCTTCTCACAATCAAAGAACATAGTCTCAAAATGGGCCTGCACCTTAATGTAAAGAAGACAAAGATCATGACAACTGACATAATCAACAGGTTCATTGTTGAAGGAGAAGAAATTGAAATCGTGAACAACTTTAACCTACTTGGATCAACTATCAATAAAGAAGCAACAGGAAGTCAAGAAATCAGAAGACGCATTGCTCTTGGCAGAATGGCTATGAAAGACCTAGACAAGATTCTCAAGAGCAGAGATGTCTCTCTCCATACAAAGATTCGACTTGTTCAAGCCATGGTATTTTCAATAACATCATATGGATGTGAAAGCTGGACAGTGAAAAAGATAGACAGGAAGAAAATTGATGCCTTTGAATTATGGTGCTGGCGGCGAATACTGTGTTTACCATGGGCTGTCCAAAGAACAAACTAGTCGGTTCTAGAGGAGATCAAACCTAAGCTTTCTTTAGAAGCTCAGATGACAAGACTTCGACTTTCATACTTTGGACACATCATCCGAAGAGAGAGATCATTAGAGAAAGACATCATGCTTGGCAAGATAGAAGGTCAACACAAAAGAGGAAGGCCAGCAATGAGATGGATCGATACAATAACAGCAGCTACGGGTACCAGTCTGTCAACAATGAGCCGCCTGACTGAAGACCGAACACAATTTAGGATAGCTATCCAGAGCATCACCATGAGTCGACTCTGACTCGACGGCACTTAGCAACAACATTTGCACCATTTCATGTATTTTGGTCAGTTCATGGCAACCAGCTATTCATCCATCTGCCAGCCAAAGCATGCTATGAATCTGCTAGATATTATGCATTCTTTTTCACTGCGCCTGCCCTTTGGAACAGCCTTCCCTCACATCTTTGCCTTGCAGCATCTTACAAAACCTTCAAATCTTTTTTTTTAAATATATCTGTTTCATCATTCATTTAGTGTTACCATTTGATAATGACGTTCAGGTGGTGTTGTCTTGCCCGGAGGTTAGTTTCTGTTTTTTTTCTACCTTTCTTCACTTTACTGTCTTTAAATGGATTTCCTTCTCTATCTTTGATGTTCTTTTTTCTGTTTGTTTTAAATCTGTTCTTTTAAAGTAATTTATTTTGTAAACTGCTTTGCATGTTTAAAACAAAGCAAACAAGGCCAATCGCAAAGGTACAGTATAAAACGCAAGCGAACCCAACCTCCACATTATATATAATATCTCAACAAGAGGAGCAATTAGTTGCTACTAAAAAAACCAAAACAAGTTCTCAAATTAACAGAGTTTAAACCAGTCAAACTTGACCTTCCAGCATAACAGCCCCAAAAAGCTTGCACTGAATTGAGTTTGCTTGTATTTGCATGTTTAAAAAGCAGTATATCTAATATTCAATAAACCACAAACTATGTGACCATTTAAACATGTGAATAATAAAATACCAACATTTATGCACATTGTTAGTGCCTAAAAATAAGCAGCTCCTTATAAAATAACCCCATAATGTCAGAATTAGAAGAGACATTCCTTAATGGTTACTACAACAAACCTTTCAGGTATTACCAATACATCAATCCTAACTTCATAGTTTGTAAAGAAGGAGAAAAGAACCCTAAACATTTCTACAACTCTCTCAATGCACCCCATCCCACAATTGGACTCAAAATGGACTACTTCATGGAATGTGTTAACTTTTTAGACACGTGGAGCCTGATTCTGCAAGCGGGACGTTCTGGCCTCCGGATGTCCCCACTGAAGATGGGGCCGTTAGGACCCGATTCTGGTCCGTGGGAACAAAAGTTCCCCGGGGAGCCAGAATCAGGCCAAAGGACAGCCCAGCAAGCCCCTCCAGCCTGCAGGGACATCCTTCTCGCAGGCGCCTCAGACTGCCATGGCTCCGGACCCCAAGATCCCTGCCGCCTGATCCACAGCTGGCCTCCGCCGCCTTCACCCAGCCCGGTGGTGGCTGCTGTGCCCTGCAACCTGCGTAATAGAATGAGGGCCTACAGGGATAATTTAACAAAGTAATTTTAGCATGTTATATAGTAATATATGCATCTAAAGTAGCTTTTATAAAATTAGGTAAAACATAAAAGTATGAACCATGGTGTACTTGTACAGGTATGCACTTTTCCAGTAGGTACTGGCAGGAGCATGGTTTGTGTGGAATATGAGGGGAGTCAGGAAGTACATGCATAGATTTTAAAATACCCTAATCTACGTGCATATTTTCATAATCCATGCATGGAAATTTACACCTTTCTTGAGCAGGTATAATGTCCCTGCCTGAATGTAGGTGCCACTACTGCAGGATTTACACCAGTATTTTATAAAGACAAATAGGCATCTACTTGTCTTTCTAAAATAGGTGCCATGTTATAAAATTGCTCTCTTAGATCTCAGTCAGCAATGGTAGCCAATAAGCATCTGTATATGGAAAACTAGCTGACAGACACAACTACCTTCACCACTCCCTTTTCTATTCTTTACACACAATAAAATGTATACGAGGTGTGATCAAAAAGTATTGAGACTTGCTGTGTTGCTATATAACAACGCGTTTCACCACGATGCTATTAAGCATGCAGTGCAAACGTAATTGGTCAAAATTTACGGAGTGAAAAATGTCAGAAAAATGAAAGAATCACTCCAATACAAACATGTGTGTTTCTTCTGCAATACCACTTGATAAACACAATGTACACCGGGTCTCAGCATACAAGGGCATACGGTGAAGGAACAGCCAGAACCAAATTCAGGCCATCTACACCAATATCAAGCCCAATAACATCAATGACCCAGTGACTAGCAGCTGGCGATACCCACACCTTGCTTCTTAAATATGAAAATAACAGCACTTAGCTTGAAAGCCAGGCAGGGAAACAAGACAAACGCCAGCCGCGTCCCCGACGTTATCACACCAAGAGCCCTTTAAACGTTTCGCGGGACTACCCGCTGCTTCAGGGGAATCTATAAAAACACATACAAACCACACAAGTATGCCCGTATGCCCTTGTATGCTGAGACCCGGTGTACATTGTGTTTATCAAGTGGTATTGCAGAAGAAACACACATGTTTGTATTAGAGTGATTCTTTCATTAAGCATGCAGTGAACATCTTGCCCTGAAACAAATTTGTTTCTTTAATCTTTTCAGATCTCACGCACCCAAAATATATAACTTTCCCTTATTTGTAAGTACACTGCCTACATTTTCTTTGCAAGTGTCACGTTTTAAGGCCAAACTTTTGCTTTTCCTGTTGATTATCATGAAGCACTTGGATCAACAGAATACTATTTTGCTCGGGGGGAGGAGGCAAGCAAACCAATATCTATCTCTATCCCCTCAGCTCCCTAGTTGCTGATGCTGGGTGTGGCAAAATGTTGGTTGAGACAGCCCCAGTGGTCCATCTCATTTCACTACATACACTTGAGGGCCCTTTTACTAAAGGCCGCTAACTGGTTAATGTGCTTTTTTTTTTTTTTTTAGTGCCGTCAAGTCCGTGCCGACTCCTGGCAACCCAGCTGCCTCTAGGTTTTCTTGGCAATGTATCACTGGAAGTAGATTGCCAGCCTTTTCTTCTGAGGCAATGGAGGTTCAAGTGACTTGCCCATGGTCACAAGGAGTGCCAGTGGGAATTGAATCCTTGATCATCTGGGTACTAGGCAGTTGCTCTAACCCCCAGGCTACTCCTCCACTCCAATCTGCATTTTAGCATGTGATAATTGACAACTAAGAATGCCAATGCACGGGCATGCCAGCTACTAAAATGCATGGTAAGTAGCCATTGTGTGCTAGGGAGGAAAGCAGGCAGGTTAGCAGCAGAGGTGTGGTCATGGAGAGTGAATTGCCGCTAACATGAGGGCAATTGCTAGGTTCTCAGTACAATGTGGCAATTAGCATGAGTGCATATAACAATATCTCTAACGGTGTCGTTAAATGAAACCGCATTAATCATGCCACACATTCTGGTGCTCAATTGTGCACTAGCTGACAGGAACCTCCTGGGCACACCCCTGGCATGACACATGACGGCTGCATGTATGCACTTTAGTTTTGCTGCTAATCTTATGGTAAGTGCAACCCTTTAGTAAAAGAGACACTCAATTAAATACCAGAGTCTCTAATCCTAGTCTAAGCATCTACTCTTTTTATTCATAATATCATAATCTTCTTTCTCTCACTTGTGCTCACATCTAACATTTATATTTCATAAATCCTTTCATTTTGAATAAACCCTTTTCACATATACAACTCTCACCTTTTTTTACACGTGTCCATAGCACTATGAGAGTGTAATCTTATAAGGGGGTGCATACTTTGAGCCATAAAATATGCGTCTACTTTGATACACCACCCCAACCATGCAATACCCTCACCACACACCCTACTCCCTTACACCCTGCCCATACTCATCCACATATCTTTCCCTTACTCTTTTTCCTCTTTCACATGTTCCCTACACTCCTCTCACACAAGACCTGGCTGCGAATTAATGCGGCTGGGCACAGGCGTGCAGTGGCGGGCCGAGGGTTGGGGGGAGGGCGGGGGGGAGGCAGGGGGGGGTGGGCAATGAGCCGCATACAAAAAGCGCGCCCGGCGCTGGCTCGGCCTCTTTTGCCGCTCCCCCCCCTTCCTGGAGGAAGGCGGACAGGACGACAGAGGATTCGCGACGAGGCCGCATCTAAAAGAGAGCATCGGAGAGAAGCGCACGGCAAGTAGTAAAAAGAAAAATAAATAAATAAAAGAAGAAGTGGGGAATAGGCACGGGGTTAGCGGCGCTTCCAGCCGTGGCGGGGAGTCCCGTTTCGCAAGGCGGCAGATGGGTCCAGTGGGGGGGGGGGGGTTATGGCGGACAGCAGCATGAAGGCAACCAAAACCCCTAACTGTATCGTCCCCGATGTGGGTAGCATTGGGGGACTAGTCCGGGGACATAATTGCAACAGAATCATAGGAGGGGTTGCTGGGCTATGCGGGCCACGCTGGCGCGGCAACAATACACCGTGGGTACACGTGGCCAAGCTTTCACATGTTCCCTACACTCCCCTCACACAAGTACTGCATATTCAAAGAAAGTGTATGGCTGCAACCACAAAGACACAATGGGGGTTAATCTGAGCCACGAATAGCGGGGATGGATGGCCTGATGGGACGTCCATCCCTGCTATTCGTGGCTTCACCTGCCCCTGAATAACTTCCCCGCTGGTTGTGCGGGGAAGTTAGACAGGGGTGGGGAATGGGGGTGGAGAGTGAGTGGGCAGTGGGCAGTCGCCAGCCCTGGATGTACAGGGCTGATTCTAATGTCAGCCCTGTACATCCAGGGCTGGCGAAATGGATGTTTCATTTTGGAAGGCCGGGGTGCAAATGGGGCAGGGGGGGCCAGGGTTTATTCCCCGCAGCCTGACCCTGGCTTTAGGAGGCCAGATTGTGGGTCGGGCTTCGGGAAATAAATTATTGTTCTTGGCGGTTGGCATCGCGGCTTTTAAATGGAGCCACGGTGCCATGGCAACATGACACCATGGCTCCACGGCTCCATTTAAAAGCCCTGACTGAGTTAGCTGGTTACAATCCTGCATGTGCAGGCCGGACAGAATCACTGTCCCAGCCTGCACGTGCAGAACTGTTCGCGATTCTGATCCCGCAGGGCTAGATGTGCCCCGTGGGATCAGAATCGCGATCCCCTCTGTGCATCTGGTTCAGACCAGATGCACAGAGGAAATCTACATCCAGGACAGAATTGGGCCCAATATATTATCAGGTCAATAACTGAAGCCAAATAAATGAATGTTATAAGCAAGGACTAGCAAATATCAAATGGATATAGCAATCATATCTGACCTGCACTAAGTGAAGTTTTTCACTCACAATATTTGTCAGCAAAGCAAACAGAGATTTTCTACAGGTAGTTTGACAGCAGGGAATTGTTTGCAATTCCAGTATTCACAGCTATTTTAGATCAAGCGACATGTGGTTCCCATAGTTAGTTGTACAACTGAA
Source organism: Ichthyophis bannanicus (assembly GCA_033557465.1). NCBI lineage: Eukaryota > Metazoa > Chordata > Amphibia > Gymnophiona > Ichthyophiidae > Ichthyophis > Ichthyophis bannanicus. The sequence continues at coordinate 861,790,109 of CM066034.1, forward strand.
TGGCAATACTGATGGTCAGCACACTGGATGCTGCCATGTAGTGACTCATCTACTAGAATGAAATATGATGACCTATAAATTCTCAGTTAATTATGTGTACAATAAAATGGTAAAAATGTCAATGTACTTCTTACAACATTTGTTTATTTTACTATTCTTTTATATCGCTCTTCCACAGGTCACAGCAGTTTACAATTAACTAACTGAGTTTTACACTGAACTTTGGATTACCTTAAGGTAGGCATAGGGAGAAACTACTGTATATGCAAGTCAGAAATTCGAGTATTGAACTATATATGTTTTAGAGTAGAGGAGTTAATAGTGTGGAATATATGGCTTGGCCAACTTTGGATTTTTTGCAGGTAGTTCAGATCCTTGGTCATCCATTCTTGTGTCTGTGTATTGTCTCCATAGTATTCTACAAACAAGCACGTTTCGTGGTCATCCAACAGACTGGATTCTGTAAATGAAAAGGCATTTGATGATGTAATCAATCGCATTACATCATCAAGAACAGATTACATAAAAAATGCCATACTGAGTCATACCAAGCTCCATCAAGTCCAGCATCCTGTCTCCAACAGTGGCCAATTCAGGTCACAAATACCTGACAGGTTCCCAAAAAGGCACACAGGTTCCACAGTTCTTATCCCAGGTCCTCTTTATTAATGGTTTATGGATCTTTCCTCCAGGAACTTGTCCAAACTTTTTTTAAATCCAGCTACACTAATGGTAGTTCCGGTAATGAATTCTAGAGTTTGATTACGCGTTGAGTGAAATAATATGTTTTCTCTTATTAGTCTTAAATGGATTACATTGTAGCTTCATTGCATGTCCCTTAGTCTTTCTGCTTTTTGATGGCCTAAACAACCGATCTATGTTTACCCATTCCACTCTATTCATTAATTTATAGACCTCTGTCATATCTCCCCTCAGCTGTCTTTTTTCCAAGTTGAAAAGCCCTAACCTTTTAAGCCGTCCCTCATAGGGGTATCCTTCCATCCCCTTTACTATTTTGGTGGCCCTTCTCTGCAGTTTTTCTAATTCTGCTATATACATTTTTAAGATATGGTGGCCAGAATTGCATACAATATTCAAGATGCAGTCACACCATGGAACAATACAGAGGCATTACTATATCCTTGGTTATATGTTCCATTCCTTTCCTTATGATTCCTAGCATTCTATTGCTTTCTTGGCTGCCATTGCACACTAGGTGAAGGGTTTCAATGTATTATCCATGATGACACCTAAATCTTTTTCCTGGGTGGTGGTTCCTAATACGAAACCTTGCATTGTGTAACCATAGTTTGGGTTGTTCTTTCCTAGGTGCATAACTTTGCACTTGTCCACATTAAATTTCATCTGCCATTTGGATGCCCAGTCTTCCAGTTTATCAAGATCCTCTTGCAATTTTCCACAATCCATTTGCATTTATTTGTCTAACATGGACCAGGGTCTGGTTCTGAATATAATAATTATTGCCATCAAATAAGTGATAAAAGACAAAAATAGATAATGGCTGCAGCTTGCAGGTTATGAGGGAGGCCAATGAGCAAGTAAGAGACAGGTGGTTTGAGTCTCATGATGGGCATATTCAAGCCTGGGTGGGGGCTAGTTGGGAGGCTGGCCAATGACATTGACGATAAGGACTGCACAGGTGCATCCATGGTATGCATGCTGCCTAAGGTGGGCCAAACCTGTTCTGGTGGTAGGCTGGGCCTCTGACAGGGCTGTGTTAGATGCAGAGGGCTGGCAGCCATGCTTGCACATGGCAGGACTATGGCTGTGCTTGATCATGGTGAGCTGCCAGTCCAAAATGGTTTCCCGAGGGTCTCCTTTTCTAGTCTCTGTCCCCCTTGCCTGCACCCAGCAGGTACAATAAAAGGGGGAAGAACTAATGGGATTTATATTTGGATTTAACTCATGACTTTTTTTAGTTGTAACTCAAGGTAAGTTACATTTGGGTACAGTAGGTATTTATTGTCTCTCGAGGGCCTGCAATCTAAGATTGTACCAGAGGCTATAGAGGGTTAAGTGACTTGCCCAAGATCACAAGGAGCACCAATGGGATTTGAACCTTATCAGTTCACTCTTCTAACCAATAGGCTAATCCTCTACTTAACTGGTCTGTATATGCTTGAATTTTCTTATAAATTTGCTTGTTAAAACACCCACAGAGGTATCAAAATAAAGTTCCAAGTCCATAATAGACTGTGGGTCAAGGCCATACTATCACCTCGCTGAAACCTTACAAGAAGGTTTACCACAGCACTAAATCTTTGTGCAGAAGTTTCGACATTCTTTGTGCAGGAGTTTCGACATTCTTAGTTGTTGGTGCTCAAGCTCACATCTGCTGTTGTGAAAGTGAGCCTGTGGAGGAATGTCTGCCCCATAGGAATCACCTGACAAGTTAAATACTAGACTCCTAATGAGGGGCTTCATGCTCCCAAGTGATATTTTGTGGGTCCAGTGAGTCTGTTGCACCAGTGAAGAGAGCTTTGCAGGTACAATGGTAAGTAAAACAATGTGCAGGAGAGGGCTCACACCGAAGAGTTATTGAAGTGCCACAAGAGCGTTCCGTGAGGCAGTTAGCGGATGTTAGAAAGAAACACGGGTGAGTGAGACAGCGGGTGGGAAAGCGCCTGAGAGCAGGGTTTTCAGGCAGCTAATGTTTATAGCAATTCTGAAAGAAAGAGCGAGTGTTTGCTTGAGCTACGTTTCTGAATAGCTAAGAAAGTTAATGTTTGACATTGTATTTTGAATAAAAATGGTCATAACGCTGTTCCTTTTTTTTTAAAGGGTTGAATCAGAATATTTAAAGAATTGAAGAAATCTGAAAAAAAACCCTATTTACTGGTCAGAGTAGAAACAGGTTATCAGTGGTCTGGGCGGACTGATCACTGAACTCATAAAAAAAAATCTACTACTATTATTACTGATCATTTGTTTAGCGCTACAAGTTGCACTGAGGAAGACACCTGTAGCCAAGCTGAATATAAAAAAAAAGAAGCTTGAACACATGTATTGAGAGCATAGAGCCATGGAATTGTTTACAACTTTGTTTCTGGAGGACGCCGAGGTGCTGCGTGAGACTTCAGAGAAGAATGTTGTGAGCGTAGCTATAAGGGAAATACTGTGATAAAAGGAATAGCCTCATGGTTTGGTCTCGTCTTTCTGAAGTGAGAGGGTGGACAACTATTGTAGCATTGGAGTTGCTTCAGGCTAAAATAAATAAACTCTGGATCTAGTCAGAGAAGAATCAATTATTTTTTTGATTTTACAAGGAAAGCGAGATTCATCGGTTGAGAAGAAAAACATAAAATTTGAGGAACAAGCAAATAACTCCCTAAGTGAGGGAGACAGAGTCTCTTGTTGTTTCTTTTAAAAGTTAGTGCAATAGGTGGATTCCTGTGGGAAGATCTGTGCTCCTGGATGTCAGCTGAAGGCGCCAAAGCAATCCACCAACTAAATAAACAGCTTTCTCATTAGGAAAAGCTGCAAGAGCCACCTATTTCTAAGGAGAGATATATAGTACATGATAAACATGCTTAATACGAGCGCATTGCTAGAGGACATGGCACCTTAAGGAGAGAGAACTCTGAAGAAGAATCTTGCATCAATATTTGCCTGTGGGTTTAGCTGCTCCTGCTGCAGAGAGAAGGTAGTAATAGGAAACTAATTTAAAAAATAATAATAACTTGTGTTAGTTATCTGACGTTATTGAAGTTATTTAAAAAAAAAGATCTTCCTACAAAACAAGGAGAATATTTTTCAGAGGTGTTGATCTGCGTTCCATTCAGTACTGTAAATTTTTTTATTGCTTTTTTTTTAATATGGCACTTTAATAAGATCACAGCATATCTTAATTAGAATATTTTTAACTGAAATGCTTTAATTAAAATATTGCTATTGTTTTTAAATTAGCTGTCAATTGCACCTCAGTGTTTTATTTTTAAGGCTGTAAAATAAATCTGACAGATTTTAAGATACTTACCTGAGTCTTGTGTGAAAGAAGTTCCTTCCCATAGTTTAAATGCACTTGTTTATTTTGCATTGGTAAACATCTAATGCCAATTTGTAAAGGCCATTCAAAGTTAAGGATTTATTTTGAACCTGTGAATTCTGGTTTTCTACTGGTGATATACCTGAGGTATTTGCTTAGCTCACAGTGACACATATAGTTCTTGGGTATTGTAGAATGTCACCCGGTTTACTCAGGCTTATCGCTAGGGACCATGGACACCATCCATGTGGAATCCAGTTTGATTGCCGGAAACAATATCATTTTGTTTCACACCTGACAACTGCCAGAGGCACGCCAAAATGGTATGCTGGGACCTGGAACTTATGGAAAAGTTCTTAGCTGACTGTAGACCCTAGGTGCATTTGAGTTTCTTATGCACTGTCAGCTCCCAATATGGAAAGATGCTAACATTAAAAAGTATGTGCATATACTATTAAAATTATATGAGCCTTTGAACTAAAAACCTTTCAGAAGAAAGCTGCCAGATTGTACAAGAAGCAGCCAGAATACTGACTCTAGGTGTGCCTTGGCATATACATATACATATATACATATATATATATATATATATATATATATACTACATTGCCTAAAGGATCCACCACGCTGTCAACAGAAGCATACTGGATTGAACATGCCCCTGGGGGAATGAAGCCATTCACTGACTCCTCAGACAGATGACAGGTTGGACTTTTCATAGAGAGCACCACTAAATCGGACATCATTCGTGAAAAAGGTATGTCTAGAAAGGCCCCACAAATGAGTGGGAATGACTTTTTTAAATCACTTCTTTGATGACTGGGTGATTGGGTTGCACTTTAGCTGTTTTATAACAAAATACCCATGTGGAAAGTTCAGAAAGGCACTTATTTTGAGCCCCTTCTATAAAGACAACATACATACTGTACCTACGTGTCTCTATAAAATAGGCATCCAGAAAGAGCTCCAGAATAATATAAATTCAATGGCAAAGATTTACACTTGATCTGAAGATGGTGTAAATATGTGTGTGTATTCTATGAGTGTATTCGAATATTTGATAAAATGCTCACAACCTTCATAACTGTACCGCCACTCCCCCCTCCCTAGAATATCTCATTGCAGGTCACATAAAGGCTGGTGCATTCATGCGATGTACCTACTTTCTATTTGCACATATGGCTGAAAATTTTATAAAAGTCCTTTTTTGCATTTAAAACATGTTTTACATGCAGAAAGACCTTAATAAAATGACCCCCCCAGGTGCATGTATATTTGCATTAATATTCATAGGTTTGCAGCCATTCTTACAGACCTTGAATGAGGCAGAGCAGGGCCTGGGATGACCTGGATGCTGGTGCTACCCTAAAAGAAGTTGCTATGAACTTGTGCTCAGCAGCCCTAGAGGATGTGTGAGTGAGCGAAAACTCCACTTCATATTAATCTTCTAAAATGCTCATCATAACTGAGCCAAAAGACATCCTCATATGTTGTGTGCACCATGATGATAATGTTCTTAAAAGCCACAAAGCCAAATGGTGAATAGACCATCATAATAGACCAATAATATATGTAAAGAGTTCCACATAGTATAAATGCAATGTCCTATATTATATAGTATGCTCTTTCAAATTAATCATTTATAATCAATAAGAAAAAAAAATTCAAACATAATAATGAGGTTGCTATAAATCAGTGCCCTCCAACAAGTCATTTTGTTTTAATTTAAGTGATCATGCAGTGTATTAAAAACAAAATTTGCTGTCTTCAAGAGACCAACACGTTTCGAACTTATCTCATTTTAGTTCTGCATCAGGATAAGCTCTTCTCTGAACAGGTTATCATATATCTGTTTCTTCATTGATTAGAAAGTCTATATTATCTTATAGAAGAGCTAAGAGGTATAGGAATATAGAGGAAATAGCCAAAGCAATAAAAAGGGGGGATAAGGCATTTTTCAGATATGTTAGTGAGAAGAGGAAGGGCACAAGAGGGATTGTCACACTCAAGGGTGTAAGAGAAGACTATGTAGAAGCTGATGAGGATAAAGCGGAATTGCTTAACAAATATTTCTGTTCTGTGTTCACAGATGAAGAACCAGGAGCAGGACCTCAGAAAACACCCATAAGCAGGAACGGAAGTGAGGGGCATCTTGAACAATTTTCAGAAGACTGTGTTCATGAGAAACTAGCTAAACGTAAAGTAGACAAAGTGATGGGACTGGATGGGATACACCCTAAAATACTGAGGGAACGTGGGGACATTCTAGCAGCTCCATTGACTGACCTTTTCAATGCCTCATTGGAGTTGGGAGTGGTGCCAAAGGACTGGAGAGAGGCACAAGTGGAAGTAAGGATGTGGTTGAAAACTACAGACCGGTTAGTTTAACTTCGGTGGTGAGTAAATAGTGAGGTTTCTGGAGACCAGCGGATTACAGGATCCGAGGCAGCATGGATTCACCAGAGGCAGGTCTTGTCAGACAAATCTGATTGATTTCTTTGAATGAGTGACCAGGGAGTTGGACTGAGGGAGAGCCCTAGATGTGGTGCATTTAGATTTCAGTAAAGCCTTTGACACTGTTCCTCACAGGCAACTTATAAGCAAACTGAGCACCCTAGAGATGGACCCTAAAGTTACTGCTTGGGTTAAAAATTGGTTGAGTGGGAGACGACAAAGGGTACAAGTAAATGGAGCTCACTCTGAGGAGAAGGAGATTACCAATGGTGTGCCCCAGGGATCTGTCCTTGATTCAATTCTTTTTAAGATCTTTATTAGTAATATAGCAGAAGGGCTGTCTGGTAAGCTTTGCCTCTTTGCAGATGATACCAAAATCTGCAATAGACACCCAGACATCCAATAGAGTAGATAACATGAGGAGGGATCTAGCTAAGCTTGAAGAATGGTCTAGAATTTGGCAGCTGAGATTTCATGTTAAGAAATGCAAGGTCATGCATTTGGACTGCAGCAATTCAAGGGAGCAATATAGTATAAGGGGTGAAGAACTTTTGTCTACTAAAGAAGAGCGGGACCTAGGCGTGGTTGTGTCTGATGATCTTAAAGTAGCTAAACAGGTAGAAAAGGCGACGGCAAAAGCTAGAAGGATGCTTGGGTGCATAGGGAGAGGAATGGCCAGCAGAAGAAAGGAGGTGATAGTGCCTCTATATAAGTCTTTGGTGCGACCTCATTTGGAGTATTGTGTGCAATTCTGGAGACTGCACCTTCAAAAGGACATAAACAGGCTGGAGTCAGAACAGAGGGTGGCTACTAAAATGGTTAGTGGTCTTCATTATAAAGCATATGAGGACAGACTTAAGTATCTTAATATGTACACCTTAGAGGAAAGGCAGGATAGAGGTGATATGATTGAGACGTTTAAATACCTCTATGGCATAAATGCACAGGAGGAGAGCCTCTTTCGATTGAAAGCAAGCTCTGCTAAGAGAGGACATGGGATGAGTGTGAAAGGGGGATAGATTCAGGAGTGATATGCAGAAATATTTCTTTACGGAAAGAGTGGTGGATCCATGGAATAGTCTCCTAGTGAAGGTGGTAGAGATGAGGACAGTATCTGAATTCAAAGAAGCATGGGACAACACAGAAGATTTCTAAAGGAAAAAAGGGGACTGTTGTAGTGATTGATATGGAAGGACAGACTAGATAGGACATGTGGTCTTTTTTGGTCATCATGTTTCTATGCCTCTTTGGGAATCAGCCAGATACTTGTGACCTGGATTGGCCACTGTTGGAAACAGGATATTGGGCTTGGTGGACCTTGGTCTGACCCAGTAAGGAATTTCTTATGTTGTTATGTTCCTATGTACATGCTAGAGAACCCTAAATTGGATTATTGTCTCATGCTCCATGTTTGTGCTTCTGTTTGCTGCTTTGCTCTTCCCTCCCAAGCCGTGTTGATGGGACCATGTGTGACATACCATCTGCAGGTGTTGCTAGGTTTTGATTATCTTGACTTCCCACTTGCCTATTTGGATTAGTTTCTGACTCCACTGCCATTTCCAGAAGCCAGACATGGGCAGTCCTGATTTAACACTCAACCGAGCAAGTGGCATCTAGGCCTAAGCCATGTTCCTGCCCCTCCCCCTTCCCCTACTGCCCCCCACCCCTTATCCCCACCCTTTTGCCTGCCCCATGTCTCCTTGCTTAAGTCGTCCCTCACCACTGACAGAATGCACAGATGACCATTTTTCCCACAAAAATTTAGAGTTTATTGAATAATATTGACCACAGCATAACCTTAAACAACATTAAATTGCCCTAGACCTCTCTGACACTTATCCTTGAGACAACAGCCTGTACTTGCCAAAGGGAGATGCCGTCAAAGCCCCCCTCTCCCCTTGACCTGAAAACACTTCTTAACCATTGCTGTCAAAACTGATACACATTATCTGTAATGTGCTGTATGGGGAAGCATGCCATTAAAGCATGCACTATACCCCTGGTCACAGCAGCATCCTCCTTCTCTGTTTCTGATCCAGTCCATCAAAGGTCTGGATTGCTGCTTATTAAATATATGGCAATGAGGTATATCCCTCCCTCCCCCCACCATCAAAGCACTGATCCTGCTGAGAATCTGTCGACCTTGTCAGGGGGAAGACAATTTCCTTGTGGCCTCTCCCCCTATACTGTGCGCTCGGACCGATGTCCCTTAACTTCTGGCCACACTCCACCGTCAGCGACTCCTCACTTGTCGGGGGGCCCCGGTACTTGGCCTTGGCCAACCGCATTTCTACTGTGTCCTGGGCAGCGCACAGGAAAACAGTATCCAACAGGTGTACACTGGCTGCGCAACACAAGCCAGAGCAACTTTCATCAATGAGGTCATGCCAATGCAACTCCCCCCTCGATTGCCTCCATGAAGCAAGCAACCCACCCGTTCACCTTTCATCTCATTTTCTCCACTGCCCAGTGTGACCTGTTTGCCTTCTGAGTCCCTCCATGGTGCGATATGGGACCACACCACCCGAGCCCCAGAGAAAATGTCGGCCAGCTGCATCTTCTGGTTAATTCAACACTGCAGGTATTGGCCATTCGTTCCCCCTCCAGATGCATCACTAAGACACAAGGACTCCTAGCCACCCTCCTTCTGCGCATAAGGGATGGAACCAGCAGGTCCCATATCATTCCCCACACCCCCATCCAGACGATTGACATCTCTGCAGAATTTAGGCTCAAATTATAGCCCTGCGGTCTGCTCCAGGTTCTCCTTTGCACCCAGTGGATGTATGAATATCGTCATAGCCACACTTCCTGGGGAGTTGCACCTAGGGCAAATCATTGAAAGAAGAACACAAGAAAGCAGTCAAAGCAGCATTTGTGAATCCCTAGCTTCTGGGCTTATGTACAGGTTATAACGGTCAGAACGTCATCAGCCACAAGCCTAGCTGCCATGGTAGCTGCCCCAATGTGGAAGGAATGAATGCCATAATAGCCAACCTCAAGTTCTGCCTCTGCGATGACCAGCTTCCGCACCCTGGTGAACCAGAAGTGAGACAGGGTTGCTTCACCTGAATGGACCAATACTGCTTGCCTCCAATCAGGCATAATCATCTGTAATCCTCGAAATTCCACATCGGACATGTGCGGTCTCCTGGCACGGGTGACCATGACAATTTGTCTCCCTTTTTTGTGGGGTCCAACTTAGAGCTACCGGTCTGCGTTCAGGCATGCGGTGATGCTCGACTGACCCATTCCTTCATTATCCTTGCAATGACAAAATTCACTGAAGAGCTCTGTTCTCCCATTCCTTTGCAAAAGGGGCAATGTCCATTAAGCACGTTCTTACAGTGGATTTTACTCCTTTCCCAGTCCCTGCAGTAGAGTATCCAGTTAAGAACTGCACTGACCTTAAAGCAGTCACCCTCCCAGACGCCGTCCTACACACAAAAGTCCCGAAAGTGATCTCAGGTCTTCAAGTATGTTGGCCTGGTACACTCTGCCAGTCGCCCAAGAATGCATGGTTTGGAACAATGTATCCTTTAAGGATACTACCAAAAAAAATTGAAGCTAGGACACATCAGCAGAGAGTTTCCAATAAAGACAAAGGTATACCAAATGCCCTTGAGTACATAGCAGACAGAGCTTAAAGATTTGAAATGGCCCTGCCTTCCAATAACCAGATTAATATGAATAAAACACAGTCTCTAAAATGCTTGTATGCAAATGCTAGAAGTCTAAAAAAAAAGGTGGGAGAGTTAGAATATATAGCACTAAATGAGAAGTTAGATATGATTGGTATCTCAGAGACATGGTGGAAGGAGGACAACCAATGGGACACTGTGATACCTGGGTACAAATTATATCATAATGATAGAGCTGATCAAATTAGTGGAGAGAGGGCATTGAGTCACAAAGGATTAAAGTTTTGCAGGAAACAAAATTCGCTGTAGAATATCTGTGGATTGAAATTCCATGTAAAAAGGGGAAGGCAATGGCAGTGGGGTTGTACTATCGACCGCTGGCCAGAATGAACAAATGGATGATGAAATGCTCAAAGAAATCAGGGAAGCTAACAAAAGTTACAGAACAGTAATAATAATGGGTGATTTCAATTACCTCGATATTGACTGGGTCAGTGTCACGGCAGGACATGCTAGGGAGATAAAAGTTTCTAGATGAAATAAATGACTGCTTCTTGGAGCAGCTGGTTCATGAACCAACCAGAGGGGAAACCATTAGTCCTTAATGGAACTCCAGATCTGGTGCAAGAGATAAGGGTGTTGGGGCCACTAGGCAATAGTGATCATTGCATGATCGCGTTTGATTTAATTTGCTTTAAGAAAAGTGGAAGGAAGTCCAAAAAACTGCCAGCATGGTTTAAAGGTGAGGTCAAAGAGGCTGTTGTTGCCAAAAAGCATCTTTCAGGAAATGGAAAAAAGAGCCAAATGACAAAAACTGGAAAAAGCACAAGCACTGGCAAGTTAAATGCAAGACATTTATAAGGCAGGAAAAGACAGAATTTGAGAAGAAACTTGCTGTGGAAGCAAAATCACGTAATAAAAATATTTTCAAGTACATCCGTAGCAAAAAACCTGTGAAAGACTCAGTTGGACCATTAGATGATAGAGGGATAAAAGGGGCACTAAGAGGGGACAAGGCCATAGTGGAAAGACTGAATGAATTCTTTGCTTCGGTCTTTACTGAGGAAGATGTAGGGATGTTACCCATGACTGAAGTTGTATTTAAAGGTGATACTGCGGAAGATTTGAAAGAAATATAGATACACCTGGAAGATGTATTACAACTATTTGATAAACTGAAGAGTAGCAAATCACCTGGACCAGATGGTATATATCCAAGGGTGTTGAAAAAACTGAAATATGAGATTGCAGACCTGCTATTAGTAATCTGTGAACTATCATTAAAATCATCTGTAATACCTGAAGATTGGATGATCGCTAACGTAACGCCAATTTTTAAAAAGGGTTCCAGGGGTGATCCGGGAAACTACAGACTGGTGAGCCTGACGTCAGTACTGGGAAAAATGGTAGAAACCATCATAAAGAACAAAATTACTCATTATGTAGATAGTCATGGCTTAATGGGAGACAGTCAACATGGCTTTAGACAAGGATGATCTTGTCTTACTAATCTATTATGTTTTTTTGAAGGTGTGAATAAACAGGTAGACAAAGGTGAGTTGGTTGATATAGTGTATCTGGACTTTCAGAAAGCCTTTGACAAGGTCCCTCATCAGAGACTTTTGGCAAAACTAAAAAGTCATGGGATAGGAGGCAGTGTACTATTGTGACTCAGGTTAAAAGAAAGCAGAGGGTAGGGCTAAATGGCCAATTTTCCCAAAGGAGAAAGGTGAATAGTGGAGTACCACAGGGATCTGTGCTGGGTCCACTGCTTTTTGACTTATTTATAAATAACCTGGAAAAGGGAATAACGAGTGAGCTTATCAAATTTGCAGATGACACAAAACTATTTAAAGTTGTTAAAACCCAAAAGGATTGTGGAAAATTGCAAGAGGATCTTGATAAACTGGAAGACTGGGCATCCAAATGGCAGATGAAATTTAATGTGGACAAGTGCAAAGTTATGCACCTAGGAAAGAACAACCCAAACTATGGTTACACAATGCAAGGTTCTACATTGGGAACCACTACCCAGGAAAAAGATTTAGGCGTTATCGTGGATAGCATGTTAAAATCGCTCCACCCAGTGTGCAGCAGCGGCAAAGAGAGCAAATAGAATGCTAGGTATCATAAGGAAAGGAATGGAAAATAAAACAAATGATATTATAATGCCTCTGTATCGTTCCATGGTGAGACCGCACCTTGGATATTGTGTGCAATTCTGCTCGCTGTATCTTAAAAAGGATATAGCGTTATTAGAAAAGGTTCATAGAAGAGCCGCCGAAATGGTAAAGGGGATGGAAGGATACCCCTATGAGGAGAGGCTAAAAAGGTTAGGGCTCTTCAACCTGTAAAAGAGATGACTGAGAGGAGATATGATAGAGGTCTATAAATTAATGAATGGAGTGGAATGGGTAAACGTAGATCGATTGTTTATATCATCAGAATATAAAAAGACTAGTGGACATGCAATGAAGCTACAGGGCAATCTATTTAAGACGTATAAGAGAAAATAGTTTTTTACTCAACGTGTAATCAAACTCTGGAATTTGTTACCGGAAGATGTAGTAAAAGCTGTTAGTGTAGCTTGGTTTAAAAATGGTTTGGACAAGTTCCTGGAGGAAAGGTCCATAAACCATTATTAAAAGTGACCCAGGATATTTACTGCTTGACCCAATACAAGCATTGAGAAACCTCTGTCTTTTGGGGAGACTGTTAGGTACTTATGACCTAGATTGGCCACTGTTGGAAACCACATACTGGGCTTGATGGACCTTGGTCTGACCCAATATGGCATATCTTATGTTCTTAAGAGACTCCAAACTTCGGTGGGTCAAAACCCAGACTGCTCTGGAATGGATGTCTTGACTGCATCTGCCCCAGGAGCACTGGCCCTGAATGCTGCCATCTTAAAGCTACAAAGGGCATTGGCAATCATGTTATGGAACCAGGAACATGAGGACGAGAGAAGCTCTCCTACCCTGAACGCCCTGACAATGCTAAGGAAAAGGTGCATCTGAAAAGAAGGGTCTCAAAGGTGTCGTGGCAGACCGCCATCCGTGACAGCGAGCAGCTTCCTTAACACCTTGTAGGCGATTGGGTGCCTGCGGTCTGGATCATGGCAACGGTCAGCCGCCCTGCCCATCATCCTTTAGCAATGATGAAATCAGCCAAAGGGCTCTTTTCCCCCATTGCCCAGGCTAGGAAAGTGACTGCCACCTGGCACATCTGTACCGCAGATCTCATCATGCTGCTGCCCTTTCATGATAGAATCCACTGGAGAATGGGGCCTGTCGCACATTGGTCACCATCCCTGTGTTGACCATAACTGTACCTCCCTTTGTAATCAGGCTTTTAGTCCAATTATTTTCTTTATGGAATTATAGCTGAATTTTTATGGTGCATCTTAAGTTTTTTATTTTCAGTGCACAAAGGCATGCATTGTAATATCAGGAAATGATAGGTTTATATGTACTGCATGGAATATACACTATTAATTTACTTCTTATGAATATTACCTATTGCGAGTTTGATATCATGTGAGAAGCAAATAATGATACCTGTCAGATTCTTCAATGAAGCAAACAGGAAATGTCATGTACTGAGCACAAAACGTACCTCGTGTATCTTGTTAAAGGTCAAGAACACTGAAAAAATATTCTTCTGTCTTAACAAATGATAATAACATCTTATGCTGAGATTTTGAAGAGGCCTGAATGAGGTTAAAATGACCTTTAAACCTTACTCTAATTGTCATTATGATCTTGGCCACTCACTCAGCAAGTGTCTGTCTATTGTGAATTTCATTTCCTACCAGGCTGAGTGCTAATAAATGGCTAATAGGATGCAGATTGACCACTTCAAATAAGAAGTTATTTGATTTGAATTTGAAAAATATCCAAGAAAAATCTTTTAGCAGTAAAAGTCTTTCATATTTAAACAACTAGCAGAAGAGTAAAACTGATTAATTTACTTCTAAATCTATTTCACAGAAAACCCTTTCTCATGAAGAATTTATTTATAGCAAACAATCAGAAAGCAAGTTTGCAGTGTGATGGACGAAAAACACAATTTAAAGGGCTTATTTTGTAAGCATCTTTGCTGAAATATTTAAGAGCATAAGCATAAGAGCATAAGATATGCCATACTGGGTCAGATCAAGGTCCATCAAGCCCAGTATTCTGTTTCCAACAGTGGCCAATCTAGGTCATATGTACCTAGCAGTTTCCCCAAGAGACACAAGTTCCACAATGCTTGTACTGGGTCAAGCATTGATATCTTCGGTCACTTCTTAATAATGGTTTATGGACCTTTCCTCCAGGAACTTGTCCAAACCTTTTTTAAACCCAGCTACACTAACAGCCTTTACTACATCCTCCGGTAACAAATTCCAGAGTCTGATTACACGTTGAGTGAAAAAATATTTTCTTTTATTAGTCTTAAATTTGAAGGCACATTTCACAATGAGGATGTCCAAGTGCAATCTGGGACATCAAAGCCGGTACATCAAAGCCAGAACGTCTGAAAAAAAAAAGCAAGCAGGAAGGTGTAAGTTCAAGCATGATTTCAGAAATATGGATGTGCCCAATATGCACGTAAATCAAATGTCTATATATATGTCCCCAGGAGAATAATTCAGAACCAGGACATCTAATAGTATAATGGTTAGAGTAGTGGCTTATGAACAGGGTAGCCAGGCTTCAAATCCCAGTGTGGGCCTTTGTGATCTAAGCCTAGTCACTTAATTCTCCATCTTCTCTACACTCTCTGGATGTTTTAAGGTGACGAGTACTTTTCTGATGCCTATTCGTGCCTGGAGCAGTTATAAACATGGACGTGCCTACAGATGTCCAAGCTGCTTCTGAGATCAAAAGGGGCTGTATAAGTCTATTGCTCCTCCCTGGATATGCCTCCAATACAACAGATGCCTACTTGGACATCCCTCCATGGAGACGTTTGAGACCATCATTTGTAGAATGGCTATGGAGACGTGTCTGTGATTTTGACGTTCACGTGCACGTCTTCAGACGTCCAAATCATGACTAAACCTTTTAAAATGACCTTCACAGAGGGTAATTTTATAAGGGGGCACCTAGCTAAAGCACATTTTCAGATACCTATTTTATGAAGAAGGCACCTATTCGTCTTTATAAAATACAAGTTTAAGTGTCATAACCATTGCCTACTTTGCAGGTGAAGGCATTTGTGCCAGCCCTGGAGCTGATATCAGTGTCTGCGCATATCTTATGCACGTGCATGTGCATTTTATTTTATTTATTTATTTTTCTTATATACCGTGCTATTTGATATCAGTGCGGTTTACATGGAACATCAAGGTATTTTATGGTGGGGGATTACACCGTAATTACAAATAACAGGGATCTCAACTTGGATAATCATATTAACTATTTACACATATATTTACAGGGAACAAGGGCTATGGAGGGTTAAGTGGCTTGCCCAAGACCACAAGGAGCACCTGTGGGACTAGAAACCCCAGTTCTTCTGGCCTAAGGTTGCTGTCCTCTAGTGGGATTTGAACCCCCGACCTTCCGGCCTGAAGTACCTTGCCCCAACCACTAGGCCACTCCTCCACTCCATTTTATAAGAAAGATAAATATGGGTGCATTCCACCCTTGTGCACACCTACTGCAAAATATGGATTGGGATTTTATAAGAGGCTATTTACATGAGTATGTGGCCACAAACACGCAAAAATGACTTTCTCAAATTACCCCTAAAGGGAATAATTTGATAAAGTCATTTTAGCACAAATACACATAAGAACATAAGATAGGTCATACTTACAGGGCTCAACAAATCCCAGGTGCCAGGTCACCACGGTGACTGAAAAATCGAACCTTATGCCTGGGGTTTAGAGCACATGTGGACAGAAGGGCTGCAAAAGGCTGTGATCATGGCCAAGACCAGCACTGTCTGCCCACAAAGATCCCATCTCCCATGGGCTGACTCTTCCAGTCTCAGCCACAATCATGGCCTTTTTCAGCACTTTTGACCATAGGAGATGGGATCCCCGTGGGCAGACAGTGCTGGAGATAGGCTGCAATGCCAGAGTCTGTAGAAAAAAATAATGGAGTGAGGCTGAAGAAATTTAAAGTGGCAGCAGGCTTGATTTAATAAAGACTGGGGGGGGGGTGGGGAATAGAGGGCAGAGGGTGAGTGCAAGGGTAGGAGAGAAAAGGGAAGAGAGTCTGGGAATGGATACAGAGTTGGGGTAGAGAAGAGATAGCAGGAGAGGGAGTGCGAATGGGGGAGGGAGGGAAGAGTGCAAGCAGTTGGTAGGTAAAGCACTACACCCCAGCACCACACACACAGGCAGGCACCCCACCTCTGCACCACACACACAGGCAGGCACCCCACCCCTAGCACCAAACATACACACACATGGAACCATTTGACATCCAGCACCACACACAGGTGTAGCTTTTAAGAACATAAGATATGCCATACTGCCATCAAGCCCAGTATCCTGTTTCCAATAGGAGCCAATCCAGGATACATGTACCTTTCAGATTCCCAAAGATACAGAGATTCCATGCTGCTTGTCCCATGGGTAAGCAGTGATTTCCTCAGTCCTCTTTAATAATGATTTATGGACTATTCCTCCACGAACTCATCCAAACGACTTTAAAATCCTGTTACGTATATGCACGTATGTTGTTGTTAAGTGCTGTCAAGTCGATCTTGACTCATGGCGACCCTCTGGATAATTGACCTAAACTGTGTTCGGTCAGGTGGTTCATTATTGATAAAGTGGCACCCAGAGCTGCTGTTGTTGTATAGATCCATTTCATTACTGGGCTTCCTCTTTTATGTTGACCTTCAACCTTGCCAAGCATGATGTCTTTTTCTAATGCTCTTTCTCTTCACCTGATGTGTCCAGAGTATGAAAGTAAAAGTCTTGTCATCTGAGTTTCCAAAGAAAGCTTAGGTTTGATCTCCTCTAGTACTGGCTAGTTTGTTCTTTGAGCAGTCCATGGTATATACAGTATTTGTTGCTAGCACCATAATTCAAAGGCAATTTTCTTCCTGTTTTTTTCACTGTCTAACTTTCGCATCCATATGACATTATAGAACATATTATGGCTTGGATAAGTTGAATCTTTGTATGGAGAGAGACATCTCTGCTCTTGAAAATCTTGTCTAGGTCCTTCAGAGACATTCTGCCAAGAGCAATGCATCATTGGATTTCTTGACTGCTTGTCATTTCTTTATTCATTGTTGATCCAAGTAGGTTAAAGTTGTCAGCTATTTCAATTTCTTCTCCATCATTGATGAACGTTTGATTTTGCTAGTTGTCAGGATCTTTGTCTTCTTTATGTTATAGTGCAGGCCCATTTTAAGACTAGGATTGCCTCCCTGATATGCACATACACTTGTGCATGTTTTCAGTGTGGGATCTGTTCTGTCCAGCGAATACCGGGGATGGATGTCCCGTTGGGACATCCATCCACGCTATTTGCCCCCCTTGCTGTCCCCGACTAAGCCTCTCCATATGAACAAAGAATTTGTATGGGGTGGCTTAGATGAGGGCGGGAGGGAGGCAGTGTGGAAGCAGAGCTGGCAGTGGGTAGTCCACAGCCCCGGACATACAGGGCTGATTCTGAATTTGGCCCTGTATGTTCAGAGCTGGCAGGCTAGACTGGAGACTTATTCCACCCTTGAGGTGGAATACGTCCCCCTAGACATTAGGGGATGGGAGGCCTGGCCAGCAAAGAAAAGGTGAGGGGTGCAGGAGATTCCCCGCAGTCCAACCATGGCCATGGGAGGCCAGATCAGGGATTGGACTATGGGGAAAGAAGAAAGTGATCAGCGGCTGGGGATCACGGCTCCTGAATTGAGCCACAATTCCATGGCAACTGGATGCCATGGCACTGTGGCTCCATTCAGGAGCCTGACTGAGTTAGCTGGGCAGGGGCCTGTATGTGCATGCCAATGGGAATCGGTCCTGGCCTGCACGTACGGGCCCCGATGCGATTCTGATTCCGCAGGGGCTAGACGTGCCTCATGGGATCAGAATTGCATCTATCTCTGAGACGCCAGTTCTGACCTGACGCACAGAGGCTGGGACGTGCACAATGGAATGTTGCTCTATATGCATGTACTACATTCTCTGGTAACTATATCCTCTAGTAATGAATTCCTCTGGTAACTACATCCTCGGGTAACGAATTCCGATTAGTCTTGAATGTGCTACATTGTAGCTTCATTGCATGTCCCCTAGTCTTTCTTCTTTTTGAAGGAGTAAACCTCACTATCCTCTATTTTAGCAGTGTTTCCATTAATTTACTCACCACAGAAGTCAGACTAGTTGGCCTGTAATTCCCAACCTCATCTTTACTTCCACTTTTGTGTAACAGGACCGCTTGCAACCTTCTCCTGTCCTCTGGGACCACTCCCAATTCTAAAGGAGCATTGAGGAAGTCAGACAGCAGAGTCATTAGAACTTCCCTAAGTTCTTTCAGTACTCTCAAATGTATCCCATCCAGCTGCATTGCTTTGTCTATTATTAGTTTGGCTAGCTCTTCATGGACAGTCTTCTGAAAGTCATTCAAAATACCCCTCACTTCTGTTCCTATTTGTGGTGTTTTCTGAAGTCCTGCTCCTGGCCCTTCATTTGTGAACTCAGAACAAAAATATTCATTAAGCAATTCTACTTTATCTTCATCAGCTTTTACATATTCCTGACCCTTCACCCTTGAGTCTGACAATACCACTTTTGCACTCGCTCCTCTCACTAACATATCTGAAAAATGTTTTGTCCTGCCATTTTACTGCATTGGCTATTTTTCTTCCATTTGTATCTTTGTTTTCCTGACTCCTTTTCTAGCTTCTCTTAGCTTTTCCAAATATTGATGCTTGTCTTCCTCTTTGCGTGATCTCTTGTATTTTATGAAGGCAACCCTCTTTTTCTTTACCTTTTCATCTACTACTTTTGATAATTATAGTGGCCACCTTTTCCTTTTACATTTATTTACTTTCCTAACAAAAAGATGTGTTGCCCTTAAAATATTCCTTTTCAGTTTCTCCCACTGCTTTTCTACATCCCCAGCTGCTCCCATCCCACTAATGACTCTTTGAGGTATTATCTCATCTTGGAAAAGTTAGTCTTCCTGAAGTCTAGGACCCTCAGTTTTGAATGACCTTTATCAGTTTTAGTCCTAATACTGGACCACACCATCTGGTGATCACTGGATGCAAGATGATCACCCACTATAACATCAAAAACACTCTCCCTATTGATAAGCACCAGGTCCAGTATTGCCCCTTCACGTGTGGGTTCTGTTACCAGTTGCTGGAATAGTTCTTCCTGTAAGGAAGCCAGGATATCCTTACATTGAGATGACACTGCAGCAGAGTTGCATATTGAAATCACCTATCAGCAACAATTCTCCTTTCATAGCAATACAGTGAATGTCATCAATTACATCTCTGTCCATTTCTTATGCCTGTGAAGGTCTATATATTATACCAATGCAAATGGATGCTCCAGTCCCTATTTCCAGTTTAACTCATAGTTCTGCCTCCTTCTCTCATAAACCCTGTAATTTTGTAGCTTTAATATTATTTTTTACATATAATGCCACTTCTCCTCCCCTTCTTTCTACCATGTCCTTCCTGAATTAATTATAACCTGGTATAACTAAATCCCAGTCATGGTTCACCATGAACAATATTTCCTTAACTGCCACCAAGTTCATCAGTCTCATCCATTAAAGTCTCCCCATCTAGCATTGTATTTCCAATACTAGAGACACTCATGCACACTGCTTTCCAGATGTTGCCCTTTTTACCCACATCTACAGAGGTATTTTAATGTTTTATTTACCTGAGGGCTTTCACTTACCTGGGGGCTTTCTTCACTCATCCTAATTAAAGCCCTCTTCAGTAGGTTAGTCAGTCTGCTACGGAAGACACTTTAATCCTTCTTGGATAGGTAGATATCATCTCTGTTCAGCAGCCCTTGGAAAATCATCCCATGGTCCAAAATGCTCACAATGACACCAACCATGCATTCATCTCCAGGATGAGAACTTCTCTTCCTCAACCTTTAGCCTCAACAGAGAAGATTGAGGAAAACACCATTTGTGCACCTGTTTCACCCTCTCTCCCAAAGCCATGAAGTCACTCTTGATATGCTTGGAGGGATACCTAGCAATATCATTTGTGCCACCATGGATAAGAAGCATCAAATAATAGTCAGTAGGCTTGATAAGTTTTGGCAAGCTCTGTAACATCTCAGATTTTGACATTTGGCAGACAGCACACCTCTAGGGACATCAAGTCTAGTTGGCAGATGGACACCTCAATACTCCTCAAAAGAGAGTCACCAACCACCACTACCCTTTGTTTCCTTGTGGTCACAGATTCTGTAACTTTGGGGTGGTTGAATTCTGGTTCATCCTGTCCATCCATCTGTTCATTCTAACCAAGCGAATGGTAGTATACACCTACTGCTATTTCCTTCCCCTTGTTACATGTAAATTCTGTCCATAGGGATTCTATACCTTATTTTGTTTCGTGCAAAACTTATCCTGTTGGACACAATGCTCTCTCTAATATTATCAAATCACAAAATCGATTTATATAGGGATAATCTATTCTCACTAATTGACAGTTCAAAACCCCATCTATACCACCAGTCTTCAAGCAATATAATATCTTTGTCAGACTATTGCAACAAAGGCTGCTATCAACAAGCTGCCTTTCTTATCAGTCCTTTTTAATCTTTTTAAATTGTGATCATGAAAAATTACTTTTAAAATAGCAATATTCATGGCCAACACAATTTTGCATTTTGAACATGCTATCAGCTAAGTTCTTCATCAAGGTAACATTGATACACTCATCTGCACCAGAGATGTATTATCTTCTGTTAGAATTTGCACTCCTCCAAGCTGAAACTCAAGAAATAGCAGTGCTTCATGGCATAGCTGAAAACTGTTGGAACATTATATAACACAACCCTTCCACCAATTTAATCTATTCTATCATTGCAATATAATTTTGGTTGTCATCCTTCCACCATTTCTTTTAGATGCAAATTAAAGATAACCTTTCATTTAGTGCTAACTTTCCCATCTTATTTTTTAGACTTATCATTTGCATATAGGCATTTCAAGGTTTGTTTATTTTTGTTCATATTTACAAGCTGGTTTTCAGTTGACTTGGGTAATTTGGAATCCTTCAACTCTACCGTTTATGTAAGGCATTTGGGTTACTTTTACCTTTATTGGAACCTCTCTATCAGGATGTTTTGTTAGTAACCTTCAAAAATACATCATTCTGAACTATGTGCTCTTGGGCGATTGTCATCTTTCTCCCATTATCTAGTTTAAAAGCTGCTCAATCTCCTTTGTAAAGGTTAATGCCAGCAGCCTGATTCGACCCTGGTTAAGGTGGAGCTCATTCTTTCATACCCCCCCCCCCCCCCCGCCTCTTTACCCAGAATGTTGCTCAGTTACTAACAAATCTAGAACCATATTCCGTGCACCATAATTTCATCCATGCATTGAGACTCCAGAGCTCTGCTTGCTTCTTGGGTCCTGCATGTGGAATGGGAAGCATTTCTGAGAATACTGCTCTGGAAGTTCTGAATTTCAACTTTCTATCGAAAATCCTAAATTTAACTTCCAGAACCTCCTTCCCACACTTTCCTATGTCATTGGTACCAACATATACCAAGATAGCAGGCTCCTCCCCAGCACTATGTAAAACTTTATCTAGATAGTGCATAAGATCTGCCACCTTCACATCAGGCAGGCAAATTACCAGACAATCCTCACTTCCAGTAGCTGCACAGATAATCTGCATGCCTAATGGTCAAACTGCCAGCTATAATGGCTGTCCTAATCCTTCCCTCATGGGTATATGGCCCTGGAGACACACCCTTGGTGCGAGAGGATATTACATCACTTGTAGGACAGGTTCTAGCTACAGGATCACTTCCTGCCAAACCAAGGTAATACTCTCCATTCAGTTGACCTCTGTTCTTCATGGCAGCAGAGAAGCTGCCAAACTAGAGATGGGACTTCTCAACTATGTCCCTAAAGGCCTGCTATATATCTCTCTCTGTCTAGACCCCTAAATTGTACTGTGATCAAATATTGCATTTTACTACAGCTGAGTAATTATCCCCTTAGAATGTGCTAAATCAATTTAATGTGCATTAATTCTATTTGTACATTTAACAATTTTTAACATGCTTTAAAATTGTTATTAAAAATGAATGTGTGAAACAAAAAAAAAAGTCTAAAATTGGGAAAATAGCCCAAATAGACCAAAATGAACCAACAATGTTTGTCCTGTGCACATCTCTAGTAGTTTCCCTTGGGAAATTAGCTGCAAAATATTTAAACAGTAAAGTGAGTGTGGTCATAATGCATGCTATTCAAAATTGCCCCCATACTGCATTTTAAAAACTTTCTGTATTTATTCAATGATTTGATATGTTGCCTTTTCTTAGGATCGCACTCTAATTCCCAATGCCCTTCAGTCAAAAAAATGTTTTTTGTCTGACCCTTTTTCACCCAAAACTAGCATTATATAGCTAGTTAATGATAATTTCCTTTTGGTCCATTTTAATTTATTTCTTATAAATCAACATTCACTTTGTCCTGTATAATGCAGTTAAAATTCTACTATCGTCTTCTCTTTATTTGGCAATATAAACCCCAAACCGACACAACGTCATATTTCAAACTTAAATCATATGTCACAGTTCTGCATCAGGATCTCGATTTTAAATACACTTATCTGAATTGACCAATGACATTCTGAGATCTCATATTTACTAAGTTGTCCTTTTACTAAAGGGCACTGTGATGTTGCCCAACACACTGATAATTCGCAAATCCATGATGTATTAGGGCAACACCACAGCACTAACTGCCGGGAGCATGGAAAGCATGTTTCTAGCGTGCACGCTGTCCTGCCATGGCATGGCAATAGCACGGGTGCACTCAATGATACCTAAGGAGGTGGCCGTGAGGGCACTCATGCTGCTTGCCCACCATGCAGGGTGCATGGGCTTTCTTGAAAATAAGCGTCCCTGAAGGCTTGTTCAGGTTAAGTCATTTTAATGGGTCACCTTTAAATGGATTCTTTGAAGCACAACCTGGTAGCAGCAGGTTACTCACCTGACCTTTTTGAAACACTTTCTTTTTGAATTAGAGCAGAATATTTTGTAGTGGCAAAGGAATTGTCGATACAAGCTATTCAGCAAGTGGGAAGCTGGCTCTCAAATTGTTATAAGTCTTACATTCATTAACATTGGGCCCTATGGCCCTTATTGTTCTTTCTTTAGACTTTTTGGCAGATATGGGGGGCTTGTATCACTTGCTGGATATTGGCCAAGATATTTTTCTAAGTACTATTCAAAATTTGTTGGATGGGTGTGGCAAAGCTTTCATGGCTGTGGCATACAGATGGGATGGTGAGGACAGGCAGGTAGCAGTCCCTACCAGTGGTAATGGGGTGTTGAATTAACCACCTTTCATGGTAGGTCATCCCAATGGTGGCCTTTAAAAGGAGAGAGCAGGAGCAGGGGATCAGCATCATAGGCATCACCGCTGTATGGGGGAGTAGGTTACAAAAGACTCTCACAGTGTTCGTAATTGGACTTATCTAGTCATCACTGCAGGCTGAGGTAGTATACTGTAAATGCAGTCTCATGCAAAGAGGCTAGGATGATACCGTCTAGTCTTGAAGAACCTTTGAGTGGTCAATGTCCTGTTACTTTTTATCAGAAATTGTAAAGTACTGTGTTGATAAAGCTGTGGCCTAGTTGTTGCCACTACTTGGGTTTGTTGAGTATTATGTTAGATAAGTCTTTAAAAGAGTGAAAAAGGTAACGTGTGTGAATGCTGAAGTTAAAAGCGTTGAATTTCCCTTAAAATGTCATTTTTGTCGGAAGAGCCAATTTTTTAATTTCTTCTGGAACTGTGGATAGTGCGTCTCTGAGCAAACATCCAATGACACAGTTCCATAATATGAAAAGGACGTGTGGTGCATCTCTTCCAAATGAGTCACTGCCCACGATGGCTGCTGAAGTAATCCCAACTGGAATGTCCGTAAGGTTCTTCCTAGAACTCAAATGAAGGGGCACATATTTTTCAAGGGAGAGAGAGCTAATTACCACAGTGTTTTTTTAAATCGTATCTCTTTTTTAATATTTATCAGATTCCAGAAAGAAAGTGTAAATGCTAGATGTCACTTAAATTAGAATTACTGATTCATTCAGCATCAAATGTATTTTCTCGTAATTACTTTTGATGAAAAGGTTTTGTGGTTTCTCATAGTTTCAAACTGTTCATGCCAATCAAGCAATGTGGAAATATATTTTCAAGGAATAAAGACATTCAAAATAAAAGACAAATATGGGTGCCCTGAGTTTGAATGAGGATTCAGCTATGAAAGTTCAATTAAATAGGTGCTAATTAAAAAAAAGTACAGTGTTGCTTGTAATAGCATTTTCTTCCTAATTGCACAAGAGTTACAGCAACCACGGTAGACCATCCTGTGAATTACGGATGGTATCTTGTATCTTCATTTACCCAAGATGGTGGAGTACTAAAGTGTAGAGATGTGCTGTTATTTAAAATTGAACAACTTAGAAAAAACAAAAAATATTACTGATACCAAATCAAAAAAAGTTAACAGAAATTATATACTTAGTTCCCCAGAAATAATCCTCCAATGAATGCACCTTCCTAATTTTCCCATCACAGAATCAAAATAGCAGTACCACCACTGGAGTGTACACAGGGTCCCTAGGGAATCCTCATTCCTAGCGCTGTCAATCTCTGGGACAGGCAGTAGTGGTATAATCCTCATTCCTAGCGCTGTCAATCTCTGGGACAGGCAGCAGTGGTATATATTTTAAAAAGAAGATTCCACTGATTACAAAAAGAAATACATTGTTAGTTACTTTTTCTTTGGAATCTGTTAAAATTAAAATTCTTAAGCTGTTCTTTAGATGTAAGGATGTACCTTTTTGTGGTTTGCCCCTGATGTTGTTTCCTGATGTGAGTTGAGCCACTCGGGCTCACAGGAAACAGTTCCTTCAATTGCAACCCAGAGTTTTAGCTTTGGGAGCTGCGTTCTTTCTGACGTTTCCCTGTAAGTGTCTAGTGAGTCTACAGGGACAAATTATGTTTTTATGGAAGTATTTTATCTGGAAAGTTTTCTCTTGGATAGGCAAAAGTAAAGGCTAGTTGGGAGTGAGAATATGATTGCATCTCCAGTACTGCCATGTATTTTTGCCTTTGTTTCCTGTTTATATTGCTTGTGATTTCTCTTGTGCAGCCCCTTGATGTGGAGTAGTCCATTGCTATATTGTATGTTTTAGGTTTTATTTATTTCTGTTGGGTATATTTCTTGATGCCAGTTGGTTTTCTGTTCTCTTTTTTTGTATATTGTATTTGGTAAAAGCAATAAACATATTGAACATAAAAAGACACTGTGCTGCCGGAATGACCTTCTCTTGTGGGCTGTGGTGCCATTTGTGCTTCCATAGCCCCACCCCCCCAATTCAACTTCCTTTTCAACAGGAAGTAAAATTGGGGAGGGGGGGGGGTTAGATCATGCAAATAGCACCGCGGTCTGGAAGAGAAGGTAATTCCAGCACCATGGAGCCTTTTTAAATGTATTACCATCACTGCATTTCCCAGAGAGGGGCAGCAGCAGTGACAACGTTCACCCTCTGAACATTGGTGCTCTAGGCGGCCCCCTAGTTTGCCTACCATTTGCACTTACTCTGACAGTGCAACACTGGAGAGTGGGTCAATTCCCCAAGCATCTACTTTTGAGGAAGATAACCAGATTTCTGAGCTTTTGATGATCTAGGTTAGAACGATAAGAACATAAGATATGCCATACTGGGTCAGACGAAGGTCCATCAAGCCCAGTATCCTGTTTCCAACAGTGGCCAATCTAGGTCACAAGTACCTAGCAGTTTCCCCAAAAGACACAGGTTCCACAATGCTTGTATTGGGGCAAGCAGTGGCTATCCCAGGTCGCCTTTAATAATGGTTTATGGACCTTTCCTCCAGGAACTTGTCCAAACCTTTTTTAAACCTGGCTACACTAACAGATTTTACTACATCCTCCGGTAACAAATTCCAGAGTTTGATTACACATTGAGTGAAAAAAATATTTCCTCTTATTAGTCTTAAATAAGTTACCCTGATAAGACCTAGATAAGATTGAAAGACCTAGATAAGATTCTCAAGAGCAGAGATGTCTTTCTCCATACAAAGATTTGACTTGTTCAAGCCATGGTATTTTCAATAACATCATATGGATGTGAAAGCTGGACAGTGAAAAAGACAGACAGGAAGAAAATTGATGCCTTTGAATTATGGTGCTGGCGGCGAATACTGTGTATACCATGGACTGCCTGAAGAACAAACCAGTCGGTACTAGAGGAGATCAAACCTAAGCTTTCTTTAGAAGCTCAGATGACAAGACTTCGACTTTCATACTTTGGACACATCATGCGAAGAGAGAGATCATTAGAGAAAGACATCATGCTTGGCAAGATAGAAGGTCAACGCAAAAGAGGAAGGCCAACAATGAGATGAATTGATACAATATCAGCAGCTACGGGTACCAGTCTGTCAACAATGAGCCGCCTGACTGAAGACCGAACACAATTTAGGATAGCTATCCAGAGGGTCACCATGAGTCGACTCCGACTCGACAGCATTTAACAACAACAACAAGTTACCCTGAAGCTTCACTGAATGTCCCCTAGTCTTTCTATATTTTGATGGCATAAACAATCGATCTACGTTTACCTGTTCCACTCCATTCATTAATGTATAGACCTCTATCATATCTCCCCTCAGCCGTCTCTATTCCAGGTTGAAGAGCCCTAACCTTTTTAGCCTCTCTTCATAGGAGTATCTTTCCATCCCCTTTATCATTTTGATGGCTCTTCTCTGTACCTTTTCTAATAGCTCTATATCATTTTTAAGCAGCAATTTTGTTGTTACTGAAACATCAGGGTACAGTTTCAAATAAAAAAACACATGTGAAAAGTCTGTGGGTAGCTTTACATCTCTTTCAAAACTGATTCGGGAAAAGCAGGCATATAAATCAGCAGCTATTATCTGTGCAGGTATTCTTTCCCTTACTGCACGTACATGCATATATGTAAGTTTTTATTTGTCCCAGCCCTGCCACTGGGATTGTCTCCCTAATAAACACATACATTTGTTCATATATTCAGTATGAGGTCAGTCCCTGTACAACCAATCTAAATTGGGGTGTACAGAGGTAGACACGAGTCTGATCCCACAAGTCTAGACGTGCCCACGGAATCAGAATAGTGTCTATGGCCTGGGTGTGCAGGCCTGGCCCCAATTCCGATCAGCTGCATGCCCAGCCACATACCTGGCTAACAGCCTGGCTCCGTAATAGAGCCGCAGTGCCATGGCGTCTCGTTGCCATGGCACCACAGCTCCATTACAGAGCCACGATCACCGGCCAACACAAGGCCTGGGTTGGGTTTCAGGGAATCCCCTGCGACCCCTCACCTGCTCCTCCAGGTCCCGCGCAGTGATCCCCCACCATCCCGGGGGACTTATTCCACCTTTGAGGTAGAATAAGCCCCATGTCTACACTGAAGGCCCTGGACGTACAGGGCCGACCTCAAAATCAGCCCTTTACATCTCGGGTCACGGCCTGCCCGTGCCCCACCCTCGCTTCCCCATCTAAGGCTCCCCAAACAATAGCGCTGTTTGTATGAGGAGCTTTTGAGCTGGAAGCGGCATGGGGATGAACAGCGGGGATGTACGTCCTGCCTGGACGTACATCCCTGCTGTTCGTGGCACAGATTGACCCCCTATATGTATGTTCTGTGGTGAAGAGCGCCCTCCTGAGGCAATGGAGACCGAGGAAAATCCTGAAGGGCAACAGGATTTACGCCAGATTGACAATACTGGAAGGAAAGAAAAACTCCTTTCTGCTGAGCTAAGGATGGATACCAGCTCAGGGGAGGAGTTGAGTAGTCCTGATTGGGCACACCCAGTGGTTGGAAGGGGTGTGCCTGGAAGAGAACCTCGTTTTAAACCTGAGAATGACCCTGCTAAAGAGAGCAAAGGGAGCAGAGAGTGCAGGAGAAGCAAAGAGAGCAGTGCACAGAGCTGCACAAGGAACTCTGAGCAGAGGACCTCAGAGCAAAGGACCTGTGAGAGGACGAGCTGTGGAAGGTCGTTTGGTACGTCAGCTGAGAGTGAGTCAGAGAGTGAATGGAAGACCAGGAAGCAGTGTGGCAGTACGTTTGACCCTGGTAATAAAAGAAGACCTGCAAGGATCTTTTCAAGGGCTGTGAATGAAAGTCCTGAGGAAAATGGACGTAGCCCTGGATTAGACTCCTGGAAGAAGGCAGAGCCCTGGAAGAGGAAGCCTCCACGGCAGGCAAGTGAGAAAGAAAACTCATTCTTTGGAATACAGTTGAGACCGGAGAGACACAGGAACCCTCACAGCTGGAAGATGTCTGAGCCACCTAGGACGAGAGGGGCTTGGCAAAAAGTAAGCAGTTTTCTTAGGAGTTACAAGAGTGAAGGTAAACTCAATTCTCCTATGTTTGAAGCCTTACTAAGAGAGCCTAAATGTTACCCTGACTTATTTAACCTGAGAGGGGAGAAGGGAAACATTACTGACCAAGAGAGAAGCTTAATAGCTGCTGACAATTGCTTATCTAGCAACCAACAGGCTGAATTGCTTCTCCAAAGCTTTAAAGAGTTTTTAGAACAACAAGCAGGCAGACAACCAGTACTGAATGAAGATACTAATTCTATACAGTCTGAAGAATTAATGCAAACTGATTCTGACTTACCTGACTGTAATAGTATGGATTGTTCATTGTGTTATATGGAAATACCAGAGTAAAGAAGCTTGCTGTGCCGTGTATGAGTAAAATACAACGGAGCTGTTTCTACTGCCATGCTTTGAGAACCTTGATTACTTGCACCTGAATTAAGCTCCCACTGTGAACGTAACAGTGCATGTAAAGAGGCTGCATTAAATGGAATCACCTCTTGGGGCAGAGCTGAGTCAAACTTCTTAGAAGTAAAGCTGAATTCTACTTTAGTTGACTTTATTCCTAAGTTTATTCTGTTCATGTTAAAGCACCAGTTTTGTTCATGTGTATGAATTTGTGATGCGCTGGAAGAATCTCCTTAACAGCAATAAAATACTTGCAAACAGGCCTTACCGTCTCTGGCGCACAACTACACTTATTTCGGAGTGAAAGGAGCACAAGAACTACATTACCCAGCATTACCAGGGAACAGTTTTTAACTCCATTCCTCACGAGGCAATAGGCCGCTCCTGTCTTTTAGCCCTAAGGCGGGGCAGGGGCGTCACAGTACATGTATTTGAATATGTGTTGGGCAATATTTAAAAGCCTCATTTCCATACAGAACATTATGGGAATGATTTTATAAGGAGCTGCGTAAAAGTAAACACCTTGTATGCATGTAAACCATGGCACTTCAGTGGTCTGTATGTGTAAAGGGGTACTTACACATATACTTTTTAGTCTGTCATTCTGCAAGTATGTGCATTGCTTACACTGTGGGAATATACAGAGACAATACAAATTTACATATATAAATTATAAAATGCTATAAGTTCGGCATGTTCTGGAAAAATGTAGGCAATTACACGGCTGGCGGAAGTCATTGCACCTGGAATTTATTCACGTATGCTCCCATGCATACCTTACTTTATAAAACAGGCATAAAATGCGCTTTTAAAAGGCGTTGCTAGATTTACAATTACTCTCCATGTGT
Organism: Ichthyophis bannanicus; assembly: GCA_033557465.1. Classification (NCBI taxonomy): domain Eukaryota; kingdom Metazoa; phylum Chordata; class Amphibia; order Gymnophiona; family Ichthyophiidae; genus Ichthyophis; species Ichthyophis bannanicus. Next base: position 861,820,033 of record CM066034.1, read on the forward strand.
GGAAAAGATTCCTGGATGACACATTTATTTTATGGAAGGGATCTAGAGGAAAACTCAATTAATTTATTGTATGGCTTAATTCAGTAGATAAGCATTTGGAATTAACTATGACCTGTCACGACAGTGAGATTGTATATCTGGATATTTTAATCCATAAAGAATATAATAGTCTTTATACCACTGTTCACTGCAAGCCTATTGAATGGACTAAGTTTTTGAAATTCAGAAGTTGTCATTCATTGAAGTTTAAGGCTAATTTACCTACTAGCCAATCCTTGCGCATAAGGAGAATTAGCTCTTCCATGGAGTCTTTTAAGGAAGAAGCTAAGGAACGTAAAGGATTTATAGAGAGCTTATCTGATTAGGAAAGTATATATTTCAGCTAATTATGCTCAGATTAATCATCTTTTGGACTATAGAACCTGAGAATCCATGGACAGGTTAGTTTGTGTACTACCCTATATTAACTTGATACAGTAGATGGTGGTGATACTTTTTAAGCACTGGTATGTCCTGGTATGCAGAGGAGTAGCCTAGTGGTTAGAGAAACTGCCTAGTCTCCAGAAAGTCAAGGGGTTGATTCCCACCAGCACACCTTATGACCTTGGGCAAGTCACTTTACCCTCCATTGCCTCAGAAGAAAAGGCCTGGCAATCTACTTCCTAGGATACATTGCTGGGTCGCTAGGAGTCATCCCTGACTTGACAGCTAAAAAAAAAAAGTCCTCACATTGCATTTGATATTTCATAATACTCCAATGTTGGCATACCATTGAGTAAATATATAGATAAGTATTTTACACAATTTGAATCTGATTGCAAGAAGATTAATATCAGTGTGAGCCATGCTGCTTGTGGAAACTGTAACTGGTGTGTTTTTCCACTGGAAGATCAGAATGGAAGTTATCTCACTAGTTCTGCTCTTTCTCTTTCCTTTTTGAATTGCAGTTCCTTTCCAGTATTTTCAATCTTAGAATTTTATTGTAAACCACTCTGCTGCTGGCTCAAAGGGCAGTATATTAAGGCAAAATAAACCATAACCCCTTAACAGGAAAGAATTACAAGGTGTGCTACCATACTAATTGTGGCTCGGAGCTTGTAATATACATGATAATCTGCCCCTGCTTTCTTATGTATATTGGTCTCACTAAGCTAAAGTTTCAATTTAATGGACATTGGTGTCATATCTGCACTAGAAATCTAACTGCAGCACTAGTTGAACTTTGATCATTAAGGATCAAAAAGATGATGTTTAAAATGACCATAATACATAAATTGAAATTTTTTGGTAGGGTGGTGGTAGAGAATAGAGATTTAATTATTTGGAACAATTTTGGATCCTGGATATTGTTGCATCATAAGGGCTTAATCTTCAGGTTGAATGGCTTTTGTACTTGACATAAAATAAGCATAAGATATATGCATGAAAATGTGCATATACCTTGAAGGACTACCAAAAGGGACTGCTACAACTGGAAGTAGGTCTACACTTTTGAGTATAATCTTCTGGAATAAACTCTAAATCTTGGGGTAAAAGGGACTTTATGAGGTGTATTTTAGAATTCAGTGTTTTTGCTAAGTCAGTCAGGTCTCTTAGTACTACCAGTGGGCTTTGTATTTAAGTCAAAGTAGAGTATAGATTAGCATAGAACATAAAAAAAGAGTAAATAGACTTTGAAATACATTTGTTTCTAGAGAGCTTTTTTACTTAAATCAGAATATAGCTTAGCATACAAGTAGAATAGTCTCTGATTAGAAAGAAAAATAAGCTTGTTTCTAGTGATCTTTACAAAGAGCCCTTCCAAATAGGAGGCAAAAGATCTGTGAAGTTGCCTTAAATAGGTGTTAAAGGCAAGTGACAGATCAAAGGAGCAATTTAAAAGGCCCCTTTTATCAAACCAAGGGCACTGTGAATCACCCAGGAAATTGGTAAGCCTTTACCTTAGAAGCACAAGACAGAGCACTGTGTAGCAGCCAACTTTTAATAAGTCTACTTTCTCTTCCTCCCACCCACCCCTGGGATAATCATAGCTTTATAGGTACTTAAACCTCTTAAAGGGAAGGAGGTGCCCATATTCACTCTCAGGTGCAGATGTTTATCCTCAGGCATACAGTAAGGACCTGAGATTAATTAATCTTGAGGTGAACAAAGTACATTAAATGTATTAGGTATAGTTTTATTAATATAAGTATCCCCAGCAAAACTGAAGTAAATAAACAACTTAAATACTTAAACACAACCTTAAAGCTAAGATGCAGATAGCAGTCCAACAGTGAGATGGGGCTTTCTAGTCTTTTACATTGAGTGTCAAATGTATGATTTTCTCCTAGTTAATGAGGGTTCTTATGTGTGCACTAGGCACAAGGAGCTCTTTGCTCTCAGGGAATGAATCCGATCTCTGCAGGTTAGAGTAGCAGACTTGGAGGACATAAGGAAGACAGAGAGCTAAATAGACGAGACCTACAGGGAAAGAGTACTAAAGCCTCACCTCCAGTCTGGCAGCCTCCCTGTTGCCATGGAGAGGAGAGAGGTCACGTGACAGGACAGCATCACCCTGGTGTGGCAGGAAGTGATCCTGTAGCTAGGACCTGTCCTCCAGGTGATATAAAACCCTCTCACACCGAGGAGGTTTCTCCAGGGCCATGTGCCCACAAGGGAAGGGTTAGGACAGCCATTATGGTTGGTGATTTGATCATTAGCCTTGTAGATGGCTGGGTGGCTGTTGGACGTGAGGATCGCCTGGTAAGATGCCTGCCTGGTGCAAAGGTAGTGGACCTCACACGCCACCTAGACAAGGTCTTAGATAGTGCTGGGGAGGAGTCTTCTGTCTTGGTACATGTCGGTACCAATGACATAGGAAAGTGTGGTAGGGAGGTTCTGCAAGCCAAATTTAGGCTTTTAGGTAGGAAGTTGAAATCCAGAACATCTAGGGTAGCATTCTCTGAAATACTTCCCGTTCCACAAGCAGGACCCAAAAGGCAAACAGAACTCCGGAGTCTCAATGTGTGGATGAGGCGATGATGCAAGGAAGAGGGTTTTGGAGTTGTTAGGAACTGGGCAACATTCTGTGGAAAGGAGGGGCTTTTCTGAAGGGATGGGCTCCACCTTAACCGGGATGGAACCAGGCTGCTGGCATTAACCTTTAAAAAGGAGAGAAAGACGCTTTTAAACTAGATAATAGGGGAAAGCCAACAGTCACCCAAGAGCACATGCTTTGGAACAATGTATTCTTGAAGGATACTAGCAAAGGATTGAAGTTAGGTATATTGACAGAGAGGTTTCAATAAAGACAAAAGTAACCCAAATGCCCTTTACAGAGCAGACAGAGCTGAAAGATTCCAAATTGTCACTGCCTACTGATAACCAGATTAATATGAATAAAATACACCCTCTAAAATGCTTTATGCAAATGCTAGAAGTCTAAAAAATAAGGTGTGAGAGTTAGAATATATAGCACTAATTGAGAGGTTAGATATGATTGGTATCTCAGAGACATGGTTGAAGGAGGACAACCAGTGGGATGCTGTGATACCTGACTACAAACTATATTGTAATGATAGAGCAGATCAAATTAATGGAGGGGGTTGCACTCTATCTTAGAGAGGGTATTGAGTCACAAAGGATTAAAGTTTTGCAGGAAACAAAATACACTGTAGAATCTCTATGGAGGGTAACGTGGCTAGCCCAAGGGGAAAGCGATTGCAGAGGGGGTGTAGTATCAACCGCCTGTCCAGAATGAACAAATAGATGATGAAATGCTCAAAGAAAACACAGAAGTTAACAAAATTTTCAGCACAGTAATAATGGGTGATTTCAATTACCCCGGTATTGACTGGGTCAGTGTCACGGCAAGACATGCTAGGGAGATAAAGTATCTGGATGAAATAAATGATTGCTTTTTGGAACAGCTGGTTCATGAATCGACAAGAGGGGGAAGCCATTTTCGACCTAGTTCTTAGTGGAACACAAGATCTGGCACAAGAGATAAGGATGTTGGGGCCATCTGACAATAGTGATCATAGCATGATCACATTTGATTAAATAAATGGAGGAAGGATGGCAAGGAAATCCACAGTACTACTTTTAAACTTTCAAAAGTGAGACTATGATAAAATGAGGAAAATAGTTAAAAAAAAAATAAAAGGAGCAGTTGCAAAGGTTAAAGATTTACATCAAGCATCATGGGTATTGTTTAAAAATGCTAACTTGGAAGCACAAATCAGTTGCATTCCACGCTTTAAGAAAAGTGGAAGTCCAAAAAACTGCCAGCATAGTTTAAAGGTGAGGTCAGAGAGGCTGTTGTTGCCAAAAAAGCGTCTTTCAGGAAATTTAAAAAGGAGCCAAATGACAAAAACTGGAAACAACATGCACTTGCAAGTTAAATGTAAGGCATTGATAAGGCAGGCAAAGAGAGAATTTGAGAAGAAGCTTGCAGTGGAAGCAAAAACGCATAATAAAGACATTTTCAAGTACATTCATAGCAAAAAGCTTGTGAGAGTCATTTGGACCATTAGATGATAGAGGGGTAAAAGGGGCACTAAGAAGGGACAAGGCCATAGTGGAGAGACTGAATGAATTCTTTGCTTCGGTCTTTACTGAGGAAGATGTAGGGCTGTTACCCAAGACTGAAGTGGTATTTAAGGGTGATGCCGCAGAAGAATTGAAAGAAATATCGCTACACCGAGAAGATGTATTACAACTATTTGATAAACTGAAGAGTAGCAAATCAACTGGACCGGATGGTATACATCCAAAAGTGTTGAAAGAACTGAAATATGAGATTGCAGACCTGCTATTAGTAATCTGTGAACTATCATTAAAATCATCTGTAATACATGAAGATTGGAGGGTGGCCAATGTAACGCCAATTTTTAAAAAGGGTTTCTGGTGTGATCCAGGAAATTACAGACCAGTGAGTCTGACATCAATACCGGGAAAAATGGTAGAAACCATTATAAAGCACAAAATTACTGAACATGTAGATACAGTCATGGCTTAATGGGAGACTGCCTACATGGCTTTAGCCAAGGAAGGTCTTGTTTTAGTAATCTGTTATGTTTTTTTTTTGAAGGTGTGAATAAACAGGTAGACAAAGGTGAGTCAGTTGATATAGTGTATCTGGTATTTCAGAAAATCTTTGAAAAGGTTCCTCATGAGACTCTTGGTGAAATTAAAAAGTCATGGGATAGGAGGCAGTGTACTATTGTGATTGGGAACTGGTTAAAAAATAGAAAGCAGAGGGTAGGGCTAAATGGCCAATTTTCCCAATGGAGAAAGGTGAATAATGAAGTACACCAGGGATCTGTGCCAGGTTCGCTGCTTTTTAGCATATTCATAAATGACCTGGAAATGGGAATAACGAGTGAGGTGATCAAATTTGCAAATTACACAAAAGTATTCAAAGTTGTTAAAACCTAAGAGGATTATGAAAGCCTGCAAGAGCACCTTGATAAATTGGAAGACTGGATGTTCAAATGGCTGATCAAATTTAATATGTACAAGTGCAAAGTTATGCACCTAGGAAAGAACAACCCAAACTATGGTTACACTATGCTAGGTTCCATATTAGGAACCACCATCCAGGAAAAAGATGTAGGTGTCGTAGTGAATAACATGTTAAAACTCTCTGTCCAGTGTGCAGCAGCAGCCAAGAAAGCAAATAGAATGCTAGGAATCATAAGGAAAGGAATGGAGAATAATACAAAGGCTATTATAATGTCTCTGTATCGTTCCATGGTGCGACCACATCATGAAAATTGTGTGCAATTCTGGTCTCCATATCTCATAGCGCTATTAGAAATGGTACAGAGAAGAGCCACCAAATTGGTAAAGAGAATGGAAGGATACCCCTATGAGGAGAGTCTAAAAAAGGTTCGGGCTCTTCAACCTGGAAAAGAGATGGTTGAGGGGAGATATGATAGAGGTTTATAAAGTAATGGATGGAGTGGAATAGGTAAATGCAGATCGATTGTTTATGCCATCAAAATATAAGAAGACTAGGGGACATGCAATGAATCTACAGTGTAACCTATTTAGGACTAATAAGAGAAAATATGTTTTCACTCAACGCATAATCAAACTCTGGAATCTGTTACTGGAGGATGTACTAAAAGCTGTTAGTGTAGCTGGGTTTAAAAAAGGTTTGGACAAGTTCCTGAAGGAAAGGTCCATAAACCATTATTAAAGGGGACTCGGGAAATCCACGGCTTGCCCCAATACAAGCATTTTGGGATCTGTGTCCTTTGGGGAAACTGCTAGGTAATGTGATCTAGATTGGTCGCTGTTGGAAGCAGGATACTGGGCTTGATGGACCTTGGTCTGACCCAGAATGGCATATCTTATGCTCTTATGTCTTTATAAGATTACCCTTTTCATTTTCAGAAATGCTCTTCCACTGTATCTGTAAACTGTTAAAATTTGGTATACTGTTCTTCAATGAATAGCAGGGTGATTTACAATAAAATCAGTTAAACCCCAGAGAGGAAAGAAACTTCATAATACAATAGGAAAGAGTAGATTGCTTTAATACCAAAAGGAGGAGAGAGAGGAGGGGCTAGGAGGAAAGAGGTTCCATTGGCTGGGACCTGGTGTATTGGGTGGTAGGAATATCAAAGGCTTCATAGAACAGAAAGGTTTTGTGCTGGGATTTGAACTTAGTGTAATTGGGCTACAGATGAAGAGCAGGGGTGGGGGAGATTGTTCCAGAGGATGGGGCCTAGGAAGTAGAAAGTGGAGTGTTATGTTGATCAGGGGCGGCCCAAGGGTGGTGCAGGGCCAAGTGCGGAGACTCAGTAAGGGGGTTCATTTGCATAAATATTTGCATAACGTTAACATGCACTAACTTTTAGTAAACATGCCTCTTAATGAGTGTCTGGATAAAGAAAGACTTCCAGATTTCTACATTACTATACTCCAGTCAGGGGCGGCTCTATAATGAGGCCAAGTGAGGTGGTGGCCTCAGGTGGCAGCTTTTTGGGGGCAGCAAAATTGCCCCCAAAAATACCGCCTCACTCGGCCTTCAAAATTTAAAAAAACAAAACTCCGGCGTAAGAAGCAGCTGCTGCTGCTGCTCCAGCGGCGGCAGTGGCAGAATTAGTGGCCCCGAGGCCCCCCCCCCCAGAGAGCCTGCTGGTTTCCCCTCTGTTTCCCCTGGTTTCGCCAGCTCCACTTTACAGAGCCACGGGGAAGGGACAGTGTTTCCCTTTCACGCGACTCTGTTAAAGCTGAGCCCACGGCACTGATGGGAAACAGGAAATCCTCTGCAAAGCAGAGCCAGCAAAGAAGGGAAATCAGCAGGCTCTTGGGGGGGGGGGTGGCCGTGGGGCTCCTCATTCTGCCTCTGCCGCTGCTGGAGCGGCAGCGGCAGTTGCTTCTTATGCTGGAGGTTTATTATTTTTTCAGTTTCCCTGGGTTGGGGGGAGGGGTCTAGGACTCGAACTCGGCTGATGGCGGTGTAGGACAGGAACTGGGCTGATGGGGGGGTTAGGACTGCTAATGGGCTATAGGGGGGGTTAGAACTGGAAATGGGCTGATGGGGGGGTTAGTACTGGAAATGGGCTGATTGGGAGGGGGCTAGGACTGGTAATGGGCTATGGTGGGGTTAGAATTGGAAATGTGCTGATGGGGGGGGGGTTAGGACTGGTAATGGGCTATGGGGGGAGACTAGCACAGGAAATGGGCTGATTGGAGTGCTAGGACTGAAAATGGACTTATTGGAGGGTTACAACTGGTAATGGGCTGATTGGGGCTAGGACTGCGGTGGGCTGATAAAGGGGATAGGACTAGAAATGGGCTAGGACAGGGAATGGGCTAATAGGGGAGGGGAGGAGAGTGCTGCTGGCCCTGGAAGAAAACTAGAGGCTAGGGCTACAAATGGGCTGATGCGGGGGGATGGTAGAATAGGACTGGAAGGGAGCAGATACTGAGAGGGTCTGCCAGGAGAAGGATGAGGCAGGAAGGGAAGGAGGGGGCTAGAAAGGAGCTGACAGCTGGAATGTACCAAAGGGGGACTGGAAGGGAGCTGACACTTGGGGATGGGTGTGGTAGGTGGCTGGGTGAATGGCACTGGAAGGGAGATGGACAGAGGGTAGAGTGGCTGGAAGGGAGCTGACTGGGGGGTGGCACTGAGAGTGAATCTGAGGTGATACCTGGGATGGTATTTGGACTAGAAGGGGCTGGACAGTGGGAAAGGAGGGGGACTGGAAGGGAATGGACACAAGTGGCAGTCATGGGAATGCAAGGTGGTTGACATTGGAAGGTACTGGGAGGGGAGGACTGGAAAGGGGACTGATACTGGGGAGGGTTACTGGAACTGGAAATGGACTGATGTAAGGAAGTGAAGAAAACAAAAGAAGAGAGAAGAAATGGCAGATGGACCATAGACCACAGAAAGAGAGCTAAGAGAAGACAGGAAAGCAGAAGCCTCAGATCGGGACCAGCATGATCAGAGAATAAAATGGTCAGACAACAAAGGTAGAAAAATAATTTTATTTAATTTTGGTGATTGTACTTTGTGCTATTTTTATATTTTATACAGTATTGGGGAACTACATCTCTTATTTTTTGATGTTGCACTGCATGTGGACTCTGGCTTCTTGGGGTTTCAGTTTAAATTTTGTCTACATATTTTTATTTTTACTTTAGATTGTGGTTACTTATTCTGTACTTGGTGAGGGTCGATGTTGTGTGTGTGTGACTGAGGTCAGGTGTTCTGTTAACATGCAGTTTGTATATAAAAATCTATACTGTACTGTAGTAATTTGACTTGTTCAGCTTTTCAAATAGGTGTATGGATGTTTCAGGGCCCACTGTAGTATTTACAGTGACACTTTTTTTGGATGGGCTCCTTATGGGACTTTTGGAAGTTTGTGCTAATATGGTATGGTATGGTAGGTTTGCTTTTTGTTGTAAGGTTTTTTATTAGTTCACAATATGCCTGGTACTGGAGAATAGTGGTTGTTTTTGTTGTAAGTGAGATGATCAGAATCAGATTTTGTTTTTAATATTGAGTTCTGTGGGTGAATGTCCTGGTTCTGCTCTGCACTTACTGTGGATGCAAAATATATGTTGAAAAAGAAAAAGGGAGAACCATAACGCAGTTTATAACAAAATAAAAATGGGTTATAATTTAGTTTTATAAACTGTGCTATTGATTCTTGCTGTCTTTTAGTTCCTTGGTGTGCAAACCGGACCATACCTAGCCCTGTACCTAGCTGGCAGGACAATAGCAGGCAGTTAAAATGCACCCCAAAGCCTTTTTGCAGCACTTTAAGCAGGTCTGATCCCTCCCTCCTCCGACACGATGTCAGAGCAGGGAAGGACAGATCTGCTTAGAGTGCCGGCGCCTTTCAGATTGGGTGCATGCCCCCCTCCTCCTCCCCATATCTCCGTCCAGCGCTGCCTGCTCTTTCCCTGCTGCTGGTGCCGCCTTGAAAAAAACAGAGGGCGGCAGCAGCGAGGAAAGAGCAGGCAGCACTCGATGGAGGTATGGGGGGAGAGAGGGGTGTGCATCTGAGTTGCAAGTCGCACAAACCGCGATTGCAGTTCGATACGGCCCTGTGTGCAAACATCTTGCATTTCCTCCATATAATCTAATCGGCTTTTTGATTTGGTTCAGTCTCTGATTGGATTTCTGAAAAAGCCCCGCCCCCTCTAAGGTGGTGTGGGGGGGGGGCGCCATCTCATTATTCGCCTCAGGCAGCAGACTGCCTTGAGCCGCCCCTGACTCCAGTGCCAACCGCCAGGCACATTAGGAAGTACTACAAACACTGCCCATTTAGAACCCATAGCAAACCCACCATATCATAACAGTACTACCAGGACTTCCAAAGCACCATATCCTACCTATCAAAAAGCAACATTGCAAATATTAAACCAATACATCTCAGAGAATGCCAGTGCATCTCCTACTGGGGAAAGAGAACAAGTGACACCGTCATATAGAAACTACATAAACAGAATACCTCAGCTCGGTTACACATTTATTTATTTATTTATTATTTATTTATTACCAGTTCTTATATACCGCACTATTCGGCATCAGCGCGGTTTACATTATAACATAAAGACCATAACAACAAGCTGTTTGGTTTACATCGAACAGGAGTACAAACTTGGAGAACCGGGGTAAACTATATACATGAGATAATTACATAGAACAGAATAGAGTCTTAATAATATCAAGAACGGCATGGTGTGTTCATGAGTGGGTCACTTCCTCTGGTTCAATTGCTGGTAGGGTAGTATTGAAGGAAGAGGTGGTATTTGAGTGCCTTCCTGAACTGGAGTAGGTCAGTAATGGCCCTTATGTCGGAGGGTAGAGCGTTCCAACATTTGGGTACATAGAAACTGAAGGCTCTGTTTGATGCAGAACATAGCCCATCACCAAACAAAGAACAAGGGATCACAATTTAGAAATAGGAAGACAATAATTAAAATGGGAACCCCAAAAGCCAAACTTGTAATGTACAACAACACTGCAGAAATAAAACTATAAATTAATTTCCTCTTGTATTAAACAAAATGCAGACGTTAAAGACACACATTTTCCAGAACTGACATATTCCAGTTGTTAAATTCAAAATAAAAAAGTATTTTTCTACCTTTGGTTGTTTGGGCATTTTGTTTTTCAGTTGCAATTGCTCCAATCACTTTTTTTTGTTTCTTTTTGTGTTCTGCTAACTCTCCATTATCTGCTGTCCATTTGTCCTTTCTTCTAGTTTTTTTTTTTCATTCCCTCTCTACATCTGCTTTAACATACTGATCTTTCTCCTTTTGCTGTTTCCTCCATCTCTTTCTTTATTCCTTTTTCATCTACTCAAATTTTACCCCTCCATCCTCAATCCCCACTTACTCTCCCGATACCCGGCCAATCGTAGATTTTTCTTCCCTCCCACACAAAATATTTTCCCCTCTCCATTTCACTCTCCCAGCCCCATTCCATTTTAGTCTTCCCCCAACATCAGCTCCCTTTTAGTTCCAGCCCTAGATCCCCCATCAGCCCATTTCCAGTTCTAGTTCCCCATCAGCCCATTTCCAGTTCTAGTTCCCCCTCAGCACATTTCCAGTCCTAGCCCCCCCCTCAGCCTATTTCCAGTCCTAGCCCCCTATCAGTCCATTTCCAGTCCTATCCTAGCCCCTCCATCAGCCTATTTCCAGTCCTAGCTCCCTTCCACTCAGTCATTTCCAGTCCAAGCCCCCCTCCCTATCAGCTATTTCCAGTCCAGGCCCCCCTCCACTCAGCCTATTTCCAGTCCTAGCTCCCCCCCCCCCCCATTTCCAGTCCAAGCCCCACCCACTCAGCCCATTTCCAGTCCAAGCCCCCCCCCAACATCCATTTCCAGTTCAAGTCCCCCCCACTCAACCCATTTCCAGTCCAAGCTAAAAAGCTTTAGAGGGAGCCAGAGAGACTCCGGCTCACCTCTAACAGCTGCCAAAGTGAAAAGTGCCTTTTTTCTTCACTTCGGCAGCTGTACTGTAGTTTACGACGCTGCCACGCTGAGGTCAAAGGGGACTTCCTGCCTCCCAGCACTCAGTACGGCAGCATCCTAAACTACAGTACAACTGCCGATGTAAAGAAAAAAAGACGCTCTTCACTTCAGCAGCTATTAGAGGTGAGCCGGGGTCTCTCCGACTTCCTTTAAAGCCGCCCTGCCTACCGGTACTCAGTGCGGGATGTTGTTGGCATGGGTCCCCCTGAAGTGCGGGCCCTATGTGAACAACATTCTCGCACAATGGATAGGCCAGCCCTGGTGTTGATTCATATCTGGCTTGAGAAGAAGAGGGGAGGTATAGGCGATTGGAATGAAGTGAGAGAGGAATAGTCAACTACATCTTATCAGCAACAAATGGTTGCAAATACATGTTGCTACATCTTATCAGCAACAAATGGTTGCAAATACATGTTGACTCATCTTCTGTCAACAGCCAACATATGAATTGCTGAATCTTCTACCTGTGGACCTATGAATCCCTGGCATGTATGTTGTTTAATCATCTCAGCATGTTTTACCAAACTCTGTTTCCTCAAGAGAACTTAAATATGTCTAAGGTTGCACTAGCAACTTCCTTAAAGAAACTTTGAACAGACAATAACATAGAAAAACTCTATCAAATAGGTCTATCAAATAACTCTATCAAATAACTATGTATTTCTCTATAAACAAACTTCTGTTTGAAATATGTCAGCATCAAAAGCTTTTGAACACCAACATATGCATCTTAAATAAACCAATCAATAAACAGAAACTCCTAGTTGAAGAACACACACAGTCATTGGCTAACAATATCCATTCTTTCACGCTTTAATAAAAATATCAAAAACCATATGTAATTTTAAAAACCATAGCATAAGTTGCACACTCCCATAAATATTAAAGTTAGTTGGGGTTTGTCCCTACTGCCACGTTTAACACAGTGCTGGACTAAGGGCTGTAGGCCCTGTTGTTTGTCCGGTTGGGCTTTATGGAGTCCCCTGCCAGTGATGTATATGAGGAACACTTTGTTTTCTTTTTTCTTGGTGCAGGAGCGCCCACCTTTCATGCGGTAGATTCATCGTAAGTGTTTCCATAGAGAGGGTGTCCTCAGCTGACACTAATGTCAGCATGGTAGTTTGATTATTTAGGTGCATGCCCTGCATTTTTTTTCTAACACTTTAAGCCTGTGAAGAGTGGAAGGCTAGTATCCGTGTAGTGTTTGGTGCCCACAGATATGTGACTATGCATTGTTCAGGCTGTTTTCCTCCTCTGTGACTCTATTTATAATGGATATCGAGGTATGTTTATGGGTATTTTTCATCTTCCCCATATGATGGTTTATTGAGTGTGCTTGATATGAATATATGTCTGGTTTGTTAATGCAGGTTTGCCCCTAATCTGGTTTAGACATCCTTGGGGGTTTTTATTGGATTTTTGACCCCTTTAGTGTTCTTTGAATGTTGACCATCAATGAGATATTTCAATTGTATATATTAATAATTGTTTTGGATTTCTCTCCTGTTATGGGAAAAAGGGACTGGGTTGATTTTCTCTGTTTCCAACAGTGGGATCTGGGGAATGTCTTTGATTAGCTTGGATATAACATTTAGAGAGTATGTATGGGATGTGTATATGTGTTTGGTTGTTGATATATATCCTATTTATTACAGTGTCTGGGCTGGCGAATGTGTATTGATGTCCCACTTCCCGATGAAGTGAATAGCAAAACGCTAGGCGTAGGAGTGGCGACAGTTCTTCATGTAACCAGCTAAGCTAAGTACAGTCCGTCTGCCCTATTTATTTTGTTGCTGAGGGTATATACCAGTCTGAAGAATTGTTTGAAAGATTTATATCAGTATAAAGGAGGTTTTCTATGACCGATGATATGGTGATTAAGTCCATTTATGTCTTATGCTCCTTATTGAAGCTACATTTAGTGCTGGCTCTTAGATATCTCTGAGGTCTTTTTCCTCCTTTTTTTAAAATAAATCGCATGCGTTTATTTATGATAGATCACTCTCTTTTTGTGTTATGTTTTCTACTGTTGAAGAGCTCATTTGACCCTAACTATGACGTCTGGCAAATGACGAGCCTTGGCAGTTTTCCCCAACTAGTAATATGGCGGGACCATTGGCGGTGGCAGTTGGTCTGCTCCAGGGTGGGTGGGTGGTACCTATGGTGACCTCCAAGCTAGTAATATGGCAGGATGGGAGTTCATTCCTTATTTGAGGGAATTTATATTTAGTATTATATTGCTTGTTATTTGGTTCAGGTGCTGTGTTGATGTACTTGGTGGTTTGCCAGGTTGTGTGATAAATGGTTTTCATTCCAAATCTGGCTCTGCCTGTTATGGGAACTGCAATTTGAGTGGGAAAAAAAGTGGTTGGGGGTGTGATAGACTTGTGTGTAGGGGGAGACTCGAGAATTAACAAGGACATGCACAGTTCCAAGTAGTTGTGTTAAAGGAAAACACCCCATTCTACATGCTACTTCAACCCATAAAGGACAACAGTATTCAATAACACCATTTATTGCTCCCACTGAATAAGATGGTGCTTTAAATCTCCCCCTCACCTGTCCAAATTTAATTGTCTCAGTACAGAAAACAAAGTTCCTTAACTGAATGGTCACATTCCACTCAGTGTGCCAGCAAAGGAATAGCAGAAGTCCTGCCAATACCGCTTCCAAGTTCAAAGATTTGAGACTGTGGCAACTGTATCTTATATGGAAAAAACTGACTAATGGAGATATTTACCCAGGGTAGTTTATCCAAATGGGTTAGTTTTGTGCATACTATGGCAGTCGTGAACCTCACTTCTAAGCCAGGGTATGTGGAGTATGATATTAGTCTCTCAAATTTACTGCTAATGCTCGGCGTAATACTTGCATCATGCCAAAGAGAGCCTCCTGGTGGAGTTCATAAGATGTAACATGTATGGGAAGTTTGTCAAGATGTGCTTGGAAATTCTTCTTTATCAAGCCTGTGGCTCCCAGTAAAATGGGAAATATTTCCGTATATTTACCCTGATATGGTGAGGATGGTGCTTTGAATGCTGCTACACTTACTATTTTGTAGAAAATATTTAGTTAGTTTTTCTGTTGAAGCAAGTTTGCTTGTCTCTAGATGAGTCTGAATCACAGGCATAAGATGTTTTTTGCAGCGAGTGGCAAAAAATTCAGAGGATGTATAAATGACACAGTTTGAGAATACAGGCTCCTGAAACAATAGATCATTTTACCACATATGAAACTTATTGGAAGTGTGATAAAGCTTTTGAGACATATAATCAGTCATTATTGCAACTTCTTTATTTTTTTGTTAACAACCTTCCGGGGTTTACTTACAAGTGCTCTTGAAACGTTTGAGAGCTGTTAGTCTCTTCTCACTTGGCCATTAATAGGTTCCAAACATATCAACAAATTGGCATTTTCAATGCAGGCACTCTAGTGTTTGCCCTTTGTCATATACTATTTTGTGTCCAGTTTTGTGATATATTCCATTCAGTGCCCTTACTTATTATTGTATGCAGGAAAATCAACACAAGTGGTATATCATCGGCCCACCCGTAATCACCACCTCCTGGTTAATGCAAAACCTTTATGCGTAGTGTCCACTATGACACGGTCAAAGCATAAAATTATATCTATAACCAAGACAAATATTTTTTGAAAGACTTATGTGGTCAGCATAAGAACCAACCATGTAAGTCTTTGTAAATATCAGGCCCAGAGCTACTGTTTTCAAATTACACAAAACATTTACATGGAAAAGGAATAATTCACAAATCCAAGTTTCAAATTCTGTAATATTTCTAAAAACCTCTTCTGCTATGGGGGTGCAGGCCACAAAACATTTGTGCTTGTTTAAAACAAAGTTTTCCTGATTTTCATGCATTTTTTGTTTGTTTTACCTATTCATTTTTTTAGGCGTGCAATGCGTGCGTGCAAGAACATTTTTAAAGTGCAAAGTCAATTGTCCATAAATTCATTTGTAGGTTTACATGTACTTAAGCAATTTGCATGCATGTTAAATTTTTAGGTGATCAAACAAATGAAAAGCATGCTCAATAATGCACATCTCCATCTTCTACCTTACAATGTCTTTTCCTCTTTCTAAATTATAATCTCAGCACTGAATTCTGGTCCTGAAAGAACTTGAGGAAGGCAAGCAGAGTGGCCCTGTTAGTCACTGCAAACAGAAATTCCTGAGAGATCCAAATTGTCCTGCGTAATATTTGCTGTTCCACATACAGGATTTTCCCACCTTGGAGGAAAACGACTTATTCAGGGGAGGTAAATCTTTTTCAAGTTCTCAAACACATCTAACAGTGTCATCAATGGAATCTTTTATAAACTCAGAAGGTGGAGATTTCATGACTTAGCCCCATTTTGTAAATTTTCCATCTACTCGTGTAGGACATTATTATCTTGCATAACAGAAGTATTGCATTTCCTAGTTTTTAAAGCAGTAGGCTAAGAACCAGGGAAGCCAGGGTGCATATCCTGCTTCTCCTTCTGAGGCTACTTGTGACTTTGGGTTTGATCCTTTACCCTCCATTGCCTTATATAGAAATTAAATTTTATTTGGACAGGGAGATAATTTGTGCAGCTGCTTGTAGCTCAGATTTTGAAAAAAACTAAATAATTAAATCAGAAATTCAAACCTACTTGAAAGCTACATCCCAGTCAGACAACGAAACATCTCTAAGTCCTACTGAACTAGCTTTTCCTTCTGCCCCATTTTGTATTGCCATGAGCTTTATAGAGTCATCACTGCATGCCTTTCTCAAAGTTGCAGCTGCAGAAGCTGATGGGACCTTTTGCCTGAAGGTCTTGCACACTCTTAATGATAGACAGGAAGTGACACAATTTTGGGGATGTTTTCTTCCATTTTTGTTTGACAATGACATGAAGAATCCTGAAGAACCTCCGCCCCTTTTTTTCTACAGACCTATTCCATACTATCTGCCAGGCTCTCTTTACACCTCTTTACACCTCTCCTGGACTATTGAAACATCATTTGTCAAGGCCTCCCCAAACACACCCTGCACAGATTGCAATTGGCCCAGAACATGGCTGCATGGATAATCACCAAGCCTCTTGTCAAGACCACATCACTTCATGGCTTATATAGCTTCACTGTCTTCCCATGACTGCCAGAATTAAATTCAAAGCCCTCACCATAACATTTAAAGTCATACATAGTGAATCTGCAAGCTGCCTTTGCCTCTCATTGCCAAATCCAAAACTGAATGGTCCAGAAGAACCTCCACCCTTAACCTCCTACAGATCCTACCCAGAAGATCAGGAGCAAGCAGTCCACCTGCAACCGAGCCTTCTCATTATTTGCCCCACATGATAGAACTCCCTTCCACCAGCACTAAGAGAAATTACAGACTTATCGGAATTCAGAAAGAAGCTTAAAACATACTTCTTTCTGAATGAACACAGCATAAATAAGCACTCAGAAGCCCAGCCACCTTAAAATGCACTCTAAGGACAATAGACAAATACTCCTTTTATCTGTATATAAGTTAACCAATATAACCAGCAGAACCACAACTGTAAATAGTTGATGTTAAACTGTTAAACTATGTTGTGCTGTGTACTGTTCCTGTTTCATGCAAAACAGTGTGCTGAACAGGCCCCTGTTACACATTTGTTAACTGTGAACCGCTTTGAATTGTAGAAAGGCGGTGTAGAAATAAATTTAAATAAATACATAAATATCCATGATGATAGTGGGTGGGATTAATGTTTAGGTTAGCTGCCTTTTGAGAATGCAGCAAGGTGGATTACAATGTAATTATACGATAAGAAAGAGGAAGACCAATAATGCAATGGATCAATAGCTATCCATGTTACTTTATCAACAATTAGCTGTCTGACTGAAAACGGAATGTAGTTTAGGACAACTATCCAGAGGGTCGCCATGAGTTGGCATCGACTCGATGGCACTTAACAGCAAATAATATTAAAAATCTAAGTAACAAAAAAGTACAAATTAACATAATAAAAACAAAAGTTATAAAATAAAGACAAAGGAAAGGTTTAGTGGGAGAATTATAGAATAAAGAGGAGGAAGAGTGGTGATGTCTGTGAATCCTCCCCTATTATTGACAGTCACCAAAGGCTTGGTTGAAGTAGAAAACCTTAAGGCCTTTCAGAAGTTTTAGGAGAGATGTTTCCAGCCTAAGACAGCATGGCAAGGCATTGTAAAGGCTGGAGCCTGACAAGGAAAAGATGAGAGGTCTGTTGTCTCAGTTTGGATTAGTGAGGGCCCAGGTGCAACAAAAAAGTTTTTGTTCAATGAGTGTAAGGCTCTAGATGAGCACTTCAGAAAGATTTTCTGGATACCCTTT
Source organism: Ichthyophis bannanicus (assembly GCA_033557465.1). Classification (NCBI taxonomy): domain Eukaryota; kingdom Metazoa; phylum Chordata; class Amphibia; order Gymnophiona; family Ichthyophiidae; genus Ichthyophis; species Ichthyophis bannanicus. Next base: position 861,837,869 of record CM066034.1, read on the forward strand.
TGACAGGATTAGAATTGAGATTGCTCTCCCTGGAAGCATCCACAATTTAGGTAGTCCATATGTAAAATGTCATTATTTGATGTTGTGTTCTTTCTCCCAACATTACTGTATTTCAGTGCCATTTTGTTATGAGCATTAAAAAATTGCACTATATTGTAATATACTTCAGATATATACAGGGTGGCCCAAAAAAAGTGAGAACATCTCGTAGCATATAAGTTATTTAAAAATTCAAAAAGACAGATGTAAACGATTGACAAATTTTAAAAAAAAAAAGATGGTGACCGGAAATTGTCGAAATAAAGACGTTATATAGCTAAAAAAGGTAAATAAGTAAACTATTTAAGCTTTTAATTTTCGAGATGTTCTCACTTTTTTTGGGCCACCCTGTATATCCTATTTGCTTCATATATTCTTTTACTGTTCCTGAGAAAATAATGCTACTAATAGTTAAGGGCAGGTATAATTTTGAATAGCACTGTTGCACTATGCAAGCTGTTCCTAAAGACAGAACAGACATAAATTTACTTTGTGGTTCTGCTATAGAAAATTGTAACAATAAAGGAATCATTAAAAACTTATTGAATGTATCTAAGGTCACAAGTGGGCCGTTGCTTGTCTTATTAACCACATTAATATCCTTTATATAACAAATTTTAAGTTCAAGAGAGGTATCCCATCTGCAATATAAAATAAGTTGATTAAGCAATAAAAGAAGAAAAGTGCATTGGGTATCATTAAATAAATCATGGCTCTAAGGTTTATAAGACAAAAATCATACCAAAGTGCTTCTGAAGCAAAGATTGCTCATCTTCTGCATGCACTTACAGTAGATAATTAAAATAAAGAGTCCATGCAATCACAACATGGTCACTAATATCACAGTGTCCCAGCCTAGCTTGATATTTATCTTTTGGTTTGTTCTTCTGCCCTCGCTTCTATATGGCATGAAGGAGAGGAAGGAGAAGAACAAAGGGAAATGGCTTTTGGCCAGCAAGGAAATGTCCCCACTACTCTCCATACAATGAAGCCAGCAGCCTTAAAAGACCAGACTACTGGAAGCTTTTACCTCTTTCTAGATTGTCAAGTTTATAACTATATTTTGCCTTTTCCTATTTTCCCTGCTTGTCACTTTGCCCTCCCAATCTTGACATTGCTGGTGACACAAAAAAGTTCAGATTCTTTGGGGGACTTTGCTGAATTCCTCCTTTGGATCATTTCCTTCTCTGCCATCGTCATTACCTCTGCTACCATGACATCTTTCCCTCGGTTTCTTTTTCCTTCCTTCATGTTGGACTGTTTCTGAAGATCCATCTGCTGCCCCCTTTACTTTAGCCGAGACTTATGACTGCTCATTCATGGAGGCCTGCTAGGAGTTAAAAGGTTGAGGTTCCTCCATTTTTGAACTAATTACTTGCTGGGCTCCACCTACCCCATCCACCTACACACACAAATCAAGTCTGAGAATTGACAGCTAACTGCATAAGTATCCTATGTGAATTTTCAGCAGTACTATCCAGATAATGCCACTGAAAATTTGTACAGACTGTCTTGGCACTATCTGGTAGTGCTGAGGTAGAGCGAGAGCATTTCGCCTAACTCTGTGAATAGTCATCACTACGCAACTGCTATTTAACCACAGAGCTATAAAGATAGTGGATGAATATCACCGCTATCTATAGAGTTAATGGTGGTCTCCACTGTATATATACCTAATAGATTTTATATAGTTTCAGGAGTGTGGTGCACCAAATTACGGCCTGATTCAATGCTCTATCTTTCTCGGGCTATTTCTCATATGAGTAGCACTGGAAATCTAGGGAATACAATTAGCTAATAGCATTATCTGATCTACATATTGCTTTCTAATATTCTAAAAATAATTAGTAGGCTTTCAATAAGGATCCATTTTGCAAAAGACAGTTTTATAGGTATCTGGATCTGAATATAACATTCAGGGCAAAGCAATAGCATATATTGGGTATTCAAAATAATGTAGTTGATGACATCTCTCAGTTTATTTAACAGCTTTTTTTACCACTTTATTATTTCAGTCAAAGTGGTTTACATTGTAACTTAAACTTGGTAATGTACATTAAACAGGGACATTGATAACTTGGATTTTTCTGAGATAATGGAAGGTTATGTGACTTGCCAAAAACCACAAGGCGTGCTAGTGGGAAACAAACCCTGGTTTCTTGGGGTGACATTTTCGAAGGCATTTACATGGGTAGTGCCTTTAGAAAATCCCAGATAAATCCCTAACACGCCCAGATGCTATGCGGTTGACATCGGGGCGTGTTGGGGCCGGAGGAAAGGGATAAACGGGTAGAAGTGATTTTCGATGCTACTCGCTTAGCCCTGTGTGTCTTAAAGATATGCAAAGTTTTTCCTCACCTATCTTTAAGGTGCAAGGGCTAAGCAGGTAGCTTTGAAAATTGCTGCTACCCATTTAGCCTTGGCGGCTCTGGGTGTGTCCAGCCAAACCCAGATTTTTCCTGTCACTGCGGAAGTGAAAATCCAGGTTAAGGGGGTCGGCAAGCAGGCTATGCGCCGATATGACGCATGGCTTGTCTAGATGAAAATCAGGCCCTTCGTGCCCAAGCCAGTGCTCTAACCCTTAGACTACTTCTCCACTCCAATTTGTGTTATTTTTAGTCGACCCTAGCCCTGTATGTGGAAGCAGCAGGCGTTCTTGCTTCTGTGGACTTGTAGCAATAATGGACTCTCTTTATCCAACAGCTCTTACAAGATCTGTTGGAGGAAGGTTATTGAATTCAGCACATTTTGTACTCAAATGAGGTCTTAGTACACTAGTCCATATGTGTAGATTTTATTATCATATATATTTTAACATGCAAATATCTCTTTTTCTAGTGTTTATTGTCTAGTGCCTTTTTCTTAAAAACTACAGAACATTTGGATCTTGTTGTTCATTGCTTAGGAGCACTTCTTTTTTTGCATTAGAGCAGCAACTATTGCAAGACAAGTAAGTCAAAAAATATCAGGGGGGATTTTCCTTAGTGGACAATGGGTATTTTGGGTTTATGATTTCCTTGCTGATGAGGAATGGCTTGAGAAATACTGCATCAGAACAAGTTTTTCATGGTGAAATTATTGTCAGGTTTGTATGTGAGAGTACAGCCCAAACAGCATAGGATGCAAGGATTTATCGTCACTTGTATACCTTCCAGACATACAAAATAGCAATAGCTAGAAAGCTTGGCAAGAATCTTGGGCTTCCTGGAAGTTGTCGCGTCGTCTTTTGATTAAGAAAAGCAGAAATGAAATGAATCCAGTGAATACAGTTTAGTCACAAAATAAGATGATACGAGTATGTTCGTTCTTAGAAGGCAATGATTTGGATTTCATATGGAAAACTGATTTGGTCCAAAAAATGGACCTTCTCCAGATCTTATGTCTTTTCCTGAACACATGGATTATCTGTTTTAGGGGGTTAATTACTAAAGGGGTCTTTTACTAACGGGCGCTAGCTGACAGCGCGTGATCTGGTGCATGCTGAAGGTGCTCTAGGACATGTGTTGCCAGTTGCCATGACTGTTAGCGTGCTAACTGAGCAACCCATAGTGGGCATGTTAGGGGCAGAGAGAGAGCATGGTGAACTCAGTGCTATTAGCACTGGTTTCACACCATGCAGTCACTGCATTAGCATGGGTTCACCTAATGCCACCTCAAAAGGTGAAGTTAGATGCATCTGCGCTAATGCAGCCTACGTTAGGGGGAACGTGCTTCATGTTAACTGCTAGGGAAATGCTTTCCACACCCATGACCGTTAACACGATGTTGCACCTATCACAGCATAATTTCAGTGCTTTTGATGCATTAGGTGCAACACCATAACGCCCTTTAGTAAAAGACCCCCTAAGATGTGCTAATGTTCAAGTGCATTTATTCACCATTAACATGCATTATCAGTACCCAGATCCTATTGAAGAGCATGGATCTTGCGCTAAAATGAAGCCCTTTATGGTCAATTAACAGTATTAATGTTAGCACACCCTAATAACAAGCCCCCTAATTGGTTTAATTCCTAAACTGGTTTGAAGGGATGTGGTAAATCGTTGAGAGGTCAAAATGTAAAGTGATAAATATATGGGTAGAAAAGATGATTTTCTTTTTTTAATCTTTTTTGGGGAATTATTTATTTATGCAATAATATATTATATCCATAAGCAATAACTCTTAGAAAATAATCAAGAAACCAATAACATTGGCATTCACACTACCAAATCTTCACACAGTACAATATAAGAACAAACACATTCTAGAAGCTTGTCAAAACATTGCCACAGCTTTATCAGCATAATCAAAATAATATAACTTGAAACATTTCAACAATACTTGTATCCAACAAAGACCAACCGGTCAGGCAAGATGGTGGCATGTTAGCCCTATGCTAACCAATGTCAGTCATGTATTTTTATTTCCCCCTCCTCAGCTTGCCGTGAGGCCAGGCTGTGGCCTTCTTCAAACTGTGGGAGCCTTCCTTGTGACTTGTGCCACACAAGGCATTGATGCCTATGTTGCGGGATGCCACAGTCCACTACTCCCCAGTCTCTCTCCCTTCCTTATCGGTGATAAATTAACAGTGGGGGGAGGTGTCCAACCTTCCTATACTTCTCCAGCTGGGACACAACCCACCTCTCTGTCCCAACCCAGAAGCATAATTCTCCCTCAACAACCAAAGGTGCCAAACAAACTCCCCCCACATCAGGGTGGGAATGGTGGGATTGTCACTCAAGTTCCTACATCTCTTCAGATCACAACAGCCCACCAAAAGATAAGCCTGTGCAAATCCAACCACAAAACTCCCTTTCCCCCCTGCCCAAACCCCCTCCCCTCCCCATAATGAATCGGATGGTGGGGTTCAGCCACATTAGAAGCCCATCCTTGATTTGCCTGGGGACAAGAGGAGCTGGGCTTATTAACATTGGCATTCACACTGCCACCATCCAATTGCTCAAACCTTCACACAGTATAAGAACAAACACATTCCAGGAGCTTGGCAAAATATGGCTGCAGCTTTATTAGCACATCCAAAATAATATAACATGAAACCTTTCAACAATACTTGTATCCAACAAAGACCAACCGGTCAGGCTAGATGATGATATCCTAGCCCTTTGCTGACCAATGTCAGCCATGTAGTCTTACCCGCCCCCCCCCCTACCCAGCCTGCATGGCGCCAGTCTGACACCTACTTCAAACTGTGAGAGCCTTCCTTGTGCCAGACAGGGCGGTGATATTCATGTTGCAGGATGCCATAGTCTGCTACTTCCCAGTCTCTCTCCCACCTTTTAGGTGATAAATTAACAGTGAGGGGAGGTGTCCAACCTTCCCATACACCACCATAGGTGGAGACTGCATCTTGTATGTCTCTGCCACCCCCACATCATCCTGAATGGAACTAATGATGTGATGCTTCACCAAAAGCTTCACATTCAAATGCAAGCATCACAGCCCAGCAAGCGCAGCAACTCTAGCACCAAAGATGAACTTTCTGACTGCCTATTAATCATTTGCACAACTGCTATGTTGACTAAGTGCAAGACTATGCTCTGGCCACAGGCACTCCCCCAATATACTGTGTGAGACTATACCCGCCTTAGGCGCCCGCCTAGACATGGGGTATAGCCTGGGTTGTTAAAGAAATACTCTGCAGCCATGTCCAAAGTGTAAATTAAAGCTGGGCTTTATTCCCCTTCCCTTGAGGATTGCCTTCTGAATACATCAAACGAGGATAACACAAATAAACTGTTGCTTCACAGATAAATAAAAGTTTTTCCAAATGATACTAATGCTTCTTCTTGCTTCTTTTTAACAAAGAGATTCTATCTCATCCGAAATGCATAAAGCACACTCCATCGGTTCTCGAATGACCTCTGGGTTTGAACTTTCCCACTGCATAACCTCAGGACCTGTTCCTGTATATGGGCACCATATTTCTGTATTACTGTTTTCAGAACCTTGCCCTCGGGAGACCTCAGCTTCTAGGAGAGGAAACTGCTTTGTGCAGTCAGAGATACAAGGAGCTGTGCTTGGGGTTTCTTTCCAACACCTATTCCAATAGGGGTTTTCTATCACCCTGTAAGCTTGGCTTTTTATAAAAGGACCCACTTCTTTCCCTCCATAGAAGACGGGGTACTTATCTTTCTTCTGGGTGAAGATTGTTTCCAGCCCTTCCTCCTCTAGCCAAGGCTTCTTCTCTGGGGTGCAAACTGCCTTTCTCCGTGAGTACCAGACACTAGGCTTAGCTGAGCTGAAATCACTTCCTGGTTTCAGTGAGCTTTCCTGGGTGTGACTTTTGCTCTCTACCTGCTTGGCTGTTTTCCTCTGCATGAGGACCCCTCTGGCTTGGAAGTCTTTTGCACTGTTCCCAGCCTTCTCGGGTTCAACAGCCTGCTTCCATTCAGCCGTGTTTCTCCAAAACAGCGTGTCTCTCTGTGTCGGCTCCTGAGACCTTGTCTCCTTCTCTCTCCTTCCCCTGATCTCCCCTTGTGGGATTTCCCACCTGGTTTTATTTCCCTGCCTGTTAGACGTAGTACGTGCCTCTTCCCTCAGGTGAGCCTGATTAGGACTCTGAATTTCTACTGCTTCACTAATGCCATGAGGAAAGTTTGTTTCTCCATTCCTTGCTTCCCTGCAACGTGAATGTATCAACTGCACATGTGGCTGTGAGGTAAGCTCTTCTTTTTCATTTCCCTTTATTATCCCAGGCTCAGTGCTGTCTACCTCATGACAACTGTATATAAGGCTACCCAAACAGGAAACCGTTCCAAAAAGGCAATATTTTGGCACCAGCCTCCATTACACCAACTATCCAGCCAAGGCTCTGCACCCCAAGTTCCCTCAAAGTCTGAACCCAATGCCTCCTGAAGCATCTGTATACAACTCAAGGTCAAGATTTGAGATAGAGGGAGATTGCCACCCCTCCATTGAAATTCTGCAAAAAATACAACCAAATTACTAAGTCAGTCCTCATGCCACTGCCCACCTGAATAAGATGATGCTTCCTTACAACTCCTTTAATCAGCCGAACCAATCTCCTTGTAAAATCTCTACCGATAGGTATAACCCAACAGGCAAAATTTAAAAGACCCAATAGTTCCTGCACTTCTTGAAAAGTCAATTTTGGTCATACCAAAACCCACTGGATCAATTCCTTCAGCTTCCGCACCTTATCCCTAGGTAAGCGAGACTCCATGCACATGGAATCCAGCTCTATTCCCAAAAAGGTGAGCACCGAACTTGGACCCTCAGTCTTCTCAGCAGCTAACAGTAAGTAAAAAGCTGCCTCAACCTGATGGAATACTCTCATCTGTCTATCACACTCTCCCGAGCCAGCTGGACCCACAATAGAAAATCATCAATAGTGCAGTATGGAATTAGAACCGACTGACTGTTGAACTGCCCAATGTATGAAAGAAGAAAATGTCTCAAAACAGGAGCAGACCATTGAGCAACCCATAGGCATGCGCTTGTCTACACAGTATTTTCCCTGGATACGAAACCCCAGTAAATGAAGGGAGCTGGGATGGATAGGGAGCAACTGAAAAGCTGACTCAATGTCAGTCTTTGGCATTAACACTCCATGTCCTGCAGTCTGCAAAAACTGCACTGCTGAATCAAAAGATGCATATTAAACTGAAACAAAGAGCTGAGTCAATATAGTAATTCTCACTATTCCCACTAAGGAAAGACAAATTAACCGAAACTTTACAGGTTCCTCCTCTAGCACTACACCCAAAGGGGGCACTACCAAATCTGGCAAAGGAGGATGATCAAAAAGGCCCGCAATTCTACCTAGTTCTAACTCTTTTGTATCTTTTACTGCTACAGTTTGGGTAACACTGCAACCAATAATCCAATGCTTTCAAGTTAATGGGGGATGATGCCCTGTCCAGGAAACATTGCTGCAGATGAACCTGCCAACCTAACCGAACCTCCCCTTGACTGTTCACCTCCGCGTGTGAAGCAACAAAAGGTCGGGTGCCCTCTCCTGCACATTGAACATCTGTGCTTGAAATGACACACCGGCCACTCGCATCGATCAGTATTGAACTGAAAGCAAACTTAGTCCTGTCTATAACCTCGAAACTCTCCAGGGTTGGAAAATGTCACACTCCCAACAACAGGTACAGAAAAGCCCCATATGTTACTATTATCTCCCCCTACATTCAGCCCAAGGCCCCCTGTCATCCCCACAGCAGGCCCAATGCCACGAAGCACTGACCCTCCCAAAGTTAAACCACCCAGGCATCATCCTAGCTAGCCAAATGCCCACATCTTGAAACCCCCATTCATTCAACTTGTCCTCGTCAGGGACAGCTCTATAATGAGGCCGAGTGAGGTGATGGCCTCAGGCAGCAACGTTTTGGGGATGGCAAAAAATTCCCCCAAAAAGACCACCTAACAAGGCTGGGTCGGGGGGGGGGGGGGATAGCACTGGAAATAGTAATGGACTGATGGGGGGAGGGTTAGGACTGGAAATGGGCTGATAGGGGTTTAATAATAGAAATAGGCTGATTGGGGGGACTAGGACTGGTAATGGGCTAATCGGTGGGGCTAGGACTGGAAATGGATATATTGGGGGGTAGGACTGGTAATGGGCTGATGGAGGGGCTAGGACTGGATGGGGAAGACAAGGAGGATAGGACTGGAAATGGGCTAATGGGGGAGGGGAGGAAAGTGCTGCTGGCCCTGAAAGAAAACTAGGGGCTTGGGCTACAAATGGGCTGATGCGGGGGGATGGGAGAATAGGACTGGAAGGGAGCTGATACTGAGAGGGTCTGCCAGGGGAAGGAGGTAGGAAGGGAGCTGACACCTGGGATGTACTGAATGGGAGCTGACAATTGGGGATGGGAGTGGTAGGTGGCTTGGTAATGGTGAGGAGGCTGGAAGGGAGCTGACATGTGCGAATGGCACTGGAAGGGGGATGGACAGAGGGTAGGGTGACTGGAAGGGAGCTGACTGAGAGTGGACATGAGCTGATACCTGGGATGATATTTGGACTAGAAGGGGCTGGATAGTGGGGAAGGAGGGAGACTAGAAGGGACTGGACACCAGTGGCAGTTGTGGAAATGGAAGGCGGTTGACATTGGAAGGTACTGGGAGGGGAGGAATGGAAAGGGGGCTGATACTGTCGAGTGTTACTGGAACTGGAAATGGGCTGATTGGAAGGAAGTGAAGTAAGCAAAAGAAGAGATAAGAAATGGCAGATGGACCATAGATCACAGAAAGAGAGCTAAGAGAAGACAGGAAAGCAGAAGCCTCAGATCAGGACCAGCATTATCAGAGAATAAAATGGTCAGACAACAAAGGTAGAAAAAATAATTTTATTTAATTTTAGTGATGGGACTTTGTGTTATCTTCATATTTTACTCAGTATGGGGGAACTGCATCTCTTATTTATCTGATGTTGCACTGCATGCGGAGTCTGGCTTCTTGGGTTTTCAGTTTAAATTTTGTCTACATATTTTTATTTTTACTTTAAATTGTGGTTACTTATTCTGTAATTGGTGAGGGTCTGTGTTCTGAGTGTATGACTGAGGACAGGTGTTCTGTTAACATGGAGTTTGTACATAAAGATCTATACTGTACTGTAGTAATTTGACTTGTTCAGCTTTTCAAATTGGTGTACGGATGTTCAAGGGTCCACTGTAGTATTTACAGTGATGCTTTTTTGGATAGGCTCCTTATGTGAGTTTTGGAAGTTTGTGCTGATATGGTATGGTATGGTAGATTTGCTTTTTGTTGTAGGGTTTTGTATTACCTAACAATATGCCTGATACTGGAGAATGTTTGTTGTTGTTGCTTTTGTTAGTGAGATGATCAGAATCAGATTTTTTTTTTTTTTTAAGATATTGAGTTCGGTGGGTGAATGTCCTGGTTCTGCTCTGCACCCACTGTGGATGCAAAATATATGTTGAAAAAGAAAAAGCAAGAACCATAATGCAGTTTATAACAACAAAATAAAAATGAGTTATAATTTAGTTTTATAAACTGTGCTGTTGGTTCTCACTGTCTTTTAGCTCCTTGGTGTGCAAACATCTTGCATTTCCTCCATATAATCTAATTGGCTTTTTGGTTTGGTTCAGTCCCTCATTGGAGTTCTGAAAAGCCCAACCCCCTCTAGGGGGGGGGGGCACCATCTCATCCTTCGCCTCAGGCAGCAGATTGCCTTGAGCCTCCCCTGGTTCTTGGTGACTTTCTTCTAAAATTGCTCATCATACTTGCACAAAGCCCAACCAATGTACGTCCGATGATCTCTCATAATCAAACCAGAATAGTACAGGAGGCCTGAGTAAAGAGCCAGTTTAGCCCCTCTCAATATGAAAGTAAAAACACAAAAGGCCAACAACTAATTATTAATAGTTTTTGCACTTTGAACTGACCTGACCCTTCTTTTCTCCCCTCCTCACCACTCTCCCTTTTCCTCTTATCACCTACATCCTGATCCCTGGACAAAAGAGCAAAAATATCAATGTATCACCAACTTTTTCATGCAGCTTCCTCAAAACATGACAATTCAAGGGAGCTATTATACTTAAAGTGTGACTGCTGCCAACTCCAAGAGCCCACTGGAACAACTCTCGTCAGAGTCAGAATGAGCCAGCCCCACTAGGCCAACTTGCCTCAGAGCAGCTAATTCATCATCCAAATCTGAAGAGGATGTGTCAGACGAATCCCAAGAATCCAAACTGTCCCAAAACATAAATGGCAGACTCATCCCCCCAACCTGTGCAAATGCTTCTCCACATGCATGCGCTTCACCACCTTATGTAAGCTCCTTAAAAATCTCCGGTCTTGCAGAGTTTTTATCAAGATTTTATTCTGTTTTCCATGCTGTGCCCTCTTCACTGCGCTAGCACTACTAGCTGCTGCAGTGTTATGTTCCCCGAGATACCGAACTGCTGCTGCTACAGGCCTGTCAGATGTCTCTTTACAGATGCTCTGCTCTCCACCACTCACCGGCCAATGTTCCTCATCACTCATTTCAGGGTCATCCTTCTATGCCACACTCAGGCAACTGCCACTCTGTTGCCATCCCTGACCCCCCCCCCCACGAAGAACCCATTACCGCTGCAAATTTGGACTGCTGACCTGCCCTCTTGCTTCTCCGATCTCCCTTCAGAGGCCTTGTGGTTGATGGGACCCTCTGTTTCTTCTCGTGGAAATGGGCTGGTTGCTTGGAGGGCCATTTGGTGCTACCCTGTGGCTGCACCACCACTAGGACCTTGTCTCCTCTGGCTCTCTTTGGGGCCATCAAATGACCTTAACACATGTTCCACCCAGAGGTAAGCAGTGGCCTCCTACTAGTGACACTGCCACCGGGAACTACCCAGTGAAGGTCCTCAAACACCCCCCCAAAAACAGAACTCCAACCCAAAGCAACTGTCCTTCCCCCTAGACTGAAGGCCCAACCCTTTTCCTCCACCTGTCACCTCGAATTAACTCCCTGCTCCTAGAAGAAATGGTTGTCCTATTAATTTAGGCACTAGGACCCTGAGGCCACTCAGAAACACAGCAAGCTGGTAAGCAGGAAAAGAAACCATGCTACAAAAACAAAACAAGAGTCCCTGCACACACCGCCTACAAACCCTGGTCTTGGAGCACCTTACTACTGACCTCAAACCCTAGAAAATCAACTGAGCAAGGACCCAGCCACATCACCCTGTTGAAAAAACACCTCCCCTCCTCCCCTGCAGAGCACGGTACTCAAAACATTACTTGAATGGAAGCTATTGCTGTGCTCTCCTGCCAGGCCGAAAGCCATAAAACACCATAGGCAATTGCCACTCAAGCTCCTGCATCTCAGAGCACAACAGCCGGCCAAAAGGTAAGCCTGTGCAGAAACAACCACACAGCTTCCTTGAATCTCTCCTTTTCTCCCACCCAAACCCCCACTCTTTCCCATAGCAAATTGGATGGTGGGGCTCAGTCACATTAAAAACTCACTCCCAATTCACATGGGATGAGAGAAGCTGATCTTATATAAATAAAAAAAAACTACTCCTATTACTACTACCATTAGTCATTTGTATTGTGCTGCAAGGCATATGCAGCTCCGTTCATATAGATGTAAGACAAGTCACTGCTCATAAGAGCTTAGAATCTAATAAAGACGAAACACGTGGAGGCTGATTCCAAACTCCAGACGCCAAGACCTTGAGCACACATAACGCTTGGACGGGGCAGAGTTAGATCCGATTCTGCATCCATGAGGGCTAGACGCACCCACGATAGCGGAATCGATGAGATAGATGGGCTGGCGGTCACTGTATTCCATGTGGCTGTGTGCACCCGAACCTGCCCATCCTCAAGTGCCCATTCAAGCAGTGGAGAAGGTCCACTGTGGTGTCCCATAGCCATGGCAGCAACCCATCCAACATGTGGCACAAAATCGGCAGTCACCCTGCGGCCTCTGCACACCAGTGCCTGCTCGTGGCTAGCATGGCCTGGATCGGGTCCCCTGGAGTCACAGCTGGCTGTCAGCATGGGAGGCAGGGGGGTTCCTTGCACGCATACTCCTCTGTCTGGCCCCTGTTTCATTGTTGAGCAGGAATAGGATATGCGTCTGACAGGGTGCCGAAGAACATACACAGGCCGTTCCTATATACCTGTGTACGTCCTGGCACCTCACCACTCCCTTGCTATGCCCCCTCCCAGCCACATACAATGCTTCGCTCACAGCCACTGTGTACATGCAGGGTGCATAGTCTGTGGAATACTCTTGTGGAGCTGATCACAGCCTACACATATATAGCCGCTATTCACAGTATGGAATGACTTCCATAGTGAAACTGGGGACTAGAGTATTTATTTATTTACATTCTCTTATATACCGCGCTATTCTGCATCAGTGCGGTTTACATTGAACAAACTGAAATTACATTGAACAGGGCATTATAACTTGGAGATAACTATTTTTTTTACAGGGAACATGGGCTATGGAGGGTTAAGTGGCTTGCCCAAGACCACAAGGAGCACCTGTGGGACTAGAAACCCCAGTCCTTCCAGCCCAAGGTTGCTGTCCTCTAGTGGGATTTGAACCCATGACCTTCCGGCCTGAAACCTTGCCCCAACCACTAGGCCACTCCTCCACTCCATTATGGTGTGTGGTGAGATACACATATGTAGTGGACAAGAGAGTGGTGAGAGTATGGTGAGATACACATACGTAGTGGACAAGAGAGTGAGGAGCATCAGGATCCAAAAACGGCTTCAAAGAGGTCGTTTTTAGCTTGGATTTGAATAGGATTAGAGAAGCGGCCTGACGTCCAGATTCAGGCAGTTTGTTCCAAGTACATGGAACAGCAAAATGGAATGAATGAAGTCTGGAGTTGGCAGTGGCAGAGAAGGACAGAGATAAAAGGAATCTGCCAGAGGAGCTGAGTTCCTGAGGAGGGTGTAGAGTGAGATAAGAGAGGAAAGCTAGTGAGGAACCTCAGAATGAATGCACTTGTAGGTCAGTAGGAGAAGTTTGAACTGGATGCGAAAACTGATAGGGAGCCAGTGAAGTGACTTGAGAAGAGAGGTTACATGAGCATAGCGACACTGGCGGAAGATAAGCCATGTAGCTGAGTTTTGAAGGGGGGAGAGATGATTCAGAGGGAGACCAGCGAGGAGCAGGTTACAATAGTCAATGCGGGAGGTGACTAGTGAGTGAATAAGGGTCTTAGTAGTGTCAGGGATGAATTTTGCTGATGTTATAGAGAAAGAAGCAACAGGTTTTATCCATCTGTTGGATGTGCATAGAGAAAGAAAGAGTAGAATCAAAGATGACTCCAAGGTTGCGAGCTGAGGAAACAGGGAGGTGTATGGTTTTATGCACAGAAATACAAGGGGGTAGATGGGTTTAGGGGGAAAGTTAAGGAGCTCAGTTTTGGCCATGTTTAATGTCAGATGTCAATGAGACATCCAGGCAGCAATGTCAAATAAGTAGGTAGAGATCCAGGACTGGATCCCTGGAGGGATTTCCGGCACACAGAGGTAGATTTGAGAATCGTCAGCATAAAGTTGATACTGAAAACTATGGGAGGAAATGTGCACCAAGGGACTGCGTGTAGAGAGAGAAAAGCAAGCAGTAACAATAGCAGTAAGGATGTCCTGGTGTGGTAAAGGCAGATACCTATAAAAATAGACATACACAATGAATTATGACCAGATCCACACAAAGAGGAGGTGGAAATAATGCCATGAGTCTTCTCCACATGCCTACCTCATCACACAGTCTCCTCCACCTGCTTCCATGATCCTATCCTGGCTGGGCTGCTTTTAGTGATTCAAATGGCTATTTTGTTTTCTTTGTTGTAAATTCTACAGTGAAACCTAGCGACTGAACTGCATAGCTTTCTTTGGGTTTATATATACGATGCCAGTTAGAGATGCAATTGAATAGTTTGCTACTAGTTGCTATGTGTATTGTCAACTAGTGATGCTGCTGTGGAGCAGAGGCACCCTCTGGTTGCACTGTAAAATCTATCCTTTGAAGTCTCTTAAAAATGACATCTAATGGTTAAATGTATTATCACACTTGGCATCATTTACACTTGGCATCATTTATTCTTTCCAAACGAAAGAAATGTTTGAGAACTGCTCGATTTGAACCCTTTCCCCTTTTACCACAAAGTCAGAAACACACTTAGGGATATGTTTACTAAAGTGCATTAGGCTTTTTTTTTTTTAGCTAAAACGGTGTTTTTGTACAAATAGCACACTGGGTTTGTAGCTAATGTGGTGTTATCTATTGTGGGCATTCATAATATTTGTCCAGCAGGTAACGCACTGAAATTGCAGAGAGCGCGGTACAGCAGCACCATGGATGCACATAACACCACCTAATGAGGTGGTGGTATCTGCACATACGCTGTCTACAACTTTGACAGTGACCATGCACTGTTGATGCTCACAGTAACCATGCATTACAGACACCCCCAAGTCTAGATCCTGCCCACTCTGGCAGTTATCACAGTTTCTGCAGATAGTGCAGAAAATTGCCATGCTCTCTGCATTTGACCTGTGCTATATGTTAACTTGGAACAAGATTGCATGCTATTGACTATGTTATCTGGTAGCGCAGCTTAGTAAACATGCCCCATACACAACACACACACACATGCAGAGGGGTTGGAAAGAATTCAATAAGCTATGCTTCTCATGCTTTCCCCACTTGTTATGAAATGGATATCCATCCTCTGAGAATTTCAGCTGACTTATTCCAGCTTTACTTCTGCAAATGTTTTTGGTATTATAGGATTAACAAAAAGAGAGCAATTTTATAGCAGGGTGCCAAGTTAATGCCCATTTTACACTATTAAATTAAGCTTATTTTATAAATACAAATAGACGCCTACTGGTCTTTATAAAATACTAGTATAAGTAGCAGAAAACACGCCTTAAATTAAGGTGTAATCACTTACATCAGCCTTAAAGCTGGTGCGAATGCTAATATACATGTAAATTATCGTATTTTATAACCAACACTCATAGTTGCTTGCACCACCCATTCTCCACCAAAACTCCACCCCTGTGCATGTCCAAAGTGAAAGCACATGCCATGCAATTAGCGCGTGTGCTTTTACACTGGTAGATATTGTATGAGAGTTTATTTAGCAGATATGTGGCCACATATGTGTCTAAATGACTAAAATACTGGCAATTGTGTGTGGTGTTAGTGCCTAAAAACAGAAATGTCTTCATAAAATCACCCCCAACTTGTGAATATTATATGAAAGTGGAATATCAAAAAATGTTGCAGATTTTAAATTTTGAAAGATAATTAACGTCTACTTATATTGTAGGATTATGTTTAAAAGAAAGGAATACATGGCGTCAGCAAGAAGGTGAAGCACTGCATGACTCTCCAAATAAGGTGTGGAGGGATAGCCACCTGGGAGCCACAAGACCAGGGATCAGATCCCACTGACACTCTTTGTGGCCTTGGCCAAACACTCT
The DNA here is from genome assembly GCA_033557465.1 of Ichthyophis bannanicus. Classification (NCBI taxonomy): domain Eukaryota; kingdom Metazoa; phylum Chordata; class Amphibia; order Gymnophiona; family Ichthyophiidae; genus Ichthyophis; species Ichthyophis bannanicus. The sequence continues at coordinate 861,853,847 of CM066034.1, forward strand.
CCATTGCCTCAGGTACAAACCTGGGGGGGGGGGGGTGAATATTCAAACAGACCTGCTAACCGTGTTAATCTCTGTATCTGGGATATTCAGCGACACTAACATGGTTATTGCTGCTGAATCTCCCCAGGTGCTGATGCTGTACGCTGTGATACTAACTGGTTAGCATCGGGGCAGTCTGGGCTCTGCACCTAGTAATAATCAGGCAAAGGCGGTATTGAGCTGACTGATTAGCTTCTTCCCAATCCAGGCAACCCGGATATTCAATATTGGGGTGGATATGACCCTGGTATTAAATATCCGAGTTTAAGTTTCAGTGGTAGTGACTAGTCGCATTAGAATGACTAGTCGTTGCTGCTGAAAATCCCCCCCCCCCTTTTTAGATTGTAAGCCCCCTGGAGACAGGGAAGTACCTATTGGACATGAATGTATGTAGCCTTGAAGTACTTCTGGAAATGCTAATAAATACTAACAAGAGTCAGTCTGTGGTTCTCAGGCGATCTAGGAAACAGCAGTGCTGATGCTGTTGGTGGAGCTCAGCTCTAGTCCAGCCTTGCTTCTCCCTGTCCAAGTAAATATGAATGTATTTCCCTTTCTGCCCAACTTGTGATGAAGAGCCAGTAGGCAATTGTGCTACAAATCAGCAGCAATGCGTGAACAAAGGAATAGTGCTCACAAGCCATGTAAGTAGTCCAGACCATAATGTACTGATGAACCAGAAAAGTTTATTATGTGTAACAGATTCATTTCTCATTGGGTGTGCACATAAGTGAAACACACTACTAGATCAGTTAGTATGCTATTCTGGACAGTTGCACATTTACGATCATGCCAATCTCTGCGATATACCCTGGATGCCTCTGATGACCACGCCTCCTCGGTAAAATGTGCATTTTCTTAACTGCTGTTCTCACTGACAGTATTTTGCTGATGCAAACTACACATAAATGCTAATGATAAATGAATGCTGATGCAAACTAGACTATATATTAGTGTTTTTCATGCCCAGAAAAGTGCTAATTAATCTAAGTGCACTCTAATATAAGAGAAAGTAAATATATTTTTTTAATGCTTTATTTTCGTTTTATAACAACAAAGGAAAGGAAGACATACAGCTTAAAAGACAAATACATACATAAAATGTGATACATACACCAAAGTAAACCCCTACCACCCCCCTCCCCCCTGCTTCTTCTCTAGAAACTAATCATTCCCGAAAACGGGCGTGTACTGACATTATTGTGGTACAAAACCTAACGGTGATCTGAAACATGATGAGTATACATTAAACAGACATGTCGGAGCATTGAGCAGAGTGTACATAATCATTGAGCATCTGCCATTTAGACAAGCGAGAGTGAGTTTGGATATGGGGAGTAGCTCTCCGAGATATCTGCTCATATTTACTATATAAGCAGACGAGGTTCCACCATTCATTGGCAGTAATTCGAGAGCTATCCTTCCAATTCCTCGTGATTAAACAGATGGCTATACCCAGCATGAAATCAAGGAGAAAGCGACCCTTCTTAGGAAGAGAGGGGACCTCCGCCACTGAGCGGAGTCCCACAATCTTCCAAGAAAGGGGCTCGTGGAGGTGTAAGATAGATTGAATACGACCCCAGACCCGCCCCCAGTAAACCTGCAGTTGAGGACATTCATAAAGAACATGAGCGAGGGTCCCCACAGCAGTATGGCAAGACCAACACTGGTCCCTAGCAGTTGTGTTCCATTTGGCTATTCGTTCTGGAGTATAAAAGCATCTATGTGCAAAAAAGAAGAGAGTTTGGGTTACAGAGGCAGATCTGGAAACCCGCACTACTTTGCTCCAGAAAACGCTCCATTGCACAGGGGTTAAAGTGGTTTGCAGTTCGCGTTCCCAGGCTTGTTGAGCTCTACAGGTAGCAGTATCGGTACCCTGACATAATAATTTATAAAAGTTAGAGGCTACCCCATGTGTACTACTAATAGAGTGAATTAGTTCTAATAGCCCGTCCTCAGTAGGGGCAGAGGGCGGCAGGATTTGAGCACTTTTGAGGCAGTGTTGAAGCTGCATCAATTGAAAGTAATGTTTCGCTGGCAACGCAAATTCCTTTTGTAAATCAGAAAAGGTCTTCCAACGAGCTGCAGAGAAGAGTTGTTGGGGTATCCAGATCCCCCTAGAGTACCAGGGTTTCCATGCAATCGTTTTATTTAGGACTTGAATTCTGGGGTTATTCCACAGCGGGAGTCCGTCCAGAGGACATACGTTTGGACCCAGTGACAGAATGAGAGTGTTAAAGGCCGCAAGAGTATCGACAATCATTGGGGGATGGCGTGTGTCTACTTGATGAGACATGCCGGGGAGATGGATCAACGGAATTGGGCTACTTAGTTCCTCTTCAATGTCAAGCCAAACTGGTCTGTTGTCTGTTGAGGCAGCTAGCCATCGGGCACCTTGTTTAAGTAGGAAGGCTTGATGATATCTAAGAAAATCAGGAAAGCGGGTACCCCCTAGTTCCTTCGCAGACTGTAGTTTTTGTTTAGCTACTCTTGGTGGTTTTCCCTGCCAGAGATAACGGACGAGAAGGCCCTCTATGTCTTTGTAGGTGTGTAGCGGGAGGAAGCAGGGCAGCATTTCTAAAATATAATTCACTTTGGGGACTATCATCATTTTGACGGTTTCTAGGCGGCCCCACCATGTAAGGGATAAGGGAGACCACCGATTTGTGAGCTCACGGACTTTGGAGACTACCTCCTTGGCATTAAAACTAATAGTGTCTTCTAAAGGAGAACAGTAGTGGACACCAAGATATTTCACCATGCGGGATTGCCAAAGGAAAGGAAAGGCCTGCATGTCAGCCTCATGTACCCAGCGGTTCAGTGGGAATGCTACGGATTTGGTCCAGTTTATTTTATAGCCCGATAATTGCGAGTATCCATCAATCAGGTCCAAGACAGCCGGGACCGAATCAAGGGAAACAAAGAGCATAAGGTCATCTGCATATGCAGAGAGTTTAATCTCTCTGTGACTGAAGGGGACACCTCGAATACGTGCGGACTGTCTAATAAGGAGGGCGAGGGGTTCAAGAGCTAGGTCAAAGAGCATTGGTGATAAGGGGCAACCTTGATGCGTGCCTCTTTGAAGATTAAAAGGCCGAGACTTAATGGCATTTACACAAATACTGGCAACGGGTTGAGAATACATGACTTGGAGGTATCGGAGGAAGCCCTCCCCAAAGCCATACCATCGGAGAACTGCAAATAAGAAGGGCCATTCCAAGCGATCAAAGGCTTTTTCAGCATCTAGGGAAAGACCCACCCAGGGGTGGTCTAAGTTGGCAGCACTGGATAGCACATGGCACAAGGTCCGAGCATTGTCAGCGGTGGAGCGGCCGGGTATAAAACCACATTGGTCGGGATGGACTAAGGTGGCCATCCTGTCAGATAGCCGGGTGGCCAAGATCGTTGCGAAGATCTTATAATCGGCATTAAGTAGGGAGATTGGACGGTAGTTGGCGGTTAGCAGCGGGTCTCTGCCTTCTTTCTCAAAAACTACCACATTAGCTGCAGAAAAGGATCCCAAAGAGGATGTATCTACCGCAAGGGCAGTAAAGTAAAGTTTTAAGTAGGGAACTAAATCTGCACTGAATGTTCTGTAGAATTCTGTCGGGAGACCATCAGGCCCAGCGGCCCGACCCGAGGCTGTTCGTTTTAGAGCAGAATGGATCTCTGAAGTAGAGAAGGGTTCATCCAGCGCATCCCTATCAGCTTCAGAAAGGGTCGGCCGCTGAATACCAGAAAACAAGTGCTCGAAGGTCTCGGATGAGAACTCACATTCAGATTGATATAGACGGGTATAGAAATCCCGAAAAAGTTCTACGATATCGGAGTCTGTGGTCAGTATGCCCCCTCCCTGTGGGGCGCGAAGGGCCGCTACGCGTTTGGCTTCTTTTTGACCTTTCAAGGCGTTGGCTAAAAGTCGACCGGCTCGGTTGCTTTCACGGTAGTATGTCCCTTGCTGAAGTGCAATACTCTGAGAAGCTGCAGTTGAAAGGATTGCATTATATTGGAAACGGAGACGCTGTAAGCGAACTAAGACGCATGGATCAGTACGGGAAGTTAGAACTCGTTCGCCTGCTTTGATTTGTTGGTCTAGTATGAGGAGCTGCTGTTTGCGCTGTTTCCGCAGGCGAATTTGATAACTAGTGATCGTTGCACGAATGGCCGCTTTAAAACCCTCCCACCAAGCCCAATTTGCAGTGTCCTGAGGTAGATTAAAGTGAAAGTAGTCCTGTATGGCTGCTCGAATTTCTAACTGGAACTCTGGTTGAGTTAATAGGGCTCTATCAAAGAACCAGGCCCCCGAATTCCCTTGGGGCGCAGTGGTGTGTAATTGAAAAGAAATAGCAGCGTGATCTGATATATGTTGGGAGTGAATCTTTGCAGTGTCTGCTTGAGGAACTAACAGTTTTGATATTAGAAAGAAATCTATGCGAGACTGGGATTTATGAGGGGAAGAGAAGAAGGTAAAGTCAAGCTCATTGGGATGTAGTAACCTCCATAGATCGACTAAAGCAAGATCTTTGATCATAGAGGTAAGCGTAGTGTGACTCTTGGGGGGACCACTCGTCCTAGGCGGCTGTTTGTCAATCAGGGGATCAAGAACTAAATTGAAATCCCCCCCTATTATCAATGAAGTGTTAGCAGAGGCCTGCGCAACCTGAGCAATGGTAGCAAAAAAGGTAGGGTCATCTACATTAGGAGCATAAAGGCATATACATTGTCACCACTCACCCTCCCAGAGGTAATTAGCATAGGTAGGGCAAGTGGGTAGTTGTGTTTCTTTGGTGGTAAAACTTAAAATGGAGGTGTAGAAAGGCCTCCTGGGTAATGTAGTCCACCAACCATGAAAATGAGTACACGTTGTGCACGAGTGGTTTAAGGAAATTAGGATTTATTTCCCCTCCCGGGGTTAGATGTTGAAGACCAAGAATAAGGACTATTTACAACGAAATTATACTTCCAGTGATAACAAAAATATTGCTTACTTTCAGCTGTTATACAAAACCAAAACAATAAACAGTTCCTTCCAAAATGTTTCTTTTGGCTGTTTCTTTCTCCTTAGTAAAAACCAATATATTCAGCACAGAGACTGCACATTATCCGCCACCATATAAGAACAGTCCATCATATATTCTGACTCAGGAGGTTGATATGGGTCCCAGTGCATACAATCAGTTTCTTCCTGGAAACCTTTTAGAACAGGTTCTTCTCTTTGCCAGGCAAACTGTTCTCTTTCACTCACAGGGTTTCCTTCCCCCAACCTGCTTGGTGAGTCTAAATGCTTGCTCTCAGGTGCAAACAGCTCTCTGTAGTTAAAGGGTAATACATCTCCCTCTTCAGCTTTATAACATGGAATTCTTCCTTTGCTTTTAATACTACTTCCTCTCAGGACTTTCCCTTGGCTACCACACGGAAAACAAAACTCCTCTCCCCCTTCTGATATATATTTATAATCAGGGAAATTGACTTTACCTGGAGTCTGCCTTTTGTGAACCCAGCGTGGCTGTCTTTTCTGCTTTTCAGCATAAATGTCCTTGCTTCCTGAGCAATAGAAATCCTCTGTGCCTCCTATGTTTAAGCACTGCTCCCTGTGTCCTGGACCTGAATGTCCTACACAGCTCTTGTCCTTTGAAGAGTATCTCCAACTAGGATTGGGATTTCTTTTACCTTTTCCCACGCTTGCTGTGTCTCTCTCCGTGTCGGAGACTGAGCTTCCATCTGAGACTCTCCCCTTGTCTCTGCTCGTATCTTTTCCCGTGTCTGTGTCTGTCTCCCTCATATATTTTACTAGAGGGTTTTTATCTAGCTTCCTTCCCCCGTTGTATTGAGCCACACCTCCCCCCAGGTGTTCACAGTTCCCTGATGAGGTAGGAGCTAGCTCAGGGGATGGGCGTTCCCTAGCCCTCTGTGACGAGGTTTGTTTATGGTTTCCATGCCAACCCTCCATGCTTGACTCAGCACTGACAGCTTTGGTTTCATTTTCCACAGAAACCTCTGTTTCCATCGGTTCTGAACCTTGCACTTCACGACATATCCCCCGCCTTAAAATATTACGTACTGCCGCATCTTCCGGACAGTACGTAATACCAGTGTGGGATCTGCTGTGCTGTTCCATGTACACCATACTGGCAGTGGCAACTCTGTCTTTCCAGGGCTTTAAAAGGTTCAGGTGATATACCTGCCTACGACCCTTTTCACCACCGTGTTTTCAGAGCTGAAGAGATCATACCCAGCGGACCCGCTAGAAGCTCTTTGGGGGCCTTTGGCCTTTGGTGTCATTCGGCAAAACTGCAGCACGAATTTTGCCTTCCCCGGGGATACCCCCTTGACTTGGGTCTGGGTTGGACTAGGAGCCTTTTTTGGATTCCCGAACAGAGGCGCAGGAATCTTGGCTGTTAAAGCCTCCGGACCAGTTCCTGTCATCTCTGTTGGGGGTAGTGTACCCTTATAGCCTAACCGGCGAAGGCCTTCACCTATCTCTTTATAAAAAGGTGGCCAATCGCGCCCTAAGACCAACTCATGGGGTAGTTTGGGAACTACCGCAAACAACAGAGTGTATGTGGTTCCTAACCCCATTACTGTTATTTCATGCAAGGGATAAGGCGATGAAGCGCCGTGTACACATCTTACGCGTACTTGGCCTTCTGCTTGGCTCGGGGGCGACGAACAGCGCCTCACGATGGCCTCCCAGAGTGTGCGGGAAATCATACTCTGGTCTGCCCCCGAGTCAAGCAGTGCCAGCGTGTCGATGCCTCCTACTTGAACGGGTAGCAAAAACCCATCCTGGACTGGTTTATCCACCCCAGACATCAGAACAGTCCTCTTAGTGCATTCCCTTTTAAAATGCCCCACTTTCCCACACAAATAACATTTACCCTTGGGTGTAGACACATTCTCTCTAGGCACATAAACACTCTCATCATTCTTACTTCTAACATTCCCATTAGCCATTGTATATTTTTCATCATAGGGAACCTTTCCCTTTTTAACATAATATAAACCTGCAGCTTGCAGTACGCTGCGCTCTGAGGGGTCAGCTATTTGGGCCTCTAAAAACCGGTCCGCCAAACTAGCTGCTTCCTCAGTGGTCTTGCAATTTTGCAAGGTGAGGTACATCCTCATTTCCTTAGGTACAGCCTGTACAAACTGTTCTAATATAACTGTATCTAATACATTTTCCATTGTCTTATTTTCTGGACTTAGCCATTTCCACGCCAGACTCTTAAGACGCTGTTGTAACGCCTTTGGCGTTTCCTGAGGCTTCAGGCGAGCCTCCCTGAAAAGCCTCCTATAATGTGAGGTTGTCAGCCCCAACCTGTCCTTTACCGCCCTTTTTATTTCAGCATAATCATCCGCAAGAGCGGCTGGCATCGCTTTGTAGGCTGACAGGGCTTCACCTGTTAGCGAAACTGCAAAGCGCGTAGCCCACTGACTATCAGGCCATTTTAACGCCTGTCCAATACGCTCAAATGCATCTATAAAGTCATCAATATTGTCCGTTGGACTCAATTGTCCTAAAGAAAATGTATGACTTGCGTGCATTGGGGGTCCTGGCATAACCAAAGGATTGTCCGTCCGTGGTCCTTGGCGTTCCTGTAGAAGTGCTGCTACAGCGTCCAGCAGCGGCTTCTGCTGCTCTCTCTGGAGCGCGGCATTCTCCTCCTGGATGCGCTTAGAAAGTTCCATTTGTAGGTCCCACTGCTTCCGCATCCACGCTATTACGTCCTGGGCCTCCATCTTTCGTCAGCACCTGCAATGAAAGACAGAAAAAAAAAACCCAAGTGCGGCTCCCTTTTTCAGGTTTTTTTTTTTTTTTTTTTTTTTTCCCAACCCCACAGCGCCCCTCTTTTCCTGGTATCCTCCCTCACTTATGCCCAGGTGCTATTACCTGAGGCTTCGTGTAGAGGTCTGCGTTCAGGAAAAGAAGCTGTGTCTTGTCTTTGTCTTTCCTGCAGCCTTCTGGTAGCCCACTTGCTTGTGCCGGAGTCCTGGTGCTGTAATCTTCCGTTGTCCTTCCTTCAAGGTCAAGCATCCGAAAAACTACGCCAGATATGTCACCACTCACCCTCCCAGAGGTAATTAGCATAGGTAGGGCAAGTGGGTAGTTGTGTTTCTTTGGTGGTAAAACTTAAAATGGAGGTGTAGAAAGGCCTCCTGGGTAATGTAGTCCACCAACCATGAAAATGAGTACACGTTGTGCACGAGTGGTTTAAGGAAATTAGGATTTATTTCCCCTCCCGGGGTTAGATGTTGAAGACCAAGAATAAGGACTATTTACAACAAAATTATACTTCCAGTGATAACAAAAATATTGCTTACTTTCAGCTGTTATACAAAACCAAAACAATAAACAGTTCCTTCCAAAATGTTTCTTTTGGCTGTTTCTTTCTCCTTAGTAAAAACCAATATATTCAGCACAGAGACTGCACATTATCCGCCACCATATAAGAACAGTCCATCATATATTCTGACTCAGGAGGTTGATATGGGTCCCAGTGCATACAATCAGTTTCTTCCTGGAAACCTTTTAGAACAGGTTCTTCTCTTTGCCAGGCAAACTGTTCTCTTTCACTCACAGGGTTTCCTTCCCCCAACCTGCTTGGTGAGTCTAAATGCTTGCTCTCAGGTGCAAACAGCTCTCTGTAGTTAAAGGGTAATACATCTCCCTCTTCAGCTTTATAACATGGAATTCTTCCTTTGCTTTTAATACTACTTCCTCTCAGGACTTTCCCTTGGCTACCACACGGAAAACAAAACTCCTCTCCCCCTTCTGATATATATTTATAATCAGGGAAATTGACTTTACCTGGAGTCTGCCTTTTGTGAACCCAGCGTGGCTGTCTTTTCTGCTTTTCAGCATAAATGTCCTTGCTTCCTGAGCAATAGAAATCCTCTGTGCCTCCTATGTTTAAGCACTGCTCCCTGTGTCCTGGACCTGAATGTCCTACACAGCTCTTGTCCTTTGAAGAGTATCTCCAACTAGGATTGGGATTTCTTTTACCTTTTCCCACGCTTGCTGTGTCTCTCTCCGTGTCGGAGACTGAGCTTCCATCTGAGACTCTCCCCTTGTCTCTGCTCGTATCTTTTCCCGTGTCTGTGTCTGTCTCCCTCATATATTTTACTAGAGGGTTTTTATCTAGCTTCCTTCCCCCGTTGTATTGAGCCACACCTCCCCCCAGGTGTTCACAGTTCCCTGATGAGGTAGGAGCTAGCTCAGGGGATGGGCGTTCCCTAGCCCTCTGTGACGAGGTTTGTTTATGGTTTCCATGCCAACCCTCCATGCTTGACTCAGCACTGACAGCTTTGGTTTCATTTTCCACAGAAACCTCTGTTTCCATCGGTTCTGAACCTTGCACTTCACGACAACATGTAACTTCAAGGTTACCTATCTTGAGGTGAGCCCTGGACCATCTGCCAGCTGTATCTGAGCTAGTCGCAATAACAGTAGCATGCAGAGATTTCCTAACCAGTATGGCAACCCCACATTTCTTGGAAACAGCTGGGGAATAGGCGGCCACCATGTAAGGTTTAACATTGAGTTTAAGATTTTCCTTCGAATTTAAATGCGTTTCTTGGAGGAAAATCAGGTCCGCAGTTTCATGACTTAGATAGCTCAGGATTTTCTTCCGTTTTATCGGGTTATTGATGCCTTTTACGTTCAATGATAAAAACTTACATGGTGCCATCAAACGGTAATAGACATTTTAGGTAAGGGCGCTTGAAAACATACAACATAAGCAGAATCTGTACAGCAATGACATAATCACCGAGTATGCTGGCTAATACACCCCATATTGAAAAGCATGTACCAAAGTAACTTAGAGAAGAAGCAAAACCCCCAATGAATATGGCGACCATATGTCTGCGGGAGGAGGCCCTAGAGAGGAGGATAAAGACATGAAAAAAGAAAAGAAACACCAGAGTCCATAATTAACACTGTCTCTGATATACATCGAAGCTACTCTGGGTAGATGGAGTCGGGTCACAAATATCATCAAACTAAGGCAACAAACCGCCCTCGATGGACTCTTTGCTGAACCGTGGCAAATCCAAAATGGCGGGTACAGCGGATATGAGAACACTGGTAGGAACACTCTGGAAGTCAGCGCATCAATTCGGCTTCTTTAGCATCCAAAAACTCCGCTAGTAGATCAGGGTCCTCAAATGTTCTTGTCTGATTGTGTAGCGTGACTCGGAGCTTGGCCGGGTACATTAGGCCATAGCGTGCTTGTAATTGTTGAAGCCTCGGCCGGAATTCCAGAAAGCGCTTTCGGCGATCCACCGTGGGTTTAGCCAAGTCAGGATAGAAGGAGATCTTATGGCTCTCAAACTCCATGTGGCCCTTTGCCCGAGAGGCGCTGAGAATTTGCTCCACATGCTGATATCGCAAAAGTCGAAAGATGATAGGCCGCGGGGTCTTCCTGTTGAGCGTTATGTTTGTGGGTACACGATGAGCGCGATCGATCTCCAGGTCTTTGGTAAAGGTGATTTGGAGCAGAGAAGGGAGGATTTTATATAGAAACTCCTTCATGTCTCCCGATTCCACCCCCTCCGGTATGCCCACTAGTCGTAGGTTGTTGCGGCGCGCTCTATTATTGCCATCTTCCACTTCTTTCTGCAAGGCCCGCACCTGACGTTCAACTTTGTCGAGTTTGGACAGCCGGACCACATGGGAGTCTAATATGCTCTCCATTTTGTCCTGACGCGAAGAGAGCCCCTCTAGCCTGCCTTGCAATACACCAAGGTCTTCCCGCAGCGCTCGAAGTGCTTCCCCGTTTGACTGCACGAGGTCTTTAACCCCTCTGATCTCTGCGAGGATCTCCTGCTGCATTTCGGGGCCCTCGCGTAGAGCCAGCCCCTTCTGCGGGGACGGGGGTTCAGTTTTGGAGCGTTTGCCGTGAGAAGCCGCTGGAGATCCGAATTCCAGGCGCGTAGGTTTGGTCCCCGCCATCTCACCAATGTGACCCGGTAAGATCAGAGCAGAAATTCAAGAATGTCCGGTGTTAATGCAGGATTCTGAGTAGGCCTCTCGGGAGCCTCAGCGTTATGCGACCATCCCGCTGGACATCAGGCTCCGCCCCTAAGAGAAAGTAAATATTAACATGTTTGTCATGCCATACCTTGCATCAAAAAGTACTTGGCAGTATAAAAATGCTTCACTTATTCTTGCATTGGTCATCTCTAAAAACACTCTTTAAAATGCTAAGTATGGGCCCTTACCAAGTTCACAAAAACCTAAGTTAACTTTGCAGTTTCCCAAAGGATGCATAATATTGCCGAGCTACAAAAGTATGCTATTTTAATGACTATGGCCTTCTGGCTATGGCATCTTTTTTCACATATCTGGGTAATGGCATTTCTCCCTACATATGGCTACACCTGTCCCATATGATGTCCACTCTCAATCTTGGCTTATTTTAGTCTGTATACTTCTGCTATCTGTGGGGCAATCCTGTCTGCCTTCCCATAATCAGCTTTGTGGCATTGCTCCCCTAGTCAGGCCTGTGTAATCATGGGACAGGGGATCCCTGTGCCATCATACCAAATAGCCAGCCTCCATATACAGTATATTACCACTCTCACAGCTTGCATAAATCCTGGACTGGGTAAGGATGTAGGCCTCATGGCACAATCTGGGGAATGTTGGCACAACATAAGTCATGTCTCCCAGTGCCTGGTACAGCTGATGTATGGCTGCCCTATCACACTAGCACCTGATGACACTGCAGTCATCCGTAAGGCCCAGGTACTGGCCAGACATTCATGTCCTCCCTGAATTGTAGATCAGCATACCAGATCCATCCATGCAACCCTCAGTCCACACACACACACACACTCTCACTTGCAGGGACAAATTGTAGAACACAGCAGAAAATGTTCTAAGTATTGGCCTTATTCCACGTTTCTGGCAGGAATAATGGGCACATCTGCGAGGAGGTAAAAAGACATACACGAGCCTTTCTGGAATACGTTATACACATCTCCACAATAAACCATGCCCCCATTCTGCTTCTTCCGGCCACAGGCAGAAATCCCTGTGCACGTGCCGTGGACATCCCCATGCTCCCTTTACTGGAATATGCCTTTAGACAGTTTCACAAGATACAAATCTCCAGCACATGTGCAAGCGGCCTATTCGGGTTCTGGAATGACCCTAATAATGGATTATTTTAGAAGCTTTAGTCATATTTTGGATGTCTGAAAATGGGTATACAGACGTCCATTTCACAAAGGCATCCCTGAAGCCATTTGGTATATGGATGATCCTAGCACGAGGAGTCCAAGTAGAACAAGGGCATGCAAGAGGAGTGACCTCGGCGGAGCAATGAAGATGCACATTGCAGTGTATTTCCAGAGTGGCACAAGCAAGCCTGGCCCTGATTGTTGAAGCGCCCATGATGATGCCTGTTCCTGATCATGAATAAGGAGCAAAAAAGTGCTTCTTTCATAGCAGCAATGCTAACGGGAACAAGCACAAGGCACTGTCATTGTCACTGTCAATATTTCCTGGACAAAGAAAACTGCATGTAAATCCCAAACCGATTACTAACTCACCACTGCACATCTGAGTGTCTGAAATGTCACTGAACAGGGATATCCCCCTTCTTGAAACCACTGGTCATGATGTCCGTGTCTGTGCAGCATTGTGTACGTCCTGTACAAATGTTCAGTAGTAGTAGTAGTTTCTGTGGCTGTCCATTTGCGGGATGTCCAAGTTTCTAAAATTGGGCCGAAATGTATGTGTCCCCAGAGTTGTCCTGGACATCCCAGATTGCATCTGGACATCCTTTCTAAAAAACCACTTATGTTCTTTCATCAGAGTTAACTAGATAAATATTGTACCAGTATTTATGGCTGAAAGCACAGAATCGAAAGTATTACTTGGAGACCTCATCAAAATATTATGCAATTACGATATGTAGCATGCATGGATACAATTTATTTCATTCATAATAAGAAGCACAGGAAACAAACTGTTTATCCTGTTAAGAAAAAGCATTGTTTGCGGCTAGAAAAACATTAATACTGGGACTGTACACTGTTGGAAGAATATGCACACATGACAGTCTTGCCCTGGTCTTAAATTTATTTATTTATTTATTTATTTATTTAACAGTATTTCTAAACCGCCTTATCTTAATAATCAAGGTGGTATCACAGCAAGCAATCAGGTAAAGTGTGTGTGTTGTACATGCAGTGAGGATGAAACTTGGTTGTGTGATGGCGGTGTTGGGTGCTTGATTTGTTTGAGCTATGTACAAGGTGGGCTATTAATAGGTCTTCAATTAGGTCCATATATCTCTTCATGATGCCACTACAGTATGCAGCTATGAACACTGATCTTAATAAGTGGCTAGATTTGCACATGTTTTTAACGACTGTTTTATAAAGTCAAGTACACATAAACTTAACTTTATACAATATGGGTATAAGTTGTTGAAAACATACATAAATTTAAGAGGACAGCACTTCTGTCAGGACTATGGCTGGCATAAATGCCCATGCCTAGTATTTGCCAGAAAGTGTATAAATTTATGTGCCTAACTTTGTGCTCCACCAGGCTCTACCCCTGTGCATGCCCATAGCAAAAGTATGCGTTATTGACCAAGTACGCATGCTTTCAGAATAGCAACTGCACCAAATACGTATATAAATGCCTATTTATAAGTATATCTTACATGACTAAAACACTTAGATGCATGCTGATTGTGCACATGTAAATCTAGGCAAAGTTTTTTTAAAATTTGCCTCATAGATGGCAATTTAATAATCTCCTGTGCAGTTAATGCACATTTCCATGCATGTATGTGGGTCTATATTATACAGTGCACATACTTTGCTTTAGAAAATAGGGGTGTAATGATGCGCCTGAACATAATCGTTGCAGTTATGCCTGCTTTAGAGTAGGTGTAAATGGTGACTCCTAGATCCTTCAGAAGCCCATGTAAGTTATAATATTTTATAGCTTAGTTGTTTGAATTTAGGCCCCACATATGCTCTACCAAGCTCCTCCCCTGTGCATACCCAAACTGAAAGTACGTGTGATGGGACATTCACCCATGCTTACAGAATAGTGACCACCTAATGTGTGCATAGGTGCCAAATCACACGCTTAAGTCCTCTCGGGGGCGGTTCAAGACAGTCTATTGCCTGAGGTAAGAAATGAGCTGGCTCCTCGCAAGCAAAAATGGAAGAATCTTCTCAGAGCTCTAGTCAGGGAACAGGGGTCCCCTCACTTGTGACACCAAGCAGGTGGTTGCCCCAAGAATAAAGAAAGATATATATTCTCAGGCTATATAATATTTTTTTTTACTTTGAAATGATGTTTATATGTAGCAAAAATTGTAGCAATTTAATAATGTAGCCTAGAAATCCAATAAAAAACATATCAACTCCTGACATTGCACACTGGATCAACATGATATTCAGTGTATATATTTAGCAAAAGACTAAAGAGATGCAAGGTGATCACACACCAAGGAGCAAAAAGAAAAAGTTAGAACCACGGTGTAGTTTATAACATGTAGCTTAAACTGTGCAGTGGTTCTCACTTTTTCCTTTTGACCATATGTTCTGTATCTAAGAATGGGTGTAGAGCAGAACTAGGACATTTCACATAATAATTTGTGCTCTGTGTTACAAACTTTAGTCCTTTCTTCATTGGACTATTGTAATAGCCTCATTGTAGGGCTCTCAAATGCTTTTCTTTCTTCTCTATTATTACTATTACTGCTATTAACCATTTATATAGCACTATAAGGCATAGGCAGCACTATACAAACATATAAAGAAGACAGTCCCTGCTCGTACAGTTTACAATCTAATCAAGATAGACAGAACAATACAAGAGAAGCAAGGGGGTTCAAATAAGGAAGGAGAACAAGGGATTAGGATCCCAATGCGGTCTCAAAGAGTTAAGCCTTTAGTATGGCTTTGAAGAGGAGAGAAGAAATTTGACATAAAGATAGAAGAAGTTTGTTCCATGTATAAGGAGCAGCAAGGTGAAATGATCAAAGTCTGGAGTTTACAGAAGAAAGCTAGAGGAGGAGCGGAGTTCACAAGGAGGGATGTTGGGAGAGAGAAGAGAGGAAAGGTAATGAGGGGCAGTAGAGTGAATGCATTTATATGTTAGAGAAGTTTAAACTGGATATGGAAATGGAAGGGGAGCCAGTGAAGTGATTTTAGAAGAGAGGCTATATGAGTGTATCGGAGCTGGTGGAAGATTAGTCACATGGCAGAGTTCTGGCTAGATAGAAGAAGAGAGAGATGAAACTGAGGGAGATCAGCAAGGAGGAGATTGCAATAATCAAGATGGAAGGTATCCAAGAGTAGACAAGTTCCTTAGTAGTGTGCTCAGAGAGGAAGGGATGTATTTTGTTAATGTTGTATAGAAAGAAATGATAGGTTTTAGCTTTTTGTTGGATATGTGTGGAGAAGGAAAGGGAGGAGTCAAAGATGACCCCAAGGTTGCAGGCTAAGGAAACAGGAAGAAGAGTGTTATCAACAGTGATAGAGAAATGAAGAAGGGGGAGGAGGGTTTAGGGGGAAAAATAGGAAGTTCAGTTTTAGTCATATTTAATTTTAGGTGGTGGTAAGACATCCAGGTGATGTCAGATAAGCAAATATAGATAAGAGTTTGGAGCAAAGGAAAGATGTCAGATGTAGATAGATTTGAGAGTCATCAGCTTAAAATGATACTGAAAGCCATAGGAAGAGATAAGAGCACCAAGGGACTGGGTATAGAGAAAGAAAAGGAGAGGGCCCAGAACAGACCCTTGAGGTGCACCAACTGAGAGAGGGATGGCAGCAGAGGAGAAACCCTGCAGAACAAACACTGAAAGAGCAATTGGAGAGATAAGAATGAGAACCAAGACAGTACAGGACCTCTAAAACCAAGTGAGGATAAAGTGTCAAGGAGGAGGAGGTGGTCAACAGTATCAAAAGCAGCAGAAAGATTGAGAAGAATGAGAACTGAGTATAGGCCTTTGGACTTAGTGAGGAAGAGATCACTGGAGACTTTGGCAAGAGCCAATTCAGAAGAATGAAATGGACGAAAATCAGATTAAAGTGGATCAAGGAGGGCTTGAGAGGAGAAAAATTTGAGACAGCGATGGAGAACTACATATTTAAGAATTTTGAAAATGAATGGTAGAAGGGAGATGGGTCGATAATTAGAAGAACAAGTAGGGTCAAGTGAGGGGTTTTTGAGGAGAGGAGTGATTACAGCATACTTGAAGACTGCAGAGAAGGTTGCAGTGGAAAGTGAAAGGTTGAGAATATGTGAGAAGAAAGGGCTGATGGAGGAGGAGATGGAGTTGAGGAGATGGGTGGGGATAGAATCAGAAGAATAAGTAGTGAGTTTAGAGGAGGAATGAAAAAGAGATGTTTCTTCAACAGAGATTTTAGAAAAGGATGAAAGTGATAGAGGTTGAGGGGAAAAGTTGGTAATGGAGATGGGGAAGATTTAATGGGGAATTGAAGAGTAATCTTATGCACTTACTTACTTACTTATTTAATTTAACGGCTTATATACCACTTTTCACTGGGTCAAAGTGGTTTATAACAAACAAATCATTAGTTACATGGAACAGATAAAAATCTTAGTACGTAGAACAGAATAAACATCTTAGTTAACAGATAACAGCGTTTCCATAACAATTAACTCATTAATTACATAACATGCATAATAGCAAACTATTTTCAACAATGAACTATATATAATTAGAATAGTGGTATCTGCTTTAATTATATACAGGTGTAGGTTCTGTCATATGTGTGTTTGTCTCATTGGAATCATGTCAGAGGATGGGTTAGATGGTGGGTCCAAAGTGGTCAGAAAATAAGTGGGGTTTCAAGTGTTTGCGGAAGGAGGGAAGGTTGGTGATGTTCCTTATTGTGTCAGGCAAGGAGTTCCAGAGGGATGGTGCTGAGAGTTCAAATGCTCTTCGACAAGTTTGTTGATTAAACTTTGTTTTAAATTGTAGCATTTTGAGCTTGTTGGTTGTAGCAGGTCGTCTTTCGTCTGTTTGTGGTGAACTTCTAAAAGAGGGATTGGAGGAGAGCAGCTGGGTGTGAGTGTAGTGCTTTGTGTGTTACGAGCAATGTCTTATTTAATTCTGCTAGGGAGGGACAGCCAGTAGAGCTGTTTTAGGATGGGTGTAATGTGTTCATGTTTAGCAGATTCTACATGCAGCTGTCTGGAGTGCAGATTGGAGGGAAAGGAGGGTAGTCTTTAGTAGGCCCTGGTAGATAACTTTGCAGTAGTCAGCATGAGGGAGAGTGAGGGCTTGGAGTGCTGAGAGGAAGTCATCTGATTCGAGGAGGGGACGGAGTCATTGCAGGGTCTTAGTTTTGAAGTAGATTGTGTTGGCATTCCTAACAGGGCTATATGTTTCAAGCAAAGGTAAGAGTTTGTGGCTTTTTAAATTACAGCTCTCTGCCTGGGAGCTCTTAAAAGGGTTTTGTTACATTATTTTTGGTGCTTTAGTTTAAAAGGAGAAATGTTTTCTTTAATGTGGTAGGTTTAAAATTCTGCTTTAGTATCTTTCTCAGCTCTTTGAAGTTACTGACCTAATCAGGTGTGTGTTCCCTCCCTACCCCCCCCAACTCCCACCCACCCCTAGTGAGCAGTCTTGCTTTATAGGGCACCTCCCCAATTAACTACACACTGTGGTGGCGAAGCCAGCCAGGTGCCTATGGAAATAGAGAAAACACAAGCAGTTTCCCCTAGTCAGAAGGAAAGTGCAGGGAATGGTCACTTTAAAAGTGCAGCTAACATTGAAAAAAACCTGTCAAAAGCTGCTGTCCTAAGGCCACGCCCCAGCTCCATGGTAACTGAGGGTGGTAATCTAAGACAGCTGGGGGCGGGGTGGAAAGATACAGGTCAGACCCACTCATATAAGCCCCAGAGAACAGGGAGAGAGAGAATAGCAGGAAGAGAAAGAGGGAGGAGAGCTGAGTCTGATTCAGAGGCGGAGTCTGTGAAGGAACCTCAGTCTGAGCAGGAGTCTCACTCTTACAGGAGGAAGAGAGACGGAAGGGCTAATTTATCCAGGAACCAGCATGGCCAGGGAAGTGGCAGTGAAGCACTGCTGAGGAGAATCCCAAAAGGTATTGCTCGTAAGGATTTTAGCCAAGGGTCTCAAGAAAGGTTCCTAGACAGCAGTTTGAGGGAAGAATATCCCCAAAGCCAGCTCCAGTGTTTAAACCAGTACCAGGGTTACAGGAAGCCTGCAGGAGGTTCAAGAACCCAGGAAGGGCTGGTAAAAAAACCTCTTAACAAAGAAAGCCTGAATGTTTTAAAGCTTTTAAAACGTTTGATAAGAGACCAGGAAGTAACTTGCTGTGATAGCAGCTCTGCGTCTCAAGAGAGGTCTCGAGGGGAACAGCTGTTTTTCAACGACGCTACAGAACCAGGGTGTTCTGAGTGTGAATCAATGGACATTGGAGAAAGTGATAATGTCTTGAGTGAACCTGAGCAAGAAATGGAATGTGATTTATCCATAACAGTAAAGTAAGAATGTTTTTGGAATTATAAGCTTGAAGAAATTCCCATTTGTTTGATGCGCATGTTATTCTAAGAAGGAAGGAAGTTTTAATTAGTATGGCTGCTGTTTTAAAAGTGACTTGTTAAGAAGGAATGCTTAGAGTCTCTGGAATAACTAATTAAAACCCTTAAGGAATTAAAGCCAAGAAGAAAAGTTTATTACCTGAGTTTTGCTGCATTGAAAGTTTTCAATGGACATTTAGTTTCAGTTAAGCACTGTGAATGGAAGCCTTTACTTTTGAAGAAACAGCCTTTGCCTTGTTGAAGTAAGCAAGAGCAATTGATATCTTTGAGAAGTTTTCAAACCTTTTTATTTCTTGTGGAAAAGTCTGTACATGTGATATGCCAAGCTTCTTTAGAAGTTCCTGTTATCAAGGGAGGCGAATAAAATTTCCTATGTTGCTTTCAACCCTCGGCTCAACACTTCATTACAACTACAATTAAATGCTTAAGGAACTACAACTCCCAGAGGTCTTTGCCCAGGAGTTCACAATTGAAAGGAACATTCGCCCCCTTTCCTCGTCAGGCAACCGCCTAGGCGGGGCAAGGGCGCGACAACACAGGAACTTTGAACAGCACATTTTGAACATACGTAAATAGATTTAACTGCTTTTTCTCTGGTACATTGGTAGAGCTCTCTCTTTTGTTTTAACAGATACCTAATCTCCACAAACTGAATAATGGCTGGGAAAAATCGTATTGCTAAAGCTGGTGCCTCTGTCACAGCTTCTGCCTCTGTCCAGACAGAGGTTCCAATGCCAGTTGAAGGACCGGTTCCATGAGCAGAGTGCCTGCATGCTGAAGCTTTCAAAAACAAGTGGAGGAACTCAGAGAGGAGGTGGCGAGGCTGAGGACCATTCAATATAGTGAGAAGTACATTGATGAGATGCTTCTTGCAACATCTAAGCTCTCCAGCAGAGGAGAAGATGGGTGTCTACAGAATGATCAAGGTTGGACACAAGTCACTAGGGCCTGCAGAATCACCAATCCAACTTCTCCAGCCCTTAAATTGAAGAACCATTATGCAGCCCTGGAAGTGGAGGAGGTGAAAGCATCCCTGGAAAGGGAAAAACTAGAGCTCAAGTACCCCAAAGTTTCAGAATCAGTGACCACAAGGAAGCGAAGGGTAGTGGTGGTTGGTGACCCTCTAATGAGGGGTTCTGAGGCGTCCATCTGCCGACCAGACTTGATGTCCAGAGAGGTCTGCCAGGTGCCAAAATCTGAGATGTTACGGAGAGTTTGCCGAGACTCATCAAGCCCACTGACTACTACCCAATGCTGCTAATCCATGTTGGCACAAATAACACTGCCAGGTATCCCTCTGAGCAGATCAAAAGTGACTTCATGGCTCTGGGACAGAGGGTGAAGCAGATAGGTGCACAATCCTCCCTGTAGAGGGTAAAGGCCAAGGCACAGAAGCTTGAATCCTGGAGATGAATGCATGCCTGCATGGATGGTGTCATCGAGAGCGTTTTGGTTTCCTGGACCATGGGATGCTGTTCCAAGAGTTGCAGAGCAGAGATGGTGTCCATCTGTCAAGAAAGGTTGACATGTCTTCAGTAGCAGACTAGCTAATCTACTGAAGAGGGCTTTAAATTAGATTCAGTGGGGATGGGTGAAGAAAGCCCCCAGGTAAGTTAAACATTAAATACCTTTATGGAAATGGGTAAAAGGGGCAACATATGGAAAACGGTATGTATAAATGCCCATGGCATGCGAAATAAGATCCCAGATATTGAAGCTTTAATGGGAGTGGTTGACTTGGATTTAGTAGCAGTTACAGAAACATGGTTCACAGAAAAACATGACTGGGATGTAACTATACCAGGCTATACTTTATTCAGAAAGGACAGAGTAGGAAGAAGGGGAGGAGGAGTGGCAATGTATGTAAAAAATAATATTAAAGCTTTGGAATTACAGAGCTTAAAAGGGAGAGAGGAGGCACTGTGGGTTAAACTAGAAAGAGGGAAAGAGAAATCTATTTGCATTGGCATGATATACAGAACTCCCTCACAAAAGGAAGAGGTGGATGGAGAGTTAATTGAAGACATATGCAGCATTACTAGGAGTCGGGAAGTGCTACTGATAGGGGATTTCTATATGCCAGATGTTGATTGGCACATTCTTGCTACAGTATCATCTAGAAGTAAGGAGATCCTGGATTCTCTACAGAGAGAACTATTCAGGCAATTAGTAACAGATCCCACACATGATGGGGCCATACTGGATTTGGTGCTTACCAATGGTGAAAGTGTTTCTGACGTTATAGTGGGGGATTATTTTGCATCCAGTGATCACCAGATGGTGTGGTTCAGTATTAGGACTAGGGCTGATAGAATCCATTCAAAAGCGAGTGTCTTAGACTTTAGGAAAACTAACTTTGCCAAGATGGGCCAATACCTCAGGGAGTCGTTAGTAGGATGGGAACAGCTGGGGGATGTAGAAAAACAGTGGGCAAAACTGAAAGGGGATATTTTAAGC
The DNA here is from genome assembly GCA_033557465.1 of Ichthyophis bannanicus. Lineage (NCBI taxonomy): Eukaryota > Metazoa > Chordata > Amphibia > Gymnophiona > Ichthyophiidae > Ichthyophis > Ichthyophis bannanicus. Next base: position 861,874,914 of record CM066034.1, read on the forward strand.
GCAACCAACCTTTTTGTTAAAATGCTAAATAAAGGTAAAAGGAAAAGCAGACTGCTATGGCTTTCAAAAGAAGTAGCTGAAAATGTGAAGAAAAAGAGGGAGGCCTTCATGAAATGCAAGAGATCACAGAGAGAAGAAGACAGGCATCTATATTTGGAAAAACTTAGAGAAGCTAGCAAAGTAGTCAGGAAAGCAAAGATTCAAAAAGAGGAGGAAATAGCCAATGCAATAAAATGGGGGGAAAAAACATTTTTCAGATATGTTAGTGAGAAGAGGAAGGGCAAAAGTGGTATTGTCAGACTCAAGGGTGAACGGGAGGAATATGTAGAAGCTGATGAGGATAAAGCAGAATTGCTTAACAAATATTTCTGTTCTGTGTTCACAGATGAAGAATCAGGAACAGGACCTCAGAAAATACCCACAAACAGGAACAGAAGTGAGGGGTATCTTGAAGAATTTTCAGAAGACTGTGTTCATGAGAAAGAAGCTAAACTTAAAGTAGACAAAGCGATGGGACCGGATGGGATACACCCCCGAATACTGAGGGAATTTGGGGATGTTCTAGCAGCTCCACTGACTGACCTTTTCAATGCCTCGTTGGAGTCGGGAGTGATGCCAAAGGACTGGAGAGAGGCTCATGTGGTTCCTTTACACAAAAGCAGAAGTAAGGATGTGGTTGAAAGCTACAGGCCAGTTAGTTTTACTTCAGTGGTGAGTAAATTATTAGAAACGCTGCTGAAAGAGAAAATAGTGAGGTTTCTGGAGTCTAGAGGATTACAGAATCCGAGGCAGCATGGATTCACCAGAGGCAAGTCTTGTCAGACAAACCTGATTTATTTCTTTGACTGGATGACCAGGAAGTTGGACCGGGGAGAGCCCTAGATGTGGTGTATTTCGATTTCAGTAAAGCCTTTGACACTGTTCCTCACAGGCGACTTATAAACAAAATGAGAACCCTAGGGATGGACCCTAAATTTACTGCTTGGGTTAGAAATTGGTTGAGTGGGAGGCAACAAAGGATACAAGTGAATGGAGATCACTCTGAGGAGAAGGAAGTTACCAGTGATGTGCCCCAGGGATACGTCCTTGGTCTGATTCTTTTTAACATCTTTGTTAGTGATATAGCGGAAGGGCTGTCTGGTAAGGTTTGCCTCTTTGCGGATGATACCAAAATCTGCAATAGAGTAGACACCCAGGAAAGTGTAGATAACATGAGGAGGGATCTAGCTAAGCTTGAAGAATGGTCTAGAATTTGGCAGCTGGGATTTAATATTAAAAAATGCAAGGGCATGCATTTGGGCTGCAGCAATCCAAGGGAGCAAAATAGTATAGGGTGTGAAGTACTTTTGTCCACTAAAGAAGAGCAGGACCTCAGTGTGGTTGTGTCTGATGATCTTAAAGTAGCTAAACAGGTAGAAAAGGCGACAGCAAAAGCTAGAAGGATGCTTGGGTGGATAGGGAGAGGAATGGCTAGCAGAAAAAGGAGGTGATAGTGTCTCTGTATAAGTCTTTGGTGTGACCTCATTTGGAGTATTGTGTGCAATTCTGGAGACCGCATCTTCAAAAGAATATAAACAGGCTTGATTCGGTACAGAGGGTGACTACAAAAATGGTTAGTGGTGGTTACTAAAATGGTAAGAGGATAGACTTAAGGATCTTAATAAGTACACCTTAGAGGAAAGGCGGGATAGAGGTGATATGATTGAGACATTTAAATTCCTCCGTGGCATAAATGCACAGTGGGAGAGCCTCTTTCGATTGAAAGCAAGTTCTGCTATGAGGGGATATGGGATGAGGGTGAAAGGGGATAGATTCAGGAGTGATATTCGGAAATATTTCTTCATGGAAAGAGTGGTGGATCCGTGGAATGGTCTCCCAGTGGAGGTGGTAGAGATGAGGACGGTATGTGAATTCAAAAAATCATGGGACAAACACAGAGGATCTTTAAAGGAAAAAAGGGGGCTGTTGTAGTTGTTGATATGGAAGGACAGACTAGATAGGCCATGTGGTCTTTTTCTATCGTTATTTTTGTATGTTTCTATTATTACAGGAGTTTTGAAGGAGAGTGGCTGGTCAAGAGTTATCCCTAGGAATTTTGTCATGGAAATAATATGCTAGGGTTTGGGCAGAAAGAGAAGGAGGGATTGGAGGTGGAAGTGCCTTAAGAAGGGAATTAAAAGTAGAAAAGAGTCAGCAATGGTTAAAGGCAGATGGAGAAAATAGTTTCGCTTAGCAAGTGCAATGGCAAACTGGAAAGAAGAAAGCATGAATTTGAAGTCAAGAGAGTCAGAGAGTGTGATTTGAGCCAAGTGCTCTCAGCTGAGTAGGCACAGGAATGTAGGTAGTGAGTAGTTGAAGACAACCAGGGCTGAGGTAAGGTGTGCCTCACAGGACGGGGAATGGGTGGAGCAAGGGTATCCAGAGCTGAGGCGAGAGCGGTATTATAGGAAACTCGGTATGCTGCTGCCCGTCTATTACCAGGCATTATTACCATTATAATGGTTTATGGACCTTTCCTCCAGTAACTTGTCCGATCCTTTTTTAAACCCAGCTTTTACTACATCCTTCGTAAACCAATTCTAGAGTTTGATATGTGTTGAGTAAAAACATATTTTCTCATAGTAGTCTTGAATGGGTTACATTGTAGCTTCATTGCATGTTCTCTAGTCTTTGTACTTTTTGTTGGTAAACAACAGATCTACATGTACCTGTTCTACTTCATTCATTAATTATATAGACCTCTATCATATCCCACCTCAGTCATTTCTTTTGCAAGTTGAAGAGCTCTAACCTTTTAAGCCTCTCCTTATAGGGGTATCCTTCCATCCCCTTTACCATTCCTGCTGATCTTCTCTGTATCTTTTCTAATTCTGCTATATCCTTTTTAAGATATGGCAACAGAATTGCACACTATTCAAGGTACAGTCGTACCATGGAACAATACAGAGGCATTATTATATTATTCTCCATTCCTTTCCTTGTGATTCCTAACATTCTATTCGCTTTTTTGGCTGCTACTGCACATTTGGCAGAGTGTTTCAATGTATTATCCACGATGACGCCTAAATCTTTTTCCTGGGTGGTGGTTTCTAAGGTCACACCTTGCATTGTGTAACCATAGTTTGGGTTGTTCTTTCCTAGGTGCATAACTTTACACTTGTCCACATTATATTTCATCTGTCATTTGGATGTTCAGTCTTCCAATTTATCAAGGCCCTCTTGCAATTTTTCACAATCCTCTTGTGTTTTAACAACTTTGAATAATTTTGTGTCATCTGCAAATTTGATCACCTCACTCGTTATTCCCATTTCCAGGCCATTTATGAATATTTATTTATTTAACTGTATTTATATCTCGCTTTTCACCGGGTCAACGCGATTTAACAGAAAAAGGGGGGGGGGGGACAGTAATCAATTCTTGGGTAGGGGGCTGTCACCGGGAGGCCAACATTAATGATCTAAGCAGATATTAAGGACGTAAACAATGGACATTAGTCTCTTAGGGGGGAGATCTGTGGGTATGTTAAAGGGTCAGGGAGGGAGTCAGTGGTGGATGTTTGTTTCTGGTCCGAGGTATTCTTGGAACAGGGTGGTTTTTAGTTGTTTTCTGAATTTTGAAGTATCTCTGTTTCTGATTTGGCTTGGTAGGGAGTTCCAAAGGGATGGCGCGTATAGTTCGAAGGCTCTGTTGCAGGTCCGTTGATTGTATTTAGTTTGTTCATGGGGGATGGTGAGGGTGTTGTCTGGTTGTTCTTTTGTGGGTGAGTTGGGGCAGTAAAGTTCGGAGCTGGGAGGTCTGCGTTTGATAGAGGGCTTTGTGGATAAGTAGGGCTGATTGTATTTGATTCTTGCTTCGAGAGGGAGTATGTGCAGTTCTCTCAGGACTGGGGTGATATGATCTTGTTTTTTTGCTTTCTGGATAATTCTTGCTGTGGTATTTAAGGCAGTTCATAGTGGGTTGGTGTGGGTGGCAGGTAGTCCGTGATAGATTATGTTGCAGTAGTCCAGGTGGGGGAGCGTCATAGCTTGCATGACTGTCCTGAAGTCTTGTGGATCGAGGAGAGGCCAGTGGCATTGTACTGTTTTTGCTTTGTGGAATATGTTAAAAAGCAACAGGCCCAGCACAGATCCCTGGGGTACTCCACTATTCACCTTTCTCCGTTGAGAAAATTGGTCATTTACAGTAGCCCTAATCTGCTCTTTTAACCAATTCCTGATCCACCTTACTACACTATCTCCAATCCCATGGCTTTTTAATTTTGTCAGGAGTCTCTCGTAAGGAACCTTGTCAAAGACTTTCTGAAAACCAAGATAGACAAAAGTGAGCCAATTGATATAGTGTATCTGTTTATTCATACCTTCAAAATATATGACAGATTAGTAAAACAAGACTTTCCTTGGCTAAATCCATGTTGGCTTTCTCCCATTAAGCTATGACTTTCTATATGTTCAGTAATTTTATTCTTTATAATTGTTTCTACCATTTTGCCCAGACTGACGTCGGGCTCACCGGTCTGTAGTTTCCTGGATCCTCCCTGAAACCCTTTTTAAAAATTGGCATTACATTGGCCATTCCGCAGTCCAGGTACTACAGATGATTTTTAATGATTTTTTTCACAGATTACTAATAGTAGGTCTGCAGGCTCATATTTCAGTTCTTTCAACACCTTTGGATATATATCATCCAGCCCAGGTAATTTGCTATTCTTCAGTTTATCAAATAGTTGTAATACATCTTCGCAGTTCATTGATATTTCTTTCATTTCTTCCGATACATCACCTTTATATACAATTTTAGCTATGGGTAACATCCCTACATCTTCTTCAATAAAGAGCAAAGCAAAGAATTCATTCAGCCTCTCTGCTATGGCCTTGTCCTCACTTAACAACCCTTTTACCCCTCTATTATCCAGTAGTCCAACTGACTCACAGGTTTTTTGCTACGAATGTACTTGGAAGTTTTTATAATGCATTTTTGCTTCCACAGCAAGCTTTTTTTTTTTTTAATTCCTTCTTTGCCTGACTTATCAATGCCTTGCATCTAACTTGCCAATACTTATGTTGTTTCCCCTTTTCATGATTTGGCTCTTTTTTCCATTTCCTGAAATATGCTTTTTGGCAACAGCAGCATCTCTGACCTCGCCTTTAAACCATGCTGGCAGTTTTTTGGCCTTCCTTCCACTAAAGTGTAGAATACATCTGTTCTGGGCTTCCAAGATAGTACTTTTAAACAATGTTCATGTTTAATGTAAATATTAACCTTTGCCGCTGCTCCTTTTAGAATTTTTTTAAAATAAACATAAAACATGTAAATTCCAAACACTGGCATATTTCAGTTGCTAAATTGAAAATAAAATTAATTTTCTTTTCTTTGCTGACTGCCTATTTTATTATCTAATCATGTTGATTTCAGCCTCTGGTTTTTGCTTTTTTCTTAACACCTCTGAGGTTTCTGGCTGATCTGCTAGTTCTCTCCTTTCCTGTCATCTTCACTTTCTTACATCGCTAGCGTTTATCTTCCTTTTTAACTTTCTTCCATGTATGTTTTTTCTGTCTCTCTATCAACTCAGATTTTACTTCTCACTCTTACCATCCAGTCCTCTACCCCTCCCCTTCTTGTTACTGCACTTACAACTTTTCAACCCTTAATACAGCCTTCTCCTTCCTCTACCTCTTATTTTCCAGTCTTTTACTAGCTCTTCCTTCTCTCTTCTTCCCTCAATGTCCAGCATCTCTCCTATCCAGTGTCTGTCCCCTCTCTCCTCCATCCAATGCCTCACACCCTTTTTCTCACCCCACCATGTCCACTATTCCCCCTCTCTCCCTATTCCTCCCCAGTGTCCAATATATCCCTCTTTTTCTCCCCACACCTCATGTCCAGCATTTCACATCTTCCTATCCTTCTCCCTCTGCTCTGTCCACCTTCTCTCCTCTGCCTCATTCCCTTCCCATGCCCACCATCTCTCCTCTCTCTCATTCCCTCCCTGTGTCTACCATATTTCCTCTCTCTCATTTCCTCTCTCTGTATCCAACATCTTTACTTTCTCTTTCTCTCTCTCTCGCACTCCCCCTCCATATCCAGCATTTCACCTATCTTTGCCCCATGTCTAGAATCTGCCCTCTATCACCCCAGTTCCAGAATCTGACCTTTCTCCCCTATCTCCACCTCATGTCCAGCATCTACTTTCCATCCCCTGTGTCCCCCTGCCCTGAGTCTATCTGCTTTTTACCCCAATTCCATGTCCACCATCTGTCCTCTGCCTCCCCCCAACCTATGGCTACCATCTTGCCTCTGCCTTCCTCACCCCAAAACCAGCATCCATTCTCTAGCACCCCCACATAGTCAATATTTGTCCTTTACCCCCACCCTGTGGCCAGCACCTGCCCATGATCTCCACCACATGTCCAGCATCTGCTCTCCATTTACATCCCATGTCCACCATCTTTCCTCCACCTTCCCCATACTGTGGCCTCCATCTGCCCTCTGCCCCACCCATAGCCACCCTCTGCCCCTCCCACGACCATTTGTCATCTGTCATTCATCACCCCATTCTTTCTCCTTGTCCAGTACCTGGTCTCCATCCCCCACCCCATGTCCATCATCTGCCTTCCGTCTCCCCCATCCTGTGGCCATCATCTGCTCTCTGTCCCCTCACCCAATGGCCAGCTTCTGCCCTCTACCCCCTCACTCCATGCCTAGCATCTGTCCCAATCTTCATGCTCCTGACAATGTCCAGCATCACCTCTCTCCCTACTGTAATCCAAGGAATAATACATTTATTGGCTATTTGTTGATTTTGTAAACCACTTTGACTTTTAGATTTAGCAGTATATAAGCATGGATAAATAAATAAAATAAATTAATTTTTACCTCTGGGCTGTCGGGTGCTCCTGAGCCTGCTGTGATTGCAGTTCTGAAGGGAGGGGGGTACCAAAAAGAATACACTGCTGCAGCCCTGACAGAAAATAATGAATGGGGCTGCCCAATCTGCACTGTGGACCCCTACATAGGTTCCATGATCACAGCAGACCCAGGAGCACCTGATGACCCAGAGGTTAAAAAAGGAAATGTATTAATCACTTCCCCCCAGCCTGCTGCTGCCACCTCTCCCAACCTTGTGGCAACAGCACTACTTACAACAGGGTCTTCACAACTAAGCAAACTTGGGAGGCCCAGCCAGACCTGCCTCCTTCTGTTGCAAAAAGGGGGCGAGAACAACATGTCCATTGAAGAGCGTTGGTTGCCAAAACCCTGTGCTTTTTTTTTCTTCTAAATTCATAACTTGCTTTTTCTCAGCGGAAGTGGGAGGGGCTGACGTTACTGCTGCCACCAACCCAGGAGAAGCTGCAGTGGCGGCAGCATCAGAAGAAGCTGATCCTGTCAACTCTTTTTTTTTTTTTTATAACGATTAGACAGAGTGAGAAGGCTGTCACTGAGCTGTTTTGGGGGCGCTCTGCCTAATGTTAGAGCCACCCCTGAGTCCTCTAAAATAGGGTCTTATTCACATTTCTAGCATGTAACATTCCATGTGCACCTTATAGAATCATCTCCTTCGTGTCTATATTCATATTGATATTGTTTTGACTATGACTATGAAAACTGGGGGCTCCACAGGGGCGTTACCCTACTTTACCTTGATGTTATGAGCATCACGGGTGGCTGAGTTACCTCAGGTAAGCCACCAGTGGAACCTCCCAGTTTATAGAGAAAATATTTTTTTTTATTTTTTCTTCGCTGCACTTCAGTGTTTCAGGAACCTCATATTTCAAAACAGGTCTTACCAAGGGATGAGAACTCTCCCACTATGAGCCACTTGAACAAGTTTAGCTTTTGCAAAAGTTTCTAATTTTAATTTGAAAAAATAGTATAAATTCAATTTTTATAAATGAACAATAACAATCGTTATACAAGTAGTCAAGTATTTTCTGTGAACAAATCTTTAAATGTTTCATTTCAACAGCAGTAAAATATTGTTTCTTTCAAAAACAGGCAAGTATTAGTTAATTAGTTTAAAGCTTGGAATGTCTTTACTCCTTAATAGAAGAAAAGTTCAGTTCTAACACTGTCTTTCATCTGTAACTTTGCAGGTGAATGAGTATTGATGTCCAAAGAGGTGTGCTGTCTGCCAGGAGCCAAAATGCAAAATGTTACAGACAGTTTGCCAAGACTCATCATGTCTACTCACTATTATCCAATGTCGCTCATTCATGTCGGCACAAATGATACTGCTAGATATCCCTCCGAGCATATCAAAAGTGAATTCATGGCTCTGGGACAGAGGGTGAAGCAGATAGGTGCGCAGGTGGTGTTCTCTTCATTCCTTGCTGTTGAGGGTAAAGGCTGAGGCAGAGAAGCTTGCATCCTGGAGATGAATGCATAGCTGCATGGATGGTGTCATCAAGCGTGTTTTGGTTTCCTGGACTATGGGATGTTTTTCCAAGGGCTGCAGAGCAGAGATGGTGTCCACCTTTCCAAGAAAGGCCAAAGTGTCTTCCGCAGTAGACTGGCTAACCTACTAAAGAGGGCTTTAAACTAGGTTCATTGTGGATGGGTCAAGAAAGCCCCCAGGTATGTGAAAGTCCTCAGGTATGTGAAACATTAAATATCTCTGAAATGGCTAAAAGGGGCAACATCTGGAAATCAGTGTGCATAAATTCCCATAGTATGGGAAATAAGATCCCAGAATGTTGAGGCATTAATGAAAGAGGCTGACTTGGAATTAGTGGCTCTTACAGAGACATGATTCACTGACAACCATGACTGGGATATAATTATACAAGGCTATACTTTATTGAGGGAGGACAGGGAAGGAAGAGGGCGAGGAGTGCACTATATGTAAAAAATAATATTAAAGCTATAGAATTATAGGGCTTAAAAGGGAGCAAGGAGGCACTGTGGATTAAACTAGAAACAGGTAACGGGAAATCCATTTGCATTCGTGTGATATACAGATCTCCTTCACAGGGAGAATAATTGGACAGAACATAAGATATGTCATACTGAGTCAGACCAAGGTCCATCAAGCCCAGTATCCTGTTTCCAACAGTGGCCAATCTAGGTCATAAGTACCTAGCAGTTTCCCAAAAGACACAGGTTCCACAATGCTTGTATTGGGTCAAGCAGTGATATCCCGAGTCCTTTTTAATAATGGTTTATGGACCTTTCCTCCAGGAACTTGTCCAAACCTTTTTTAAACCCAGCTACACTAACAGCTTTCACTACATCCTCTGGTAACAAATTCCAGAGTTTGATTACGCGTTGAACAAACAAATATTTTCTCTTATTAGCGTTATATGAGTTACATCGTAGTTTCATAGCTTGTTCTCTAGTCTTTCTACTTTTTGATGGAGTAAAGAACCGATCTAAGTTTACCCGTTCCACTCCATTCATTAATTTATAGACCTCTTATCAAATCTCCCCTCAGCTTTTTTTCCAAGTCAAAGAGTTCTAACCTTTTAAGCCTTTCCTCACTGGGGTATCCTTCCATCCCCTTTACCATTTTTGTGGCTCTTCTCTGTACCTTTTCTAATTCCGCTATATCCTTTTTAAGATACGGCAACCATAATTGCACATAATATTCAAGGTGCGGTCGAACTATGGAAAGATACAGAGGCATTATAATATCCTTTGTTTTATTTTCCATTCCTTCCTTTATGATTCCCAGCATTCTTGGCTGCTGCTGCATACTAGGCAAAGGGTTTCAACGTATTATCCACGATGACATCTAAATCTTTTTCCTGGGTGGTGGTTTCTAAGGTGGTACCTTGCATCATGTAACCAAAGTTTGGGTTGTTCTTCCCTAGGTGTATGCCAAACCAAGAGCGGAACACTTTAATAAAGTATTTTGCACATCATCACACCTGTGTGTAGGCCTGGTTTTGGTGTTCCGCTCTTGGTTTGGCTTGCCCTTGCGGATACCCTCTTCTGTGTTCTGACTTCCCTAGGTGTATAACTTTACACTTGTCCACATTAAATTCCATCTGCCATTTGGACGTCCAGTCCTCCAATTTTTCAAGGTCCTCTTGCAATTATACACAATCCTCTTGGGTTTTATCAACTTTGAATAATTTTGTGTCATCTGCAAATTTGATCACCTCACTCGTTATTCGCATTTCCAGGTCATTTATGAATATGTTAAAAATGCAGCGGATCCAGCACAGATCCCTGGGGTACTCCACTATTTACTTTTCTCCATTGAGAAAATTGGCCATTTAGCCTTACCCTCTGCCTTCAATCTTTTAACCAGTTTCTGATCCACAATACTACACTGCCTCCAATCCCATGACTTTTTAATTTTGCCAAGAGTCTCTCATGAGGGACCTTGTCAAAGTTTTTCTGAAAATCCAGATATCAATCAGCTCACCTTTGTCTACCTGTTTATTCATACTTTCAAAAAAATATAACAGATTAGTAAGACAAGACTTTACTTGGGTAATCCCATGTTGGCTTTCTCCCATTAAACCATGACTATATACATGATCAGTAATTTTATTCTTTATAATGGTTTCTAACATTTTGCCCAGTACTGATGTCAGACTCACAGATCTGTAGTTTCCCGGATCACCCTGGAACCTTATTTAAATATTAGTGTTACATTGGTCATTCTCCACTCTTCAGGTACTACAGTTGATTTTAATTATAGTTCACAGATTACTAATAGTAGGTCTACAGTCTCATATTTCAGTTCTTTCAATACCCTTGGATGTATACCGTCTGGTCCAGATGAATTGGTACTCTTCAGTTTATAAAATTGTTGTAATACATCTTCCCTTCTTGCAGATTACCACAGCTGGTGAAGCTCATGTGCTTACGATTTTTAATAAGGTGTCCTGTGAAAATAAATCCTGTATGTGTTGTTTGAACTCTTGGAATATTTGCAGAGATAACCCTCTATAAGATTGTTTTATTGGATAAAATTCACCAGTATTTATGGAATGAATGATCAAGTCTGTGTAACCAATATCCATATCAAATTTTCAGAAAACATGATGGCATCTTTGCAAAAGCCTCTTCAAATCTTATTGTTGCTGGTCAGCCAATTCATTCCACTGAACTTCCAATGAGGTTAACAACTCATTTATTTCTGCTGAACATGCTTCAGATGAATGAGTTGTCTGAGCCTGAATTAAACATATGCAATTAGTGTTTGGTTCATGTTGTAAATGAAAAGTCTTAGGTGCACAAACTTGTTCCAGCTTGATTATTTCAGCCACATGAACTGTTAGAAGAAATCAATCATATTGTATCCAGTATTCATAAATCTTATAGGTATAGCTCCCCTTTTGAAATGGTTAGAATACTAGAAACCAACATAGAGGAGGGTAATCGTACTGTTTTGATTGGTACAACTGCCACTTGACAATTTTCCACCAGCCATAGTTTAAGGCATTTGCCTTCAACAACCCTCTCAGTTAAAGGAGCTATTGTCATACTTTGCCTTCCAGTCAATAAATCCTACACTGCAGATTCTTCTACAGTTTCTTGCAGATATTGCAACTGAGATAAAATTCTTGAGATACTTCTTTTTTTTCCAGATACACAATTTAATTGTGTCAGATCTTCGATAATACCTTTGAGATCTTGCAAGATGTTCATGCCCATTATATCAGGGACGGGTTCACCCTTATCTGTACCCTTATTGTGAATCATTTCATTATGAACAATGAATATACACTTTGATGGCAATATTTATCCCATACACTCAATCACTGCTTCAGTACATCCTATCACAGGTAACTTTATCTCGTTAACAGTAGTTAGTTTAATCCAATTTGCATTATCACCTCTTTCACCTTAGAAATTCTTCTTGAAAAAATTTTCTGTCACTATTGTTATATCTGATCTCGTATCCAGGAAACACAATGTGTGAATGCCATTGATTTTGGCTTTGATCACTGGACTCTCCAAATATATGCCTCTGGGGATATGCTCCCAAAAATGCTCTCTTCACCATTTGCATTCTGATGTATAATGCAGAAGTTGAAGGTCTTTCTTAGTCTTGGACTACGCTTCTCTGGTATAACAGCTTGTTGTACAACCCCTGTTGTCATACTCATAGCTTTTCTGGGTTCATCAACTGAAGTTTTTTTTTTTCCCCCAGAGTTTTCATCTTATATGGCCAGGTTCACCACAACCAAAGCATACAAAATTTGGTTTCTCTCTCCCCGTTTCATATGAACTTTTGCCAATGATATTTGAATTAACTTTTCAAGGTTGTCTTGTTTTAGCTCCAAAGTATATGTCTTGTTTCTTCTCCATTCCATATGGAAGGACAGACTAGATGGGCCTTGTGGTCTTTTTCTGTCATCATGTTTCTATGTTCCTATAAGTGGACTGTTGTAGTTGTTATGGAAGGACAGACTAGATGGGCCTTGTGGTCTTTTTCTGTCATCATGTTTCTATGTTTCTATGTTTCATTCTTTCAAAACAAGATGTGAGACTTTGAAGTGCAGAAATCATCAAATGTTCCTCTGAGGATGAAACAGGAGAAGCATTTGTGGCTCTCAGCCAGGCAAGAGTGCAGCAGTTCGGATTACCCCCCCCCCTTTCTTCTCCCCCTCCTCCCCTTTGCCCATGATGACGACGTGACATTTCTTTATATCAACATTGCCACTTGTTTATTGGTAGTTCTTGGCTGTAGCGTCATTACTTAACACATTTATCTATTATACAATTTGATTAACCATATACAACTTGTACATCATATCTAACATCATCTTAACTTAACGCTTCAACTCACAATTTATTTCAACACAGTTCAACTTTGTGCAATTTATACATTTTACCAGGTTCTCGAGGGGACCCACAGCTTTGAGGTGTGAAGCCATATGAAGCCCTGCCCCCCCCCCCATCCTTTAACCTTAATGCACCTCTCTTAGATACAACTCTGGTAAGGCATGCCGTAAGAAACACGCCTTACCCCCGCCGACAGGGGCCATCTCTTGGTTCTGCTTTCACCCCTTCCGAGGTCAGCTCGGAGCCGTTTGTGCCTGTGCCCTCCTCCCTGCACCGTGTGGAGAGTGGCACTGTCTACACGTCGCCCCTGTTGCGGCCCGTTGCCCTGCTGGGGGGAGGACAATTCACTCCTAGCCACTCTCCTTTTATCCCTAACCTGATTGTGAGTCCCCTTTTTCGCTCCCTTATTTGGGCCGTTTATCTTGAATATGCCGTGATGATGTGTCCCTGTATGACAAGGGGCGGGTGGGAGGGGAGCAGCCATATTTCTTCACTTTAGAGGGAGCAAGAGGACGATCCCAGTGCCGCGGGCCCTTAATTAAGCCTGCTCTGGCCCGCCTCGTGCCGCCCACATCCCCAGCCCCTCCTAACCCTTCCTTTCCGGCGCACTCTGCCTGCCTGTGCCCTACAGCGACTATTCGCCGTTGCAGGAATCTTGCTGCCAGTTCTGACTTTTCTAAATCTCTCCTCCCTCTGACAAGAAGCCCGGGCTCTTCCCCCTCTGGCTTTATCAGCCGGGCTTCTTCTGCCCAGTGTATAGCATTTTGCATGTGATCTGGAAATGAAGGGCCCGATTTTGATTTAGGCAGGCTATGCACCATGTTTCATGGGCTTGACCTTTGAGAAGATCCTTCACAATCTCCATTTGATCTTCTGGTGAAATTCTGAGAATTGGTAATGATGCCTTCATTTTCTGTATCCATTCCTCAGTCGTTAGATCACCTGACTTTTGAGGTGCTCAAAAAAAATTGGGGATTTTCTTTGCCCTTGGAATATACAAGGTTGTAGTTGTCGCTGCAGCTGGTTGTTCTTGAACTCACTCCTGAGCCTGCTGAGCAATGTCAGTCATCCTCTCAACCATTCCCATGGCCTGGGTAAATGCAATTTTCTGTTCATCCATTCTTGCTTCTTGACTTTGCAGTTTAGCATTAAGTGCTTTCAGCTGTGTTTGTCAGTCTTCCATCTTCTTCGCTGGGGGTAACAATCAGAGTAGAGAACAAAGCTAGATACAGGCACCACACAATAATGACCTTTATTTAATTCTTTTTTTCTGAATTTGAATTCCAGTGAATTCAGGAGCTTCAAATCCTGTCCTATCCTATCCTGTCTGCCTGTAGCCTGTCCAGTCCTAGGGTATCCTATCCTCTCCATTTCTATCATATCTGAGATGCCACTTCTGTAAACTGGGGGCTCCATGGAAGTGTTACCCTACTTTTCCTTGATGATATGAGTGTCACAGGTGGCTGAGTTACCAATGGAAACTCCGAGCTTACAGAGAAAATATTTTTTGTTTTTTCTTTGATGCATTTTAGTGTTTCAGGAACCTCAAATTTCAAATCAGGACTTACCAAGGGATGAGAACTCTCTCATAATGAGCTACTTGAACAAGTTTAATTTTTGCAAAAGTTCCTAATTTCAACTTAGATAAACAATCTTTACACATGTAGTCCAGTATTTTCTATGAACAAATCCTTAAATACAAAATTGTTTCTTTCAAAAACAGGCAGGTATTAGTTAATCAGTTTACAGCTTGGGGTTTCTGTACTCCTTAGTAGAAGAAAAGTTCAGTTCTAAGAGTATTTATCTGTAACTTTGCAGGTGAGTGAATATTATCATTCAGATAAAGACACCTTTGTTTCTAAAAAAATTATACTACTAGTGCACTAGTGTTTTGCCAAAAAATCATTTATTTTATATTTTTTTCTTTTTCCGGGGCTACCTGTTCCTTTGTGGCCCCCTCCCCTACCTGGAGTATACTCACGCATGCACAATTGTGCAATCACTCAGGTGCAGACACTTCCAGATTTGGGCTGGCACAATAAAACTTTTAAGTTTCATGCAGCTGAGCTCTGGGGCAGCGTGCGCAGCCTTGGACTCACTTCCCCGTGCCTGCCCAATGCCCTGGAGCTATTTTCGGCTCTCTGCATGCATCACACCTCCAGCACCTCTTCCGGTGCCACAGGAGAACCAGGGAGCCAGCAGGTACCTTTATTATTATTATTTTCTCTGCCATTACAAATACATTTGTATTTTATTTATTTGTGTACTGCACTCTCTTCAATTGATACAAAGTGCAGCAGCAAGACTTGCGATGAGATGTCTGCTTGAGGGAACATGAAGGGCCTGTGCATGGATTGGAGGCACCCCAAGGTACGCACAAGTGCCAGGTTGAAGTGGCTCATATACATACCTAAAGAACAACCTCTCAATGCTCCTTATGGACCCCCAAACATCCCCAACCTGCCCCCAATCACAACCCTGACATCTGGTAGACCTCCCCAATCACAACGTCCTCAGCAGACAAGCCCCTACTATCCTCAATCCCATACCTACTTATGGTTTATTCAATTTGATCGACCGTCCTTCAATAAAAACACAGCAGGGTAGTTCACAATTTTAAAACAAGATAAAAGCAATAGTTAAGAAAAGAGCTACAATAGTTGGATAGGAAAGGTACTCATTCATATACGAGGTACATAGAAGGACGATAAGTATAGACAAGAAAAAGATTTAGGTGTCATCGTGGATAACATGTTAAAACCCTCCACCCAGTGTGCAACGGCAGCCAAGAGAGCAAATAGAATGCTAGTAATCATAAGGAAAGGAATGGAAAATAAAACAAATATTATAATGCCTCTGTATCAATCCATGGTGCGACCGCACCTTAAATATTGTGTGCAATTCTGGTCGCCGTATCTTAAAAAGGATATAGCATTATTAGAAAAGGTTCAGAGAAGAGCCACCAAAATGGTAAAGGGGTTGGAAGGATACTCCTATGAAGAAAGGCTAAAACGTTTAGGGCTCTTTAACCTGGAAAAGAGATGGCTGAGGGGAGATATGATAGAGGTCTATAAATTAATGAACGGAGTGGAATGGGTAAACGTAGCTTGATTGTTTACATCATCACCATACAGAAAGACTAGGGGACATGCAATGAAGCCACAGGGTAAACTATTTAAGACTAATAAGAGAAAATATTTTTTCACTCAACGTGTATTCAAACTCTGGAATTTGTTACCAGAGGATGTAGTAAAAGCTGCTAGTGTAGCTGGGTTTAAAAAAAGGTTTGGACAAGTTCCTGGAGGAAATGTCCATAAACCATTATTAAAAGAGACCCAGGATATCACTGCTTGACCCAATACAAGCATTGAGGAATCTGTGTCTTTTGGGGAAACTGCTAGGTACTTATGACCTAGATTGGCCACTGTTGGAAACAGGATACGGGGCTTGATGAACCTTGGTCTGACCCAGTATGACATATCTTATGTTCTTATGTCATTTTGTCCCTGCTATTCACTCCCTGCCAGCCCTATCAATATCCTCCCCATATGAACCGTGGCTTTGTATGAGGAGACCTAGATTGGGGCGGGAGGGGTCATTCCGGAGGCAGAGCAAAGGCGGGGCATAGGCGACCCTCTACATCCAAGGCCTCGAATCTAGACAGGGGACTTATTCTTCCTTGAAGGTGGCATAAGTTCCTCTGGATGGAGGGGGATTATGACGTGGGACCCAGGGACACAGGTGAGAGGGTTCCGCGTAGCCTGACCCTGGAAATGAAAGGCCTAGATTAGGGTTAGAGCTGCGGGGAATGAAGATTGCTTTCTGTGACAGGGGATTGCGGCTTCTGAATGTAGCCGTGGTGCCATGGAAATGGGACGCCACAGTGCTGTGGCTTCATTCAGGAGCCTGGCTGAGTTATCGGGTATGTGGGCTGGACATAAGGCTCATTGGAATCAGGGCATGGCCTGCATGTCTAAGCCATAGATCCGATTCTGATCATCTAGGCCCCACACGATCAGAATTGTGTTTTTCTCTGTACGGCCCAATTCTGATCAGCCATACAAGGGGGACATGGCCAGCATAGAATGCCCCTCAAGGTAAAAAGGAAGACTGGGGACTATATATCAAAGCACTGAGATGTTGTATGCCTGGTTAAATAAGTGGGTCTTTAAAAGAGTCTTAAAATTTGCAAATGATAATTCCATTCTTAGGGCTTGGGGTAGCATATTCCATGAAGCAGGAGTGGAGAAATAGAAGGCAGCAGAATGGGTAGACATGAGGTGGGCCTGGTTTGCAGATGGAAGATGAAGCCTGTTGGCATGAATTTCACAGAGGCAATGATGAGTAGAATAGGGAAGCAGGTCAGACAGGTATTGTGGAGTACTTGAGTGTAGGGCACGGAAGACTATGGTCAGAAGTTTAAATTGTAACTGGGATGCAACAGGAAGCCAGTGGTGATGGATCAGGAGGGGAATGACATGATCAAACCGGGATGCATGTGATAGAATGTGAACTGCTGTATTTTGTACAAGTTGTAAGCAGCGGATCTGGGATTGTGGGTGGCCAAGATAAATGGCATTGCAATAGTCCAATTTGGATATTACAAGAGAGAAGCAAGATGGTCAGGAATGCAGAGGAAAGAAAGGGAGGAACGGCACAAATCTGACGGAGTGAGTAAAATAAACGGCGAATGACATAGGAGATATGAGCATTAGACGAAAGTGACAAATCTAGGATAATGCCAAGGTATCGCATCGCCTCTACCAAGGGAATAGAACAGCCTGGGAAAGGGGGGAAAAGAAGGGGGGGGGGGAGCTACTGAAGGTTACTCAAAGTGCAGCAAATTTAGCAGATTTACTTCTTTCCTGAGGGTCTCCCTAGTGTCTAGTGCGGTCAGGAGCAGTCTCCATTCTCTTTTGCCCTGTTGCCACTTGGGTTCAAAATGTTGTTAGTTGACTCCCAGCTGAGCCATTTTGAACCTGGATAGCATCAGGGCAGGATAAACTGGGGATCACTTTTGCCCTCTTTAGACACCAAGGAGACCCCCAGTAAGAACTCTGGATCAGAGGATAAAGGGGGCCAGTCTGCTAGGGAGTTGCATTTGGGGAAGGCCTGCTTGATGTCACGGTTGTGATTGGGGTGTGTGGAGGATGTCCGGGTTGTGATCTGGGGGTCCTGTTTGATGTTAGGGTTGTGATCTGGGAGATCTAGAAGATGGGGTTTTGATTGCGGGTCCTGTTGGGACGTCCATCCCCGCTATTAGGCCCCTCTGCCGACCCCGACTAACTTTCCCGCACATTGTATGGGGAGGTTAGATGGGGGCGCAGTTAGGATGGGAAGTGGGCGGTCTGCAGCCCCAGATGTACAGGACCATTTCCAATGTCGACCCTGTACGTCCGGGGCCAGCTGCCTGAATGGGGAACTTATTTCACCTCTGAGGTGGAATAAGTTTCCCTAGACGGGTGGTTCTGGCAGGCCCGGGGTGCAGAAAAGGCGGGAGGGGGCAGAGTAGATTCCCCGCGGCCCGAACCTGGTCTTGGGAGGCCAGATTGGGGTTCAGGCTGCTGGGAATGAAACTTCTTTTTGGCAGCTGGGGATCATGGCTCCTGAATGGAGCCACGGTGCCATAGCAACCAGATGCCATGGCGCTGTGGCTTCATTCAGGGGCCCTGACTGAGTTAGCCGGGCAAGGCCTGTATGTGCAAGCAGACTGGAATCGGGGTCCGGCCTGCACGTACAGGCCTGGACATGATTCTGATCCCGCGGGGCTCAGAATCCCGTCTGACTCTGTGCGTCTGGTTCCAACCGGGCACAAAAAGAGCCAGGAGGTCCAGGACTAAATCGGGCCCTAAGTCATCATACTGACAAGCCCTAAACCTGAGATGTAGAAGATAAGAAACAATCAGTTAAACAAAAAATTACATAGAGGGGGTCCCCAAGAAGCAGCAAGTATCTACAAATAAGCAGTATTATACAGCATCCTGCAGTTACTCTAACCTGACGTGGACCAATAAGGGGGGAAAGTTGTACGGGCTCATAGAACACAAAATTAGCAAGGGAATGTTAGAAAAAAGGAACCTCCCCAACTGAAACAAATGGTGGACTTTAGCAAAACGAAGTCCCTAAATATCTTCTGTGTTTCTTGGGAGAGATCCAGAAACACATTAATCGTTAAACCATGAAAAACTGCATTCAGATGAGACTCCATGGGAATACTCAAGACTTCAACAAGGCAGGTTTTAAACATATCACGAGGGGAAATTAATGCTCCTTAGGAAAATTCACCAACTGCAAGTTGGAGGATGTGGAAACATTCTCCAGATTCGCCTGCTTAAACTTTACTGAAGTAATATCCTTCATTAAAACTGACACACTGCCTTGTTGGTTGTCCACTTTCTTTTCAATCTCGGCAGCCTCCAACTTCACAGCAGAAACAGCTTCTGTATTACAAGCAATAAATACTGTATTTAATTGCAACTGAGTCTGAAGCAGGTGTAATGGTGGTACTAGTGCCTCGCTGAGATTGGAGATAGCTTCCCATATTGAATCCAGAGAAATTAATTCTGGCTGCAGCAGAGAAAATTTCACAGGAGTCCAAAGGAGCCTTTGGCTGTTGAACCATGAAAGTGTTAAAGTCAGTAACTTGCTGGACGTGGCGGGACCACAAACAGTGGAACCACCCACCCCCGACTTCTCGAACACTACTACTGAATGAACCCGTGGCTCCTGCATCCTGGCTGCATTGGCTACGGGTGGCAGCCCGCCATCTGGACAACCCTTACCACCAAATCCAGGCAAGATGAAAAATCCAAGACATTCTGCAGCTAAAGCGACAGTGGTGGGTACAGGGAGAAAGATGGAAGATCACACAAATTCGACACCGAACCTCCAGGCTTCAGCGTTGAAGCAGCTGGGACCACACCGGAGCTAGTTTGCTGCATGCTGGATCAGCGTAAGAAGGCCTCAGTTGATGCAGGGAAGAGCCGGTGGCCACAGTAGGTATGACCGCCTTCCCCTTTCTCTTACCCATCGCAAGAAACCGCTGATCCAAACACTCTCAGGGACACGCCATCTTAACTAGGCCCCTCCTCCTTCCTGAAATGAAAGATTTCTAACCCATAGTATGTTTCTCCAGCTCTTTTAACCAATTATTGTATGGTCCTAGATACTTGTTGATATCTCTGGAAACCTCTTACTTTTACTCATTCTTTTCAGATCAGTTGATGGAAATTTGCCTGTTTGTGCTAGTTTTGCCATTTAAAACAGTTAAGAGAGTATACTTTGTATTTAAAGAATTGTTGTCCTGTTCCTTTTCCAAACAATGTTTTAGTTTGCCTTACTTCACTACTAACACAAAAAAGATCCTTCTCCGCTAACTACTGGTCTCAGGGAAACCACATATGTACCATACAAAAACAGCAATCAAAAAATTATCCAATAGAAAAATAGATAATAAAGCTGTAAGGAACCATCAGAATTGAGCCATGTTAAGATTTTACTGTTACTACACTGACACCACCAGCTCCCTATTTTCAATCATCAGGTCTTTTTACACCTGTTAGATCCATTGACTAAAAATATTTGACATTCTATTTTATTTATGCTACCTTCAAACTATTTAGATCATTTTTTCTTTTATATAAAATGCAAAGGTTTCCTTTTCTACTTCCACACAAATGCACCGTGATACTGTTCAGTTGCACATTTTCACACTATCGACGATGTCAACTTGATTATCAATATAAAACAGTACAGTTGCTTTTAGAAACTTAAACATACTCATTGAACAGCTGCTCCCCGGTCTTAAAACACTTCAGTATGGTTACAATGTATGCTCTGCCAGCTGTACCCCACCTGCCCATTTTAGTATATGGACACTAACAGGTGTGAAAGGAACTGATGACTGAAAATGGCGAGCTGGTAGTTTAAGGGGTATATTTACTAAACCGCGGTAGCGGACGCCGTGCAATATTGGAGCCGCAGCCCCAGTGAAATCCAATATCGCACGGAGTCCGCTACCATGGTTTAGTAAACATGCCCCTAAGTCTACTAACAGTAAAATCTTAACATGGCTCCATTCTGATGGTTCCTTAACACCTTTATTATTTACTTTTCTATTGGATAATTTTTGAATAGTTGATGTTCTGGAGTGCAAATGTGGTTTCTCTGAGAAGCAGGATCTTTTTTGTGCATTTGTCTTACTACATTTAGTTGTTCTGCTCCTGCCCTTATGCAGTTTTGGTTACCAGGACACAGCATACTCCTCTGTTAGAAGTCCTATTTGTTGTATTTCTGAATTGAATGTGTGAACACTTACTAAAAAGAAAACATCAACAAATTTTAAGAAATTTCAGATATCGGTAGATGGCATGTTTCACAATGCTACAAAAGTGAATTTTTAAAACTTCTGATTGCTTTGGGAAATATTCCTTCATACATCTCTTGAAAGCTTCAGTAAACAGTGAGAAGACAATCTGCTTACCCTGATAGGAGATAGCATCAGAGATTATTTTGTTGTGTACTGTATATTGACAGTGCGATTAAGATCTTACAAATTCCTCATGCATGTAGACTTCATAGAACAGCTGCTACCTATTTTCTGAATACTTGTTTTTTATCATGCTGATGGTAACTAAAGTACATGACAAGAAAACATGATAAAGACTGTGGCTTCCTGTTACATAAAGATGTATAAATGGAATTGTGCTTTCTATTGTATGACAAAAGTTTCATCGTTATTTGAAAACGCATTCTATGATGACATCTTTAGTGTATAATAGTAGTGTCAAATTGTTTTTGAAACATGTTCTGTTAATGAACAAGGCCTACGTTTGGATAGCTGATGTTTCTTTTCTGTTTTTATTTCAGTATTTGATTGGCATTTGTAAAGAATTTCACTAAGAATCATTTGGAAATAAAGTTTTGTGCAGTATCATACTTTTTAGGGTCATACATGCGAGAAAGATTGGACTATTTGCTTACTTGCAGCAGCAGTGGGTGCACCTTTGAGTCAATGCTGACTCCTGGCAACTGAAGCAGCTCCTGGGTTTTCATGGCAGTGTGGCCAGAAGTAGATTGCCAGGCCTTTCTTCTGAGGCAATGGAGAGTTAAGTAACTTACCCAAAACCACAAGGAGTGCTGATAGGAATTGACTCCTGGTTTCTTCACTGAACAATGAAGATTTTGCTTCCTGAACACTTTTGGGTGTATCTTATGGATTTCAGGTTGCTGATCATTAAAATCACCTTGAAATTTTCTTATCACACACCATTTTTTTGCAATTGCTTATTATTGTGATTTCTCACATATTTTAAGTCTACTTCTATGTTGCCTAGAAAGTAAGCTGTTTTGTTTAGTCCAGACATGACTGGGCGTGCACTCAGTGCAGGCTCACAATGTGCAATGGAAATGCTTCTTTTCTAAATGATGAATCGTTACAGCAGAAATTTCTTGTCAATGTCACAATAGCAACGATACATTCTTTTACATTTGTCGTGAGTATGTGCTTAAGCCTCAAAGATGCAGCATGACTGCACTTATTAAGAAAGCATATGAGCTCTACTTCGGTTGTAAAGTTGGTGATCAAGACAACTCATGGGCTCCTCACATTTGCTGTACATGTGCTGTCTGTTTCAGAGCTTGGCTCAGAGGCACGGCTCATCACAAAAACCTCGCGATACGATCACATTGCACCAGTACTCAAAAGCCTACACTGGCTCCCAGTAAAAGCAAGAATAAAGCACAAAGCAATCATGACCACATTCAAAATGATAAACAACCTTACTGCAATCTGCCTACAACCTCTCATCTAGAAGAACTCGGCAAAAGACTATGAAGACAACAACACCTAAATCTTCTCACAATCCCAGCTCAGAAGACAAAAAGGTCCCAAAAAATATCCCAGAGAACATTCTCATTCTACATCCCTATATTACACAACACACTCCCTGCTACCCTAAGATCCATCCAAGACCTAAGGGCCCGATTCTGTGCCACGAATAGCAGGAGTGGATATCCCAACAGGATGTATATATGTTCTAATATGTTATACCTTTAATGTTACAACATTCCTTGTAAATTATAATTATCTGTTCTATGTAAACTGACTTGGTATATTACATACCAATTAACCTACTGTTCCATGTAAACCGCACTTGATACTAGGGAAAGAGCGGTATATAAATAACTGTTAAATAAAATAAATAAATAAAAATGTCCATCTCTGCTATTTGTGCCTTCTCTGGCTGCGTCTAACTTCACTGCCAGTTGTATGGGGAAGTTAGACAGGGGCGGAGTCTGGGTGGGTAGTGGGCAGTTGCCAGCCCTGGACGTACAGGGCCGATTCTAATGTTGGCCCTGTATGTTCAGGGCCGGCAACTTGTGCAGGGAAGTTTCTCCCTTCAAGGTGGAATAACTTCCCTGGATCTTTTTTCTTCGGCGGCCTGGGTCTTGGATTGGGCAGGGTGGACCTGAAGGCATTCCCCGAAGCCCGACCCTGGCCTTAAGAGGCCAGATTGGGTGTTAGGCTGTTGGGAATGAAGCCCTGAAGTTTGGTGGCCGGCATTGTGGCTCTTCAATGGAGCCGCGGTGCCATGGCACCACGGCTCCATTGAAGACACTTTACTGAGTTAGCCGGGTACAATCCTGTATGTGCAGGCCGGTCTGAATCACAGTCCCAGCCATCATATACAGAACTGTTCGTGATTCTGATCCCACGGGGCTAGACTTGCCCTGCATGATCAGAATCGCAATCCCTTCTGTATATCCGGTTCAGACCAGATGTACAGAGGGGATCTACATCCAGGACTGAATAAGCCTGTAAGTGACTTCTGTAAAAAAAATTAAAAATGCAACTCTTTGAAGAATTCTTCAGATCTGTCATTGAGACTCCCCAACACAATCCTCCCACACCTTGTGTATAGCATGCCAATGCATGTGAATAAGTATATCTCATTCCCCTACCATGATTTAACTGACCGCTCCCTCCCAACCTATATACTACTGTAAATATGTTTCTTTTTAATAATAGGCTTGTTACGAATGTAAATATTTCTAAATCAAACTTATGCTCATTCTATGTATGTTATAGTTAGTTCAATGTAAACCGTTTGATACAACGAAAAGCAGCATAGAAAACATATTAAATAAATAAATATTTGGAAGTCAAAGCCGTTTGCAGTCCTGATGATATGGCGAGAATAGAAGGATCATGCTATGTATTGTTACTTCTGTCTGACCAATGTATCTAGCTTTTCTGCTAAAAATAAGAAATCTTTTTGAATACCCCAGTTTGCCTACAGCCATGAGACCAGTGCCGCATGAAGACAGTATGCCATCACTGAAGCCATCAGAGAAATGGAGCCTAGATGAGGAGACAAAGATGCCACAATACATGGGCTAGACATGGAAAACAACTTGGAACCAGATTTTGAACCATTTATATCCGTTGTGCCTCATCTGACGACACAGTCAGAATTGAATGACCTGGTGAGGGACTTAAGTTTGTCAAAAACAAAAGCTGAATTACTTGGCTCAAGATTGCAAGGATGGGGTTTGTGTTGCCAAGTATGAAAATTTCTGTCTTTCAAACCCACCAAGAAGATACAAAAAATTTCTTTGCACAGGTTGACAATCTCTGTTTCTGCACTGACATTGATGGGTTGTTCATGGCTTTGGGTTGTGAGCATGACCCACAACAATGGTGCCTTTTTATCAATTCATCACTGTTAAGCCTGAAAGCTGTCTTGTTACACAATGGCGATGTCCATCCTTCAATACCTATTGCCTATGCAGCGCATATGAAAGAAACCTATGAAACAGGTAACTGTTGTTGAAACACATAAAGTACGACAACTACAACTGGAACATCTGTGATTTTCTAAAAGTAGTGGCACTGCTACTAGGAATGCAGCTCAGGTATACCATGTACAGTTGTTTCCTTTGTGATTGGGACTTCCATGCTAGAGAGTCTCATTACATTAAAAAGAACTGGCTGCTCCATAAACATTTGATTGCAGGACAGAAAAATGTGGCATATGAACCATTTGTCGACACAAGTTAAATATATTTTTGCCTCTTCATATTTAAACTCGGACTGATGAAAAACGTAATGGAAGCGATGAACAAGAAAGGTGAAGGATTTTGATATTTGAGACAGATGTTTCCAAGAATAACTCATGCCAGGATTAAGGAAGGCATTTTTGTGGGTCCACAAGTCAGACTCATCATCGATGACAAGCGGTTTGAAGATATGCCAGTGGGGCCTGAGAAAATTGTGTGGAAGGCATTCAGGGATGATGATGAGAATTTTCTTGGTAATTACAGGGCACATAACTACATCCAGTTGGTTGACATGCTTCAAGCATACAAAACCATGAAGTGCAACATGTCGCTCAAGATTCATTTTCTGCATTCTCACTTGGACTTCTTCCCTGCTAATCTTGGTGCACTCAGCGAGAAACATGGTGAAAGGTTTCACCCGAACATTGCAATGACTTGTTAGGGCAACTGAAACCCATCAATGCTGGCCACTATTGTTGGACACTGCGAAGTGAAGCATCAGATGCTGAGTACAAATGAAAATCATGAGCAAAACATTTTTAGCTCAGGTGAACTTGTGCAATATGTCAGCATCATTGTGAGATTAAACATGCTAAATTCAGTCAAAATTTAATTTCATGTTTCTCCAAATTCCTACGTGATGCAGTCAATCTGAAATTATATTTGTGTTCAGCTTGAAGCTGTCTATCATAATCATCAAAAACTTTTCAGGAAGCAAAACGTTTGAACAAATTTGTTGTCCAGTGATTCAGGCTAGTACTTTCATCACTAGGCTGTTCCTCCACTGGGGTGGGGGGGTGGGGGGATGATGGGACCGTTTACTAACAGTACATGCTAACACCATTAATGCACATTATTTATCTCAGGACCCACTGGACCTTGCAATAAATAACACATGTTAATGACATTAGCACACATTAACTGTTAGTAAATGACCTTCTGAAGTACCAGAGGCATTTCCATTAATCAGATGGTGAGACTTGATAAAAGTTCCCAGCTCTTTTTTCGTGTTCATTGTGTATGTTGATCAGTATTAGATCATTCACTTGCATAAGAAAGGAAAGTATATTTACGTACAATTTTAAATGAAATTGTAAAGCATCTACAGTAGAAACAAGAAATTGCAGGGAGCTCTGTATTAACAATGTTGCCTACCCAAACTTTAATCATTGGCAATACATTGCAGCCAAGAGTGATTGGTTTCACAATTTCCCTCTTTCTTGACCTGAAAGTGACCGATGAGGCCATTTTGGGATCGACAGACCATGTTGCAACTTGGGAATATGTTTCAAAGCAGGAAGGCTGGCCCTGGATGTTAATTCTGTCCAAGGCACACTGGTTTTACTCCTCCTGTTTTTCAAGTTCCTGTTGCTATCATAGTTTGCAACAGATTCCTCCATCTGGAGCAATCCTAGACAATAGTCTCCCCCTGATAATTTATAGCAGCATGAAATGTGAATGGGTTCTGATTAAATTTCTATCCTGTATTCTATGTGTTTTTCCTTGTTGACTTTAATACATACTAAAAGCAGATTTGCAACAACAGGACTAATTGCAGACGCATTAGTGTTTCCTTTGGTATATGAAACTGATGGAGAGAACATATTGAGACAGCCAGTTTCACTCTGTGGTCGTCTTGTAACCACTATTCACTGATCTCTCATATCATTAGCAGCATCACATTTATATTTATTTGTTTATTAAGATTTATTAACCACCTTTGGAAAAGATTCACCCAAGGCAGTGTATCGCAGACGTAGCTTGACATAGACAATTTAACAATATAGCTATAGTAAAATGATCAAATACCAATATAATATACAAAAATCTTAGGTTCTAAGCCTCTGACATTCACGTGCTCACTATTTTCTATACATGCAAGGGAGCCACATAAAAAAAATAATGCACATGGAATTTAGTTGCGAAAAATTTTACAAGAAAAATAATTAAATGTTATTGAGGTAAAAGATCTTTTTTTGTAAAAAGCAAAGTTCATTTTGTGCATAATTCATACATGCGCTTACATAATTTTATACCATAGAAGCTCATTAACTATTAATTTAAATAAAATTTCATGCACTGAGAACTATGCAGGCAATTTTATTATTTGTGAATGCAAAAGGTGCCAATGTGCTTTTGTTTAATAAGCCTTCAGAGCTAGCTTCAGTAAAGCATTCAGAACTAGCTTCATTAGTATGCAAATCCTCTTGCACAAATTAACATCTGGTCCAAAGTAGACATAATTTGTGTGTGCTCTCTGTGCACGTTCATGCACATTTTATAAACCAAGTGCATGTATTGCAATTTGCTCCTTCCCCTTCCTCAAACAATACCCTAAGGAATACCTATGTGCAGTGTTTGTATTTAGTTTGTATTTAGCTCATGCCTATTCAGTAGTGGTTCATGGGGCGTTACATTTAGGTACAATATTCATTTCCCTGTCTCTGGAGGGTTCACCGTCTAAATTTATACCTGAGGCAATAGAGGATTAAGTGATTTGCAAAAGGCTACCTGGAGGGGCATGTTTACTAAAAAGCGTTAGCTGCTACCGCGGGGATAATGCAGATTTATCCTATGATAGTAGCAACCAACACAGGAGAAATGTAGATATTGTAGACACTTTTCTGCCTGCAATATGTGCTTATTAAAATGGGTTTGGTTTAATCTAAACTTTGGGTCCCTGTCCTTGGTGCTCTTTAATGTGTTCCTTAAACCTTTAGGAGTCATCACCGGGACACCGAACCTGGTTCATCTTTCATATGCTGATGATGACCAGGTTCTTCTACCATGTGAATCTTCATGGGAGAAAACATTAGGCATTTTATCTAAATATTATTATACAGTTGAGGAGTTGCCTAATGGTTAGTGTAACAGCCTAGTACCCAAGAGATTAAGGTTTGATTCCCACTGGTACTCCTTGGGTAAATCATTTTACCCTCCATTGACTTGGTAGAAAGGCCTTGCAATCTACTTCTGATCATACTTTATTTTATTTATTTTATTTGCAAAACTTTTATATACCACCAGTTCCTAAGATCAGTGGCGGTTTACATCAGAACAAAGGTAAAGTAGATAGAACGTAGTGCCAAATGTAACTATAAAACAATATATAGAACATAGAACCATGAGCAACTATAAACAGATACAATATTGGCCTCTATAGAACTATTTACAACTTGCAGGATGAATTTACATATATGCAGTTTGCAGTATCAATTTAGGTTCAAAGAATTTTTTTTAGTTAAATAGGTGATGTATGTGGGTAGAATTGGTGTGTTATATTCTATTTGTGCTGGGGGGGGGGGGTTGAGAGGTAAGATCCGGATGACTGTTTATATTGCAGTAAAATTGGGTGAACAAATAAGTTTTTAGTTCCTTTCTGAACGTTTTAAGTTCTTTTACCTCTCTTAACTGGTCTGGTAGGTTATTCCATAAGGTTGGTGCTACATATGAGAAGGCGCTGTTGCTAGTTATTTGTTTTGTCTTTCTTATTGAGTCACACAGTACAAAACGTGATAAGGTGGAAAAACACTTTATTTGAAAACTCGGACCTAGCAACCCGACACAGGCCATGTTTCGGAGACCTTCATCAGGGGTTGTCTGAATAGGTACTATAAACATAAGGACAAACAATATTAAAAAACAATTTAAAAGTGAAAGAACAAAGAGGCATGGACATACATTTAGCTCTAAACATACAAAAATAAAAATCATAATAATAATAATAATAGTAGTAATAGTAATATAGTCAAATAATAATAAATATCTCATAATAAATAATTATGAATTAAATAATTAAATTAATAGTAATAATAAAATATGGTAATAATAATAATAATAATAATGGTAATAAAACTCTAATGCTCAAAATGCGATACCCAATTGTAATTAAACCATAAAAAATAAATAAATAAATAAATAAATAAATAATATTATAAAATGAAACTAGTAGACCACAAATAATATCCATAAAGACACAATCAAATACAATCCTTATAGGAGGTGACAAGCATATAATTGTGATATTGCTACCTTCTTCCTAGAAACGATGATATGCAAACCTCACATGGAGGCCCACAAACTTATTTGTAGAGGCGATGACATAAACACTTGCAAGGTGGTAAAAAACTAAAATGAAGAAGACACAAGGTAAAGCATATGTATACCATTGGAGATAGTTTAATCTGAGCCTAAACCCAAAAAGAAGCTTGAAGACTGGAATATAATTGAAACGCAGTAGGCATGGATGGGGGAGGAGGGCACGGCCAAGAAAGACACAGGTATTGATTGCTCTTCTACTATAGCTAAAAAAATATAATAAAATAATATAGTCTATTTTTTAAAAAAACTTTTTGTCAAAAATAACAGTAAAAAACAAAATATACTATAGAATTAGCAGAAAAAAGGGGGGGGGGCGGCCAAAGTTTCATCGGAGGGCCAAAACCATTCACATAAATCTAAATAGTGTACGGGAAGAAAACCTAACATCAAATTGCTAGGGGATTCTTAAAAAACATGGGGAAGCAGAGAGATCTGTACAAATGAAGAGGTACTAAGCTGTTGTCTCTTCCTAAGATATCTCAAAGGCTCATGGCGATGTTGAACGTTGGAACGCTGCTCTATAACTCATTGCCCATATCCAATCAGTGATTCTTAGAAATATAAGAATATTTATACACCGTTAACTTCAAACTGCTATCCCTTGCCGATTTTAACCCGATGTTATGTAAAATCACCACTTTGAGCTCATATTAAATCGGGAGTCCTTAGAATTGTGGATATTCTCTCTTACCGTTTTGGATCGCTGAATATTTATACACCGCTAACTTCAAACTTCTATCCCTTGCCGATTTTAACCCGATGTTATGTAAAATCACCACTTTGAGCTCATATTAAATCGGGAATCCTTAGAATTGTGGATATTCTCTCTTACCGTTTTGAATCGCTGACTGGAAACAATCTCACGGACATTGATAACTGAGAGTCGTAATTCAGACTGTCAGCTCATTTAACTATCCTCTCTTAACTGGTCTGGTAGGTTATTCCATAAGGTTGGTGCTACATATGAGAAGGCGCTGTTGCTAGTTATTTGTTTTGTCTTTCTTATTGAGTCAGACACTTGGATGATATTTTGATTTTTTCTTCTTCTAGCTCTATTTTCTGGTATAAAATTATTGCCAAGAAAACTCAGGGGCAGCTAGGTCACCAGGAGTCAGCATTGAATTGATGGCACACACACAATAAACCCCTATCATACATCAATGTGTGCATGGAATCCAATAGGTTGAAAGTAAACCCAATAAAACATCATTACTGTGGGTTGGGTCCTCCCCCCTCCCCACAACTCAGTCCTGCCCATTGGGGTAATTACAGTAACTCAAGAAATTCAGGTCACTTTAGTAGATAGAACCACTAGTAATTATTGAATCTGTACTGTCCAGGATAATTTAGTAGTTAAGAAAACTTTTCTTTATGCATCCTTTAGAGTCCTCTGTTCACAATCAGATTTACGAGTATTGCTAGCATTGCCAACCACTAAAAAATGCCAGTTAAAATCCACCTAAGCTTGTACTCTTCAGGTACATTAGATTTGGCTTGCAATAGTCTTCCTGCTTCTCTCAAGATTGAAGCTATTTCTACAACATTCAGAAAACAGCTTATATCACTTTTGATCTCTGGTTAAGATAACTTCTGCTGTTTAACTTCTTTACATATAGGGGCATGATTACTAAACCACATCTTTTTTTTTTTTTTTTTTTTTTATTGCATATATTTTAATTTTACACGACACTATAATACAAACAAAAGACACAACATAACCTAACCTTTACAAAATACCTTACATTGTGGGATGTGCCCTAACCCTTGGGCACCCCCCAGAACCTTGCATTAACATCCCCTCCCTCCCCGAACACCTTGCAAGTCCGAAAGAAGAAACACCCCTCCTGCTCAGTGCACAGCCAGATTCGCAAACTGATCTAGCGCAGACCACTTTTTACTGTTTATTTCAAGGCCCCTTGACGCAAAAAGCTGTCATAGGCTTTCTCGTATCGACTGTATAAGCAGACTAAATGCCACCAATGCAGCCAGCTTAGCTTTTCAGCATCTCTCCATCGCAAAAGAATTACTTTGATGGCAAGCGCCAGTGTGTAGTTCAGCGCAAAATAATTTTCTTTAGCAAGACTAGGGATTTCTGCCGCTGATCTTAGCACAACTATTTTCCATGATAGGGGACACGTAAAACCTAAGGCCTGCTGGACCTTCCTCCAAACATCTTTCCAATACTTCTGAAGACTGGGACAATCGAAAATCATATGTCGAAACGTTCCAGCACTTCCACCACAGGTCCAACAGTTCGGAGATACACTCTTGTCCCATTTAGCTAATTTAACTGGCGTGCAGAACGCCCTATGTGCGAAAAAATACATTGATTGAGTGAGGGAGGCCGATCTGGAGGACCGCACCAATGGCCCCCACCGAGCAAAACAGGATTCTTGAGGAAGGCACATATCCAGATCCTTTTCCCATACTAATCGCAGGCCTAATAGCTGCGAGGGCATCTTGTTTCTGAGGAAGCCATAGACATTGGAGATCCGACCTTTCTTCGAGAGCATTTCCCCAACAAAGTCTTCCAGGTCCCACTTGTCCAATAACCAGCCGCGACTCTGAATTGCTGACCGCAGACAATGTCTTAATTGTAACCATTGATATGAGCAAGAGTTTGGCAAAGAAAATTCCTCTTGCAACTCTGGAAAGGACTTCCAACCCGCAGCCCCCACCAACTGATTCACTCTCCAGATTCCACAATGCTGCCATAGCCTCCAGGCAATTGTTTTCTTGTTGATTTTAAAAAAAGGGTTGTACCAAATAGGCATCCCTCCCGCAATAGACCGATGATTCTCAAAGCGGAGAGCTAGATTTTGAAACGCTCGTTGTGTATTCAAAATGACATTCCCTGCAGCATAAGGCTCTGGAAAAGTCATCCCCATGACTACATTGATTGGGCATGGAAAGACCATTCGCTCCTCTAGATCCACCCACACAGGTCTCGGCCCGTCTCCAGGCTCAGCTGCCCACAACGCACCCTGGCTTATTAGAGCTGCCAAGTGATAGCAGTAAAGGTCCGGAAATTGGACCCCTCCGTTTTCTTTAGAGGCCTTCAGCTTCTTCATCGATATCCTGGGGGTTTTTCCATTCCAGAGAAAACGACTCAAAAGCCTCTCAAGCTCTACATAGAAGGACTCCCGGAATAACACAGGAATCATCCCCAGTACATAATTTATTTTCGGTACCAGCACCATTTTAATGGAATCCAGTCTTCCCCACCACGTGATATGTAGAGGGGACCATTTTACTGTAAAAACACGGATAGTTTCACGCAGACGTTCACTATTTATACGAAGAATGTCTGCCATTGAGGGGCCAAATTGGACTCCCAGGTATTTAATTGTCTCCGATTCCCATTGGAAATCAAATTGCTGCACCATTGCCCTGCTCCCAAATTTATTGAGAGGAAAGGCTACAGATTTAGTCCAGTTAACCTTATAACCAGACAGTGCAGAATAACGCCCAATATGATGCATTGCCGTAGAGATAGATTCTGGTCTGAGAAACAGCAGGAGATCGTCCGCATATGCAGAAGCTTTCACATGCAGGTCCTTGACTTCCACACCTCTTATCTCTACTGTCTGCCGAATTAATAGCATCAGTGGTTCTAATGCCAAATTGAATAGCAGAGGAGACATTGGACAGCCCTGCCGTGTGCCCCTATGTAGAGCAAGAGAGTGAGATAACACTCCATTCGCAAGGATCCGAGCTGTGGGGTTAGTATATAACAGCTTGACCATAGCAATGAATTGAGACGGAATCCCAAACCAACTTAGCACGTGGAATAAGAAAGGCCACTCCACTCTATCAAAGGCCTTCTCAGCATCTAGCGAGAGGCCAATATAAGGATCCTCCAGGGAATCGGTGATACCCACAATATTACAAAGCAGCCGAGCGTTGTCACTAGTAGATCTCCCAGCTACAAAGCCACACTGATCTGGATGGATCAACGTTTCCAGCACTCCCTTTAGACGGGCCGCCAAAATAGAGGAGTATAGCTTGTAATCGGCATTCAGTAGCGAGATGGGCCGATAATTGCCCACCTGCCCCGGGTCTCTTCCAGGCTTAGGAAGTACTACTATAGTGGCCTCCGCAAAGGCCCCAGGCTTAGCCGCCTGATCATGTAAACCCTGATAGAAGGACAACAGTTGCGGACCTAAGTCTGCCACAAATAACTGGTAGAACTCTATTGGAATACCATCCGGACCTGCAGCTTTCCCACGCTCCATCTCCTTTAATGTCCGCTTAAGTTCATCCAGATGAAATGGTTTACCAAGAGCTGCGCTTTGCTCGTGCTCCAAACGGGGATGGGCAATCCGGTCCAAAAAATCCCTCATTTCTTCCCCCTCCTTGACGCTGCCAGCTGTATACAATTGCTGATAAAACTCAGAAAAGGCGTTTGAGATATCTTGGTCATTGTAAAGAGGGCCTGTGCGCTCATCTATTATCTTGACTATCCTAGTTTTATCAGAGCGCGGCCGTAGTTTCGAGGCCAATAGTTTCCCCGACTTGTTTGCCTCCACATGGAATCTAGCCTGCAACGGGAAAGCTGCCCGTTCCACTTCAGAACTAAGAGCCGAGTTATAAGTATAGCGTAATTTTTGCAATCGAAGCAGGATTTGATCATTGAATTGCCGCTGTAGGAGTCTCTCCCCAGCTCGTATCTGCTGTTCTAGATTCTCCAGCTCTAGTCGGGCTGCCCTATTCTTGGCGATCACATAGCTAGTTATCCGCGCTCTCAGGACTGCCTTAAATGCTTCCCACCAGGCCCATACTGGAGTGTCAGCCAGCGCATTAGACGCAAAATAATCTCGCAGGACATCCTGAAGGTGCTGCCTGAAGGCCTCTTCAGCCAATAGGTGTCTCGGAAAGGACCAGGTCATATTCTTGCGGGTCGCTCCCCTAAAGTCCAGTACAATCACTATCGCAGCATGATCCGAAACATTAGTACTGAGGATTTCAGAAGAAGCAGCATATTGAACTAATGATCGAGACAGTAGAAAAAAGTCAATTCTTGAGTAAGAGCCATGCGGTGAGGAAAAAAAAGTGAAATCCAGCTCGGTAGGATGGTGTAGCCGCCAGACATCCACCACTCCAAAATCATCCAACATCGAGTTTAACACCTCCAAGGCTCTCTCCTTTCTATATTTCTTAACAGGTTTGCGATCCAGTAGAGGATCTAATGCCAGATTAAAATCTCCTCCAATGATTAAGGGGTACTGCATAAATTCCTGGATTACCTTAGCAAGTGAATGAAAGAAGGCAGGATTATCATTGTTAGGGGCGTACACGTTGAAAACAGAGACATGCTGATCTTCCAGTAAAAGATGCGCCCCAGCCCATCTACCCTCCACATCAGACCGAGATGAGAGAACCTGAAATTTCAGGGATTTCCTAAGCAGCACCGCCACTCCATTTCTTTTTTGACAGGCGGGCGCGTGAGTCACTAAACAAAACTTCCCTAATGCTAACTTTTCTGTCTCCCTGGAATTCAAATGGGTTTCTTGGAGTAGGATTACGTCTGCATTTTGCTTCTGACAGTATAGTAATATTTTTTTGCGCTTAATTGGGTGATTGATTCCCTTGACATTCAGGGATACACACTTAATCAGACCCATAAGCCTCACAGCGTTGCAATTCGTCAATTGTGAGCTGCGCTCCTGCTGTCATTATGTAGACCCCCTGAGCAGGACAATCCCCACACAGACTTGCAAGGTGTTACAAAAGCCTCCCTTAAGGAGAAAAACAACATGGGTGAACACATACAGTTACAAAATGGCCCAAAAGAACCCCGGCCCGCCCCCAACCACAGTGTTAATACACAGAAAGAGAAAACATCATTTAGCTAAACACCGAGGACCGTCTAACATACTGTGCACCATAACTCCCCCTTTATAACACATTTCAGACTGCTAACACCCCCCATAAATTACCATGCAGCATCCTCCAAACCTCCCGGTCACAGGCCTCCCAGCCATATAGCATACAAATAAAGACCCCCGACTCGCAGGTCGCTATACATTCCCCACCGGGTCTTCTCTCTACACACCCACACATTACACAGGGCTACAGTACTACCAAACAGCTTAGTTCAAAACATTCTCAACAGCATAAATCAAACCAAGGAGCACACAGAAAAAACAAAGAAGAGAGTCCCACAGAACCCTGCAGACTTGGGGTGCCAGGCCCTGGTAAACCTTGGTCCGGCATTTCATCCGCCTTCCATTCCGATCAGCAACCACCGTCCAGCTTCAACTACTGTAGCCTACTGCATCTGCAGCGCCTCTTGATCTTGTATGTAGCGTTCTGCCACCGCTGGAACATCAAAGGATTTTGTCTGATTATTTAAGGTGATCTTGAGACGCGCGGGGTAAAATAAGCCATACCGGGCCTGCAGGTGCTGAAGACGGGGTCGCAAGGCAAGGAATTGTTTCCGCCGCTCCACTGTATCCTTACAGAAATCAGGAAAAAAGGATACCTTATGCCCCTCATAAGTTACCGACCTCATGGCTTTTGCAGCCTCCAGAATCTGCACTGCCTGCTGGTACCGCAACAGACAGAATATGATCGGTCTAGGCCCCCGGGCGCGTAGAGTAGGCTGGGCAGGAATACGGTGCGCTCTTTCTATTTCAAGCGGCCCAGGCACTTTCATACGCAGCAACGTTGGTAGGGTGCCCGCCAGAAAAGTGATCATATCCGTCCCTTCAGCGCCTTCCGGGACTCCTAAAACTCTTACGTTATTCCTGCGAGTCCTGTTGGCAAGATCTTCCAGGCTCAATTCCAGCTTTTCAAACTTTTTAATAGCCTTATCCATCTTTGCCAATTTCCCTTCATGATCAGCCACTTTCTCACTTAAATTATCCATCCTATTAGTAAATGACACCATTTGTTCTCGTATGTCCTGCATTTCAGCATGCACCTTCCCAAGCGCTTCACCATTCGCCAAGACAAGAGCCTTCACCGAGCGAATCTCACCCAGCAGTTCCTGTAGCGTCTCTTCCGACTCTCTTGTGGCGGCCATTTTGTGCGGGGACAAAGGGTCCGACTTCGCCCTCTTCGAGCCCGAATTGCTGCCAGCGGCAAACTCCAACTTAGTTGGTTTACAGTTAGCCATGCCCACGGACGCGATATGCACTTATAGAAGTTCTTCCGTACACACAGCCCTCTCCGATTCTCTGTTTCTCTCAGGATTTTCGTCAGGGAACCGAGGAGCTAGATTCTCATGCTGCCATCCTGCAACCGCTCAGGCTCCGCCCCCCACTAAACCACATCTTAACGTGTTTAGTGCCAAAATTCATGTGGGGAAGAGTTTTGAATTCACGCTAAATGTTGGGGGTGTTCCAGGCAATTGCCCGTGCAGTTAGCACAATGGAAGCACCTTACTATGCTAAACCTGCAACCATAGTTAACGTGAGTGCACTTACTGCCGCCCATGCGAACTTCAACATTGACAATTAGCATGCGCTAATGACTCACTGTGCCAATCACAATGTGCAGGTAATACACACAGTCTGCCCCTAATCTGCCCAGTCCCCACCCCATCACTCTCTAAGTGCAAGATTTGTATAATGCTGGCATTTTTAGCATGTGGTAACAGTTACCACAGTCCCAATGTTAACAATTTACTGTGCGCTAAGCCTCATTCTAACTGCTAGTGCACTTTAGTATATATGTCCCATATTTAATGCCGTATTTTTTATGTTTTTTGGACCTGATATTCAAAGGCATTTACATGGTTTGAAGACCTGAAAATCATGTAAATGCCACTAAGCAGGATGTTCAGCGGTTAATGCCACTGAATTTCCATGGGTACTGCTGCTACACGCCACGATGCTAACCGATTAGTAGCAGGGCGTTCTAGGGGACTTCTGTGGGTGGCACCTGGGGATAACTGGTCAATGGCAATATTCAGTTGTTGTCCAGTTATCCCTCGGCAGCGAAAGTTTGGCACATTAAAAGCTGTCCTAACTTTCGCCGCCAAAGCTAACCAGGTAGCAACTGAATATCACCACTGCCTGGTTGGTTTTCTGCTTCAGCAGCTGACCTAGATATTCAATGCCAGTGGCCAGATATGGCTCCGGCATTGAATATCTGGGTTTAGTGTTCAGCGATGACAGCTAGCCGCTGTAATTGTGCTAGCTGCCGCCGCTGCTGAATATTGGGCTCTTTATGTTTATAGTGGATTATGGGAAAATCAGATCCACTCTTTTGCAAGGGGCCATAGTGTATAGCTATATGGCTAGGAAAGTGAGTAAAGTAGGATGTCTTCCCTAGTATGACCAGGGCCGGTGCAAGGAGATGAGGCGCCCTAGGTGAATCTCATCCCTTGTGCCCCCTCCCCCCATGGCCGGCTCCCAATGCTGCTCCTCTCCTGGACCTGCAGCAGCAGCAATGGCCATAAACAGCCATGCGGCACTTACTTTACAACTCTGGCGCTATGGGCTGTTGTTTCTGCCACCTTGGACAGCCTGATGCCACTTACAAACAATCATTGGGTGGTCCGAAGGAGTGCTACCAAACAGCTCTAAGCTAAGGTAAGCACCACAGGTCCATTTGCAGCCATTGCCGCTGATGCAGGCTTCAGTAAGGTGTGGCAGCAACAGCAATGGGCACCCCAGAGGGCCAGAGTTCTAGGCGGCTGCCTAGTTTGCCTGATGGTAATGCTGGCCTTGAGTATGACCTTTCCTGAGCTTTTCTTGATTGTGGTGGCTTTACGTATTACATAACTGGGGTCACAATTTGATCAGCAGAAGAGTAATATTCTGGTACAATAACGTGAAGTATGGTTGAAGCAATTAACTACCAACCTACAAAGTGCTAAGAGACTTCATTTTAATGTGGTTATGAATTAATGTCACTGCACTTTCAAATCATGTCTCTGGTGTCCTCAGTGACTCTTGTTGTAAGTGGTCCTTATTCGAGAAGCTGCTGTTATTTATTTATTTATTTATTTAAGGATATTTCTATCCCGCCTTATCCTTCAATCAAGGAGTTAGGAGTAGGATAATTGGAACCCTGGTCCCAGATGATTTATAGACATTTGGAGTTCAGCAGAATGGAGCTTGCTGCACAGATCTGTGGCCCATCCTCCTAAAAGTCATATGTCAAGGAACTGGAACAGTTGATGTGCTTCTGCAGGAACAAGAATTGGCAGCAGAGCATGATTCCAAAGCAATTGGTTATAAACAACATCACATTCACTAGACAGGTGTTTCAAGGAGGATCATTCACACCAACCTCACCAGCTTATTGCTCTTTTTTAAAGCATTTGGATGCTCTCGCCCCATAACCAGCTTTGCAGTGAAGAGAGTTATAACAAGATGACTGCATCCATAGAGTTGTAACACATAACTAATTATTTATGTATTTATTCCCACAACTTTAGATACCGCCATATGGCCAGATGGTTGTCACAGCATTTTACAAAAGTAAAACAAGATATAAGGGTGGTGAAAAAAAGGAAATAAGAATAAAGCGGAGAAAATCAGGGAGTACAATATCATAGGAGGACAGAGGTGGGGGTGAGAGAGAAGAGCAGATTAGATCCCTTAGGAAAGAGGACTGGCATTACGGAGGAGAATACTGGGTAAAGGTTTGCTGAAGCTACAGGTCTTTAAATATTTTTTTTAAATTTCTGAGAGGAGAGTTCTGATGGAGGGGGAGGGGAAGGAAGATTACTGCATCAATGGCAACTTCTGGCTTCAGTGCCAGTGTCTACATTTGAGTTGGTCCTGTTTCAGACAGCTTTCTCTTTGGGGTTCTTTCCTGTGCTGAGGGTAGGTGAATTGTTGGATGCCCCATGCAATCTGGTTGATCTTATGGCAGATGTTACATTATGAGGTCAGTTCAGAACTGTGCACGTCCGGGCCGTCCAGATGTGCAGAACATGTACGGGGCAGAGTTGTACCTGATTCTGCAACTGTGGGAGCTATACAGTCACGCGGTTGCAGAATCAGGGTACCTGGACCGCCCAGCGTGCACATCATTCTGAACCGGGATAAGTCCAAATGACTGCCTGTCCCCACCGCTCAAGGCTCTGGCTGGTGTGCCAGTACCGTGGCATCCTGTCGCCATGGCGCTGGCACGTCCAGCCTGAGAACCCAAAAGCCGATGGCAAATAAAAACTATTTCCACACAGCCCGACCCTCGGTGGGGGCAGCCAGGGCTGGGATCTGGCAGCGGGGGCTCTCCCATGGCAGCCCTGTTGTTTTAGGGTGATGAATGCCCCGATTGCACTAGCGGACAACACTTATTCCACCTTCAAAGTGGAATAAGCCGAGCATCCAAATTGGGGCTGCCGAACATACAGAGGACTGACCTGAATAGCCTCTATATGTCTGCCTGCTTCTACCTGCCCCCGCTCCGCCTCCATGCCATCCACTCCCACCCTCCCATCCAGCGCTCCCCACACAAAGGCCTTGTACGTGCGGGGAAAACAAAGTATGGAATCAGGTGCAGCAGCTAAGTGAGGGTTGTACATCCATCCTGGACGTACAACCCCACTATTCGAGGATCAGAATTGCCCACCAAGTGGGAACAAATTGTTTATTCATGGTCCTTTTCTACCATCATGTTTACATATTTCTATTCTAAAGGGAAAAAAGGGACTATAGTAGTTGGAATGGAAGGGCTAGACTGAATAGGCCATTTGGTCTTTTTCTGTCATGATGTTTCAATGTTTCTAAAGTAGATCATCTGTGCAGGGGCCCATCACTATGAAGGAATTTCTGGAGCTGGTCTTACGCCCAATCAAGAATGTGAAGGGAATCCTGGCTGAAGAGTGGATGACAATTCCTGGTTCAAGTCTGATGGTTCCCTCTTGAGAGTTTTTCGGTTCATACCAGTCTTTATGTGTGCCTTCATCATGGCCTAGTTGCAATTGGGGTTCATATGGTACACATTGCTTCAGAATCAAGCTGTGATATAGGCATCATTAAGTGTGTAAGTAGGTGGGACTCAGTGGCCTATAAATCTTGCAGGTAATTTATAAACAATTTTTCACACACATATTTATTTATATCCCAATACATATGTTTAAAGGGCCTCTTATAAAATTACCTCACATATAAATGTGCATGTAGTGCAATTAGGTGCATAACTTGTGTGCAACGTCAGTGTAGGCATGTTCAAGAGAGGAGTCTGGGTGGAACCTGGATGGAGTCGCAATTAATGTGCACGTGTATCTAAACCTGCTCCCAAGCAGGTATCAGTGTACATGGCTTCAATCTGACTTCTATTTCTGTGGGATTTGTACTAGTATTTTATAAAGACATATAGGTGTCTGGTTTTATAAAATAGGCTAACAATAGGTGCCTATGTGGTCCTTACACATAGGCAACCTGTTATAAGACTGCTCTCTATGTGTCAGAGGGACAGATGGCACTTCTAGTTCTGTTCTGCATTAATTATGTCTCCCTCCTTCTTTCCTTGCAGATATCTGGTGACAAAAGATGATATACGAGTGATCATATAACACTCTTGTGCACTAGGTGGAAGGACATGTGAGGTAGATTGATTTGGTAACAATCTAGGTGTGGCAGCCACTGGCATGTGAATTTGATAGATCAAACTTATGTTGGTATAATTTTGTCCCTCTTTACACCTGTTGCAGACTAGACATTTTAAATATTATAGCCATCATTCATTGGTTGAGTCAGGTCATATGAGTACTGACAATAGATCACAGGTGCATCTAATTTTACTGCAGTGGGTATGTAGTTCTTCTGTTCAAACTGATTCGATTTGTTGATGAGGGTGCTAATAATCATGCCCAGTGATGTCCCAGATTTGTACTATTTCCTTTTTTAATTGCTCTTGTTTTATTTGATTCTTGTATGTGTCAAAGATGTGTGCATAGATAGTCCAAAGCTATTTCACTGGCCACTTTTATTTTAGGAGATGTTGGACATTAAGGGGTTGAACTGCAATGGTGCGAGTAATGTTGGCCACAATTGTAACTGGCATAAGGCCAGGGACTCTAGGTATCATCATTTTGGAGGTCCAGAAGCTTAGCATCCTAGCTTTTATGGGGTGGATTGGCAAGGATACCCAGACAATGCTGTAACTTCTGTTAGCATCATGGTTTAGTTTGCTTGTAGAAGGCTTTCCAATAAGCCTGACCCAAGGCATTGTTCCTCATAGGATTAGTCTAGTTTCTTTGAAGTGGGACACTGAGTCCAGAGGAATTCTCTATATCAATGAGTTCTGTACTTTAATATATTAAAGGTAAGGTGCAGATACATAGATTAGATTCTCTTTTCAAGGTTATCAATAAAATGTGCATCCTTTAAAATTTCCAGTCCCAATCAAATAACAGGGTCGATCTTGAATCTTTAGGAAATAAGGAACTGAACGGCCTATGGAGGTCATTGTTATCTTGATCAAAGATTTATGGATTTAAAAATGAGGAAAGCCCAGTGGTAGTCAAAAGCTCTTCAAATATTAAAATTTCATCAGCATAAAGTCTAAATTTCAAATCCAAAGCTTTGCAAACATAAAAAATAAAGGAACCAAACAGGTATTGAACACCACCTCTGGCAAGGGGGAGGGATCCAGTCCAAAATATGCCATTGAAATTGGGAAAAGGAATGATTTAATTGCAAACTATGATGAACCATAGGTGCAGACAATGATTTAGTACGCAACTGAGATGCATGTTCAGACAAGCGCCTTCTTAGGGACCTGCCAGAGGTGGTGATCGGGAGGCAATTTTGCAGTTGCATGAACAGTGCTGGATTTAGATTAAATACTGTTGCTCCATTGGGATTAAATTTGGAATTTGATTGTCCCAGTCTCCTTTGAATTTTAGCTGATTGGTCAGGCATCAGCATGGTTGCTTTTGTCTGTCCGTTGGATTAGAAGTAATTAGGATTTGTGACATCACACACCGGTCTGTTTTAATATGGTTCCGCTGGGAGTGTTTGTCCTTCCACGGTCCTTTGAATTTCATGGGGAAATCTTGCCTGACGCAGGGTCTCCTGAATGGTTGTAGACCCGAAATGCAGTGCTGTGTTGTACCCTGTTTCTTTCTTTTTGTCTTTGGATATGTGGACTCAGCCTTTGATGGAATGTTGGATAAATTACAACTAATAAGATGGACAAACGAAAGTTAAGTGTTTGTTTTCTTTTTTTAATTTATTGCACAATTGATTAAAATGGACACAGGTTTAGGTTGAGTCCTCACTCAGATATCAGTCCAACAAAAAATTACTAACCGCATGCTTATGATAGCCAGTGTGAAATTTTGTGGGATTAGGTCTTTTATCTATTGATGATTTAACAAAATCGAGCAGAGAAGTCATATCTTGTTTGCTTCTGTTTTGGCTCATGAGCTCCCTGCTGACCATCTGACCCCTAATATAATGTTCCCTCCTCTCCTGATTGTACACAAGGCCAGCAGATCCAGTTGTCATTTGTACACACCTTTCTATGAATTGGGCATGTGATGGCCAGTATGGAACCACCATGGGCTTGCTCAGGAACGCCTTGATCTCTGCTGGTGCCATGGTACAGGTAATAGGAGGCTCAGAGACTCGGGAGCTCCAGTCAAGTAATTGGATAAATGTAGTTGCCTCAGCGTTGATGGATGGTGTTTTCCTGAGTCTCACACAGTTGTCTCCAAGCTGAGTCTTCTCATCTCTTTCGCGTCTGATCTTCAATATCTACTCCACTGCATCTCCTCTCTCCTGTTCCTCTTCACTGCACAACATAGCTTGCAGAACAGACTTGCTGTAACCATACCAAGCTGACCTTCTTACTTTAGGCATGACTATCTTCCTTATCTCTTCACACTGTTCTTTCAACAGTTGCAGCTGGAAAAGGAGATGCCTGGGATCTTGTGTCCAATTGCTATTTATTTTTATATTAAACCAGTTTACCATGTAAACCAAAAAACACAAATAAGTAAGATAAATCGGTAACTGAGGCACAAAAGGCATTAATATGCAATGCAAACACATAAAAACTATTATCAGAGCACTTAAACATATTTCAGTAATTTTGTTAATTTTTGCATACTTTCCTAGAAATTACAAATAGGTAAATAACATTATACAAAATTTAAAGCTAGTTGTTGATTTGTCACATGAAATTGTACCGTATTTTCACTAGTGATTTTTAAAATTATGACATCTCTAAAATTGACACACCCTATATACATATAAAAGCTGTATCTCAGAAAGATATACAACTAAGGAGTAGCGCCCCAAAAGGCAAGTTTTTACCCTTTAAAGAGTATATAATGCAAGGGGGAGGTTAAGCATAATTGCCCCTTCAATCATGCGTGTCAAGCACTTGCCAGAATTAGCACTTTAGTGAAACTTATGCATGCCTCAGAGGACATGCAAACGCTGATGGAATTTAAAAAAATAAACCACACACTCTTTGAATCTGTGCATCCCAAGATATCCACACATGTAAATAGTGGCATCCTAAAATCAGCATTTACATCTGTATGCAATGGGGGGAGGAGTGGCCTAGTGGTTGGGGCAAGGTATCAAAGGTCAGTGGTTCAAATCCCATTAGAGGACAGCAACCTTGGGCCAGAAGGACTGGGGTTTCTAGTCCCACAGGTGCTCCTTGTGGTCTTGGGCAAGCCACTTAACCCTCCATTGCCCATGTTCCCTGTAAGTATTAGTGTATGTGTCTCATATCCCCTCATGTTAAATGTATCCCCCAACCGCCTTGACCCAGTGAAAAGCAGGATATAAACGCAGCTCAATAAATAAATAAATAAAATAAATAAATGTAAAAGCTGCTATTTGCATGTGCAAATACCAGGCATGGCTTCCAAAATTACTTCCATAAGTCATCATCATGTCATGTTATGTCACTGTCAAACAATGTTATTGTATCTCTGTAGGGCAGACCGATTGCTAAGTCAGTAGTTTACATGGGGCCAGCAGCAACAGGCAAAATAGCAAATGCTGCATTGTCTGAGTAAACCCACAGCTACATTTGTCTGATCCGACTGTTAGTCTCCATTTTACTATATTCGTGCCACGTTGTCCAACACTGCTGTGTAGACAGTTCAGCAACCTCCAAATGATAAACTCAAAGCCTCTGCCAGGTGAGAGGCTCTCTACAACGCCAATTCCCATTGTCAAAACATCTTTGATTAGCACTTGTTAGCACCACATGTCTATGCAGGCTGTTTCAGCTGATTGTTGGAATGGCTACAATTAATCGAATTGTTTTGGTGATTCAACATGTCCATATAATGGATGTCAGTTATCCTCATCCTGTTTTGTACATTCAGCCTGGCCAGCCTCGGCTTCAATCTGATAGGGCGATTCCAGAAAATATGAGGGTATTTTTACTAACAGGCGTTGCACCTAACATGCTAATAGGATTGAAATCATGGCACATTAGGTGCAACACCTTCCCGTTAACTATCGGGGGGCATGGAAAGCATTTCTGTGGCAGTTAATGCAGAGCCCTGTCCCATAGCGCATGCTGCATTAGTGCGGGTGCACTAACGCCACTATTGAGGTGTCATTAGCTGAACCCCCACTAATACAGTTAGCGTGAGATGTGAATACAGCGCTGTGATGCACTCAGCATGCCCATTCTCTTCCCCTACCCCACCCACTCGCCTCTCTAATCTGAGTTGCACAGTTAGCGTGGGAATCATTCTGTGCTGCCATGGCCCTGTGCTCGCTGGCAACGCGCATCCCAGCACGCCTTTAGTGAATGTGAAAACACACCCTATTAGTTGGCGCTGATTAGTAAAAGACCCCTTATGTATAGTTTGTTGATCAGGGTAGGTTGTAGGCAGCCTTTGTACATCAACAACACTCATTAAGCACCAAGTCTGTTTTACTCACATGTGATGATCTTTCCAAGACTGAGCATACAAACTAACAAAGCACAAATTCAGTGGAGCGCAGTGTTGAAAGGCGTGTGCGCACATCCTGAAATCTCCATAAGTGGTTC
Organism: Ichthyophis bannanicus; assembly: GCA_033557465.1. Classification (NCBI taxonomy): domain Eukaryota; kingdom Metazoa; phylum Chordata; class Amphibia; order Gymnophiona; family Ichthyophiidae; genus Ichthyophis; species Ichthyophis bannanicus. Next base: position 861,919,750 of record CM066034.1, read on the forward strand.
ATAATCTTTCATAAAATTGTCTTACTGTCCCTTAAATCCTTTAAATTTAATGAGATTATTACTTTCTGAAATGATGTGACTTTGTTTTAGACTGGATTTTTAAAATGTTTAGATCCAACAATAGATGCTATAAGTAGCAGTGGGGTAGTCCTTGTATATCATTGCCTCCAATGACCTTTCTACATAGTCAGAGACATAAATATTAGGATTTTTTGTCTCTCCTAAAAAAGTGTGATAGACACTTTTCCCAGTAATAAATATGTGTTTAACTGAAGTGACCAGATAAATTATTTTAAGTATCAACACTACACTTTATTTATGTAGAACACCAATTAAAAGCATTAATATTACTGACTCCCTCACTGTATTTTATCATAGTGTAATAAGTGAAGTACAGTTTAAAAATACACTTTGACAAAGTTATTTTGGGATAATGCTTGAAAAAACAGCTGTTTAATTTGGAGATGTAATAGCACACTCCAGGATATGGAGCCCTGATGAGCTTGAAGTTGTAATTAGATGGTTAAGATTACTCAGCTTCAGCTTCTGCGTCACAGTACACCTGAGACAACCTATTTTGATAATACTGGAGATTACCAGAACACACACAAGTGCTGTCATCCTCTCCGTACTGTACATCCTATTTAGCCTCTGGTCTCACTGCAGAAAATAAGAAACTAGTCATTTAGGAAAAGGGGAAACAAAGTAAAGTACGACTACAATATATGGAATATGATAAGAAAATTAAATGGCATACAGTATATTTTAATCATATACATTTGTCCTATGTTGTTCATAACATAAAGGAATCACCAACATGACTTAGTGCAGTCTGGAAAGAAGGAACATGGTAAGGATGTGCAGGGGAAAATCTCTTCAGTTTTCAAATGTTTGGCGCTTTTCCTGTTTTTTAGACATTTTTTTGTTTGTTTATGCATTCGTGTTAATATCCCCTCTTAACCAAGTCTGCTAACCAGTTAAACTGCATTGAATATGCCCCTCTAAAATGTTTAAGCTGTGTTAATGAATGTATAACCCTATAATTATGAAACCACCTACAGATTTCCATCAAATATGCCTTACCTATTAGGAATTTTAGGCCAATATGTAGCACTTATTGTCAAGGGGACTGGCAGCACAGAAGTTGTCTATCTGTCCTCATGTTTGCGCATGCATAACCAATCATGCATATACTAGACTAGTATAAATGCTGCAGTTCAGGCTTCCTGCACTGAATCAGCTCTCTGAATAGTAAAGCTATGCGGGGCAGGAAGTTTGGGCTGATCTCGTGGTTTGAGAGATCAGCTCAAACTTTCTGCCCTGTGCGACTCTACCATTCAGAAAGCCAGTCATGGTGCAGGAAGCTTGAACAGCCTGCATTTTTGAGGATCTGCAGCCAGAATGGGTGAGTGAAAGAGGGACTAGATGAACAGGGGAAAGGGATATGAGGGAGAGTGGGTGAAGGATGTGGGTTGGGGTTATGAGAAAGAGAGAGAAAGATATTTGGTGAAGCCTGGAGGAGGGTTCCAAGAGAGAGACTTAGGGAAATCTGGGTAGAGGGAGCGAGAAACATACTAGGGGAAGGCTGGGTGGAGGGGGGGGGTATGAGAGGGAGAGAGAGAAACAGACTGGAGGAAAGCTGGGAAGAGGGATCATAAGAGAGAGAGAGAGAGACACACACACACACACACACACACACACAGCATCCGACACTCCCCATGACACTCACACAGACATACATCCTCTGATATTCCTCATGACACACACATACAAACACACACACATGCAGCTCCCGACACGCCCCATGACACAGATATATGCACACATACACACCCCTTGAATGAGACACACACCACTTGACACACATAGACACACACAGCCCCTGACATACCACACATGCATCCACCAAGCCCCTCATACCCTCTGACACTTCCTATGAGACACATTTATGGACCCCCCACATGCCTGATTCTGGAAATAGGGGACATGTGCAGGATGAATGCACTTATAGGTCACTAGGAGAAGTTTGAACTGAATGTGGAAATGGATAGAGTGCTTTTTCTCGCCGGTTCCTGCCTCATTGTGCTGTCTGCGTATCTTAACTGTGCCACATATGCTGAGTATGTGCTTTACTGCATGTTAGATTGCGCGCCTTGGATTTGTGCATGGCCATAGAATGTGGTAATGGTGCCCGTGCAACTGGAACCTGTATTGCCACATGCCCTATTAGTGTGTCCTTAGCCTGAGCTGGGCTGTTAGCAACTCATAAGACTTACATTGTTGGCAGGGGCGCATGCCTTCTAAGAAATGCTACCTGATCTGCGGAAAGTGGAAAGCTAAGTTGTTGGACTCCAGCATCTTTGATTCTTGCATGTAGGTTTTGGATGCACCCTTGGAGGGCCTGTCTCCCCTCTTGCAGCAAGGGGACATGGGTAGCCTGTCCTTGTTATCTTTGCTGCAGAAGGCAGCAGACACAGTGATGAAGGATGATTCCCAAGCCTTGGACCTAGGCTCTTGCTCTGTTGGCCGCTCCCCTTCACTTAGCGGTTGGGTAACACATCATCCCCTCACTAGTGGTGTGACTAATCCTGACAGGGAGCTTCTGGCCTCTGGTTTGTTCTCCCTAGAATTTTTTTCATTTCTCAGCAAGCTTGGTCCTTCTGGTGAGGCAGTTGAGTTCCTGGTGTCTCTGGGTCCTCTCACTCTCTCTTTACTTGGTCAGAAGAGGGCACTGTGACACAAGATAATTGAAGCCCAGCCCAGGCTCTGCCTCCTAAGTGATCTCAGTGGAGATCGGATTCCAGAGGTTCAGACATCTCTCTTTTGCCCTAGGTCTGGAATCCAGTTCTGACACTTTGGGTGAGTTCATCCGCCTGTTCAGGAAGGTGGTTGATTGCATAGGTGTCTTCTGTTCTATGGTTGGCTGATCTTATGGTGGCAGAACAGATATCACAGATATCACAGATACACCCCCCCCCCCTTTAAAGCGGGTTGAAAGTCTACTAGGGCCTTTCCAGAGGTTATCAAGACCATGGTCTGCTCAAAGTGGGAGCTGTTACATTCCCTATTGAAAGCAGTCAGGGTCATGAGGACGACATATGCCCTGCCACAGGAGGCTTGCACCATGTGTTTCAGCTTGTCTAAGGTGGATGCGCTTGTCATGGTGGTCACGAAGCAGACTACCATCCCAGTGGAGAATGGTACGTCCCTAAAAGACCACTTGGATCACAAGTTGGAAGCTCTCCTGAAAAGTCCGTTTTTTATTTCCACCGTTATTCTCCAGTTAGCAGTCTGTGCAGGTCTGACAACTCAAGCTGTCCTTCAGTGGATTCAGTTGCTCCCTTTGGATGATGTATCCATCCTCCTGGAATCGGCAGCTACCTTTCTGTCAGCTGCCATGTGTATGATCTAGTCCATTCGGTGGCTAAAGATATTGCCCCCTTGATGGTGGCTCGATGTTGGTTATGGCTTTTCCACTGGGCAGTGGACTCAGCTTCTAAGTCCCAGTTGTCCTGGCTTGCCTTTAAAAGGGAGCTGTTGTTTGAGGGGGACTTGGAGAAGCGTGTTAAGGATTTGTGAGTCCAAGCCTCGTTGCCTCCCAGAAGATAGGCTCAGGAGACATGAGAAGTGAACAGTTTCATCCTCTTTCTTGATATCCACCCATTATCCTTATTCCCGATACCTGGAATTCCAAAATTCCCCGGATTCCCATCAGTATCATCCCAAAGAGTCTTCCTTTTCTTCTTCTTCAGGTGTTCAGTCCTGGACACAGTCCTTTCATGGGGATTGCTGACCCCGGGAGTCTACCACCTCCAGAAATTCCTTCTCCCATTCAGCACAAAGACGTGTTGGGGGCTCATTCCAGGGTGCCTCCAGTGGGTAACAGACTACGCCTTTTCTATCAGGAGTGGCCCCAGGTCACCGAGGATTCCTGGATGGTAGGCACCATGGAGCATGGCTGTTTTGGTTACATTGAAAAGATTGCTCAATCCAGGCTATACTGGAAAGATTGCTCAGTCTTCAGGTGGTGGCCCCAGTCCTCTCTGTCTAGAGGGGCAAAGGCCAGTATTCCATCTATTTCATGATATTGAAGAAGGATAGGTCCTTCCATCCAATCCTCAACCTCAAGGGGGTCAGTGGTCACCTACAAACCTTGCACTTCCATATGGAAATCCTATAATCAGTGATCCAGGTGATGTAATACGGGGAATTTCTTATTTCCCTGGATCTGGCCAAGGCCTACTTCCATATTCCTATTATTTACCATTCTGTGCTCTCATTTTCAGTTCACCACACTTCCCTTTAGCCTCTCCATTGCTCAGAGAACATTCTTGAACGTCATGGTAGTGGCAGCTGTAGCATTGAGAAGTGAGGAGATCTGCATTCAGCAATATTTGGATGACTGGCTCATCCAAGCCAAGTCGCAATCAGAAGCATTACTCATACTGGCCTGAGTGGTACAGTTCCTAGAGAGTCCCATTAGATGATCAACCATAAGAAGAATCAATTTTAGCCTTCCAAATCTCTAGAATACCTGGAAGTGTGGTTCGATACTAATGTTGGCAGGCTGTTCCTACCCAAGGACAGAGTGAGAAAGCTGTTATCTCAGCTGGCATCCCTCTGTGTGCAAACAGCCCAAAAAAGGGACACACACCCCTACAGGAACAAGAAGAAGCCCGAACCGAGTGAGGTGGTAACAAAAGGATATATATTTATTTGGTGTACACTAAAAGCAGAGGATCCGACACAGCTGTGTTTCAGCTATGCCTTCTTCAGGTGTAATAGCCTCTGTAAAACATATATAAAACAAATCATTAAAATAAATTAAGATACATAAGAAACATACATAAAAAGCAAACAATAAAAGGGAGAATTACACAATTGTACAGCGTAAGAACACCAGAAGTAGACACTAGACAGACTGTACTATGTGGTATAAAACCATATAGATAAAGGTAACTAGTGTGATATAATTATGAAAATGAATAAAAGCTACATGTAAAAAAATGGCAAACAATAAAAACCATATAGCTACATGTATAAATCTGAACTTGGAAGACCTTAAATAGAATAACATCAAAATCAGTGAGAACTACATATGTAGGAGTTTACAAACAACAAAAAACATGTGAGGGCATGTAAAAATCTGAGTTAAAAATAACATAAGAGTAAATAAGAACTATGGACCCAATATTTGAAAGCTATTTACATGGTTTACAGCCCCGTAAACCGTGTAAATGCCTGTAATCGGGATATTTAATGGCACTAACACTGTTAGTGTTGCTGAATATCCACGATTATCTCCCTTACACGCCCCAATGCTAACCACTTAACATTGGGGCATGTCGGGAGCATTCCAGGGAGGAGTGAAGGCAGTGACAGTCCCTAACTGGGCAGTAGCAATATTCCATACTGCCTGGTTAGGGGCTGGCAGATAAAAGATAGGCGAGGGAAAACCCTTGCCTATCATTTAGCTGCAGGAGCTAACTGGGCAGCATGCAATATTACTGCTGCCTGGTTAGCTACTGTGGCTTCCGGGCATGTGCTGCAAACCCGGATATTCATTGTCGGGGCTGCATATGACCACAGAATTGAATATCTGGGGTTAGGGGCGGGCGGGTATGGCTATGTGCCAAAGCAGCACATAGCCTGCCCAAATGAATAGCGGGCCCTACATGTTTGAAAATATAAAACAATAAAAACAGCATGTAAAGGCATATAAAAACTTGAGTTTGGTTAAACTTAGGAGATAAAGCATTTAGGGCCCAATATTCGAAAGGCACTTACATGGTTTACAGCCTGTAAACCATATAAATGTCTCTGTCCCTGATCTTCTCCCTTACATGGCCTGATGCTAACCGCTTAGCACTGGGACATGTCGTAGGCATTCCAGGGTGGAGCGGAGGATGCGACAGTTGATAACCGGGCAAGAGCAATATTGCCTTCTACCCGGTTAACAACCTGTGGCTAAAGGATAGGCATGGCAAAAGTTTGCCTATCTTTTAGCTGTAGCTGCCAACCGGTAGTATGCAATATCACACTGCCCGGTTATTTACTGCACCTGGGAGGCTGTGTGGCAAACCTGGATATTCAATGCCAGGGCCGCATATAACTCTGGCATTGAATATCCAGGGTTAAGGGCTGGCGCGCACAGTTGTGTGTCGTAGGAGCACATAGCCAGCGTAACTCAATGTCGGGCCCTTAAAGAACATCAGCATCTGGAGAACATATTGTGATGCCTTAAAGAACATCAGCATCTGGAGAATTAACATCTAGAATAGAATAAAATATATAAAATTGTCATATAAAAGAGGTACATGTGGTGTAGTGAGACAGACGAATACAGTACTATGATAGAGTTTAAACTCACATTGACATGTCATTGGCCAAATAAATGCTAGGAGCTAGTACACCGTAAAAATCTCAGGTGAACTGTGGACAAAGACATTGATAATTATGTAGGATGGAAGGTGGGAAAGCTGGAATAAGTATTGGCAAACTGTGTGCTAACAAAGGCCATCTGAAACAGCAAGCATGCATGTTCGGTAATATTTAAATCATCTATACGTTAATGTCATGAGGACGCTGAAGTACTACTGGTACAACAGTAATATGTGGGAATATAAAGTGCCATTATTTGAATGTGGAGAGGCGCGGAGAGAAGAAAAAGAATGAACCATACAAAAGGATGTATTAGTGAAGAGTCCTTACCTTAGTATAAACAGCACGTTGCATCTATAAGGCAATAAAACAGAGGCAAAAAGCCGAAGGGACCCGACTTTGAAAGAAGCCAGAACTATTGACTATTGATATCCATGGTAACAAAGTAAACAGTACAAATTTAAAGTGTCATTCCAAATGACTATGCTCAAAATATGAATACAAAATAAAGCAAGCTAAAATTTTGTGATTTAAAAAAGGGTAGTGAAATTAAAGTAAAATTAAAATAGGAAATCCCTATAAAAGTACCGTATTAGAAAATTAAGCAAAAATGAGATTAAAAGCACTAAAAAGTATTGCAATGTAAAATTAAATAAACCACGATTAACAGCACTAAAAATTGTCACATAGAATAATGGCTGAAATAAAAACAAATAAAATTGGAGCTTAATACAAACTACCATGTAATTTAAGAACATGCTGAAAACCTGAATGAACGTTGGGAGCAGTAGTAAACCTGTAAATTCATACCAAAGGCCAAATATACTGAGTTTCATGGCAGGATCGCTGGGACGGACTATATTGTTGAAATGCTCCACAGTACTCATCTCAAAAGGCAACCCCTACCATTCAGCCATTTAATCAACAAGAGCAGAAAGCATTAAAAGCAAGCTTAAAAAATCCTGGATGCATGCTGAGAGAGAAACCCCATAGTGCAAGGTGCTGGTCACATAAATATATTATGGAAACTTTTGGCTTAAACTGCCTCATTATAAATGTACAAATTATCCAAAGGTGTTTAAAATTAATTGTGAGAATGATTGTGCTGGCGATACAGCATTTTAAAGTAAGGTTCCAAGAGGTACAACCATTACAAAACTGAAGTACACAAAGAAATAAACAAATAATGAGAATAAAAATAGAAGTAAAAGAATGTAGCGTGCCTCTTGTAATAAAAAATGCAAAACATGTAATTTCAAACCATGCAATGAAATAAAAATTGCAAAAAGTAAAAAGTATAAAATAATAAAATAAGATAATAAAATGAAGGGGGAGGAGGGAGAGGAAGGGGGAAGAAAGGGAGGAAGGGGGAAAGGGGAGGAAGAAGAAGGAAGAGGACATGGAAGAGAGAAGGGGGAAAAGAAGAAGGGGAGGGAGGGTAGGGGGGAAGAAAGGGGAGGGGAAGGGGGAAGGAGGAAGGGGGAGGGGGAGGTGGAAGGAGAGGGAAAAGGGGAAGGAATCATGCCCACTGACCTTAAAACTACATCCATACATCCTATACTTAAGAACAAGATACTCGATGAAAAAGACCCAAGCGCATACAGACCTATAACCAGTATACTATTTGTTGCCAAAATAATAGAAAAAGTCATTCAATTACAACTCCAAGATTACATTGACCTCAATGCACCCTTAGACACCCACCAATTTGGTTTTCGACCATTCCATGGAGTCAAAACCTTGCTGCTAACACTAATGAACCACCTCATCAGAGGCACAGACGATCCTAATCGTGCATTCATTCTCCTCTTTATTGACATCGCCTCCTCATTTGACAACCTTAGCCATGACACCCTAATCTCGAGATTAGCACAAATAGGATTAGGAGGCACAGTATTACACTGGTTCAAATCATACATATCAAACTGTAAACTTTGCGTCCAAATAGGTCAAGACTCATCAGAGACATTCCCCCAAGAACAAGGAATATCCCAAGGTTCCGCCCTCTCAGCCCTCCTTTTCAACCTATACCTGCAACCGATTACCAACATCTTCAGAAAATTCAACATTGGATATTACATCTATGTGTTTGACATTATGTTGTCTCTCCCCATAGACATAGACAATCCTACCTATCAAATCTATTAAACTGCATTATCGAAATGGAATCATGGTTAAAGTCCAACAACCTTAATATTAACTACAAGAAAACGGAAGTCCTATACATATCATATATCATATGATATATATCATATATCACATATCAAGAAATCAAAACCCTACCCCTTTTCAAACCACAAGATTAATAATATTGTACTCCCTGTTAAGCAAGAGGTGAAGTACCTTGGCATAATACTAGATCAATCCCTCAGCATGCTCCCGCATATAAAACAAACAGTAAGGACTATCTTCTTCAAACCAAAAACTGTTCAACATCTTAGACCCCTGCTAGACATCAGCGATTTCAAATCAGTAGTCCAGGCCCTATAATAGTCTGTTACAGGGTCTACCAATCAAAAACATAAACTTACTACAGAGAACACAAAATATCACAGCTAGAATTGTCTGTAAGGCCCGCCTAACTGATCATATAACCCCCAACCTATATGAGTTCCACTGGCTCCCAGTTCTAAGCCAAATAAAATATAAGTTACTAACAGTAACTTTCAGACATCAATAACATCTCCCCAGCCTTCTTATCAACCCTCATTCATACTCAACCAGATACCAGATCTCGCAGGCAAAATGCTATCCACTCGCTTATAACCCCCCACTCTATCGCAAGACAAAACAGTATATCAATCTATTAAAGAGAATGAACCAAAATAAAGGAATAAGACCTGGAAACTAAATGCCACAGAGTGAAATATGACCTAGAGTTGTAAAGTTGGAATACCGGCTGATACACAGTGGAAAAGACAAAATCGGGGAGGTGATAGGGTTCCAATTATGCAAAAAAGCAAAACAGATAGCTAAAAAACTGAATGCTAAAAAATTAAATAAATAAAAAGAAGGTACCGTAGTAAGAAAAAGATTAAAAGAGTGTTTTTTAACCATTTGTTTATTCATTTGTTTTACTATATTTGATTTTTAGTTGTTTAGTTTGGCCTGTTAGTTTTTGGACCATTCATTTTTGTAACAATTTCCCCTTTTTTTGTCTCAGTCCCATTTTACAATCTGCTTTAATAAACTTCCTTTCTTTTATCTTTGTGCATTTTTGGTTTAGGGACATGGCAGTACATGTTTCATATATTTATTGTTTTTAATCTTTTTCTTATTACGGTATCTTCTTTGTACCTTCTCTGTTCAGCTTGCCTGATGGGCTGGTTTCGCAAGTGTATTTAGATGGCATAGATTTTGTTTGCCTATTTTGTTTAGTTTCCTGTATGTTTCTTGATTCGGTCCTAGTTGCCTGACCAGTATGTGCTTATATCACATCAACTATGTATTTATGTATCATTGTATTATCTTTTTTACATTTGTTCTCTTTAACATTATGTTCCCCTTTGTTTTTATATGCTGTTTAACATTAATAGCTTTACCAACATTTGAGTGTTTTATACGCACCTTTTTGAGTGCACCAGCTCTTATTTTATGGTTTGTGCATATATATTTATATTTTTATGGCTTATATTTATTGGTTTTTAATATATGTTTTTAGTTTTTATGAGACTTGCACCCCCTGATGAAGGCCTTTTGCCAAAATGTGTAGGGGTTTCTACAATAAAGCCTTTTGACCGCCACATCTGCTCTGGCTCCTTTGTTTTGTTTGGTATCCTGTAGGTGTTTTTTGCTCTCTTTTGGACTGCTGTTTTCAGGGTCATGTAAGGGTGACATGGCCACCAAGGCTACCTTGGGATGCTGGATCAAGGAGAATATTGCTTCAGTGTATGTTTTGCGGATCTGACTACTAGAGAGTTTGTGTGAAAACTCCACTTGGGCAAAGCTAAGTTTGGTCGCCCCCTCAGACATTTGTCAGGTTGCTTCACTTTCCACTTTTGTCAAGTATTACTGCTTGGATATTCATGCTCAGGTGGATGAGCTTAGAGGTCTTGAAATCTGCTGTGCCTTCTTCACACCCAGTAGAGTCATAGCTTTGGTACGTTCCACTTGTCTGGGCTGGTCTAGCAGGATGGTATGGAAGGTGATATTTTACTTAGCAGATAGTCTTTCCATGAGTCTTGCTAGACCAATCTAAGATCTGCCCCTGTAACCTGGTATGGCCTACTATATTTCTTTGTGGTTGACCCTGCTGGCCCATGACTTTTTGCCAGTCCTTCAGTCTGAAGATGATTTTGTAGATACTTATATTACCTTGTTCAGTTGAACCTTGTTATCCTCACTGAGGTTGTGGGCAGTCAGTGTTCTTGACTATGTGTGTCCCTGTCTGCGTTGACTGGTATAGCAGGATGAAATCATAAGACATCTCTGGGATTTTTGCTCTTTCTCCACCTCTGCTGGTAGGCGCACACAACCCATTTGTCTTGACTGGTCTAGCAGGGCTCAAGGAAAGGACATTATCCAGTAAGTAAAATGTCACCTTGTCTGTTTTACAAAATATTCAAGCTCTGCCCAGACTACATCCCTGGAAATACCTACACATGATCCATTTACTTTTTAAGTACATATAAAGTAATGAAATTTTCTGCATACACTTTTATGAATATAAAACAAGTTTTATATATGGAAAAAGCTCTATAAACTTCTCCACAGTGATAGGAAATAATTTTCAATTCAGTTTTGCATTTTTTCTGTTTTTTTGCCATTTTCAGACATTCTTTCAGTTTTCTTTATTTAATAAAGAAAATTAATATGAATTTGAATCTATTAACACACAGATTGATTCTATACATATTAATTCATAGGTTAATACAAGTTAAATTGATTTTACATGTACTAAAATGTTTAAGGAGTCCTAATGAACTGAATGCATGCTAATGAATGCAAATATTGCAAAATTACCATGTATGCAGCATACCCTTACAAAGCCCCAAGGGATGCCACTCTTTTCTTGAACCTATGTTTTTGTAAAATGGCTACTTGTGCATGTTGTCAAGCAGATGTATTTTTCATGTCATTATACATATTTTATAAAAGGCTCTGAATTCAACAAATCTTCTATAAAATACTATCACGTTTGCATGTCCAGACCTACATATTCATTTCCTAATCTAGAAATTATGCACAAATTTAGGCTGCAAATAAAGTAACACCTTTCGTAGTAATGGATGTCCTGGGCACACAATCTGTATTAAATCAAAGTATTTACAGCAAATCAATCAACTGGAAAAACAAGGGCATCAGGTTCTCCTGGCCAGCTGGGAGACAGAAAAAATCTCTGAAGGGGTTTCATGACATTATTTTTCTGTGTGATAGAAAAATAGTCAGGTTGATACTTAATGGCAGTGGTCAACATAACTATCATTTTGCTTTTTGTCTGGATTTGAACTTTGGAGAAGAGCTTGAGGGGTGAATTGTGATTATCTCTGAGATGTACAAAATTATCTTGAAATGCCAAAGGTTTAAGTTTTGGAGCTAAACTCCTTAATCAGTCCTCCACAGATGTGCAGTTTATAAAATCTGTCACACATGAAGGGACAAGTCATAGACACAAAAACTATGTAATAACCACTTATAAGTGTAAGTAGTGATTCTTACATGTGGAAAGTTCTGATACCACTTTTTATTTTATTTTTTTTGTAAAAATAGATTCTTTGATGTGTATCCTGCCATATGCATGGGCTTCCTTGGCAGTGCTATACATATTTCAGAAAAGTTCTATTTTTTCCAAGTCATTTCTAACGTACCAGGGATTTCTTTAATGCACAGACCTAAACATCCATTTTTCAACCTAGATGTCCTATAGAACCTTATCCTCTAACTTTGTTAGTAGAAAGGAAGACAAATAGTTCAATTTTGTATAAAGTGTTTAGGTAGAAAAAGGGTTGTTTAAACTGGGACATTTACAAATAGCAAAGACTTTTATAGAAAGCTCACAGAACATGGAGCCTTTTGTAAGATACTTATAAGCCCATGTGACATACAGAATGCTTCCTGTCTGATGTGATGAAAATCTTAAGGCTACCTGAAGACTGACACTAGCTCTTCAGGCCCAGAGTTAGCCCTGCCTCAGCTCTTCACCCTCTGCACAAATCCATTGGAAATCCCAGAGGAGAATCTAATGAGAGCCTTACAATGAAGGAATCCTTTTCAGAAGAGGACACCTCAGAGTTTTCATCCTCCATCGCTTTACTCTATCTCTGCCCTTTGATGTATGTGGTCGGGGGGGGGGGGCTAAAGGGTTTGTGCTGCCCCAGGCAGAAGCCCCCACCATGCTGCCCTTCTGCTGCTGCCCTGTCCTCCCCTTGCTGCTGCCACTACCACCCCCCCCCCTCCCCGAATACATTTTCTTTGTGCGTGTAATGAATTCCTAGTTGGGATCAACAAATATAGGGATCCTTCCTCAGCCCTAGGTTTCCTATCTCTGGTCCCAGAAGCAAGTGAAAAGAAATGAGAATACAGCACACACAGAGTTATACCATAACAAAATCTACTAAAGCTTTAGGATGGCAGAGATGGACCCACAAACCCAAGCAGTCTCCCGTCATTCTCTTAATCTGCTTGTCCATAGTACTTTCTTTTATTGGAAAAAACCCCTGCCACATTATACAATACATTCTTTTGCTTTATCACTCTGTGCCATGCTTTTCACTTTACCTTTTGTTTATCTATATCTACATGGTACAGGTCAGGTCAAGCCAAGAAAAAACATATTGTTCACGCTTAAACAGGACAAGCTTCCTGCAAACAGAAGCTCCCTGTCTTGCAAGATGGAACCTTGACTGTCTCACTTATACATAAACACCCCCTGTGAAATTGTCAGCATATTCAGAGCTGTTCTTACACTCTAGCCCTAGTCCCCCTTCAGGTCCTATTCTATACTTCTCATCTTGCAATGGCAGCCCAACTCCATTTTGAAAATAGCGGCAGCTCGAAACAGAGTTGGGCCGCTGTTGCTTTCAAAATGGAGTTGGGCTGCCCACCAGGGTCTGCCACCCTGGGTGACTACCTAGTCTGCCTAGTGATTGGGCCAGCCTTGTATGTGGCCTATCACCTTATTTTAGGTTGATGAAGGTCCTCATTTTTTTAAACAGAAAGCCATGACAACAGCTTTAACTAAAATATCACAACTTTTTATTTCTTTTTAAGTGTTCAAACTGGGGGAGGAGGGGAGGGGTGAAGAGAAGTCTAAGGAGAAAAATGGGAAAAACAATTCCCCAGGGAGACGAGAAGGAGAGGTTGAAGGAGAAATGGGAGTTTTTAAGGGGAGTGGGGTTAAGGCATGGAAAGGAGGCACTTATGCTCAAGACTGGATGCCAAGAGGATCATCAGATCTATCATTTGCTCCTAACCATGAAGGATCCCCTCTCCCAATCTACTGACCTGTTCTTCTAGGACAGCAACCTGCTTCCCTAGTTGTTCTCTGTCTCACAGAGCCCTTTTCCCAGAACATCAGCAGGAAATGGTACAGTGGCAACATCTGTGGCAACCGATAACAGCTGACTGCAATCAGGAAAGAGTGAGACCTCCTAATACAGGAGCACATTTAGAGGCCTATCCTCCTCTCTCAGGGGCAAACTAGAAGGGGAGATGACCTAATTGGGGAGGAAGAGTAGAACCCAGTGGTCTCCTCCTCTGATGGGAAGGTTTGCCTACTTAGTAGGTTCTATGGTTCCTGCTAGAGGTGCTTCTGCTGTTGCTGCAGCTATTGGTGGCACTGGGCCCAGTCTTGTAAGAGGTGGAGGAACAGCCTATAAAACACCTATAAAATGAGAAAGAAAGTAGGCTCAGTGCACAGTACAAAAATGTTGTTGTAGAGAGGAATGCATTCCCTAAGTGTGAGGCTAGCATAGATACAGAGATGACAAGAGAAGGGTGACGTGCTGTGTGAGGAGCTGGGAATGCATGGCTGTGGATGAGGAAGCAAAGGTGCAGATCTGAATGTTAAGCAGAGATGGACATGGGAGGTCACTGTGAAATAGACAATGTTAAGTGCCATGTTTTGGAAACTATAATTGCTTCCTTAGTGGCAGGGAGAGGGTGTCATTGGTGCCATCTTATTATCTTACTGATTGATTTTATGTATATGGTTCTTTGATACTGCATCGAATGAACTGATTTCCATATATGCATTCCACAAGCTTTTTACATAAATAAATACATAGACACACGAGCCCTGAAAGCCAATTTGCTGATGTCCCCAAGCTTGCAACATCAGTGTGCATGTTATGTAAAAGTGGGTGCTTACATCTGTGTATGCACATGAGGGCCATACCAAGCCATAAATGTGCCCCGTGTGTCTTGCACATCTGGCACACCCCCTCCCCCCATCACAGGTTTACCATTTGCTTAGCATCTTATTTATTTATTTAACAGGGGTTGTTTTTTTATACTGCCTTTATGCCAAGGCAGTTTACATAGAACAATAATAACAAACCCAAGTGATTTGCATTTACAAAGAACTCATGGGGATACAGACTTAGAGTTAACAAAAGGGGGGTTTTCTGATCTTGGCAGTGCGTGAATGAAGACATGGTACAGTATGTATATGTTTAGTTGTGTGATATCATTTGGGCCAAAGTGTTCAATGAAGAAATGTGTCATTGATTTTCTTCAGGTCTTATATGGACTGTGCAGAACTGATTGCTTCCGGTAGGGTGTTCCAGATAGTTGGCAAAAAGAGCGAAGGCTCTATTGTTTGTTTGCTGAGTGCACCTGGTCTTGAAGGAGGGTATGACCAGAAGGTTCTGGTTCACTGATCTTCTAGGCCTTGTTGAGGGTGTTCTTGTGATTAGGTCTTGGAGGCAGGGAGCTGAAGAGTTATGGAGAATTTTATAGATGGTGGTTGCAACTTTGTATTTCGTTCTTTGTGTAATTGGTAACTAATGTAGGCTCTTGAGAGTCAGTGTGATATGTTGTCATCCTAATGTTCCTCTTAAGAGTCTAGTAGCGGTGTTTTGCACTAATTGAAGTACATATAATGATTGTTTTGGTAGTCTCTGGTATAATATGTTGCCATAGTCAAGATGAGGATTATGATGGATTGAAAAACTGTTCGGTAGTCATCGTATTGGAGTATGGGTTGTAAATGATGGAGTGATTTGAGTTTCAGATAAGCAGTTTTGGCTGACATTTTGAATTGAGCAAGCATGATTAGGTTGTTGTCAAGGGTTATGCCAAGGGGGTTGAAGGAAGGGTCCCTTGTGACTAGTAGTGCTTCGGTCTTATTGTTGTTCACTACTAGACCAAGTTCTGCAAGGAGGTCTGTAATGGCTGAAAAGCAATCTGACATGACGGAGAAGTCTGGGATAATGGTGTGGAAGGGCATGTAGAACATAATATCATCCGCATATAGATGGAAATTCATGTTACATTTTCTCAATAAATTGCAAATAGGCTGAATGAAAATTTAAATAGCAGAGCTGATAATGCCGAGCCCTGTGGTATTCCTCATTTTAGGGTAAAGTGGTTGGATTTGAGAGGCCCGACTTTTACTTGTAGCCTTCTGTCGATGAGATATGAGTTGAACCAGTCTATTGTGGTTCTGTAGAGGCCTATGTCTCTGAGCCTTGTAAGTAGGATGTTGTGTGATAGTGAGTCAAAGGTAGCACTGATGTCTAGAAATATCATAATGAATCCTTGATGTGGTTTATTAAGACCTCTGATTAATGTATCTAATAGTTCTCTGAAGAGGGTCTATACCATGTTGAGGGTAGAAACTGTGCTGCTGGGGGTCGAGGGAAGCACGGGTGTCGATATGTTCTTGAAGCTGATGCTGTACAGACATTTCAATTATTTTGGACAGAAATGGTATACTGGCAATTGGTCAGTCTGATCCACTGAGGGTTTCTTTAAGATGGATCTTATTGAGGCCTTTTTCAGGGCAGAAGGTAAGTATCCTTGGGAGAGAGAGTTGTGGACTATCTTTTGAATAACTGAGTAGAATTCAGTCGGGAGGGATTTGATCCAGGCATGGGTCCAGAGGAGAGTTGGTGGTACTGATGCTTCAAATAATGTCTGAGAGTTCTCTCCATGAAATTAATCTAAAGGAATCCCAGATGTGAACTTGAGATGGTTTATCCCATTTTTGAAGAGGTTCATTAGCTATAGGAGATGTTGAAGATTTCTTGTTGGCTAGGTAGTTGGCCATAGTCTGCGGGTCCAACTGTTCTTTTGAGATCATGGGATGTGTGGATGTGAGATCTCTGGTGAGGGTGGATACAATGTAGAATAGTTCCCTTTGGTGGTTGAGAGATTTCATGATTATATTAGTGTAGTATGCTTTTCTGCTGCTGTTGAATAAATTGTATTCAAGCTGTTTGGTGGTAAATTGCTATTTTATGGATGCATCTTGAGCTCATTTCCATCTACTCCCAATCTGTCTGAGCTCTCATCTGGTAGATCTTAGTTTGTGAGAGAACCAGGGTGTTGAACCATGTTAGGGTTGTTCTTGGTGCATCTTGTTGTAAAGCAGGAGGCTTTGTTAATCACTGTGTTCCAGAAGTGGATGAGGTTGTCCAAGTCCTGCAGGTCAGATTCTAGGAGCGGGGAGATGTCTTCTTGGAAGGATTGTATGTTGAATGTTTTGAAGTGGCGTGTTTGTGGCTGACGTTTGGGGAGGAATGGAATCTGTGTGAAGTTTGGAAGGACAAGGGATATCATTGCATGATCTGATCATGGCACTGGGTCTATCTGGGTGTAAATGTCTGCTGTGGGGGAGATGTTTAGATGCAAAAATAAGGTTTAGAGGTGCTCCTCTAGAGTGAGTGGGTGTATTAATTATTTGTTGCTGTTGGAGGGCTTCCATTGCGTTGATGAATGCACTTACTTGCTTCGTAAAGGTGGAAGGGAGGTTTAGATATCTGAGGAGGAAAAAGAGTTTGTTGGATGATGCATAAGTACATGCTTCTTCCAGCAGATCTGATAGGTCTTCAGCATTAGATGAGGGTGTACGGTATGTTAAGAAGATAGTGTGGTCATTATTGCTGATTGCAAGGAAGTCTAGCATTTACAAGGATTGGGAATTGATCATGGTGAAATTTAGGTGTTCATTTGCCAGTATTAGGGCTCTTCCTCCTCTTCTCTCATGCCTGGGGCAGTTGAAGAGCTTGTAGTGGGGAGGTAGAAACCCCACACCTCCATGTCCAGCCAGCTCCCTGCGCAGCTTGCCCTTGCCCTGCTACCCCTCTTCATGATTCCTTGGCGGTGGTGGCAGCAGCGGAGTGGACATCCAATTTAAAAACAATAACCACACAAGTCTTTCCGACTTTGCACTTGCATGCAGATCTGATTCCTCCCTCCTCTGACATTTGCTCGCATCAGAGAAGGGAGAGAGCAGACCAGCCATTCAAATGCAGGTCTTTGCAACTCTGTGCTTGAATGGCTAGTCTGGTCCCTCCCTCCTCTGATGCAACATACATCAGAGAAGGGAGGGATCAGACCTGCATGCAAGCGCAGAGTTGGGAAGACCCACATGGTTTTTTTGGGGGGGAATTGGATGTCACCGTCACCACTGCTGTTAAGGAAACACAAAAAGCAGCAGCAGGTTGCAGGCAAGCTGCGTGAGGGGGGGGGGGCCGAGCCGGTAACTCCAAATGCACCCCTATTTCTTTGCGCCCTGTGTGGCCTCACCCCTCACACAAGGCTAGGTACAGCACTTGTGTACATGGTTTTGGCATGTATTTCAGGGGCGCAGCTACAGTATGCCTATTTTATAAACAGTGTTGGTCATTTTTCCCAAATCACTCATGGTTATACTTGACCTATATAAAATTATTCTCAACAGTTAATAAGTTCTAAATATTTTAGCCGATCAAAAACATATGTATTATAATGGTCTATTTTAACCATATACACAATTTGATAAATTTTGCAAATGACCTTGTCTATCAGTAATCAGGAATATAGTCTACTTACCATGTGTGCAGGGTATGAAATTACATTTCAAGAAATATATTAGTTTCATTAAAAATCATTATAAGTAGATTTTCATAACCTTCTTTTCATTCTTAGTGTAATTTCATCTTCTCTAATGTCATAATTTGATGAAAAATTAAATGAATAGAGCTTTATCCCTTAGCCGAGTCATTTTAATCAGATAAATGAAAAATAATTACATTCAAGAAAAAATGACATCATTTACTCTCTGGTAGAAAGTACTTTTATAGATGATCTTCCCTGTAACCTTCCATTAATTTGTTTGAGTATATGGACCAACACTGAAGTCTGATTTTGTGTGAGCTCATCATCAAAGTTATCTTTTCTCATTTATATTCTGAGTGCCAAATTCTACAATCTTATTTGTCATCATTGACGCAGGTCTATGAAACCTTACATCTTTCCATGAAGAACCTGAGAGCAAAGAACTTCAATTCACCAAAATCACTTCTGGAAAGTGAAAGTCCACATCAATGACTCAGACTCAGAATATGAGAACATATTTTGCTGATTACACAATTAATACAGTCACCTGGTAAGCTTCATTACTTTAGCACATTGCTTTTATCTTGCTCTGTTAGGGACATGCAAACATGATTTGGTATTATAGCCCAGGGCCGTACCAAGTGCTGTGTGAGTGGTGTGGCTATATAGAGGGCAAGCACAGAAGGAGCGCTGATATTATCACTGGGCTTCCAGGAAGCTCAAAAAGAGCGAGTTATTGAACGGGATTGGGGGGAGGGGAGGAGGGGGGGGTACCAGATTTGTTAGTCGCACAGGGCCCATTTCTAGCTTGGTATGGTGCTGCTATAGCTCATTTACCTTGAATTCCTTCAATCTATCGTAATAAAACTCTCTCTGAAACAACTCCATTGTTGGAAGCTTCTACTCTAGCAGGAATATGATCCCAGATGCAAACGAGGCATGCACTCCTGTGTCTGGCTTCTGGGAGTTGGTCATGTGGTCTTGAGTTATTCTCCTGCATCCATTCTAAACCATACTTGTTCATTTTATCATGAATTTGCAAGATAAGGATTTAAAATATCAAATTAGCTTATGGGCAGGAGCAGAAGCCAGGCAGGGTAGAGATCTTGGGGATATGCAGCCTTTGGAAAGGACACAGGAAATATCAGTGATTAGATTGTCTAGGTAGAAAAGGGGATGTCCAGATCTAAACTTTCACAATTTCAGTGTACTTTACAAAAGACATGCTAGACACTGGGAGGGGGGAGGGGAGAGAGATATTCAAAGGCATTTACACAATTTGCAGATCTACAAACCGTGTAAATGCTAGTTAGCAGGATATTCAGTGACACTAATGAGGTTATTTCCACTGGGTATTCATGGGCACTGCCACTGCGCGTCCTGATACTACGCAGTTGGCATCAGCGCATTCCGTGGCAGAGCAGAGGCAGCGCCTTTCGCTAATCGGGCAGCAGTGATATTGAGCCACTGCCCAGTTAACGACCCGTGGGTAAAGTAAGGTGCCCCAAAGGCTTCACCCACAGAAGTTAAGCGGGCAGTGGCGAAAGCACTACCTGATAGTTTCAGAAATTCTAGACACCTACCAATGAATCCACAATGGATCAAGTTAAGTATAATGTTTCCTCATTATAGAAAGAACTTCTTGCTTACTCAGGGCACAAGATCACACAAAGAACATTTGCTGAAGGTAAAATAACTGAATCTAGTATTGGCAGTCCACTTCAAATGCTGTTTTTCATCAGTAAAATAGAGGAAATATATTTTGTGGGGGGAAAGGGATTATTATTTTCTGTAGTAGTTTTATTCTCATTTCACATGTTATATTTCTATAGTGAAACACTTGCACAAAGGATGATAATAAAATGGAAAACTTTGACTTTTCTCTAATGTGTACACTGCAGTTTTATAAAAATGCAATTTAAATTCAGAGATGAGATGAATAAGTATATGCAGCAGCATTATAAAAACTCCCAGGCATATTGCACAAATATAGAACAACCAGACTGATTATTTTACAGTATGTGACCCAGGCTTTCTACTTCAAGATAACATCTTTGGTTTTCAGATTTTTCTTTGTCTACCCTTTTCATGTTCTATATATAAAAAAACTAAGACAAAATTCTGCAGAATTATGAAACAGGACAAGATGCAGTATAAAAATGTATGAATGCCAAAGAATATTTCAGTATCACTCAGAAATGACACCATAGTAAAACTTCCTTTAATATTTTTAGGATTTTATAAAGTTTCAGTATGAATATATCTGAATATATAATATACCCCTAAACAAAGGCATGGGGAGAGGTGACCTGCATGGAGTGGCAGGTGCACCTACTCTTGCCTGCTTGCTGGGCAGACTAGATGGACCATACTGGTCTTTATCTGCCGTCATATACTATGTTACTCTGAATAATGTGCACAAAGATGAGCAGATGAGTTATCCGCTTACCTTAATGCCAGATATTCAGCAACCCTATCCATTTAAGGAGGCCTGCTAAATATGTAGCCCTAAACTGAAATTGCTAAGGTTCCTGTTTTAGTTAATGCAGCTATTTGTGCAGTCCTACTAAACAGATAAAGCTACCTGGATAGCACTGAATATTGATACTGTCCATGCAGCTTTAGGTCTCATCTACTCTGGAATGCCTTCTGGCTCATCTCCTGCTAAACATGCAAAGGCACATTTTAGAAAGGCCATATAGGTGAAATTTGGGATGTCCAAGTCAAAATATGTGACATTCAATAGACGGGCCAGCAGTAGCAGGTGGTCACATGTAGATGCCTTGTAAAATAGGCCTTTCACCATACACATAAAAGGGAAAAAATGGACATGCAGAGTAATGGGTCAGATACATGCAAGTTTTCGCCTTATTCCAGAAACTTGCACATGTCAGATATGGACATCTATCAAACAGAGAGCCAACCCACTACTAGATTTACTACTACAGTACTCCCTATATCAATCAGAAGAGCTTCAAAAACAGGAAAAAAGACCTCAGTATATCTCTGGCAAGAAAGCACAATTGCCAAAAGGAGAAGCCAATTCTGCCGTCGAAAACAAAAGACAAGCAGATGGCACAGACATCAAAGGTCAGTTTAAGTGCAGTATATTGCATGAGTTTCAT
The DNA here is from genome assembly GCA_033557465.1 of Ichthyophis bannanicus. NCBI lineage: Eukaryota > Metazoa > Chordata > Amphibia > Gymnophiona > Ichthyophiidae > Ichthyophis > Ichthyophis bannanicus. The sequence continues at coordinate 861,941,238 of CM066034.1, forward strand.
CAAAAAACAATAACCAAATGTAAAGCCATAATTCAGCTTAGCTTAAAGAAATGGTACAGTCCATGACTTTTCAAAAGAGCAGCTTATCTGCAATCCTTGAGCAAGTCTCTGACACTAAGTGTTTCGCGGATAGCTTCTTCAGGGAGCGGGACTGTAGCACCGTCCAAAACACATAGGTGCTCATTCAGCAGAGACCACCACAACAAGGTGTCTTGCCAAGTGAAAGTAATGGCGCTGAACCCATGGATATGGCCATCTGCCATTCTGGGGACATACTACTGATCAACAAGGCGTACGTAGTACTGTATAGACTCATGTCCGTGCTCATCAGAACTTACAATCTAGTCAAGAGAGACAACACCACGGCTGAGGACAAGAATATGTCTAGGGCAATGGTAAGGAAACACATAGAGACAAGTGGGTCAGGATCCAAAAGCAGCCTCGAAGAGGCAAGTTTTCAGCCTGGATTTGAAAAGGGTCAGAAAAGGCGCCTGACGTACAGACTCAGGTAATTTGTTCCAGGCATAAGGAGCAGCAAGATGGAAGGATTGAAGTCTGGACATAGACATCCCACAGTCTTATTTCAGAATGCAATTTTGTATATCCCCCTCCCCCATACATGTCCCTGCCTGCCATTTTACAAAAGGGAAGTGCAGCTGCATGGGAGTCAGGAGACATTGTAGCAGGAAAACGAGTGAAGAAAGGAAAACCCAGGAGTCACTTAGGAAGCAAGCCTTTAATGTGGCCACAGGCTCAGAGAAAATAATTTTTCCAAAGTCTGAGCCCCAAACAAAGGGCTCAGCTGACTATATTTACTGTAGTACCATTGTGATTGGAGGAAAAGTGTTATCAGTAGAACTAGCTGGACTAAACCAGAGAGATTTCTTTCACGAAACTCAGAAACGCAGCATGGGGGATGGGGAAGAGCTGCGAGCAACAAGGCTGTGTCGTCACCTATGGGGTGTATCCTTTTCACACAGCATATAGGAGAAAGAGATGTCTCAGTAACCTTTTTTCGGTTCTTATTAACCCCTTCAGCTCTCAGCCCTGCCTGGATTTCGATCTCATTCCCCCCTTTTTAAGGAAAAATTTGCCTTTGTAATGAAGGAGGCAAATTTTCCTCATATGAGTTGATCTGACTGTGGAAGGGATTTGTATTTGCATACTGCCATCACTTGGGCAGCAGTTTTCCGAGCCACCATAGTCTCAATGGTGGAGAGAACAAATCGCAGAAAGACAGGAAGACAACATGGCAGGATAAAACATAACAGGAGAATAAGAAGAACTCCTACCACTAGGGTTTTAAGTCCACCTAACCAATTAAACTATCCCTGTGGTCACGTAAGTCTTGAATAGAGCGTTCAATAGAAACACTCATCAGTGAGATTAAAACAACACATACCCTCAAATTCCTCACAGCCATGATTTAAACATAGGAGCAGAAAATCAATGGTCATCCTATTCTGCAGAATCGCTGTCTGCAGACCGGACATCTCATGATTCATAGTGGCTAGGAAGGTTGAAGTAAGATTAATGGATTTGGCCAAGGAACAAGCAATATGGCTTACTTCCATAGCATTGTGTAAAGCTAACGCAGGTGCTTCTACAATGGATATGGCCAGTCCCAGAGCTATCTGATCACTATAAGGTTCTACATTAGAGTTACAGTTAGGGGGCATAGGTTTTGAACGAGGATAGCGCGAGTGGGAACTAACCTTACTGGGGGTATGAGAGAAAGCAGCAGTAGTAAGTCTGCTAAAAGTGCAAGGACCTCCAGTAGCGTTTATGGGAACATAAGTATAAGCAGTTTTACCACATAACAAAAACCATCCTAAGGGAAGATACATTTCTGAGTAAGCATAAGATACCTTTGTAATAAACTTGCACAATAATACAGTGTTAGACAAATTTAAAAAACCCTTTAGTTGCATTTACAAAAATAAAACAATCTGAGGCAACCTGCAAGGAGAAAGGGATCTTGTTAAAATAGGCTGAGGAAGGACGAGTAACACCAATGAAGTAAAAAATGTGCAAAATGTTAGCTTTGGCTGCTTGCAGTTCAGATTATGCATTACAGTAAACCTCTGCATTTCACACAGAGTAGTAGGTACAGCAATAAGGCATGCCAGCTAAGAGAAAAAGGTATCAGCGGAACAGCGCTTGAATGGTGCAGATCCTACCTGTCTGGAAGATGGCAGCATGTTCGAGCAGATGGGGCTACATCGGAACCATTTCAACAAAGTCAAGGAGTGCCTCAAGGATCTTCCCTATCATCCTTGATGTTTAATATATACATCCAACCCATCTGCAACATCATTAGATCCTTCAATGTTAGTTGCATGATATATGCTGACGATGTGCTGTTATACATGCCAGTATCATTGGATAGACTAGACCTTGCCCCTCTGACTAATTGCTTCAACACCATATCTGAGTGGCTCCTATCACAAAATCTGTGAATCCAACACAAGAAGACTGAGGTTCTTTTCATCTCTAGAAATCCCAGTTTCATACCACCCAGCTGTGTGAAGGTAAATGATGCCGATCTACAAGTGAAACCTGCTATACGTTACCTTGGGGTGACGTTGGACCAAAATCTCGACATGAAGAAACACATAGCCAATACCGTAAGAGTGATCTACTTCAAAATTAGATCCCTCAGACACCTACGCCCTTTACTCGAACCAGATGATTTCCGCACCATTTACCAAGTCCTGATCATTCCTCATCTCGATTATGCAAACTCCATACTACAAGGACTCCCCCGATCCACCCTGAACCCCCTGCAACTTGCTATGAACAGTGCAGCGCGAGTACTCTTTGGAGCATCCACGAGAGACCATGTGACACCCCTCCTGAAACAGCTACACTGGCTCCCCATTCAAGCCAGGATCAGTTTTAAGACCTTGCTGATGACTTTCAAAGCTGGCAAGGGGCTCTCCTCCTCCTCTCTATCTGACCTCATCCAACCACTTGCACCTAACAGACCGAGAAGAACCGCAGAATCCAACATGCTAGCAATACCAAAAGAAATGACAAGTTGCACCAAAACAACAGCTAACAGAGCCTTCCGACTCTGCGCCCCAAGTCTATGGAATACCTTACCACCACATATCAGAGCAATCCCCAACTTGAGCCAGTTCAGGAAGGCTCTTGAACATTTCCTCTTCATCAAATATCTCACTGACAGCTCCGAACCCCAGTCATACTCGAATAGCGAGCACCTCAACATTAGTAGTAGTCAACCAGACAAGCCCCCGCAACAGGCATCCCCAACAATGTAAAACACCAAACAGTATCCATTCTCATTACACCTCCTATGTATATAGTTTACCCTGTTCTCCAAGTTCCATTTCCTGTTAAATGTAATGACCAGACATATGTAAATTGTGGGATGTTTCTGTTCCATGTAAACTGCGCTGATTGCAAATAGTGCGGTATATAAGAAATGTTAATAAATAAATAAATAAATAAAATGTTGATAAAAAAACTCCAGGCTGCGATGAGCTGCATACACAAAAGTCCGAAGTATTCAAAGCAGTCCCAGTAAGTAGTGTTACTACATTTATAGTTCCTGAGGCCAACAAGGGAAGGCCCCACACGAATGCCAGAACAAAAATCAGCATAGGCAGGTACATATTGACCATGGAGTTAGTGTCCCACTACACTTTTGTTCCGTAACAGTATCTGAAGATGACTCCTCAAGCTTCCGCCATGTGTAGACTAGCCGGCTTCCGGTATGCGGCTAGCGCAGGGCTCTGTTGTCTGCCGATTCCCTGGTTCTACGCAGTGTGAGGCATAAGGGATCCTGAGAATGTTCATGTGCTGTTCACTTATCATCCAAGTGGAATGGAGGAGTGGCCTAGTGGTTGGGGCAAAGTACTTCAGGCTGGAAGGTTGGGGGTTCAAATCCCACTAGAGGACAGCAACTTTGGGCCGGAAGGACTGAGGTTTCTAGTCCCACAGGTGCTCCTTGTGGTCTTGGGCAAGCCACTTAACCCTTCATAGCCCATGTTCCCTGTAAAATAGTTATCTCCAAGTTATAATGCCCTGTTCAATGTAATTTCAGTTTGTTCAATGTAAACTGCACTGATGCAGAATAGTGCGGTATGTAAGAGAATATAAATAAGTCAGGAGCAGCTTTCTTGAGACAAGTATGATGAATCCACAGGGTAACCTCTGCAACCTTGACTGCGGTTGGTGTGGCCAGGAGAACTGTGTAAGGACCTCTCTAGGTAGGGCACAGTGGTTCATGTTTCCATTTCTTAATCCACACACGATCTCCCGGCCTATGCGGGTGGAGCGGCTCTGACAAAGAGATAGGCAGTCACTCTTGTATCCACCTGTTCAAAGACTGAAAAACAGATCCCAATGCCAGTAGGTGTTATCTCGTAAGTTCATTACCTATCTGCTCTAGGTCTCCCTTAAGGCCCTGAACAATGGGTGGTGTTGACCATAGGGGATATTCCCAGGGTCCGAGTCGGAGAGGCCTGGACATGGAGAAGGGCTGTTGGCAAGGCCTGATCCCACTTAAGATGAGCTTCCTGACAGAGTTTAGACAACTGGAGCTTCAGGGTTTGGTTCATCCTTTCCACTTTTTCCCGAACTCTGTGGGCGGTAAGCAGTATAAAGTTTCCAGGTGATCTGGAGGGCCTTAGAAAGGTCCTGAAGGCACTTAGCAAGAAACTCAGGGCCATTATCTGACCCTTTATAGTAAGAGGTAGGCCAAATCTGGGAATAATCTTTCAGCAGGGCCCTGTTAACCTCTTGGGCTGTCTCTGTTCTACAGGGGTAGGCCTCACGTGTAGTGAATGCATATTTAGAATCAGTGAAGATGTTTGCCTTCAGACCTGCAGCTAACTGGAGGGCTCGAGTAAGGGCAATGAGTTCAGCTTTCTGGGTAGAAGTCCCAAGGGGTAAGGGCTCAGCCTCCACAACAACCCCAGGAGTGACCACAGCATATCCGGCCTTCCGCATCTTCCACAAAACTGCTGCCATCAGTAAAGTACTGAACATCAGGAGAGGCTAGCGGTACATCCTTCAGATCTGGGCGGCTGGAATACACTACATCCATAACCTGGATACAATCATGTTCGGGTAGCCTAGGTGCTACAGGGAGTAGAGTAGCAGGATTAAGTGTTTTCACTATCTCCAAGTGAACCCGAGGATTCGCACACAGCAAGCTTTGATACTTTGTCATCTGCTCGTTGGTAAACCAATAATTGCCTTTGTACTCCATCAGTGTCAGTACTGCATGCAGCACTTTAACATACAGTTCTTGCCCAAGGGACAATTTATCAGCTTCTGTTGCCAGGAGAGCTGTTGCTGCTACTGAGTGGAGACAAGAAGGCCACCCCCTCGCTACTGGATCCAGCTGTTTGGACAGATAAGCCACCGGTCATTGCCAGGAACCTAGGCTCTGAGTGAGGACATCAACTGCCATCCCCCTTTCTTCATGGATGTACAGATGGAATGGTTTTTCCACATCGGGCAGTCCTAGACTGGGGACTGATAGCAAAGCCTTCTTCATATTCTGAAAGGCCTCCTTTTGGTCCGGGCCGCAGTCGAAAGGATCTTGTTCTCCCCCTGTTGTAGCTGCATACAGGGGCTTTGCTAACACTGCATAGTTGGGTATCCAGATTCGACAAAAACCGGCAGCACCTAAGAAGCCTCTCAACTGCCTGGATTTTGTGGCTCAGGAATAGAACAAACAGCCTCCCTACGCTCAGAGCCCAGTCTTCGGAGGCCTTGGGCAACATGGAATCCCAAGTACTTGACTTCAGTCTGGCACAATTGGGCACCCGATAGCCGGACATCCAAAGTAAGTGCAGAAGTTCTGAAGTGGCAGCAAGACATTCTTCTGGGGAAACAGCGGCAATGAGTAGATCGTCCACGTATTGTAGCAATACACATTGAGTCGGGCATGACTGGAACTGATGCAAATCTTGACTAAGTGCATTCCCAAACAGCGTGGGGGAGTTCTTGAATCCTTGGGGTAATCGTGTCCATGTCAATTGTCCCCTACTGCCAGTAATAGGATCTTCCCATTCAAATGCAAACAGTGGCTGGTAGAAGTGGCCAATCTCATGCAGAAAAAGGCATCCTTTAAGTCCAAAACAATAAAACAGGTAGCTTGTGCAGGAATCAAGCTCAGTAAATTGTAAGGGTTTGGCACAACCGGATGAATGGTAACAACAGCTTCATTGACCTTCCGCAGGTCCTGTACAGGTCAGTAATCAGTAGTACCTGGTTTTGGCATGGTTTCAGGAGTCCAAACTTGAATAGTCTCTGAAGATGTTTATGAATGCCCTCAACAGCTCTTCGGGGCAGGGAATATTGCCTGACATAAATGGGACATTCTTCCCCCCCCCCCCCCGGCCCATTTCTCTGCAATAGGCACATTGATCTCGTTCCAATGGTCCTTGCTCCAATGATCCTCGCCGGGTTCCTCTACCCCGGCCTCGGCCCCTCAGTTCCCACGTTGACTTTCCTTGTCCTTTCTCACTAGCGCCGCTGCTAACATATCAGCTTTCTTTTTCATCTTTCGTTCACACTCACGCTTCATCTCCTGATCTCTGTTCACAAATACTTTCATAGCAACTTCCATCAGCTGGGTTATATTCATTCCAGCAAAACCCTCAAGCTTCTGATTTTTTTTTTCCAAATGTCCCCCTGTAACTGCCCTACGAATGCTGTATTCACCATCCATTGGTTTTCAGGTGCTTCCGGGTCAAATGGAGTATAGACACGGAAAGATTCACAGAGTCGTTCATAAAACTGGCCAGGGCTCTCATCGTGGGTTTGCAGGACCTCAGATATTTTTTTCCCACATTCATCACTTTCTGGCCCCCCCTTTTTAAGACCTTCAAGGAGAGCCCGATGATAGAGATTCAGGGCAAGGCGGCCTGCATCACTGTTTGCAGCCCAGTTCGGTTCTAGGTCAGGAAGGTCTCTCAGAGCTGATTGCTGGGGATTCTTTTCACCTGGAGGGTTCTCTTCCAACCATTTCATGGCTGACCTAGTCATCCGGTATCTCTCTTCGGTACTGAATAAGGTTAAAAGGAGCTGACGGCAGTCTGCCCAAGTTGGACGATGGGTTTGAATAATAGACAAAAACAAATCTATCATAGCTTGAGGTTTATCAGTATATGATGGATAATGGGGCAGCTGGTCCTCGAGCCTCTCAGAGGGGTAGGTGGAGACTAACTTCTGGAGTCTATTTGCTAGCACGTATTGTGCGGTGGTCTCTCCTGAGGTCATAATGCTCCAGTACTGGGGGAGGAGGGGTACTAAACTGAGACTGACCTCCTTCAGATCTGGGACTCAGGGAACTTTCTGAAGTGCTGAGCAGATCACTTGCCGCACTGCTCTTTTGACTATCAGAGAAAGCAGTATCTGTCAAGAGGGGCGGGGGAGAAGTTGTATCCATTCTAGCCAGAGTCCCTGCTGAGCCTGGTAATTGAGCTGGAGTCATAGGAATCTGCCTGAGAACATACAGGGGAGGGAATTCTTCTGTCTCTGGCTCCCGTACTAAAACTGTCAGTTTTTGGTTTTTACTTTAAGCTGCATTTCCTGTGGACTATGGGACAGAAGTATGCGATGGTGTTCCTCATGGCATCTCCTAATCCATTGAGGTTTCTGCCGACAGACATCTAGCCAGGAATCAATATAAGGGAATTGCTCAGGATAATGTGGTGCACTCTGCTAACCAGGTCATAATCAAAGGTTCCTTCCCTGGGCCAATCAGTATTAAAACTCAGCCACTCATTCTGACAATATTTCTTTAACAGGGATGGGGGTCATACGAACCCCATAGTCTGCAGAGAATCCTGTCCGAAAATGCTTTATCATACACTCTAAGGGGCTTTTTCCCATTTTGTTTTGTTTTTTAAACTCTGATCCACCCATATCGCCCAGTCTCTGAAAACACAGAACAAAGAAATAGCAAGGGAGAGGAATGCAGCCGGTAAGGGATCCTACTGCCCTAGACACAAGAACAGTGACTTACAAAATGGTGTTTCCTCCTTTTCGTGACCTGGGCGCAGTGGCCCGGCCAGGAACTGCGCTACTCAGAAGTTCACTCTCATTCCACAAGCCTCTGCTTGTTTCAAACACATAAATCAACCACACACAAACACAAAGAGCCCCCCCCCCCTAGTCCCCAGAAAACAGTCTGACTGTGAGGAACGTGGTTTCACCCAAACCTTGGGCTACTAAGGCGTTTTCCTCGAGAGTTGATCAGGCTCCCCTTCTCCCTGCAGGAACAACAGATTTTTCCTGAACTGCAGATACAGAAACAGATCCCCTTTATCACTTACCCCACTCAGATGTCTTCTGGAGAATGGGTTGTTTCCTGAACTCCACAAGGGGTTCGTAGGTTTCTTTTGGACAGAGCCAGCAGCCGTGGCAAATCAGGAAACAATACTCTCCAAAACAATTGGTCTGGGGCGCCTGGTATGTCCTCCCGCGTTAGCCACCCCACCGGCTCAAACCGATTGAACCTAGAGGCAGCAAGACAAACCATTTCTTTCTTATCTCGCTCTCTCAGCTGGTCAAGGGAATCAAAAATGTAGCAGGAAAATGAGTGAAGAAAGAAAAACTCAGGAGTCACTTAGGAAGCAAGGCTTTAATGTGGCCACAGGCTCAGAGAAAATAATTTTTCCAAAGTCTGAGCCCCAAACAAAGGGCTCAGCTGACTATATTTACTGTAATACCATTGTGATTGGAAGAAAAGATGAAGTTACTTACCTGTAACGGGAATTCTCCGTGGACAACAGGATAAGTCAGCCACACCTGGTGTCGTCCTCCGGGCGGCGCCATGGGTACGGAAGTGCTCTCCAGAGCTCAGAAACCTTTCTGAGCATGTACAGGTAGACCCCACCTCACCAGTCCGCCCCCTGCCTGGTCAGTGTTTTCCCAGCTCTGACCTTCCAGGCTGGGGTGCGTGCCGGCTGCCGGCCGAACTTCTCCAGGGGAGGTGGGTGGGATTGTGTGGCTGACTTATCCTGTTGTCCACGGAGAACTCCCGTTACAGGTAAGTAACTTCCTCTTCTCCATGGACAAGCAGGATTGCGTCAGCCACGCCTGGTGACTCCCTAGCTGCGCGGAGAGCGTGCGCTGAGGTGGAGAAGGAGGCCTGGGAGACAAGGAGTCAGAATTCAAAGGGGACACAGTTTCCCTGAACAATGGGATCTTTATTCCAACTGAGCAAGGTGCATACTTGTGCAGCAGTACATTATTGTGCGTATACAAGAACAAGGTGCATAATGTGCAAACAGAACAAGGTGCATATGTGCAAAACAGTACATCATTGTGCGCATTCAAGAAACAGTGCATCATCAGCAAAGTGCAGTGCAATATTCAACAATTTAACAACATAGTAGTGCATAGGTACAGGGTAGAATGCTGTGCAACAACAGGGCAATTCGGAACAGTGTCAACAGTCATAGCATCCTAGTCAGGCGTGAGGGGCGCAGCATTGGCGCCTTTCAGGGCCGCCGTCAGCACTACTCTGCCAAAGGCACCATCAGGATGCGGTCTGAGGTCAAGGCAATAGTGTTTCTGAAAGGAGTGTGGTGAAGACCACGTTGCTGCCTTGCAGATGTCGACCACGGGAACCGAGTATAGGTTAGCCAAGGAGGTAGCCATCGCTCTGAGCCGGTGAGGGCCCACCATTGGTGTATCGCGGGTGCCTGTTTGATCAAGACAAAATGCAATGCAGGTGGGAGAGTGTCCTTTTTGTGACTGGTCTGCCTGGTCTGTTGGTGTCAAAGGACACAAACAGCTACTCGCCTTTGCGGATTGGTTCAGTCCTTTGGAGGTAGAGGCGAAGGGCTCGTACGCAGTCCAGGGTGTGCAGCCGCTCCTCTTCCACTGAGGAGTGTGGCTCGGGAAAGAAAGATGGGGAGTTCAATAGTCTGGTTGATGTGGAAAGCGGACGATACCTTGGGAATGAACTTGGGGTGAGTGCGTAGAAGGGCGCGGTCCTGGTAAAGCCGGGTATATGGCGGGTGAGCCACGAGTGCTTGCAGCTCACTAACCCTTCATGCAGATGTTATGGCTATGAGGAAGAGGGCTTTCCAGGACATGAACTTAAGGTCAGCTGTCTGTAGAGGTTCGAAGGGGGTTTCTGCGAGCCTCTGGAGGACAAGGTTAAGGTCCCATGCTGGTACAGGAGGCTTGACTGGAGGCTTCAGGTTTGAGAGGCCTTTCATGAATCTGGAGACCAGGGGAAGTGTTGATATGGAGTTGTTAGAGGATTTGTCCGCTGGATCGTGATGCGCGGCGATGGCAGCGAGGTGGACCTTGACAGACTGAGTTTTGAGCCCGAGCTGCGATAGCGAAGTGAGGGATTGTAGGACGTGGGGCACCAGGCAAGTGGCTGGGTCTAGGCAGCGCGGTGCACACCAGATGGTGAACTTCTTCCATTTGAGCCCATACGACTTTCTTGTTGACGGTTTCCTGGCTGCCAGGACTACATCCTGCACCTCTGGCGGTAGCATTGAGAGGTTTAGCCTTTCAGTCTCTAGGCTGTAAGAGCGAGGGCTCCAAGGTTGGGGTGTCGCATCATGCCCTCGTTTTGTGTGATCAGATCCGGGCGCTGTGGGAGCTGCATCGGGGGCTCGCTGGCAAGGCGCAGAAGGAGGGTGAACCACATCTGGCGGGGCCAGCGGGGCACTATGATGATGATGTTCACCTTGTCCTGAATGACCTTTTGGAAGGTTGCTGAGATCAGCGGGAAGGGGGAGAAGGCATACAGCAGAGACCACTCCCCCCAACACACGTCGAATGCATCCGCTGCTATCCTTCGGGCGGATGGGCGTTTGGAGCAGAAGAGGGGGCATTTGGCATTCTGTTCTGTGGCAAACAGGTCTACCTGAGGTGTGCCCCATCACCTGAAGATGTTGTTGGTGATTTCGGGGAGAAGGGTCCATTCGTGGGGCTGAAGGTGCCTGCTCAGTCGATCTGCCAGACAGTTCTGGTCCCCTGGGAGATAGGATGCTCGCAGCTTGCAATTGTTCTTGAGAGCTATGGACCAGATCGCTAGTGCCTCCCTGCAGAGTGGGCGTGACCCCGTTCCTCCCTGCTTGTTGATGTAGAACATCGCCATCTGGTTGTCTGTCTGGATTAGAACGGAAGTCCCATACAGGTGTGGCAGGAATGCACGTAGGGTGTACCTGATTGCTCATAGTTTGAGGAGGTTTATGTGAAACTTCTTCTCCTGAGCGGACCACAACCCTTGCATGCTGTGATGAAGAAGGTGCGCTCCCCACCCCAAGTTGGAGGCATCTGTGGTGAGTACCGCCTGGTGCTGGTGTTGGTGGAGGTCTCTGCCCTCCGAGAGGTTTGTCGGTGAGGTCCACCACTGGAGCTGCTTCCTGATGCAGAGAGGGACAGGAACAAGTCTGGAAAGAGGTTGAGAGCGTTGATTCCAGTGCTGTCGAAGGTGCCACTGGAGGTGGCGCATGTGCATCCTCGCCAGGGGAAGGACAGATGTAGCTGCCGCCATGTGGCCTAGAAGGCGCAGAAGGGCACGAGCAGAAGTCCGCTGTTTTGTGGACATTGCTTGGGCCAGGGAAACAATGGTAGTCACCCTGCGCTCCGGAAGGTACGCCTTTGAGGAGCGTGTGTCTATAACTGCCCCTATGAACTCCAGGCATTGAGAGGGGTGTAGTTGTGATTTTTGTAGGTTGATGCCGAACCCCAGGGATGATAGGAGTGATGTGTCTCTGAACTTGGTTAGGTGACCCCCGACCGGGGAGGGCGCCCTCGGCTTGTTGTCAAAAGGAGGGTTCAGATTTGGCTCCTTGGTTGTTGTTGGATTTCTTCTGTTTGCGTTCCCTTTGGTTCTGTCGCTGGTGAGAGGGGCCTTGGTAAGTGTCATATTTATACCTGGGCCCTTGCCACTTACGCTGCGAGTTGTAAGATGCATATTTCTTGTTGGAGGGGTAGAAGGGCTTACGCTGGTGGCTACTCCTCTGATAGCTGTTGTTACTGCGACGTTCCAGGCCGTCCTCCGCTAAGGTTTGCAGGGTGGTGCAGTCCTCTTTCATATTATTCACTGCCGCCGTCACTTAGTCACCAAACAGGGATTCCCCGGAGCAGGGGGCATCGGCGATCTTGTCGTGCATATTGCTTCGCAGGCCCGAGGCCCTTAGCCATGCCCATCTTCTGGCAACTATGGCAGTGCCTGCCATTCAGATGGATGTTTATGTTTATTAAAATACTTTCTATACCGCCCCATACCAATACCGTCTGAGCGGTTTACAAAACTAAAAGAATAATTACATTACAGGCTGTTAGAAAAGTTAAAAAGAACGCCAATTAAAATATTAAAAGCGACAGAAAAGAGGCAGAGGATAGAAAACATAGCAAAATAGAAAAACATCAATAAAAGGAGGAAGAGGGAGACAAAGACGGGGGAGGGAGATCAAACGCCAGACTAAACAAATGGGTTTTGAGTTGCTGTTTGAAGGCATGATATGATTGCTCAGCACGGAGGGGGGGGGGGAGTGAATTCCAAAGCCTAGGACCCAGAAAATAGAAAGCCGAAGAACGTGTGGACTCCAAGTGGGCTTGAGAGGGAGAAGGAAGGGACAGACGATTAACGTGGATAGAACGGAGCAGGCGATGGGGAGTGCGGAAATGAAGAAGATCTGCAAGATAAAGAGGGGTACCTGTGTGAGTCACCCTATGCACAAACGTGAGGACCTTATACTGTATACGAAATGAAACTGGTAACCAGTGATGGTGCAAAAGTAGGGGAGTGACGTGGTCGTAACGAGAAGCACAAGATAATAGACGGACAGCTGCATTCTGGACACGTTGTAAATGGGAGAGTTGAGATTGTGGTAGACCAGCTAGAGAAACATTACAGTAATCAAGTCGGGACATTACAAAAGAGAGAATAAGAGTAGCAAAAGCAGAGGGCGAAAGAAAAGGACGCACGGGCCGAAGTTGTTTTAGAGATAGAAAAGAACGTTGAACTATTGAAGTGATGTGTTCTTTGAATGAGAGAGAAGAGTCAAAATAACACCAAGATACCTAAGAGATGAAACAAGAGGGATGGGCTGGGAAGAGAGGGAAGGAGCACAGGTGGGGGAAGGGCTCCTGAGGGTAAACCAGATGGCAAAAGACTTAGTAGGATTGACCTGGAGAAAGTTAGAGGTGAACCAGGAGGCAACAGCAGAAAGACAAAGATTAAGAGGAGAAATGTCGGGTGTGTGTGAATCAGTGTGGTGCAGGAGAATGATATCGTCCGCGTAATAGTACGCAGAGATACCAAACTGCTGGATCACGAGTGCAAGAGGGGCCAGGAAGACATTGAAAAGGAGGGGAGCAAGAACAGATCCCTGAGGAGATCAAAGGAGTCAAAGGCAGTGCTAGCCAGGTGCTTGCTGCACTCGGCTATGTCCGTGATGGTAGCCGCTATAGATGTTTGCGTTTCTTTGGGGAGGGACAGATGGCACTCTTGACCCCTGCCATGAGGGCATCTTGGAAGAGGATATGTTGAAATTGATGAGCCGCAATCCTGGCATTGAGCATAGCCCCTTGAAAAACTTGCCGATGTCATCTAGGAGTTTGTTGTCCCTGCCGGGGGGGTTGTTTGAATGTGTACGTGATGACTTGATTCTTTTTAGTGCAGATGACACAACGATGGACTGGTGCGGCAGTCGTGCTTTCGTAAATCCGTGCAGGGGCTGGACCTGATACTTATTGTCGAGTTTCCTTGCGAAGGCACGGTTGGAGGCAGGGGATTGCCAGAGCCGTAGCTGGTTGTCGTGTAACTCTTGATGAATGGGAAGAGCAAACGAGGGCTTTGGAGAGTTGAGGTATTTTAGAACCATCCGGGCCACCTAGGGCCAAAGTAGTCGCCACCTTCCGTATGAATTTCGGATAGGTGAGATCCTCGGTGGGGGAGGCTGGCTCTCCGTGTCCAGGGAAGGGCCTCCCTCCGAGGGTGGCGGGGTGGTGGAAGCGGAGCCTACGACCGCCTCCATCTCCTGTCCGTCCGAGCTGTCCAGGGAGTGGGACCAAGGAGATAGGGAGGCGGAGCGCGAGCCTCCCTGACTTCTGTGCGCCGAGAGGTCCTGGTCACCGTGTATCGATGCCTTACGCCCCAGGGTGTCCTTTCCGGGGGTGGCTGGTAAGGAGTTCGTAGTATCAAGTCTGGCTGCGGCAGGTGGAGGGGCTGTCTGGTTCACCAGGCGTGTAAGGAGGCTGAGGATGGCAGACGAGTTGGTCATGCTCCTCTTCCTGCCCCTCGAGACTGCTCTGCTCCTGCGCTTCTTATGGATGGGGCTGCAGGAGGAGGTAGAAGAACTTGATCTGTTCCTTTTCTGATAGGAGCAGGGACAGGGGCTGGAGGAGGAAGAGGAGGAGGATGCAGTATTAAGGCAGCGCCTTTGGCGGTCTCTCCTCTTGCTTTCCCGGCGGGGGGCACGGCAGTGTTTACCTTGCTGGTGTTGCCTGCTCACTCCGCGGTCTCAGTGCCTCCGGCTGCTGCCTCGATGTCTGTAGCTTCTGCCACTGCTTGGGCTGTGGGAGGAATGGTGCCATGAACGGGCTCGATCGGCGCTGCGTGGAGCCGTGCCGAGAGACAGCCGTTCAGCGCTGACAGGGGTGGTGGTCCTGCGTCGCTGGAAATGCGCGTCATCGCGTTCCTGGGCTGCTCCGCGCTGATCCAATCAGGAGAGAGTGGGCGGAGCTAGGAGCCATGTTGGAGGCGCCATGATGTAAGGTGTGCTCACCCTGCCAGGCCCGACCATGCGAGCTGGAAGCTGTGGTCATGGGCCCGCATTCCGAAGCACCGGGTGTCGCGGTAGACTCCTGAGGAGGGCAGGAAACTGGAGCGCTGGGCTCTGCGGGAGCTGGAAGATCAGCAGCTTCACGGCCAGGGATGGAGGCCCTGTCAGGCGCATCCCGTGCCGGGGTAGAAGATGTCGATGGAGCCGGTTCCGTAGGGAGGCCTTGTTGAGAGGAGGAAGAAGCTGCCAGGAGCTCTTTCAACTTATTTCCTCTGTGTTTCCTGGCCCGTGGAGACATCCGGGTGCACTTAATGCAGTCCTCAATCCCGTGGTCGGCTCCCAGACATTGGACACACAGATCATGTGTGTCGGTGCAGTTCATCTTCCTCTTGCAGTGAGTACATTTCTTAAAACCCGGTTTGGGCATATTCTTGCAATTGAGTTGGTATCTAGGTTGAAAAATCTGTATAGAAGTGTAGCTGGAGAGCAGATCCGTCTTGCTGGCAAGGCGGAAGAAAAAAGACTGGCCAGGCAGGGGGCGGACCGGTGAGGTGGGGTCTACCTGTACATGCTCAGAAAGGTTTCTGAGCTCTGGAGAGCACTTCCGTACCCATGGCGCCGCCCGGAGGACGACACCAGGTATGGCTGACGCAATCCTGCTTGTCCATGGAGAAGTGTTATCAGTAGAACTAGCTGGACTAAACCAGAGAGATTTCTTTCACGAAACTCAGAAACACAGCATGGGGGATGGGGAAGAGCTGCAAGCAAAAAGGCTGTGTCGTCACCTACAGGAGTGTATCCTTTTCACACAGCATACAGGAGAAAGAGATGTTTCAGTAACCTTTTTCAGTTCTTATTAACCCCTTCATCTCTCAGCCCTGCCTGGATTTCTACCTCAACATGATTTTTTACTTACTTCCACATATTTATGAAGAAGCAAAAAATATCAGGGCGGAGGGTGAGCGGGCATGCCCCTGTTCAACTTACAGTTGTTGGTTTAGCAAAACAAGCACTTTTCAGAGTGTATCTTGGAGAGACTAAAGCCATGGATGTCTCCTACAGAAAATTAAGACATGCAGAGAAGGTCTAAACTCAGGTGCACATGTGTATCTCTTCTGGCCTGCCCCGGACCCGTCCCTGTGCGAAATGAATTATGATGGCTATGTGCTGCTATGGCGTATAGCTGTCTGCACCAACTCTTAACCCTGGATATTCAATGCCAGGGTCATATGATGCCACGGAATTCAATATCCGGGTTTGCCACACAGCCTCCTAGCCGCAGTAGCTAACCGGACAGTGGCAATATTGCATGCTACCCAGTTAGCTTCTGCAGCTAAAAGACAGGCAAGCTTTTGCTATGCCTATCTTTTAGCCAGAGGTCACTAACTGGGCAGTATGAAAAATCACCACTGACCGGTTAGCAACTGTCTCCACCTCCATTCCTCCCCAGAACACCCACAACATGCCCTGATGCTAAGCTATTATCATCAGGGCATGTAGGAGAGAGGATTAGGGATATTCAGCGGCACTAACCATGTTAGTGCTGTTGAATAGCCCGCAGAGCGGCGTTTATATAGTTTACAATGCTGTAAACTATGTAAATGCCTTTTGAATATCGGGCACATATATATTTGGGGCATTCTAAAATGGCTCAGGGAATCTCCATGTGACTTCGCCATCTGAATAGGTGTTTTCAAATGTGGAAATCATGAATAGGGCTTCTAAAATGGGATCTGATATTAAAACAAACTTATGTATTAAGCAGTCACTGCTTATCTCTGTAGATTACACTTTTCTACTTCCTGCTTTTTCAGCCCGCAACCTTGGGGTCATCTTTGACTCCTCCCTCTTCTTCTCCACTCACATCCAACTGATTGCTAAAACCTGTTGTTTATTCCTCTATAATATTAGCAAAATTTGCCCTTTCCTTTCTGAACACAGTACTAAGACACTTATTCATTCTTCAGTCGCCTACTATCTAGACTATTCCATCCTCCTCCTTACTGGTCTCCCTCTGAGACATCTCTCTACACTTCAATCTGTTCAGAACTCAGCTGCATGCCTAATCTTTCACCAACCCTGCTATGCTCATATAACCCCTCTTCTCAAGTCACGTGATTAGCTCCCTTTCCATTTCCATATCCAATTCAGACTTCTCCTTCTAATCTACACATGTGTTCATTCTATTGTTCCTCACTACCTTTCCTTTCTCCCTACACCCTTTCTCGTGAACGTCGCTCTTCCTCTGGCTTGCTTCTCTCTATGCCCTTTTCTTCCACTGCCAACTCCAGACTTTGATCCTTTCACCTTGTTGCTCCTTATGACTAGAACAAACTACTTGAGTCTGTACAGCAAGCTCCATCTCTGTCCATTTTCAAATCCATGCTAAAAGCTTACCTCTTTTAGGCTACTTTTGGATTCTGATCCCTTGTTCTCCATGTGTCTCTTTACCCCTCCCTGTTTGTACCCCTATTCTCAGCTATTATATTGTCTGTCTTGTTTAGAATGTAAGCTCTGATGAGCAGGGACTGTCTTTCTACATGTATACAAGGTGTGACAAAAAAGAAACGAGACTGTGGCAGCCACGCCCATGACTCATTGCCAATTGGCTAACCGCTTATGTCACTGTGTTGTGCAACATCTCACCACTATTCTGCTATAATATTTTTCATCTCTCTCACTCTGTTTTTCTTTTTCAGGTTTTTTGTAGCACACTGCTCCATCGCTTTGTCATGCAACTGGAGGTGGCAGAAATATGGAGCAAAGAATCAACTTGAAATTTCTGGTTAAGTTGGAGAAGGGCCCGAGTGTCTCCAACTTCTCAGAAAGGCTTATGGAGAAGAT
This sequence comes from Ichthyophis bannanicus, assembly GCA_033557465.1. Taxonomy (NCBI): domain Eukaryota; kingdom Metazoa; phylum Chordata; class Amphibia; order Gymnophiona; family Ichthyophiidae; genus Ichthyophis; species Ichthyophis bannanicus. Next base: position 861,958,829 of record CM066034.1, read on the forward strand.
GCAATGTCAAGGCCGTGAGTCTTCGAGTGGCACAAATGCTTCGTCTGCGAGGAGGTGGAGGATGACCTCAAGTTAGGACGGCCTTCCACAACAAAGACGGCTGAGAACACTGACAGAGTGAACCAGCTGGTGTGGAGTGATCGCAGGATGATAGCTGAAGAGCTCAGCCTGAACAGGGAGTCAGTGTGGACCATCTTGGTGCAGGAGCTGGGGATGTGGAAGGTTTGTGCCAAGATGGTGCCCAAGCTTTTATCGGATGACCAGAAGGAGAACTGGGTCAATGTTTGTCGAGACTTGCTAGAGAAAATCAGAGAAGATCCAGAGTTCGTTGGCCGAGTCATCACAGGAGATGAGACTTGGGTCTTTCAGTATGACCCTTAAAGCAAGAGACAGAGCCTGCAGTGGAAGATTTGACTGTCACCCAGACCCAAGAAGGCGTGCATGTCCAAATCAAGGATCAAGGTCATGCTGATTGCATTCTTTGACCAGAAGGGAGTGGCCCATCATGAGTTTGTGCCTGAGGATCAGTCAACCAGCACTTCTACCAGCAGGTCCTCAATTGCCTTCATGACCAGGTTCGGAGCAGCAGGCGAGCTCTGTGGAGAGACAAGTCGTGGCTGCTCCACCACGACAACGTGCCCGCTCCACCACGGCAATGTGCCCACACACACCGTGCTCAGTATGAGGCAGTTCTTGGCCAACAAAAAGATCACAGCTCTTGACCACCTTCCTTATTCCTCAGATTTTGCACCGTGCGACTTCTGGCTCTTCCCCAGGCTGTGCTCCAAGGAACTCATTTCACCTCTGTAAAAGAGATCAAGGCCACTGTGATAAGGGAGCTGAGGGACCTCAAGGAGGAGGACTTTACCGAGTGCTTCCATACATGGCAGAAGCACATTAATTCTGGGGGTATTACTTTGAAGGGGACAATGTAGATTTCTCTGTAGATTTCGTAATAAAACATTTATGTGACAGTCTCATTTCTTTTTTGTCACACCTCGTATGTACAGCGCTGTGTAAGCCTTGTAGCTCTAAATAAATGATGAATAGTAGTGATAGCAGTAGTAGTAGGATAAGTCCACTATCCATGAATTTTCAGCAGCAGTATTGAGATAGGACCGAGTTGAATTTATGGTGGAGCAAAGGCAGATTTACTAGGTATGAGGTAGATTCCTTAATATGCATGTCTGGTCTGTGGACATGTCTAAATTGAAAACGGGCCCTGTTTGAACCTAATTCTGCATCCGTGGGTTTAGACATACACATGGGTCTGGAATCAGGGAGGTAGACGTGTCTAGCATGGCACAGACAAAACTGCTATTCAGCCGGCCCGTGCATGCATCCGGTGCCAAACCCATGCACAGATGCAGGTATGGGCCATAAGATATAATGGAGAAACACGTCCACCCTTAATATGATGGGACATGGGTAAATATTTTAGATGTCCCCATGCTCACAATATTCTGAAAAGTTGCACGTTTTGGATCCTTCCCGTCTCTGCAAAATACCCGTGGACGCCACGCCTTCTTGGTAAAATGTGCATCTCCAAAGCTGCTCTTCACTCTGACAGTAATTTGCTGATGCAAACCAGACATAAATACCAATAAGAAATGACTGCTTCTGTAACCTAGACCATATTCCAGTTCTCTTCATGCTCTGAAAAGTGCTAGGAGAGCCCAGTGCACGCTAATATGGTATAAGAGAATGTAAATATGAACATGTACATCAGGACATACCTTGCATCAAATGGTACTTGGCATTAGAAAACTGCCCCAGTGATCCCTGCCTTGATCATCTCTACAAACATGCTTTAAACTGCTAAGGATTGACCCTTATCAAGTAGACAAAACCTGAAACTAACATTGCAGTTCCCCAAAGGATGCATTAATATTGCTTAACAACAAATGTATGCCCTTTTCGTGCCTATACTGTAAGTGCACTCATTCTGCTGCTCCGCACTACCTTTCCTCTCTTATCTCTCCCTACACCCCTTCTCGAGAGCTGCACTCTTCTGGCAGAGTGCTGCTGTCTGTGCCCTTCTCTTCTACTGCTAACTCCAGACTTTGCTCCTTTCACCTTGCTGCTCCCTATGCCTGGAACAAACTACCTGAGTCTGTATGTCAGGATTCTTCTCTGGCCCTTTTCAAATCCAGGCTGAATGCTCACATCTTTGTTGTTGCTTTTGGATCTGATCCATCTAATCTCCCTTGTGTTTCCTTACCATTCCCCCTAGATGTATCCTGTCCATAGCTGCTGTGTTGTTTGTCTTGACTAGATGGTCCCTGCTCAGCAGAGCTTACAATCTTTTATGTGTGTCTGTGAAATGCTGCATACCCCTTGAAGTGCTATACAAATGATCAGTAGTAATAGTATGGCTTCCTGGCTATGGCATCTGAGTCACACATATCTGGGTACTGTCATTTCTCACAGCAGCTACACCTTTCCCATTGTGACATATGTCGGTCTGTATACATCTACTATCTGTGGGGCAACCTGTCTGCCTTCTCACAGTCTGCTTTAGGCACTGCTCCCCTGGTCAAGCCTGTGTGGGCATGGGAGGGTGGATCCCTGTGTCATCATACCCGTGTATCTAGCCTCCAGATATATCACCACTCTCACAGCTTCCATAGATATTGGACTGGGTAAGGATGTAGGCCTCATGGCACATTCTGGGGGATGTTGGCACAACATCAGTCATATCTCCCAGTGCCTGGCACAGCTGATGTATGGCTGCTCTATCACACTGGCACCTGGTGACACTGCAGTTATCGATGTGGTCCAGGTGCCAGCCAGCCATTCATGGCCTCCCCGAATTGTAGATCAGAACACCAGATTCTCCTGTGCTGCTCCCAAACCACATACTCTCACTTTCAGTTACAAAAGACATCATTCTGCCAAACTAAACCTATAACTAACAGCTGGTATAACATAATAGCATGGTGTCCCAGGACTACATATCTGTTCTGCATTTCTCAAACAAACCAGAATCTTTGCCATACTCATTCACATACTATCCCTACATCATCAGTCCCAGTTTACAGAACACAGGTAATGTTAGGGAACTCTAGCTTTGCTCCTTTAGCACAAACAGCAATTGTCAGCATACGTAGCCAGCATAAACACAATTGCTCTTCTTAATATATCTGTAGGGGTGTTTATCAATGTTTCATTACCATACAACTTTCTCTCACCTCTGCTTTCTGTTCTTTATAACTGCACCTTGTGTTCTTCCAGACTGCAGACATAACAGTTTAAAACATAATTGTCCAACCGTTCTTCAATATGGGACATATTGAAGAACAGAGCAGAATATTTTCTAAGTTTTGCCCTTATTCCATGTTTCTGTAGGAATAATGTAGACATCTGTGGGAAACACTTACAAAGCACACTGGCCTTTCCTGAATATGCTTTCTTTCTTTAAACATTTTTATATATTTTTTTTATATATTACCGTCTCCATCTCATGCCCATCTTGAGAAGACCCGTCAGGCTGCTTTCTTCTTTCTTGGACCTTGGTTATGGAATGCCCTGCCTTCATCCCTCCGCTTAGAATCCTCCTACTCACAGTTTAAATCCTCTCTCAAAACCCATCTGTTTCAAAAAGTGTTTGATCTCCCCCCCTGATTTATCCCCCTGATTTCCCTCCCTGATACCGCCCCTGGTTATTGTCCTGTCCTAGCTTAGTTGGTCTTGCCCCCCCTCTGTTTGTCTTTGTTAGTTGTGCTGTCTGCATTCTTTGTCTTTATTTTGGTGTTAATTATTGGTTAGTGTTTGAATATTGTCAATTGGTGGCTGTTTCTATTGCCTATTATTGTTTGAATTTTATTGTTTTTAACTTGTGTTATTTGAATACTGCTTATTGTTTAACTCGTGCCCATGTTTAATTGTTATTTATTATTGTTTGTACAGTTTTGTGCTATTCTTTTCTCTCTTTCCTATTATTTTTGGCGTTCTTTTTCCGTAGTTTGCAGTGCTGCCTTTTATTTTATTTGTACACCGCTTTAATGTTTTTTAACGTAAGCGGTCTATCAAGTGTGGAATAAAGTTAAACGTTAAAGTTATATACTGCCCCTTCCATCGATCAAGGGCGGTTTACATTGAACAAAACTCCAAAACTTGGTTACAGAGAACATGTCAAACTATAATATAAAGAAATATTTACATGACAGCTAAGCACTTATACATAGGTTTCCTGAAAGCTGAGTATGAACTATTTACAGATCTGTTGACAGAGAAACAGCTTACAGGGGGATGTTCCTGTCGGGGGGACGGTAGGGGTCAGAGGTGGGAGATAGGGGGATAGTGGAAGTGGAAGTGGAAGAATTATAATATTCTGAAAAAAGTAGAGTTATTCATTCTTTTCAAAAAGTCTTTAGATCTTTGATTGATCTAATAGAATCAGGGAGAGAGTTCCAAAGGGTGGGAGCTGAATACCTGAAGGCCCTATTGCGGGTAGTTTGTCTGGGTTTTTTTTTGTATTGATGGGGTTATGGATAGGAGGTATTTTGTACTGTTTCTTCTGATTCTGACATCAGTTTGTGCATGAATAAGGGTGGATAGGTAGCAGGGTGAGATGCTATGGTATAATTTGAATGTTGTAACTGTCATCTTGTATTTTACCTTGGAAGCAATGGGGAACCAATGGAGGTTACAGAGTATTGGTATGATATGATTGGTAAGGTTTACTTTGGAGATTATACTAGCAGTCACATTTTGCACAAGTTGAAGTGTGTGGAGGATCTTTTTAGGATGGCCTTGTAAGAGACTGTTATAATAGTCCAAGTGGGGGGTAATTAAAGCTTGGACTACTGTTCTGAAGTTGTGCGTTTCTAGGATTGGCCTAAGATGCTGTACTGTTTTTAATTTAAAGAATATTGTCCTAGCAGTTTGTTTGACCTGTGCAGACATACTGAGGGCTCTGTCAGTAATGATACCAAGGTATTTTGCCTCTGCTTCACTGGCAGATTGATATTATGGAGTTTGAAAGTAATGGAGGGTGTGAAGTTCTGATTTCTTGTCGTAAAATAGGATTTCAGTTTTTTTGAAGTTTATTTGAATGTTGTTTGCGTTGAGCCATGATTCTGCTTCAATTATACAGTTTATAATGTTGTTGTAATGGGGTTTTTTATGTCAACTGGAGCATATAACATTATATCATCTGCATAGATGTGGTATTTGATATTATGTTTCTTGAAGATTGTACATATGGGTTGGAGTATAGATTAAACAGCAAGACAGAAAGAGTGGAGCCTTGGGGAATACCTTGTTCTTGGGGGAATGTAGAGGACGACTCTTGGTTGATCTTTACAAATTGGTAGTGGTTGGATATGTATGATTTGAACCAGTTTAACGTTGTTCCAGATATAACTAAGTGTAAAAGTCTTGACAGGAGGATGCTATGGTCAACGTTGTCAAATGTGGAGGAAATATCCAGAAATACATTATGAAAACGTGATTTGGGTTATCCAGACCACAGATGAGTGTATCGAATAAGATTAGGAAGAGGGTTTCGATGCAATGGTAGGGGCAGAAACCATATTGGTGTGTATCAAAGGGCGAGTTGAGATCAATGAAATCTTGTAACTGTATTTGAATTACTTTTCCAATTATTTTTGTTAAAAATGGAATGCTAGCTATTGGTCGGTAAGAAGTGGAGTCATCCTTGTTGAGGGATATGTTTTTAAGTAAGGGGCGAATGATGGATAGTTTAAGTGTGTCTGGCATAATTCCTTGGGGTGAGGGATTGGTTGACGATGTGAGAATTACCGGAGCTAGTTCAGACTTAACTGCCTTTGTCCAAGACACAGGGCATGGATCAAGGTGTGAGGTGGTTGTATTGACTTTGGTTATTGTTTCAAGGAGTTGTTTTTCTTTTATGAGATGAAAAGTGGTCCATTTATTAGGGTGGGATTGGGAATCAAGGCAGATGAGCAAAGATGGGTTGTTTTTGTTTTTTAATTTCGAGGCAAGGTAGTCTGCTATAGCCTGTGGTTTGATGGGTGTGTTATTTGACGGGTTTGTGTGGGATTTGGTTAGAGTCTTTACTATTTCAAATAGTTCTCTAGGGCAGTTGATGGTTTTGTTTAGAATGGCAGAGTGATTGCCTCTTTATATGTATTCAGTGCTGAGTTGTAATGTTCCTTATTTTCGGGAGTCTTGGTAGACTTCCATTTTTTCTGCAGTTTACAGAGTATTTTCTTAAGGTTGCATAATTCTTGCATGTACCATTTTTCCAATGGTTTTTTGAAAGTTCTCTTATTAGGAGAGGTGGACCTTGCTGCATTGTTGATAATTGTAGCCCAGCTTTTTATAGTGTTATCAAGGTCCTGCAAAGATGTGATAAGTTGAGGGGTCACCTCAGCCAGGAAGGTATTCTTGTCAAATGGTAAAAAGTGCGGCTTTTGAATGGTTGAACAGGAGGATACTTTAGAGGTGAAGCATATTAGGAGGGTCATTCTTAAGACTTAATGGTTTGACCATGGAACCTGTGTGGAGGATGGGTAGGTGAAGTTCAGGTACATAGCTAGGGACCTAGGTATGAAGATCAGATCTAGTATGTAACCTTTTGTATGGGTATGCTGTTTCATTATTTGGAGGAAGCCCATGTCTTCCATAAACTCCTGAAAGTCTGCAGATTGTTGTGAAGAGAGGGATGCTAAGTTGAAGTCTCCAAGAATGATATGAGGTTTCTTTGCTTGAGATGTACAGGCTGATTTGAGTATGGTAGTGAGGTTCAGGTGATTATTGGTAGGCGGTCTGTAGATGAGGCATATTGCTATGTTTTTGTTTTCAATCTTTATCACGTCCATGCCATCACAGTTTGTGCATAAACTGGAGAAGAGATTGAGGTTTGATTTGGTAAGTATAAGTACCCCACCCCCTCTTTTTGCATCTCTGGTGCAGTTGAACATGGAGTAATCATGTGTTTAATTGATTTAATAGGATGGAATCATGATCAGTAAGCCAAGTCTCTGTGATACATCAGTGAGGATGGAGATTCATCAGTGAGGATGTCTCAGATTACTGGAATCTTATTTCTTATGGATCGTGTGTTAATGAGTTGACCTTTTAGGATGGTGAGGGATTCAGATTGTATTTGGGGTTGGGCAGTGGTGGTCATGTTAATAAGGATAAGTCTGCAGTGTGGCTTACTTTTGTGGGAATCATATTTGTTTCCATTTTTGTTGGAGATTAATTGTTGGTTGTAAGATATATAAGGTTGAATATGGGGGAAGAGAGTGTTGAATGTAAGAGCCTGGTGTGCTAGGAGTGTGTTGGTTGAGGCTAGAAGAGCAGCTAAAATGTAGAGGGCACATAACATTTTGTTGGTGAGCTTCATCTTTGATGATACTGTGAGTAGGGGGCTGAAGCAAGGGAGGCAAGTAGCTTTGGGGAAGTAAAGGATTTTCTAGGAACCTGGGAAGGGAGAGAGGACTGAACTGGGAGGGGATATTGGGCTGAGGCAGATTCACTGATGTAAGAGCTGTACCTCAAAGGAATAGGGTGCCAGAAGGGACTGGGAAAGAAGTAAAGGACCTACTACAAAGAGTTGGGAAGAGATAATTATAGTGCGGTAGTTACCGGCAGGAGCATGGTATAACAGGGTGGCAAAGAAGCACAGAAGTAGTATATCATTTAAGTATAACAGTTAATGTGCAGGAGGAAGTAATTGACCAAAGGAGTCTGGCGCAATAAATCTAGATTGATTACAATATTCTTAAGCACAGATTAAAGAGGATGGTTAGAAAAACATCCAAAATAATTACCAGTGGGAGCAGAGCGCAATATGATAAAGGTACTGAGGCTGCACAGGCAGAGCTTGAGATAGAGTGGTGAAGCTGTGTGTTTCATTTAATGTGATATCGCCTAAGGATTACACCAAAGGGCTCTCAGGTACGGGCGCGCCTGAAGCGTGCTGGTATTTAAGCAGTTCTGTGATGATGCTTGGTAGGTGAAGTAGATCAGCCGCGTGCTACTTAGGGCTTGCAGGCAGAGGGTAATGTAGCCCAGGTGGAAGAATCAGGTAGCAGTCTCACCTTTGCTGTGCTTTCTGATCCAAGAGTTGATGATCTCCTGCAGGCTGGGGAGTCAGAGGCTGGATGGAGAGGGTGCATGCTTTGTACATCTCTGGGCTGACCATGTCCCCGTTCTGCCCTCTCCTGTCCACATTCTGAGATCCCCATGCTAGCGCCATGGATGTGCACATCAGCAGTGTTTCAGAATACAGTCGGGGATGTTTTCAGCAGATAAACATCCCTGCTGCAAGTACAAACCCCTTATTCGTGTTCTGGGATGACATCTTATGTGAATAGGAGAAATATACAGCCACTATTCATATAGCTAAGCACTTTATGTCTATTGGACTTACTTAACCTCCTTTTGACATTACTTCAATACAATGTACAATTGCAATAGGATATGAATGTAAAAAACAATAGTGATAAACAATAATAGCCTTAGTAAAGTATAAACTCAGAAAGAGTCATAGAGCAACAAAAAACGCAGCCGTGTCGGGTTCAGTGAATAGAGGACTTTCTCGCTCTTATATAGTTTGTGGAGTCTTTGCGAGAAAGTACGTATGCTTTTTGTGGACTTCTTTCCAGCACACCATGTTCTCCCCCTGGAAGGAGGTTCTTAGTTATGGAGAGGACATCCTACAGTGGCTGACGGATTAGATTTTGGGAGGAATTGGTCTGTTCAACACAGAAGAGTATCAAGGAGGACATGTCTGTGGCCTCATTGTTGGAATACTGCTACAAAAAAATCATCCCTAGGGGTCTTCGAATCCCTAAGGCTCCAGGGATGTTTACTGATTATGTGGACTTTATGAGGAGTTGGAAGGCAATCCTTAATAAATATTCACTAGATCTTATGATCTTGTTAATTAATATCTCTAGGAAAAAGGTTGAGACCATAAAGAAAGAGACTGATGAACGGGTCAATTTATTGCAAGAAAAGGATAGTCAATTTTATTCCAATCAAAATCAGTATGATAGGAATTTGGCTAGTTTTAAGAAGCTTATTAATGATAAAATGTTTATAAAAGGGATGAAGCACATTACAGGGCCCAATATGTTTATTCTTGGAGAAACCCCAACTGTCAGAAATAGGAGTGAGTCTACTAGGCGTAGGCCACTACATAATGAGAGTCCTGGGAGAAGTGAGAAGAAGAGAAATGTAGTACTAGAAACCATGGATATATCCCAGCTAAAAAAGAGAGTAAGGAGCCAATCTGAAGATCCCCTGGAGAGATTGGCTCCTCTTTTTCCATTGGGGCAGGTTGCCCACAATCAACATTTTTTCAGTGGACAACCTTTGGAAAGGAGGAGGTCAAAAGAGAGAATCGTATGCCCAGAGAACATTCTATCCTCAGAGAGAACATGGCAGAGCGAGGGGCACGTACTTTCGAAAACCGTTGTATCACTTATAGAGAATAAAATGTTTTTAATTTATTGAATTATGTCCTAAGTGAGGTTGAGGAGCATGTTCTTTTGAAAGGATTGTCGTTCATCTCCACTAAACAGTATGATTGTTGTAATACATGAATTGATCTTTACAATTTTTTTAGGAAATTATGTTCTAGACACTTTTCCACTTCATGCATAGAAACCACCACTGACATATCTGTGATTAGAAGGAACTCTATCTGGGTTCCTCTGAATGTGACACATGCATCTCTTGAGGCTTTTGAGAATGTGGTTTTGCATTGTGTATAGGATCTGTATACACGGCCTTCTAAGATGTATTACAATATGAGAAAAGAAGAAATGACCGTGATGTTAGCACTTAGGGATAATCAAGATATCATTATCAAAGCCAGCAGACAAAGGCAGGGCTATAGTTATAATGAACTAATAAAATTACATTACAGAAGCTGAGTGCCAGCTGAAGGATAAGACATTTTATGAACATCAGGACGGAGACCCCACTGTTGCTTTGAAAACTAGTGTAGACAACATGATTGGTCGGGATATTGGTTTCCCTACTCTACATGAATTTGAATTTCTCACAGTTAAACATTTCATGATCTACATATTGCCAAAGATATATAAATCTCTTGTCAATCCTCCTAGCCACCCAATCATTTCGGCTATTGGTTCATTATTTGAGCCCATTTCAAAATTTCTCGATATCTTTTTGAGGCCATTTGTTTCTTGAGCTCCATCATACATTAGGAATACCACACATTTCATTCAACTTCTAGCTGACTTTGTAGGTTGTCATGATCAATTGATCATGGTCACTTTGGATGTGGCGTCCGTATACACTAATGCTCCTCAACAGGTTGCTTTGGACATTATTACAGATGTGCTTTTGGAAAGACACATACCTGTTCGCACTCCCATACATTTTTTGGTTACCTTGGTATCTCTAGCCCTTGAAGAAAATGTCTTTGTCTTTAGAAGGCTGTTTTATAAACAAGTAAAAGGGGTAGCCATGGGTTCTTTCATGGCCCCTGATGTGGCAAATTTATATGTTTCTCATTTTGAGAAGAAATTTCTAGCTAAACATCCATTTAGTACTAACCTTCTTATGTGGAAACAATATATCAATGATATATTTATAATGATGGCATGTTGGATACATTACATGATTTTCATCAATAGCTTAATGCTCTGGATCAAAATCTACAGTTTAAGATGACTTAAAGTGAAAACATGATTTCCTATTTGGATGTACTTATCAGCAAAGGCCCCACAGGCTTTGAAACTGAGCTGTTTAGGAAACCCACTGATCGCAATCATTTACTGCACTATAGCAGTTTTCACAACAGATCTTTGAAGCAGAACTTGCCCATTAGCCAGTTTCTAAGGGTTAGACAAATTTGCTCAAAAGATAGCAGTTTTGAGCTCCATGTGTTAGATATGGCCAATCAGTTTTGAGAACAGGATATCCAGATGAATGCATCTTGCAGGCATACCTTTGAGCCAGAAAGAATGAGCATGCTCAACTTTTAGAGAAAAGGGCAGAAGATGAATCTGAGCATTTTGACACGAGATATTCAGAAGATACTATGGGAGGAGTGATATTCTTGCTACTTTACCAGCTCTGGCAGACAAGAGATTGATAGTTGATAGCTGCATATAAGAGGAACCAGAATTTGGCCAATGTATTGGTCCCCTCAGCTCTATCAGTTCCACGTCCTCGTAACAAGTTTGTGGGTCATTTTAAATGTGGCCGTTGCTCAGTTTGTGACCATGTTTTGGTCTGCAGGAATATTTCACTCTTTCATCGTTTGAACAAGAATTAAAGTTATTTGATTATTCAAATTGTGAAACCACTCACGTTATCTATCTGATCGTAAGCCCATGTGGATTATTGTATGTTGGCAATACCAGTCGCATGGTCTGGACCCGAGTTATAGAAAACTGTGGTTGTTTGAAACAGAAAGTTTTAGATAAGCCACTGGTCTTGCATTGGAATGAGGCTGGGCATACTATCACGGATTTAAAGTTTGTGGTCAATAGGGTTGTCAGACCACATTGGAGGGGAAGAGATTGGGAGAAGAGTCTTGTATGATTAGAATAACATTACATTTTTGAGTTGAATACAATGACCCCCAATGTTCTGAATGCAGATCAAGATTTTTCTGTTTGTCTTGGGGATTATTTTTTTTTCTCTTTCCCTCCCTTCTCCCTCCTCGCCCCTTTTCCTTTTCCCTTTCCCCTTCCCCCTCCACTTCCTCCCCTCCCCCTCCCTCTTCTCCTTTCACCCCTTTATTTATTTATTTAACAGCTCTTATATACCGCTCTATTTGACATCAGTGCGGTTTACGTTAAACCAAAATACACTCCGATTTAGAGAACTTGTCCAAGTTACAGGTAACAGGGGAATAAAACAAGGATTAACTGGGGAATAGCATATGAATAATTAAATAAAAGCAATTACATCAGACTAGAGATCTTGAGTGGGTATAGAGACATGTCATAAATAACATTTAACAGAGCAGGTATATACAGTGAAATATCATAAGGTGGAACGGTCTAACATCATCATTTAACTATTATTGCTGAGTTGAGATAATGGGGTGAGAGGAGGGGAAATATTGATGTAAGAGAAGTGTTGTAAAAAAAGGTGGGTTTTCAAAGCTTTTCTAAATTGTGATATATCTTTTATCAATCTGATGTTTAATGGAAGCTTATTCCCTTCCCTCCTTCTCCCTTCACCTTCCCCTCCCTTCCCCCCTTCCTTATCCTAGTTTTTTTGCATTTTGTTTCATTCAATGCATATGGTTTTCTCCCTGATGGTTGCTACAATACAATATTGATTGGTTCCTGCAATACTCATATTTCATGTCTTTCTATATCATTTTGATATGGTTTCATTAGTTTGTTTTGTCAACTAATAGGTCGGGCATTCTGTTTTTTGAATATATAGATTCTAACAATTGTGCTTTTTGGTACCTCTCACCTCTCAAATTAGCATCCTTTTGAAGAGGTTATAGTTTCAGATATGGTTGTCATGGTAGTGGATATGTTCTGATATCTGCATTAAAGTCATTTTATTTTTTATCATTTAGTGGATTACCTTATGCATGACCAATACAGTTACGGTGGTGCTTGAGTAACAATGTGATGTTTTGATGGCGCAGACTTCTTGAAATCTAATGGCCAGGTTGGGCTGATAGGATAGCGAAGAGAGCAAGATATTGATGCAATGCATGCTAATGGAGGGGAATAGCATTGTTCACTAGCAGTGTTCAGATAAATAGCCCCTTCAGTATTAATGTATTTTTGATGACCATGTCAAATTGATAGTGTAACCTACTGTGCAATCATGTTTTCATATGAGATATTTAAATTACAGAGGTTGGATTAATAGACATAAGTGTTACAAAGTATGAATGCAGTTAACAATGAAAAAAAGTGATTATTTACATTGTGCAGGAAAGATTTAAATAAATCAAAAATTTATGTGTCAGAAATAAACAAATATACATATATTTGAAGGACTAAATAGACTAAAAAATTGGGACTGATGATTGATATTGGGAGCAGATGTTGTGCAAGCCTCATAATCATACACACAGCTCCTTTCTGATAGTCCCTTTGTGAAGGTTCTGTTTATGGGTATTATTTTTTCCTTCAGAGAGTGCGATATTTAATTGAAGCTTTGCAAACATGATTTAACAACTGATGATATCTGGGAATCAAATGAAACATGAGGATCAAGATGGCAGCCCAGAATTTTCAGAGATAAGCTAATGGCAGTTAAGGATGACTAGCGTGAGGCCGTATGTGGTAGTGCAGTAGAGAGATCACTGACCCACATTGCAGCTTTGATTTGGATGCCTGAGATTGAATTAAGGTGGATGAGTGGACTAAGGAAAATGTAAAAGAAGAGGCATAAGGATTGATCCCAGGAATAAATGAAATTCAGTATTATATGAGAAAGAAGAGCAAATATTAGTGGCAAAGCAATAGCTGCATCGATTTAAGAATGATGACACCCAGTTAAGTCCAGTACTTCTGATACCAATGGAAGCCAAACACATAGCCAGAAAATAGTGATCGACTAGATCAAAGGCAGGGGTTAAATCTGCCTTGATCTAAAAAAAACTTTGGATATTATTCAGTAGGAAGAATAAAATAGTCTCCATGCTGCTGTTCTTTCCGAAATCCAGCTTGTTTAGGGTATAAGTTTAATGATTTATCAACAAATGTGTTAATTGAGTAGCAACTACCTTTTCAGCTATTTGACAGAAATGAGAAATAGGTTTATACGGAGCTGAGATGGTGGGATCCAGAGAGAGTTTTTGAGAAGTGGACTAACAATTGCTTGCTTCCAGACAGGAGTAACTTCTCCAGTAGAGAGGCTCACATTGATAATACTTAGGGGTATGTTTACTAAGCAGTCTTAACGTGCAGCCAGCGTTAGTGTGCAGGATGCCATATAAGGTAGTGGGCATTCCAGTCTTAAGGTAGCAGTAGGGTTATCGTGCGATAAGGTACATTTTCGTGCGATAGAGGGAGCCGTGGTATGTTAATGCGCGTTAGCCTTAATTAAGCGTGCTGACCTACAAAGACAGCAACAGACGTGCCATCTATCGTTCATAACTTGGGTTAAAAGTGTCATCGTATTCATCTTTTCTTCTTCTTCTTCCTCTTCTGGGGCTGCATAAACAACATGTCGTGTATTCAGTGCAATAACTGCGGTACTTTCATTCAAAGACGAATCATTTGGAGACTGAGAGCTTGTCCTATATGTCTAAAGTCAGCTGCCATGCATGAAGAACTGACTCTACTAAGGAAAGACCTAGCTGCCATGCATAAAGAAGTGTCTCTACTGAGGGAGGAACTGGCTGCAATGAAGCGCACCTCTTCTAGGATACAAACTGAACAAAGTCCACCACCACTCCCACAAAGAATCAAACGCCCCAGGAACAAATGGATCACAGTGGGTTCTGGTAGATTGTGACCTGTAACACAGAGACATCCTGTATATCAAGAGATATCCCTGCACAATGCCTTCTCTGCCTTGGCTAATGAGGATGCCCAATCCAAAGAAACTGAAGGGCCCTTAAATGAGTCAGACAATGCCCAATCCCCTGCTATAGCACTAAATATGAAGAAAACCTCACCAAACAGAAAACTACTACTACTTGGAGATTCCATCATCAGAGGCACCAACTTGGGAACACAGTTCAAAGGAGAGAAGATAGTCATGTGCCTACCAGGCTCTTCAGCCAGCAGGAACACAAACCAAGTTGTTGAATTACTTAGCGCAAAAAGTGAACACTCCAAACTTGATGTTATTATCCACTTAGGCACAAACGACCTGGCTAGAAACAATGTCTCTACAGCCCAAAAGGACTTCCAATCTCTGGGAGAGAAACTCAAGCACGTTGTTAACACTGTTGCATTCTCAGAAGTTCTACCTGTTCTTGGTAAGGGGACTAAAAGACTGCATCGCATTAATAGCTTTAATACATGGCTCCAGACCTGGTGCAGAGAAGAAGGATTCAGATTTATTGGCAACTGGGACAACAGATGGACCAAAAAGAGACTATACTGTGCTGATGAACTACATCTCTCTTCTGCAGGGAAAAGAATCCTAAGTGAAAAATTCAGGCAGTATGTGGATATGCATTTAAACTAGGAAAAGGGGGCGACGGATGTGGAAGGTCGACATCTGCATGCCACCCCCTGCAAAAGCAGAATAACATCAGAAACAGCCACACTTTTAAACCACACATCAAAAACATGTGGGAAGAAGTGGGCAGAACAAAATCAATGCAAAATACACACAAGCCAGGAAAATGCTGGAAAGCAATGAGCACAAATGCTCGAAGCTTAGCCAACAAAATTCCAGACCTGGAAGCCCTAATGGTGGAAACGGATTTGGACATTGTGGCCATTACAGAAACATGGTTTAATGAATCACATGATTGGGATATAGCCATAGCTGGCTATAATCTATTCAGAAGAGACAGAGGAAATGGAAAAGGAGGAGGAGTAGCCTTGTATGTCAAAAGCAATATTAAAGCTACTGAAATGCAGGGGACATGGGGAAAATAACAAGCACTCTGGATTGCGTTGGAAAGAGGAGATGGCACTGTCATCCATATTGCTGTAGTCTACAGACCTCCGACTCAAATTGAAGAGAGAGACAATGAATTGATTATAGATATTGCCAAGATAGCAACAAAGGGGGAAGCAATCATATTGGGGGACTTTAATCTACCTGATGTGGATTGGATTACTCCTTCTGCACATCTGGAAAGAAGCAAAAAAATTGTGGATGCTCTCTAAGATGCAATATTTAGACAAATGGTGATGGAACCAACCAGGGAAAGCTCAACGCTGGATGTAGTGCTCACCAGCGGTGATAGTGTGTCGAATGTCTGAGCAACAGCGACCATCACATGGTGTGGTTTGAGATAAAAGCCATGGTACAGGCCAATCATAGCAAGCTCAAAGTCCTAAACTTCAAATACACTGACTTCAATAAAATGGCAGAGTACTTAAAGGAGGAGATGACGGGGTGGAAGGAGATAAAGGAAGTGGAATTGCAGTGGGCTAAACTAAAGGAGGCAATAAAAGGGGCAACAGATAAATATGTAAGAAAAGTAAGTAAAAGCAAGAGGAGAAGGAAACCTATTTGGTTTTCCAAAGAGGTGGCTGCTCAAATAAAGGCAAAAAACACAACTTTTGAAAAATTCAAAAGCTTGCAAACAGAAGAACACAGAAATGAATACAGGATCTAACTCAAAGAGTCTAAAAGAGTAATAAGGATAGCAAAATCAAAGGCAGAGGAAAAGATGGCTAAAGATGTTAAGGGTGGCAACAAAAATTTCTTCAAGTATATTCAGGAAAGGAAGAAGATCAGAGTTGGAATTGCAGGACTCAGAAGTGCTGGTAAAGGACTAGTGGAAAGTGACACTGAAAAAGCGAAATTGCTAAACAAATACTTCTGCTCTGTTTTTTCTAAAGAAGATCCTGGAGATGGACCAGCTGTGACTCCCAAATATACAAATAGGAATGAAGTAGATACCACACCATTCACAGAAGATGAGGTGTTAGAACAACTTGCTAAACTGAAAGTGGACAAAGCCATGGGACCGGATGGGATACATCCCAGGATACTGAAAGAGCTCAGAGAGGTTCTTGCAGTACCGTTTAAGGATGTCTTCAGCAGATCCTTGGAAACAGGAGAGGTTCCTCAGAACCGGAGAATGGCTAATGTCGTACCGCTACACAAAAGTTGTGACAGGGAAGAAGCGTCAAACTACAGGCCCGTGAGCCTTACCTCGGTGGCGGGAAAAGTAATGGAGGCGCTTCTGAAAGAGCGAATAGTGAACTTTCTCAAAACCAACAGGTTGCAAGACCCGAGGCAACATGGTTTTACCGAAGGACGATCTTGCCAAACAAATCTGATTGAGTTCTTTGACTGGGTGACCAGGGAACTAGATCAGGGGCATGCGATGGATGTCGTCTACTTGGATTTCAGCAAAGCCTTTGATACTGTTCCTCAGAGGAGGCTTGTCAACAAACTCAGTAGCTTGAGGATGGGTCCCAAGATGGTAAACTGGATTAGAAATTGGTTGACTGACAGATGACAGAAGGTGATTGTGCATGGAGCTCACTCGGATGAGAGGAAGGTGATTAGCGGGGTGCCCCAGGGATCGGTCCTGGGCCTGGCACTGTTCAATGTATTTGTGAGTGATATTGCTGAAGGACTGAATGGAAAAGTCTGTCTTTTTGCAGACGACACAAAAATTTGCAACAGAGTGGACTCCCCCGAGGGAGTGGTTAACATGAAGAAAGATCTACAAAAGCTGGAAGACTGGTCTAATGCTTGGCAACTACGATTTAATGCGAAAAAGTGCAGTGTCATGCACTTGGGTAGCAGAAATCCAAGAGAAATGTACGTGATAGGGGGTGAGAGGTTGGTATGCACGATTCAGGAGAAAGACCTTGGTGTGATTATCTCTGATGATCTCAAGGTGGCGAAACAGTGCGACAAGGCGGTGGCAAAAGCCAGGAGGATGTTGGGCTGCATACAAAGAGGGATTACCAGCAGAAAAGAAGAGGTACTTATGCCACTGTATAAGTCACTGGTGAGGCCTCACTTGGAATACTGTGTTCAGTTTTGGAGACCATATCTTGCAAAAGATGTAAAAAGACTGGAAATTGTTCAGAGGAAGGCGACCAAAATGATTTGGAGCCTGCGTCAGAAGCCTTATGAGAAGAGACTTGAAGACCTAAATATGTACACTTTGGAGAAGAGGAGGGACAGGGGAGATATGATTCAGACCTTTAAATACTTAAAGAGAAATGATGAACAAACAAACCTCTTCCAAAGACGGGGAACCTGTAAAACTAGAGGGCATAACATGAAGTTGCAAGGGGGTAAATTGAAAGGCAATGTCAGGAAATATTTTTTCACTGAAAGGGTGGTGGATGCTTGGAATGCCCTCCCGATGGAAGTGGTAGGGGTGAACACGGTGACGGAATTCAAAAAGGCATGGGACAAACACAGAGGATCCCTTTACAGCAACAGGATAAAAACAAAATAAACGGTACCATCTAACTTCTGAACCATATAATGTCTCAACAAATATATAACGTCTCAACAAATAGGGGTGTCCTACATGGAGTGGTGGGTTTACCCCTAAACAAAGACATGGGGAGGGGTAGCCTGCACAGAGCGACAGGTGCACCTACTCTTGCCATCTTGCTGGGCAGACTAGATGGACCATGCTGGTCTTTATCTGCCGTCATTTACTATGTTACTATGTAACAGAGGTGTAGCACAATGGTTAATACATTGACTGATGAAGCAAGGGTCATGAGTTTGATCCCCCAGTGGGTTTGATGAGTAAGGCTGTCTGAGGCATTACCCTTTACTTTAAATCAGTGCTGTCTGAGACATTTTCTTTTTAAATTTAAATTAGTGCTGCCAGCAAAAACACCCTCACAGTGCTGTAACCTTAAGGTGCCTCATAAGGCGCCCTATAGGGCACTGCAGAGGGCACATTATAATGTGCACTATCCGCCTAGGCACCTTATAATGTTCCCTATAGGGCGCCTTATAAGGCGCTTTATAGGGCACCTTATGAGGTACCTTAAGGTTACAGCACTGTGAGGGTGTTTTTGCTGGCAGCACTAATTTAAATTAAAAACAGAAAATGCCTCAGACAGCCCTATCAAATAACCCCACTGTAGGATCAAACCCATGACCTCTGGCTCCACAGGCAGTGAAGTAACCAGTGGGCTACACCTCTATAGCTTACAACAAGCCCCTGGCTGGCTACAGAAGGACTGCAGGTCACCACACAAACTGCTGTGGTTACCAGGATATGGTTAACCCACCCGTACCCATGATGCACTGCACATGCAAATCAGAAGTCTACAGATGATCACAGGATGGGGTATGCACCCCCACAGCACCTCGGCCTGGTATGGGGAACTGAACGTGTGCACCCCCACAGCACCTCAGCCTGGTAGGGGGTACTGACCATGTGTGTTACTGGCACAGAGTAGCCACAGACGTCACATTGTGCGGGTACTGTGCTCACCCTGAGGGTGAGGTGGGGCGCCCAGCACCATGTCCACAGCCACCTGTCTTAGCTGAGATAGGCTATGCTGTAGGTCCCCATCAGTGCCAGTGTGTGATAGGTAGTCCATGTGGACACACCTAGGATACACCTGTGTCCATTTGTATTTCCCAGTCATGTCTAGCCCTTGTGGGCTATGATGCACCCAGAATAGTGCATATCCCATGTGGCATTGTCACACGATTCAAGTGATGGGGGGGGGGGGTGTTTGGACCCATAGTACCACCCAACCTGTTCTCTGGGGCTCAGGGTGGGGTACAGGATCTCCCACCAACAGATCCACATTCTACATTCCTGTAATGGTGGCAGTAGAGGGGACCATCAACCCCAGTCCTGCTGGGGAACCGACACCCTACAGCGCAGTCAATGTAGATCTATATGCATCCATAAGGCAATAGCAGACAGACAGTAGGCCTGGAAATAATCAGCTTCCCCCACCACTGTCTGACATTCTCCAGCAGCAAGCACAGTGAGTCTCCAGCCATACACATACTAACTGCAGATAATCTGCTAGCTAGTCCATAGTGCATGTTCCTGGAGGAGATGTATGCACCCAAAACTGGGATGTGAGCACACTCACCAAGCAGATAGGTCAGTGATTGGGCCCCAGAAAAGAGAACCCATATATATATATCACTTGAGAGAAATACTATATAGCACTATGGGAGCACCCAGCCATGCCATGGTCACTGCTCAGTCAGGGTGAGAGTGACCTCCCAGCTGGACATGCTGTGGCCACCCTGTCCGTGCAGGTGGTGTCCAGGCACTACAATGTCCCAGCCATTGCCTTATGCCCAGTGCAGATGCATCCTGCCCAGGCCGCCCTGTCCGGGCCATACCCACAGTACCTTGCTCCTCATTATGCACATAGGCAGGCTAACACTGGAAACAGGGCAAGCAGTGTGGGCTGAGTAAGGTGTAGGCAGCCACAACACACTGGATAGACAGACACACACTCCCACACCTATGCCAGCATTGTGCAAATATAGAGGCTTTTGGCAGCCCTGGCCACCACACCGGTCCTGGACACGGTGCAGGCATGGCTTTGGTACGCAATACTGTTGGGGTCACTCCCAGGGGTGGTAAACACTGTCAGAAACCAAAACTGAAACACGCTCCACAGATATCAGAAAGGTTGCTATGATGCAGCTCTATCAGCAAATTGTGCTTAACTTAGGAATTGCTATTTGCTAGTAATCATAACAACCTTTTGATATATGTGTAATGTATTCCCGGTTTTAGGGTGGAATTCCTAAGGTATGCAAGTGCTAGTATTGGGAGATGCATGCAGGGCCCAACATCCTGCCTCTCCAGGAGGCTTTGGATAATGGAGCCTGTGGGTGCGGGTGTTTCTGTCCCTGTTGGCCGGTGCTCTAGGGCAGAGGTTCCCAACTCCAGTCCTGGTGGGCCAAACACTGTTCGGGTTTTCATGCTGTCCTTAATGAATATGCATGAGATACATCTGCATACCATGGGGGAGGCGCATAGAAATGCAGCACAGGCATCTTTCTGAGAGACAGCATGGAACCTGAATGGTGTTTGGCCCTCCAGGACTGCATTTGGGAGACTCTGCTCTAGGTTATGCGCATGTTTATGGTGTCTGTGCTCTGTAGGGTAAAATATAGGCGTTTGAGGCATGTTTATGGTATCTGCAATAAAGGTTCTGTCTTTATTACCATGGTTTAGTAGTGGGTCAAATATGGGGACTGGGTTGGCAGGAACCACAGCTGGGACTTGAACCTGTGACCTTCTGCTCCTGAACACACTGGCTGTGTGTACTGCACCACACTGTTGCCACAGGGACAGTCCATTCCCTGGGGATACCATGACTGTTTGTCAGACAGAGCCTGTCTGTTGCAGTGCACGGCACCCACCTAAACAGGGCTAGGCCACGGTCTGCTGTGGGCAGCAGCCACTGTCCCCTCCACCACCAGTACCCCTCCACCACCATGCTGACATGCCCTTCTGCTGGTGTTGCTGGTGGTGCGCAGTCTCAGGCCATCCAGTGTGCCGGTAGGCGGCTGCCTATGGTGCAGGTTCTGGGGTAGGGGTGCCTGCATAGATGTCTGCGCTTCCCCCCAGCACCGCCTGCCAATGTTCTGTGCCCTTGGGGGTACCTGCTGGGTACTATCCCCTGTGACACTGTGGGAAACACACTCGTGCCCATGTTGGGCCCTCATCAGTTGCTGTCTGGCTGCTCTACTGTTTCAGCATTCCTATGGACCACCTAGGCATCACCCTAGTCCGCACTGTGGCCCAGCTGCAACATAGCATATGCCACCTGCAGCCCTCTGTATCCCCTTTTCCAGCATCTGTCCAGTTGCCCATTCCGACATGCCCACCCTGTTGTTGCGGAACATATGCATGCCATAGGAAACCTGTCCAATAACAAGAGTAAACCCTGATCAGCGCTATTTCACTGTGGGATCATTCATCTTGTATGGGGACAGAGCATAGACCCTTCCAAGATTGATATCTTTTTTTGGGAGCTTTCTCGGTAGTGTTTTTTGCTGTTTCCATTAATATCACTATTGGCCAGCTTGGTTATGGTTTATTTCCAGTTTGTTCAGGTCATTTTCAATGTTTATTTGCCCTTTTGTTCCGTGCACATGTATCACACTTCTCACTTTTTGTAGGTTTCCCTGGCTAAGCTGTACATTGCTGACGTAAATGGTTTCTCTTCACTTTAAATCTGCTCTAACGCGAGGTTTTCACTGGCGTTAGTTTTCAGCCCTAGAATCTACAGCGTTAGTGTGCAGGGAGCCTCTCCCCTCCCACTCTCCGCCCATTGAGCCCCTCTCTCCACCCTCTGGGAAGCCTTCCTCTGCCCTTTAGGGCCGGATTTCACGGCGTTAGGGTGCTTTAACGCCACAGGCACGTTAACGCACGCTAAGGTACCTTATCACGTGCTAGCGTGCCTTCAGCGCCCAATAAGGTACCTTATCGCATGCTAATTCCGCCGCTGCTACATTAAGACTGCTTAGTAAACATACCCCTTAGTATCTAAGGTAATATATCAGGTAACATACCTTTCAATAACTTAAGTCTAAATCTGATATAGTTGTATGCATAGAGGCAATTATTTTTTCAAGGCTGAGCCATTTTGGTAAATTAAAAGTCGACCAAGTAGATGATAGAAATTCATCTCAAATCTTTAATGTTGGAGAGAGTGAGTCCAGGCGAGAAACAGTTGAAGAGAATTATTTCCTAATATTGGCTATTTTGGCTAATTCCGCTGCAGGAGGGTAAGACAGTGACAGTTGGTTTCAGGAGCCAGGTAAAGCTGTTAATGAAAAAAATATGCTGAAAAGTTTCTTGGAACAATTTATTTCCAATTGAAGGTGAAGAGAGCAGTATACTTTCCTGGCAGAAATAATCCCTTTCCACTAGTCAGCCTGGCATTCCTTTATACAAAATATAATTGCAATGACTTTTATTCTTTTGTCAAATGCACTCAGCACATCATTTGAGAAGGTGGAATCCAGGATGGTGCCATGAATTATTATGTTTCGGATATAGTTTGTCAAACTACTGGGAGCTCTACCGTTACTAAGTCTGTGTTCGTTGTGGTGTTCCAGGTCATTATCTGGTCTGAAGGAAAAGATAGACATTTTGCTGGGAATGACTCTTTCTTAACCTTAATTTTCTTGTAATTTTAGAAAGCCTAGAGAAGGAGTTATTTGTAAAGGAGGGAGGGGGTCAATTCAAAAGTGACCATGAGATGGTCAGTCCAAGAAAAAGAATGTGTATAGAAAACTATGGCCCAGAGAAAAGATTAAATCAAACTTGTGAACAAGTGTTTTGCACAATATGTTGCTCAAATCCGAGATTATCCATCAGCTGTAGGAAGGCTTTCTCAATGGGTTTAGTTAGATTTTCTGCATGTATATTGAAATCACTTAGTATAATGAGATTACAATAATAGAATGCTAAATCAGAGATAAGAGAGAAAATATGTTCCCATTGAGAAGCTGTTAAGGGGGGGGGGGGGGGGTGTGGGGGGAATGTTAAAGCAGTAGTATATATTGTGGAGGGAAGCTGCTTAATCAGAAAAGTAAGGCCTTGGTACCAGCAGACTGGGAACAAGTAGTTCAAAAGTAGAGCATTTATCATTTTAGAATACAGTGGCTCTACCACCAGTTCTATGAGATCTCTGCTTACAATAAAAAAAGAGAGGAGGCAGATGCTGTTGGAAAGCTGCAAGCTTTACCATCTCTGAGTCACGTTTCTATGGTAAACAAAGAATCAACATGGTGAGAAATTATGAGGTTTTGAATTAAGTTTAATTTAGGCCTGAAAAAATATAGTCCTAAATTAAACTGCTTAGCTATATGTAAAGACGGTACTTTTATAACAGGGCTCCTAGGTTAAGAGGCCAAGTAGGCGCCTACTTAAACTCTATATTGTAAAAATACACAGGCACCTATTTGTCTATATATACCAGCATGAATGCTAGAAATTGTGCTTGCATGCAGGCACAGATATTTATGTCTGCTCAAAAGCAGGTTCGTGCATGAAGTTTGCAAGTACATACACAAATGAAGATATTTTATAATCTCCACACGTACCTGTGCACTCTGCCAGTACTCCTCTCAGATCGTGCCCCCAGCTACACCTATGTATGTGCTGTCATGACAAGGCACGTACATTTAAGCCAATCACTATTTTATAAAGGGCATCTACTCACATATGTGGCACATATGTAGAAAAAGACTTGGCCCAATATTGAAAATGATTAATCCGATTAGCAGAGCTGTTAACCATGTTAATTACGGTGAATGAGATATCCAGAGCTGTGAAAGAATATCCACAACTGCTGGCGCTACATGCCCCAATGCTAACCTATTAACATTGGAGTCTGTCAGCGGCATTCTGGGATGGAGCGGAGGCAGCATCGTGCTCACTAACTGGGCAGCAATGATATCGAGCCACTTCCTGGTTAGCAATATGCAGCAAAAAACAGGTGTAGTTAACCCTGGCACTGTTTATCGCTAACCGGGCAGCGGCTCAAAATTGCTGCTGCCTGGTTAGTGATCGGCCTATGCAGCGAACCTGGATATTCAATGCTTGAACCGGAGATGACCCTGGCGTTGAATATCTGGGTTTAATGTTCAGCACTGGTAGCTAGCCGTGTTAACAGCACTTGCTGCTGCCAATGAATAACAGAACTACTGTATATAACTTGCCTATTGCATCTGAATATCATTAACAGATAGCCGGCAGAGGTGGCATTATGGAGATAATTTTATAGTCATTCCACTGCCTCTGTGGCCATGTACATGTGCAAATGGTTTGTTATAAGACACTGACCAGCACAAAAGCCCATGGTTTTGGCATAATGGCGCATACTTGACCGGTGGGTGTTGTCACCCCTCCGTGCTGTGTACCTGTTGGTTGGGCAGGGCACTGCGCTGGGGCTTCAGTGTAACTGGCTCAGTTAGCTGCGTAGGCCTTGCTTGGCCCTCTGGGAGTTGTAGTTGTGAGTTGCCAGTTAAAAATCAGTTGTGGAACGATGGTAAGGTTAACAAAGGATTTATTTCCCCTTCCAAAAGGACTTTTTATCGTGGTATAAACAAAAGGAAAACATAACCCTTCCTGGGCATATAATAAAGGAAAAATGGAACAAAAATAGCTTCTCTTCAGCTTCTTAACCAATAAAGCAAATGTACATCAAAACAGTCTTTCCTAAGCACATACAAGCCCTTCTTTACAACGTTAGGCTTCAACAGCTCTTACTTCCCTTTATCTCAATGAGGAAATGCTGTCTGCTATTGAAATCGTGCAATCCATATATTCAGTGCTTGTCTCAGCTTCTGATGGCTCACATTGCATTGCTTCATCACAAGCATTTAATATCTCTTTCCTTTCAGCATTTGGGACCTCTTCAAACCGTCTCTCTCTGTTCTGACGTGACTCTATTTCTCTCTCTGTGAGAGTGTGCTGAATGCTATTACCACATTCACTGAACTGCCTTCGGTAAGAGCCTCTCCCCTGCTGGTGGTTGTTAGGTGAATTGCAATATTCCCTTGCACCTCTATTAAGGTAAATAGGCTTACCTCTCTGCTCTGACTGGCTCAGGATCCTGTGTATGGCTGGAGTTTGAAACGGCAGTTTTGCAGAGACTCTGCTCCTTAAATCATTTCCAGAGATACTAGCCTCTTCAGGTAGAAAGTGTTTAACCTTCTCATGCCTGGTATAAGGGTAATAAAACTTATCTATTTCTCTTAAGCTGGCTTCATAAGGATTTAGCGTTTCTGGGAACTGCTTCTTATAGCCAAGCCCTGTGCTTCCCCTTTCAGGATGAAAATAAAACTCTTCAGCTTTTACCTTTCTCCTCCCAGCTCCGTTCCAACCTGGGCTGTTTCCAACACTCTCTGGGCTCCTCTGATATCTGAGGCTTCCTCTCCTGGCTTTGCTACCTCCTCTGTAGCTCTTTTCACATTTGCCGTTATCCTCACTTTCACACTCTGAGTCCAGCTGTCTTGGCTTCTCTCTCAAGCACTCATGGTAATCATTCAAACTTCCATTCAGGCTTCCGTAGTGATTATCATGCAGGCTTTCTCCACAGCTCTCTCTCTGGCCCCTTCTCCAGCTCTCTCCACGACTCTGTCCACCTGTTTGTGAGCTGTGCTTATCTACGTACCTCCGAGCAGCACCTCCCCCCAGCTGACTTGCATCAGGTGATAACTTCCTAGATTTCCTGCTGGCTGGATGTGTCTCTCTGGCTTGTGACCACATTTGTTTTTGTTGCTCATAGCAACTTCCTGACATGTGCTTTCTAAAAACGTCAGTGTCAGCCTGATCCACTACTTCTCTATCTATCTCCATGGGCTCTGCTGGGTCTGCTCTGCGA
Source organism: Ichthyophis bannanicus (assembly GCA_033557465.1). Classification (NCBI taxonomy): domain Eukaryota; kingdom Metazoa; phylum Chordata; class Amphibia; order Gymnophiona; family Ichthyophiidae; genus Ichthyophis; species Ichthyophis bannanicus. The sequence continues at coordinate 861,984,742 of CM066034.1, forward strand.
CAGTGTGCACATGTGCAGAACTTGGGCAGAGTATACATGCACACACATAGATTATAGAATATGGTCATCTGCGCTGATACTGAAAAATTATAGCATTTACAGCTGCTCCAAGACAGGTGGGAGCGTCAGCGCCTGAAATTTGGGTATGCGCTATGTCACTTCTGCTAATATTTTAGGCACCCAGCTGTTTTTATAAAATTGTGGCTAAGTAGGCACCCCCTTATAAAATTACCCTCTAGTATAAGCATATTCAATGCTGCTACCTTTTCATACAACGGCACTGAATATACATATTTTTTTAAACATATATCCAACATTTTAAAAAATGCGATCAATGCTGGCTTTAAAAATTGACCAAGCAACTTCTGACAGAACAGCGAGATGTCCTGCTAAAGGTTATGCTTTGGTCACCTCAGAATTTTTAAAAATACAGATTAATGTAGTTCTGCTTTCTTTTCTGTCTGTCATATTCGTTCAGTTAAGCCTTTTCTTTCTCCCGATGCATTGCATTCACTAATTCATGCTTTGGTGATTTCTTGTCTTGCCTACTGTAACTCTGTCTACTGTGGTATTAGGTCCACTAATCTCAAGAAACGACAGCTCATTCAGAATACTTTGATTCATTTGTTGCGCAATGCTCCTCGTTATGATCACGTTTCCCCCCTTCATTATAAATTCCACTGGTTACCTCTCCCGTATTGTTTTCATTGTAAAATTCTAGTCTTGGTTCATAAGGCCCTTCATAAGGGTTTCCATCTCTTTTTCTCTTCTCTGCTTACTCCATATTATCTATCAAGGTCATTTCTGTCACACTATTTCAATTTACTGGTCATTCCCCTGGTTTCCAGTGCTTATCTTGAGGCTTCAGGATGCGCGGCTTTTTACTTTCTCACCCCTACCCTATGGAATATACTTTCTATTTTGTTACACTTTGAACCTTCTCTTAAGAAACTTAAAGCCTTAATGAACCTTCTCTTAATGAAACTTAAAGCCTTAATGGAGTGGAGGAGTGGCCTAGTGGTTGGGGCAAGGTACTTCAGGCCAGAAGGTCAGGGATTCAAATCCCACTAGAGGACAGCAACCTTGGGCTGGAAGGACTGGGGTTTCTAGTCCCACAGGTGCTCCTTGTGGTCTTGGGCAAGCCACTTAACCCTCCATAGCCCATGTTCCCTGTAAAATAGTTATCTCCAAGTTATAATGCCCTGTTCAATGTAATTTCAGTTTGTTCAATGTAAACCACACTGATGCAGAATAGCATGGTATATAAGAGAATGTAAATAAAGATGCATTCTGCATATGGACTGCTTGATGTTTCTATGTTTTTAGTTTTTTAGTCTTGTTTCTTTTCTTTTTTTTTATTTTCTATTTATAAAGTTTTACAATAAACCAAGCAACACTGCTTGTACAGAAAAGATATCACTTGCACAATAAAGGAAAATGTCATAAATCAAATTAAAGCAAGGAATATCAATAGCCCTCAATACATAGGGGATCAGCTAAATAGAAAACACAATTGAGGGTAGGAGACCCCCAATGTTATACAAAAGAAGAAACATAATCCACAAAATCAAGTGGGGGCAGAGGCCCGAGACTTGTACATATATATGAATGAGTACCACTCAAGAGGGTGAAGATGTAACAACATGAGTGATAATGAAAGTAGAAAGATCCTCAGGCTGACCGAATACATATTTCTGCAATTGATAAATCACTATACATTTACACGAAAAACGTAGCACAAAGGAGGCTCCCAACTGAATTACTCCTGGACGAAGCAAAAGAAAAGATTTCTGTCTTCTCTGCGTTTCCCTAGATACATCTGGGAAGATCAGAACTTTTTTTTACCTATAAACAAATTAGCTCTCCTTTTATAAAATAATTTAAGGAGCCATTCTCGGTCAGAAGACAAAACTAAAGTTACTAACAGGGTGGAGACAGGCAATTCATCATCCTTAGGGGTTTGAAGTAAAGCAGAGACATTCAAAAAATCCATTTCTAAAGTCCCAACAAACACTTTACTTACTTTCTTTCTTACCTGACGGCAGATAAAAAACTTTTACCACCGGAGGTAGCAAATCCGCAGGCACCGATAATGTCTCTTGAAGATACTTCCTAAAAAGGTCTAATGGAACAGTCACAGTCACAACCGGAAAATTCAAGAGATGAATGTTCGAAGAATGTGCAGCATTTTCCAGTGTCTCTAACTTAGCTCTTAAAGAGATATTGTCTTTGACCAAGGAATCAGTCAGATCAGAAACCTGGGATAGTTTCTGTCAGAAAGTATCAATTTGCTTTTTGTTTCCACCATGTCTCTATCCAACTTTGAAACAGACTCCTCAACTTGAGAAACCTTTAAAGAAGAAAGAGCTAACTGTTGACCTACAACTTGAGAAAGCTGTACAATCGTCTCCCAAATGCTATCCAGTGTCACTGAAGCAGGACGTGAAATAGCCAAGGAAAAAGGAGATTCAGAGGTTGCTGCCAACACAGGCTTTACACAGACATCAGCACAGCTCAACCCTTGAGATAGGACACCAACCACAGCACTCGAAATCTCTCCTAGGTACACAGCCAAGGTCTCCAACAGCTTATCTCCAGAGCCTCTCACCGACGAGCCCCGCTCCAGATTCGCAGTCGCCCCTACCTTCAGCGAAACTGCAAATCCACTCATCGGGAGGGCCACTGAGCAACCCGGAAGAACAGGAGGTGAACGCTCATTCAGGGAGAGAGTCACTTCCAGGGCAGAAGACGCCAAAGTCTCCTATACCGGTGCTTCAAAGCCCACTCGTATCTCCCTAATCTGAGACTCGGAGAGTGTTACATAGCAATCCATGGGCCCCACAGTAACAGGGAATAGCTCCGCGGAAGGAGCTCGAGACTTGCCCTTCCTCTTAGGCATCATAGCTCTAACTCCTCACAGCCGCCATCTTGGAGGTAAGCCACTCCCCCATCTTGTTTCTTTTCTATCTCTTTCCTATATTTTATTGTAGTTCTTTTCTTTTTGCATTGTTTTTTAGACTGTAAGCTGCTCTGGTACCATACGGCATAGAGCGGTATAGTAAGTTTTAATAAACATAAACTGTGAAGATAACCACATAAATCATTTGAATATTGACCCCAAGCAATACAACATTAATAACATGCTGTGTAGTTATAAAAAATACAGTAAGAAAGTAATGGGAAGAAGAAAAAGCCCTTAAAATCATCTTTCCTGAAACTGTTTATTCTACCTTTTTTATCAGCTTCATTCTCATTGATGTTTTCGAGGGAACCCCCAGGAACCACTTGTTAAATTATTGTTTCAAAACAACAAGTACAGTAGCAACAATGAGAATCTTTTGATAAAAAAGAAATTAATAGCATATAAGTCAGTGATAACTGGATTTCCCTTGTAGACAAAGAACATCTGGATTCTTTGCAGGATGTAATATCATTCACTGAAGAAAGATTAAAATTATTTAAACATGACAAAAGGCAGACAGGTCGGTTCATGGCTGTTGAGCTTAACATTGAAAAATAATGGTAAAATGCAATGAATCAGGGCATTTTTGCTTATGTACTTTTTAACAAATATATGATTGTGGGGTCATAATGAGTCAAATCTTCATTTGTGCTTGTTGATTTTGGCAACATTATGATCTCTGGAGCCAGACACACTGGAGCCACCTTTGGAAGGGGAGAAGGAAGAAGCATGAAGCATTCTTCCTTCTCCCCTTCCCGGTGGCGGGAAAAGTAATGGAGATGCTCTTGAAAGAGCGACTAGTGAACTTTCTCAAAACCAGCGGGTTACAGGATCCGAGGCAACATGGTTTTACTGAGGGACGATCTTGCCAGACAAATCTCATTGAGTTCTTTGACTGGGTGACCAGAGAACTGGATCAAGGACACACGATGGATGTCATCTGCCTGGATTTCAGCAAAGCCTTTGATACTATCCCTCATATGAGGCTTATCAATAAACTCAGTAGTTTGGGGATGGGTCCCAAGGTGGTAAACTGGATCAGAAATTGGTTGACTGACAGACGACAGAAGGTGATGATAAATGGAGCTCACTCGGATGAAAGGAAGGTGATTAGTGGGGTGCCTCAGGGTTCGGTCCTAGGCTCGGCATTGATCAATGTATTTGTGAGTGATATTGCTGAAGGACTGAATGGAAAAGTCTGTCATTTTGCAGATGACATAACAATTGCAACAGAGTGGACTCCCCCGAGGGAGTGCTTAACATGAGGGATCTGCAAAAGCTGGAGGAATGGTCTGATGCTTGGCAATTAAGATTTAATGCGAAGAAGTACAGTGTCATGCACTTGGGTAGCAGAAATCCAAGGGGGCGAGAGGTTGGTGTGCACGGAGCAGGAGAAAGACCTCAGTGTGATTATTTCTGTAGATGTCAAGGTGGCAAAACAGTGCAACAAGGCAGTGGCAAAAGCCAGGAGGATGTTGGGCTGAATTCGAAGAGGAATTACCAGCAAAAAGGAAAGGGTACTAGTACCACAGTATAAGTCTCTGGTGAGGCCTCACTTGGAATACTGTGTTTCGTTTTGGCAACCGTATCTTGCAAAGGTTGTAAAAAGAATGGAAGCTGTTCAGAGGAAGGCAACCAAAATGATTTGGAGCCTGCGTCAGAAGCCTTATGAGAAGAGACTTGAAGACCTAAATATGTACACTTTGGAGGAGAGGAGAGATAGGGGAGATATGATTCAGACCTTTAAATACTTAGAGAGAAATAATGAACAAACAAACCTCTTCCAGAGATGGGGAAGCTGTAAAACTAGAGGGCATAACATGAAGCTGCAAGGTGGTAAATTGAAAGGCAATGTCAGGAAATACTTTTTTACTGAAAGGGTGATGGATGCTTGGAAGCCCTCCCGATGGAGGTGTTGAGGACAAACACAGTGATGGAATTCAAAGTGGCCTGGGACAGACACTGTGGATCACTTTACAGCAACAAGATTAAATCAAAATAAACTGAACCATCAAATTTCTCAACAAATAGGGGTGTCCTACATGGAGCAATGGGGGGAGGAGCGGTGTTCTCACCCCTAAACAAACAAAGAAACAAAGATATAGGGAGGGGTGCACCTGCTCCTAGTGGGTGCACCACTAAGCAAAGACATGGGTATGGGTGCACCTACTCCCTAAAAGACACGGGAAGGGGTGCACCTACTCCTGTCATATTGCTGGGCAGACTAGATGGACCATACTGGTCTTTATTTATTTATTTATTTATTTATATGCCATCATTTACTATGTTACTATATTCACAAATCATGTTAAAATGTTTTGACAAGCAGACAATAAGCCTATATCTTCCTTACTTTTTCCAAATCACAAGACCGATGATGTCAGCAGTTCCGCAGAAAACTAAAACTAAAAACCTGCAATCCAGTTCCATTTTCTCTTGTGAGTTCAAAGAGAGAAGGTAGCAGAAAAGTGGTAGCTTCATAAAGTGCTTTGCTGAAGTCTAAGAGGTGTAGAAAACTAAATAAATCATTAAAAAATCAAGAGAGATCAGCAGCACTGTTTCTGTGTCAGTGTCAGAAAAAAGTGAGTATTAAAAATCTCTCAGGGTCAGTGGCTCTAAAGCTGACAGAGATTTCATAGTCAGAGAGAAACAGCAGAATGGGCTCTGAGAGAGACAAGCAATATATCAACAACTCGGAGAGAAAAGAAAACCAGAAGAGAGAAAGCAGATAGGCAGATAGCCATGCATAACTATTACTTATCATTTCCAAAGTGCTATCGGGTATCTACAGCACTGTATAGGTACATATAAGAGAGACAGTCCCGGTTTCATACAACTGATAATCTAGTCTGATTGAATCATGATGCTTTGAAGGGCACACATGAAAATGATGGTAGAAGCAGAAGAGGGAGGCTAGTTGATACCCCTGAGAGTTCTAGGACCAGCAGCAGCACTAGTGACTTGGAACAGAGCGGATGGTCTCCATTCCCCTGTAGTCCTCCAGCAATACTGATGACAGATTTATTTAGCAGGAGAGTACTAATGGTTGCAGCTTTTACTGGAAATGTGAATGACTAGCTCTTTGATCCCATTGTCACAGACAGCCAAAAGAAGGCAGATGTAGTACACAGTTGGGGGCAGGGCAAGAGACCAGCAGCAGGTAAAGCCATTGTCAGCAGAGGCAAAGTAACAGGTGCACCCTGTTCTCTGCTGGGAAATATATGGTGTGAATTTTGGCAGAAACCCAAAGAAAGCAACCAATGTATCTGTAGGATGCAACAGAACAAAAGGAACAGATACCCAGACCGGCAGAGTTTTCAGGTTTGAAATACCCCTTTCTTTATTGCCCCTACGCGTTTTGGCCTTACGGCCTTCTTCAGGGGGGTATTATAGGGAACAAACCTCAAAAAAACAAACAATAGCGATTAAAATACATCAAATAAATAATTAATAAACAATAAAAACATTGATTAAAATCATTAAAAGGTATAAAAACAAAATTGATAATACAGTAACTGGAAAACCAAACCGCTAACATCTATAATCACCAAATAATATTTTCACAGGAGTAAAAATACAGATATATGTAATGTGCTATAATTGTATCTACAGTAAAAAATAATAATGTAAGTAAAAAAAGGACAGAAAATGTGATGAGGAGAACATAACTAAAAACATAAATATGTCTACCGATACCTTTTCTGTATAGGACTTCTGTTAAATAGAGAACATATGTCACTAAAAAAAGGAATAAAAGACCAATAAATAATACACAGGTAAAATGATTAATACAGAAAATTGATGAACAATATTAATTTCAAATAAGATCAATAATAAACAGTCTGCTTTGAAAAATAAATAAATAAAGCATACTATAAATAATAAACACCTAAAACCATAAATAATGTAATAATGCGTTTAAAACTAATATTATAATCACGCAAACAGCAAAAGATAAAAACTACAAATGAAATCCATTTAAACCTATTAAAATATATTAAACAATACCAGAGAAGAAGGAACCACAACATGGGGTGCCTTTATAAAAGAATACTAGCAAAAAAAACCTCTATGTGAAGCCACAGTAAAGGAGGAGCACTGTAATAACCCCAATCATTATGGAACAATACCCTAAATATTCTTCAAGAAAAAAGGCATTGAATCAAAACTTGGTACGTTGACAAAATCAATGGGCAATGTCCTACCAATTTATAGGAGCTCCAAAGGATATATGAGATAACTATACCTATATGTGCAGAGGTTAATAATTAATTATGATTGAATTTGTGTTTATTTTTATCTACACTGCGATGATGCCATAGCATTCTATCAATAAGAATTTTATGTTATAAAAAGAATGTTGTATCAAGACAGCAATATGTTAAAAGTTAAGGAAATCGGTAATACCGGTGTTATTTCGCTGTACCAAATAAACATTGAATCCGAACATCTTAACATAGATTGTACTTGCCATCCAAATAGTATGATCAAATGTAATGGATTGATAACACTGGTCAACATTGAAATCGTTACTGACTTTAAAAGGCCATAATCTGTAGTATCTTGGTGAGCTGAACATGAATATAACATTAACATTGAAGTGGAGGAGTGGCCTAGTGGTTGGGGCAAGGTACTTAAGGCCAGAAGGTCGGGGGTTCAAATCCCACTAGAAGACAGCAACCTTGGGCCAGAAGGACTGGGGTTTCTAGTCCCACAGGTGCTCCTTGTGGTCTTGGGCAAGCCACTTAACCCTCCATAGCCCATGTTCCCTGTAAAATAGTTATCTCCAAGTTATAATGCCCTGTTCAATGTAATTTCAGTTTGTTCAATGTAAACCACACTGATGCAGAATAGCGCAGTATATAAGAGAATGTAAATAAATAAAATAAAAAAATGTTGGAGAGCCAGTCGAGACAGCACCCGATTCGGGAGGGAACGGGCTCCTGCTCCGGCAGCCCCGACGTCATCAGGGGGCCTCTTTAAAAGTCCAGGAAGTGTGGTGAGCAGTGGGAGAGCCAGTCGAGACAGCACCCGATTCGGGAGGGAACGGGCTCCTGCTCCGGCGTCCCTGACGTCATCAGGGGGCCTCTTTAAAAGTCCAGGCAGTGGGAGAGCCAGTCGAGACAGTACCTGATTCGGGAGGGAACGGGCTCCTGCTCCGGCGGCCCCGACGTCATCAGGGGGCCTCTTTATCAGCTGTATTCTTCCGGCACAGCCGGAGGCGCGAGTCTGGGGCAGCGATCTAAGGGGCTAGATACAAGGGGCGTGTCAGGCCCCTTGGAGAACCGAAGGAGAAGCGTCAGAGAGGGTCCTGGACATACAGTATTCAGATGGGTAAGCGGAAGAAAAAGATTGTTCCTGAGGCTCCGGCTGAGGCAACGGTGGGTCCTATGGACAAACACGTTAAGGTACTGTCTGCTGCTGATGTGACCCTGGGCTCTGACTTTTTGACTTTGCGTTCTTCTGCTGCGTCCCTAAGTTCCCCGGATCGTTCTCCTTCTCCGCCATGTTTTTCCTCTCCAACACCTTCAACCTCAGTGGGTGGACGGTTTCAGCAGAGTACTCCAACTGATTTGGGGGAAAAGCTGAAACCTGTTTCTTGACCAGCTTTGTCAGGTGCAGCTGAGGGAATACCTGAGGTTCAGGTTACCTTGGCTGACATCTGGAAAGCTGTTAATCATATTGAACACTCTTTGGTTACCACTGTTAAGCAGTTGTGTGATTTCTCTTCTGAGACGTCCACTAAGCTTAGTGAGGTTGAAGGGCGGTTGGGGGGGTATGCTTTCTCGTATTTCTACTTGTGAAACTCAATGTCTCTCTTTTAAGTCTGTACATTCCTCTAACGTAAAAGATAGTTTAGTTATACACCACAAATTGGAATTATATGATAATATGCTTCGTGTTAGAAATATTCGCCTATTGAATTTTCCTGTTTGTCATTTACTCTCTCCAGAAATTTTGCTTCAAAAATATTTTAGGGAGACTTTAGATTTGGCTTCTGCTGATTCTATTTTAATTTCAAAATTGTATTACTTGACGGGACGAGGGGTTGCTCTTGGTTCTCCTGGGGAATTTGATGTGGTTCAGGGTCGTATTGACCTTGAGCTAACCAAATTTCTCGAGGATTCTCAAGATATTATCTTGTCTCGTGCTACTTTGATAGTGACCTTTGTCTCTGAAAAAGATAAGGTTCTTGTATTACGAAGTTACTTTAAAAAGATGTCCTCTTTGTTTTGTGGTGCTAAAGCTCAGATGTTTCCGGATGTCTGTAAGGCTACGCAAGTTAGGAGACAGGCTTTTTTAGCTCTGAAACCTAGAGTTCTAGCTCTTTCAGCTTCCTTTTTTCTTCGATACCCATGTAAATGTTTAATTACATTGCAGGGTTCTAAATTTACCTTTATGGATCCTTCTCAATTAGAATTATTTTTGATAGGTAAAGAGGGTCAAAGTAATCTGAAGGCGGAATAGGAGGAATTTGTTAAATGCTGTCTAGTAATTAGAGTGATGTAACTCTTATGTTTTCTTATCTTTCATTTTTCTTTTTTTGTCTTATATCTCCCCATTATTGAGGGCTAGGATTAAGTGTTGTTTGTTCATGATCCCTCATATGTATTTCTTATAGAATATGGTTAATATTCAATTGACTATGTGTATAATGATACTTATGTTGCTTAAATCTTGCTTTTGTAAGTTGGTGAAATTCAAATTAAAAAAAAAAAGTTTTTGGCTCTCGTTTTGAAGATATTGCATGTAGTTCATTTTTGATGTTTCACCGTGTAAATTTATCCAGTAGGACATCAACAACATCCCAAATAAGCCTTGAAAGATGTAATATTGCATCACATTGCATAATACCAGCATGCGCACATCATCCAGAGTTGATTGCATAATTTTCTGATGCAATGCAATACTACTGCCAGACGGCTGCTGAAGCCATCTGACGTCAGCAGTGTACAATGTTGTTGTTGTTAAGTGCCATCGAGTCGGAGTCGACTCATGGCGACCCTCTGGATAGCTATCCTAAATTGTGTTCGGTCTTCAGTCAGGCGGCTCATTGTTGACAGACTGGTACCCGTAGCTGCTGTTATTGTATCGATCCATCTCATTGCTGGCCTTCCTCTTTTGCGTTTACCTTCTATCTTGCCAAGCATGATGTCTTTCTCTAATGATCTCTCTCTTCGCATGATGTGTCCAAAGTATGAAAGCCAAAGTCTTGTCATCTGAGATTCTAAAGAACACTTAGGTTTGATTTCCTCTAGTACCGACTGGTTTGTTCTTCGGGCAGTCCATGGTATACACAGTATTCGCCGCCAGCACCATAATTCAAAGGCATCAATTTTCTTCCTGTCTGTCTTTTTCACTGTCCAGCTTTCACAGCCATATGATGTTATTGAAAATACCATTGCTTGAACAAGTCGAATCTTTGTATGGAGAGAGATGTCTCTGCTCTTGAGAATCTTATCTAGGTCTTTCATAGCCATTCTGCCAAGAGCAATGCGTCGTCTGATTTCTATATTTTTACTATACGCAGTCGGAAAGGAAAGTAATCTGGTATTCTGTTCCGATATTGAAAGCCTCATGACCCACAAGACTGGAGACTATTTATAGACTTGTCGAAACTGAGTCTGAAGGCTGTGCTTTTGAACAATGGAAATCCGTCTTCCATCTATTCCAGTAGTGCATGCCGTCCAAATGAAAGAGACATATGATAACTTAAAGCATCTACTGACATCCATTAACTATAACAAGTACAGCTGACACCTCTGTGTGACTTGAAGGTAGTTGCCCTTTTAATGGGACTGCAGCAGGGATATATAAAATACATGTGTTTCTTATGTGAGTGGGATAGCCGAGCAAGGGATTGGCACTACTTGCGGAAGGAATGGAATCGCAGACAAAATGTAACAGTTGGAGAGAAGAATATCCAGCACCCAGCTCTGGTTGAGGCTCACAAAATCCTGCTACCACCCCTTCACTTCGCGAAAGCCATGGACCGCACTTTGCCAGCTTTCCGATACCTGCATGAAAAATTCCCTCGACTCAGCGAAGCAAAGATTAAAGAGGGAGTTTTTGTGCGTCCTCAGATTTGAGAGCTCTTCAAAGATGACCGGTTCAACAACTTGCTGCAGGGTGATGCGAAACAAGCATGGAATGCTTTTCGCCTAGTGTCAACAAACTGTCTCGGGAATGTTAGGGCAGAAAACTACAAGGAACTAGTAGAAGACATGCTAATGCAGTATCAGAAACTTGGCTGCAATATGTCTCTAAAGATCCATTTCCTTGATTCCCATCTCGATTTCTTTCCTGACAACTGTTGTATGGTTAGTGATGAACAGGGCGAACGTTTTCACCAGGATATCACAATGATGGAGCAAAGATACCAGGGAAAATGGTCCACTACAATGCTGGCTGACTACTGCTGGACACTCTCCAGAGAAGTTCCTGAACAGCTGTACAAGAGACAGGTGAAAAAATCTAAGAAGTAGTCTATGGGGTATGTTTACTGAACTGCGGTAATGTCATTCGCATTAGGTTCCGCGGTAAAGGTACAGATGCCCATATAAAGGCGTGGGCAGTGCATCGTTACAGCAAGCCGTATCAGCCAACGCATGTTACAAACTAACGCGTGTTACAAGGTGCCTTGTAGGGCGTCTTGTAAGGTGCCTAATAAAGTGCCTTATAAGTAAGGTGCCTGATACGGTGCCTTATAAGGGGCCTTATAAGATACCTTGTTAGGTGCCCTGTTAGGTGTCTTATAAGGTGCCTTGTTAGGTGCCCTGTTAGGTGTCTTATAAGGTGCCTTGTAAGGTGCCTCATAAGGCGCTTTGTAAGGTGCCCTATACAGTAGGGCTCCTTAGGCTAAGCGCCGTATTAGGCACCCCTGGACAAGGCACCTTAGAGGGCACCCTGGGTTATGGAACCATAGGTTAAGGTGGCCTAACAAGGTTATGGTGCCCTAGGTTAGCGTGGCCTAAGGGCTGCAAGGTGCTTCAGGATGACATGCATGACCCACAGAGACAGATGTAGCCCTAACACTAGATAGAGCACTCAGGAAAGGCAATGAACAGGTGAGTGAAGGAGGTAGAGCTGGGAGCCGCTGGACCTGCCTTATCTGAGGGCAACCCATGTGGCTGCCAGTAATGATGACAAACATGGTGGGGGCAACTGTACCACAGCACAGGGTGTTGGCAATGTAAAGTACTGGAAAGACAGTTGGTGGCAGACGATGGGAATACCTGTCCCCTAGTGGAGGCGGAGGTGGCAGGATAGTTACAATGATGGGTGGACAGAGGAGTGGTGGTGCCATGCAGATCAGGCACAGGCAAGGCAAGCAAGAAGAGGCGCAATGCAGGAAAGGGTAGCAGTGCAGGACATGGGGTGACAGCCTGCACAGGCAGACAGGACTCTACACAGCTGACAGACGCAGATAGACAGACCGAGGGAATGTTGGCAGTTGTGGCAAGGGTATTATGGGCTGGCAGCACAAATCTGCAAAAATATGACTGTTAAAGGCATGCACACTATTTGAGTAGGCCAGGCATGAGAGGAGGGAACAATGAGGAATTGAACCCATGAACACTGCCGAGAATGGCATCGTATTAACTGGTAAGCTATGCCTCTGTGGTGTATGTCATGGCAATGGCTGGGTACAGAAGGACTGCGGATCACTGCACAAACTGTCTGCTCTGAGTGCCAGGATAGGGTAACCCCACCAGTACCCATGATGCAATACACATGCTGAATAGCTTGTTACAGCTGATCTGCAAATGGGGTCTGCACCTCTCCAGTACCTCAGCTTGGAAAGACGAACTGACAGTGCGTCATACTGACACAGAGTAGCTACAGACCATGCCATTGTGCAGGTTCTGTGTTCTCCCTGAGGGATAGGATGAGTGCCCAGCACTAGGTCCGCAGTACATGTGGTGCTAGAGATAGGCCCTGCTGTACATCCCCATCACTAACAGTGTGTGACAAGTGTTCCTTGCAGTGCAGCTGAAGGTAATTTGGTGTCCATCTTTATCCTGCAGTCACATGTGGCCCTCTGGGACCAGACACCACCCAGATTAGTGTGTACCCCGTGTTTGGGTCTGGCTGACATGGGCACCTGTTATCAGGGCAGAGGGGTTTCTAGACCTGCATGAGGTGTGTGTAGCAGTGCCTTTATGAGGTCAAAGTGGTATACACTACATCCCCCAAAGGGCCCACATCACCCTTTTTGTTGGTAAGAGACAGGTTCCCCAGCTCCGGTGAAGCAACCTCCATCCTGCTGGTGTAAGGGAGGAGTAGCCTAGTGGTTGGGGCAAGGTACTTCAGGCCGGAAGGTCGGGGGTTCAAATCCCACTAGAGGACAGCAACCTTGGGCCGGAAGGACTGGAGTTTCTAGTCCCACAGATGCTCCTTGTGGTCTTGGGCAAGCCACTTAACCCTCCATAGCCCATGTTCCCTGTAAGTATTAATGTATGTGTCTCATATCCCCGCGTGTTAAATGTATCCCCCAATTGTGTTGTGACCGCTTTGATTGAAGGATAAGGCGGTATACAAAAACTGTCTAAATAAATAAATAAATAAAAAATATAAGACAGCCCTCCAGGGTTGGTGGGCCATAGCCATATCTGTGACTGGGGCAGTGGCAGACCAGCAGCAATGTTGGGGTTGGCTCTGGAACACCCCAACTGCCTCACAACACTGTCTGCCAGTCACCAGCAGACAGCACAGTCAGACTGTACATGATAGGTGTTCCCACCATGCACAGTCTAACTGCAAACAATCCACTAGCCAGTCCATAGTGCATACTCACAGAGGAACTACGTGCACCAAACAGGCATCTCAGTGATTGGGGCGCCAACAGTGGGAACACAAAAGTATCACTGGAGGCAGACAATGTAGAGCGCTATGTGGGAACCTAGACATTCCATGGTCACTGCTCGGTCAGAGTGAGTGCCCTCCCAGCATGCCATGCTGTGGCCACCCTGTCCATGCAGGTGGTGGTCGGGCACTACAGTGTCCCAACCATTGCCCCTCACCCTGTGAAGATGTATCCTGGCCAATCCGCCCTGTCCAGGCCATATCCATGACACCTTGCTCCTCATTATGCACATATTCAGGCTAACGCTGGTAACAGCGGGACATTGTGGGCCCGGTGAGGTGTGGGTAGCCACAAAACAATGGATAGACATACACACCCATGCTCCTATTGCAGCATTGTGCAAAGATAGGGGTGGTTGGCAATTCTGCCCGCCACACTGGTCCTGATCACAGTGCTGACATTGCTAAACTGTGCAGGAGGTAGTAGTAGTGCCCTGGTGATAACTGCAGCTCAATGCTGGGGCCAACAGCCTGACTCTCCATGCATCTTTGGATTGTGGAGCCTGTGTGAGTGGGTGTTTGTACCCCTGTTCACCACTGCTTTGGGCTTTGCACATGTTGCTGTTGTATCTGCATTGTAGGGTAAAACATAGGGACATGCTCTGCAAGAACCACAGCTGGGGCTTTAACCTATGACCCTCTGCTTCTGGACACACTGGCAGGGTGTACTGCACCACACTGTTGCCACAGATGCATGGTGGTCCCTGGGGCTACCGGTACTTTTCCTCAGCCAGACTTTGTATGTTGCACTGCACACCACGTACTGGTACAGGGCATGGCATAGGTCCACTGCAGGCAGGTGCCACTGCCCCCTCCATCACGGGCACACCCCCTCTGCCATGCTGACATGGCCATATGCTGTCGTGCTGGTAGTGCGCAGTCCCAGGCCATCCACTGTGTGGGTAGGTGGTCGCCTAGGGAGCGGAGTCTGCAGCATGGGGCATACATGAGCATCCTCACATCCCCCCCATCACCGCCTACCAATAGTCTGTCCCTTCCGCTTGGGGGAGGGTTGGCTGAGGGGATGTCAGGTCAGTGCCCTGGTAACTGTCAGCTTGGGTGGACCAGGTAGATGTAGGTGGATTGTGTTTGGCCTTTGTCAGCTGCTGTCATGCTGATTTCCGGTGTCTATGTTCCTATGTGCCACCTAGGTGCCTGCGTAGTCCACCCTGTGCCCCAGCCGCCCCCACTACATGCTCCGCCTGCAGCCCCCTATGCCCCACTTGCATCATCGCCATAGTAGCCTTTCATACTTGGGCACTATGCTGGTGCTGGACATGGGGCACTACTATCATGGTTCTTGGGCTCCCTGTCGATGCTGTATATTGCTGACACAGAAATGGTTTCTCTCTCCTGCAAATGTGCATCTAACGGCAGGTTTTCATTCGCAGTAGGATTCAGCTCTTCAGTTCAGTGCGTTAGTGTGCAAGGAGCCACTCCATGCCCATTGACCCCTTCCCCCCGCCCTCTCTCCAGCCTCTGCGGTGTTTACTGCAGCCAGGGATGTTAACGATCGTTAAGTAACGTTAACGTGCACTAACGTTACATAACACGCATTAACATTACCTAACGATTGTTAACATTACATAACGCGCGGTCTGTAACTTTACCGCAGTTTAGTAAACATACCCCATAATGTTCATAACGTGCTCTTGCACCTTTCATTCCAAAAGAGCATTCTTTACAATGTTTTAAAAATGAAATTCAAAAAGAGGACTAATGAACCCTGCATATCATCGTAAGATAAAACAACCATCTTACCACACACTTCAGCGTTGCCTGCATAGCAGTAATGAAGTACAAGCTACTGGTCTGTTTGTATTTAATGGCGTTTTCCCGCCGTGCAAAGGTAAAAGGCTATATGTAAAAGAGTGAAATCCATTAAAGTAAAAACCATTGTATACAATGCTATAGGAGTAAAATTACACAAGAAACCTAATAAGTACTGTATAAAATCATAAAAGGAAAGGAACAGTTGTCTAAATGCAACCTTCAACATTGTCTGGGTAACAGTAGCACGGTCCGAACTATTGAAATATTTGTACTTCATGGCGGTACCCACCATGAGAAAATAAAGAATTGTACATGAACAAATGAAATCCCTATTACAGAATTTAGAGAATCGGAGTTAAAGGCAACAAACTGTGAATGATAACATATTGAATAGCTTAAAATCTTTTTACCTTTGCAAATAAATGGAAGGGAAAGGGGGGGAAGAAGGGAAGGGAAGGGGGAATGGGGAAGGGGGAAAAGAGGGGGAGGAAGGCGGGAGAGGGGGAAGGAGGGGAGGGAAAAGAGTGAGGGGGAGGAGGAAAGAAGAGGGGGGAGGGGTAAAGGGGGAAGGGGAGGGGGAGGGAGGGAAGGAGAGGGGGGAAGGAGGGCAAAGGGGGAAGGGGGAAAGGGGGACGGGGAGGGGAGGGGAGGAGGGGGAGAGTAGGGGGAAGGGAGGGGGAAAGGGGGGGAGGACAGGGAGAGAAAGGGGGAGGGAGGGGGAGGGGGAAAGGGAAGGGTGAAGGGGAAGAAGGTGGAGAAAAGGTGGGAGGAAAGAAGGAAGGAAAGGGGAAGGGAGGGATAGAAAAGGGGGAAGGGAGGGGGAGGGGAGGAAGGAGAAGGGAAATGGAAGGGGAGGGGAGGGAGGAAGGGGAAGGTGGAAAAGGGGGGAAGGAAGGGGGAGGCAGTAGAGAGAAGGGGAGGGGGGAAGGGGAAGGGGGAAAAGGGGGGGGGAAGGAAGGGGGAGGCAGGAGAGAGAAGGGGAAGGGAAGGGAAAAAGAAAAATAATGAAAAAAACTAAGAATGAGTTATCTACAAAAAACAGACAAATCTACCTCTTGGTTCAGACCCTGTGGATGTAAAGTGCATAATTCATAAATCAAACATTGTTCCATACGTAACAAAATATTACTAATGCTCCCTCCTCGCCACTCTTAAAACGAGGAAGCGAAGATCTGTAACTTGATCTTTCCAACCAATGTTGTACTAAACGTTTTTCTATAGCTTTGGAAAGTACTACTTTGTGTGAAGAAACCGGGTGTATAAATTCCTTTTTGGTTACCAATGCATTCGCACATACTCCACACTTGCCACATTTAAAATGGCCACATGCCTTGGGAGTACAGCGGGGTTTATTAAGAGCTGAGGGTACCAAGATATCACGTAAATTCGCATTAATTGGCGTATAAGAGAAATGTGAATTTACTTGATATCTTGGTACCCTCAGCTCTTAATAAACCACACTGTACTCCCAAGGCATGTGGCCCTTTTACTTTCCAATTTTTCCAATTGTGATACAACCAATGTTGTTTATTTGATATTATGCCCTTGCAATTTGTGCTATATTGGTAAAACAGAAAGGAACATTAAAACAAGAATCATTGAGCACAAAAGTTGCATCCGGAGAAAGCTGAAGATAAACCTTTAGTACAACATTGGTTGGAAGCAAACCATCAAGTTACAGATCTTTGCTTCCTCGTTTTAAGAGTGGCAAGGAGGGAGCATTAGCAATATTTTGTTACATATGGAACAACGTTTGAGTTATGAATTACGCACTTTACATCCACAGGGTCTGAACCAAGAGGTAGCTTTGTTTGATTTTTGGAGATAATTCATTCTTAGTTTTTTCATTATTTTCCTTTTTCTCTTCCCTTCCCCTTCTCTCTCCTGCCTCCCCTTCCTCCCCCCCTTTTCCCCCTTCCTCTTCCCCCCTCCCCCTTCCCCTTCCCCTTCCCCCTCCCCTCCCCTTCCCTTCCTTTTCCCTTTTCTTCCTTCTTTTCTCCCACCCTTTCTCCCCCTTCTTCCCCTTCCCCTCCCCTTCCCCCTCTCCCTCCCCCTATCTCTCCCTCCCCTCCCCCCCTTTCCCCCTCCTACCCTCCCCTCCCCTTTCCACCTCCCCCTCCCTCTGCCTTCCCCTGCCCCCCTTCGCCCTCCTTCCCCCTCCCCTTCCCTCCCTCCCCTCCCCTCTTCCCCCCTCCCCCTCCCTCCCCCTCTTCTTTCCCCCTCCCCCTCACTCTTTTCCCTCCCCCTCCCCGCCTTCCTCCCCCCTCTTTCCCCCTTCCCCATTCCCCTTCCCCCTCCCTCCTTCCCCCCCCCTTTCCCTTCCATTTATTTGCAAAGGTAAAAAGATTTTAAGCTATTCAAAATGGTATCATTCACAGTTTGTTGCCTTTAACTCCGATTCTCTAAATTCTGTAACAGGGATTTCATTTGATCATGTACAATTCTTTATTTTCTCATGGTGGGTACCATGAAGTACAAATAGTTCAATAGTTCAGACCGCGCTACTGTTACACACACAATGTTGAAGGTTGCGTTTAGACGACTGTTCCTTTCCTTTTATGATTTTATACAGTATTAGGTTTCTTGTGTAATTTTACTCCTATAGCATTATATACAATGGTTTTTATTTTAATGGATTTCACTCTTTTACATATAACCTTTCATCTTTGCATGGCGGGAAAACGCCTTTAAATACAAACAGACCAGTAGCTTGTACTACATTACTGCTATGCAGGCAACGCTGAAGTGTGCGGTAAGATGGTTGTTTTATCTTACGATGATATGCAGGGTTCATTAGTCCTCTTTTTGAATTTCATTCTTAAAGCATTGTAAAGAATACACTTTTGGAATGAAAGGTGCCAGAGCACGTTATGAACATTATGTGTAGGTACATCGAACATAGCAGTTTTGTTTTTTTCTAATGGGTCTTTATATACTAAGTTTGGCATCATCGCAGTTTAGATAAAAATAAACACAAATTCAATCATAATTAATTAATAACCTCTGCACATATAGGTATAGTTATCTTTATATATCCTTTGGAGCTCCTATAAATTGGTAGGACACTGTCCATCAATCTTGCCACCATACCCAGTTTTGATACAATGTCTTTAACTTTTGCACATCTTTATTTATTTATTTATTTAGTATACATTTGTATACCGCTACTTCCAGCGATCAGCAGCGGTTTTTTTTTGATTACAGATTGGAAATTGTCAAATCATGACAGGAAAAGTTTTTTGAGGTATAAACACATTGATTGATTAGACAGGAAAGCACAGCACACAGAGAACTATTTTACAGGGAACATGGGCTATGGAGGGTTAAGTGGCTTGCCCAAGACCACAAGGAGCACCTGTGGGACTAGAAACCCCAGTCCTTCCGGCCCAAGGTTGCTGTCCTCTAGTGGGATTTGAACCCCCGACCTTCCGGCCCGAAGTACCTTGCCCCAACCACTAGGCTACTCCACCACTATCTAAGGATAGTTGTCTTCATATATCCTTTGGAGCTCCTATAATTTGGTAGGACATTGTCCATTGATTTTGTCAATGTACCAAGTTTTGATTCAAAGTCTTTTTTCTAGAAGAATACTTAGGGTATTGTTCCATAATGATTGGGGTTATTACAGTGCTCCTCCTTTACTGTGGCTTCACATAGAAGAAAGTTTTTTTGCTATTATTCTTTTATAAAGGCACCCCACATTGTGGTTCCTTCTTCTCTGGTATTGTTTAATATATTTTAATAGGTTTAAATGGATTTTATTTGCAGTTTTTATCTTTTGCTGTTTGCATCATTATAATATTAGTTTTAAACGCATTATTACATTATTTATGGTTTTAAGTGTTTATTATTTATAGTATGCTTTATTTATTTATTTTTCAAAGCAGACTATTTATTATTGATCTTATTTGAAATTAATACTGCATCAATTTTCTGTATTAATCATTTTACCTGTGTATTATTTATTGGTCTTTTATTCCTTTTTTTAGTGACATATGTTCTCTATTTAACAGTAACCGAGGTACCCGGATGCCCTTCCCTTGCTTCAACACCCACTTGTGCCCCCCCCCCCATTGCCATTGGCACCCAATTTGTGCCCATACCTCCCCTCCTTTCTTCACCCCTGCACCCAGGAAAGACCAGACACACACTGGATTTTTGGCAACAATTAATTTGGTCGCAGCTTTATTTAACCATATAACAAGCCGGCCCAACATGGGCCAACTCAACATTCTCAAATCCAATAACTGCCCCCCCCCCCATTTCCGGATGATGCCCCCCACCAGCCATTTATAGCAAAGTGGTGCATCATCCCTCCCCCCATTCTCCCTACCGCCCGCCTCGCCATGTTATTAGCAAAGGCTGGCAAGGTGCCTTCCACCGGGCAGAGACCCAACCGTGATGTCTCTCCCAACCTAAGGAGCACTGCCACTCCCGTGCAAAGAGGCATCATCCTCAAATGCCCCACCGGGTCGGCGAGCGCCAGCTCGCTACCCACACAATGCCCTGAAAGGCTAGCACCCAGCCCCCCTTACCCAGCTGCGATGACCCCTCACCCTTCAATCCGAATAGGTGGGAGGGTGGGTAGGGACACCTTTTGTCCTTGGTGGTCCGACGGCAAGAGGGAGAACACATGCCGCAGATCTCCCTCACTTGCCGTCGGCCCGCCCCCCCCCCCCCACCGGCACCAGCGGCCAATCGGCAACTTCCACGTCAACAACGTGGGCCGTTGGTGCCGGTGTCTACCACATCTCCTCCCCCCGCCCCCACCACCACCCACGCTGCCGAGCGCAAGGGATCCGGGCCCCAGGAACCCGGTTACAATACCAGCCTTGGAACCCAGCCCCTCCGGCGCGGTGGGATTAACTGAGGTACCCAGATGCCCTTCCCTTGCTTCAACACTCACTGCCCCCCCCCATTGGCATTGGCACCCAATTTGTGCCCATACCTCCCCCCCCTTTCTTCACCCCTGCACCCAGGAAAGACCAGACATACACTGGATTTTTGGCAAAAATTAATTTGGTCGCAGCTTTATTTAACCATATAACAAACTGGCCCAACATGGGCCAACTCTAGTCCCACAGGTGCTCCTTGTGGTCTTGGGTAAGCCACTTAACCCTCCATAGCCCATGTTCCCTGTAAAATAGTTATCTCCAAGTTATAATGCCCTGTTCAATGTAATTTCAGTTTGTTCAATGTAAGCCGCACTGATGCAGAATAGAGCGGTATATAAGAGAATGTAAATAAATAAATATAAATAAATAAATAATAAATAACATTCTCAAATCCAATAACTGCCCCCCCCCCATTTCCGGATGATGCCCCCCACCAGCCATTTATAGCAAAGTGGTGCATTATCCTCCCCCCATTCCCCCTACCGCCCGCCTCGCCTTGTTATTAGCAAAGGCCGGCAAGGTGCCTTCCACTGGGCAGAGACCCAACCGTGATGTCTCTCCCAACCTAAGGAGCACTGCCGCTCCCATGCAAAGAGGCATCAGCCTCAAATGCCCCACCGGGTTGGCGAGTGCCTGCTCGCTACCCCGCCACCGGCGCAAGGTAGGCCCCCTAATCTTGCGCCGCCCCCACCAAAGAAAGCTGCTACCAACACCAACATTCTAGGGCTTCCTGCCAATCATTTAGCAAAAGATCTTGTCCCACCGGAGCGAGGTGAACCCCATCTAAACGGTACAAGCCAGCACACCTAACGTCCGCCCAGGGGTGCAACACCTGTCGCCCGCCGGCTCGCTGAACCCATCGCCCTATCTGCCTGTTAATCTTGGACAGGCCCCGCGACCACCGCCGCTCGGACCAGCACGCTGGGCGGAGAATGATATCCGACCAAATGATGGCCACACCCGGGAGCCACTCCCGCACCACACTAATATCCCTCCACACAGTTCTGATCAGTTGCCGGCATGACCAGCTCGCCAAGTCATTGCAACCCAAGTGGATCAGCAGCCCGACTGGCCGCTGCTGCAGTGCCATCTGCATCTGTACAAAGTCCAGGAGTTGCCACCCTCGCATGCCACGCTGTCCCATCCAACACAGTCGAACTCCGGAATCTGCCATCCCCAGGTGCATGCCTAATGGCCGTGCTAGAGCTCTTCGCTCAGCTCAATAGACGAAGGAATGGCCGATGATCCACCAGTCTCCGGAGCACACACCATCTGAAAGGACAAATCGTACTGCCACCAGGAGGCAACTCTGTAATAGGGAACAAAACTGTTAGTACCCCTGCTCCTGCCCCCCAGAGTAACTGCAAGTACCGGCCCCGCGCCACGCCCACCGGCCCTACAGAGGACCATCCGGGCGAACATACCCCTCGTATGCACCCGAGTGCCATCTACCGATCCGCTGGATAACCCGGCCTTCGAGCCGCGCCGCGCCGCAGCCGCACTCGTGGCCGCCCCAATCCTGAACGAGTGTGACGCATAACGCCGCTTATCGTAACCCAAAAACCGCAAAGCCAAACGTAATACAGCCGTGAACTGGAACTGCATTACCGGCCGGACGTCCTCGTGTATGAAAAAATAGCCCCGGGCCTTAGGCCACCTTTGTAAGTAGTCCCGCTGGGCATAGACCGGACAGGATCGCAAGGGAAAAATAGTGCTCAGGACCATCCAGCCACCCCTACCTGTCTGGTCAGTCTTGGATCGCGGGATGAACATCCGAACCCGAGACGCCTCTATCGTCACGTGCTCGAATTGCATCCCACCAAATGCGCCCCGCCGTGCAGACCTGGGCACGAGCTTGTACACTCGGAATGCCCCAAAAAAGGCCGCTGCAAATAGCGCATGAAACAGCGCCGACTCAAAAGCCAATACCGCGATACGAGGTAACGCCGCGCAAATCCGGAGCAATAGTTCGTGGGAAACTGGGAGCCGCCAGTCCCGTGACCTGGGGTACACCCTGGCCTAACCTGCGAGCAAGCGCTTGACCAAAAAAGACACCCTAGGGTTCCCCCAACCGGCCGCCTTACAAAAGAAGGAAAACCCGACCACTGCACTTACAACCGCCGACCGAGCCCAACCCTCATTCTTTGCCCACACCACGAATTGGCCCACCAGCCCGTCTGGAACCCTCCCCCCATGCCACCCCTTTGCGCTCACAAACGCACTCACCTGGGAGTAACCTCGCCAATACCGAGCCCAAGTGCCACATGTCAGCGACGCGGACAGCAGTGCCATCAAATCTGGATCCCAACCCTCCACAGATGCTCCGGAACTGGTGAGGCCATCTCTTCTGCCTCCGGCGCCAACAGCCGAAACTGGGCCCACTGGAAACGGGACAGAGCATCAGCAATGGCATTCTGGGAGCCGGGCACGTGACGCGCCCTGGTGGTAACATTCAAATGCAAGCAGGCCAAGACAAACACCCTCATCAAGGCAGCTACTCTCAGGCACCGAGGCGCGTGCCGATTGATAACCTTGACCTCCGCTGCGTTGTCGCACCAAAACACTACCCGCCGATTTCGCAAATGCTCCGGCCACACCCAGAATGCAACAACTATAGGGAAAAGTTCTAAAAAGGAGATGTTACGTGTCAGCCCGGACTGCACCCATTCACTGGGCCACGGCTCTGCACACCATGCCCCCTGACAGTAGGCCCCAAATCCGAAACTGCCTGCCGCATCCGTAAACAAATGCAGGTCGGCGTTCAAAAGCTCCGGGAGCTGCAGAACCGAGCACACATTGAAATCAGATAAGAAAGCATCCCATACCCACAAATCTTCACGCATTCCTGCCGATACACAAATCCGATGATGCAGGAGCTGCACCCCCGCCTTGGCGAACAATAACTGCCATGTGAAGGGGCGCCCCATGGGCAGAACCCGGCAAGCAAAATTCAAATGCCCGACAAGTGACTGCATGATGCGGAGGGTGGTCTTGCCCAACGACCCCACGAACGCCACAAGCTCCCTGAGTCGCTCGACCTTCTGCTCCGGCAAGTGCACAACCATGCACTCGGTATCAATTTCGATCCCTAGAAAAGTAAGGCGAGTCACGGGACCCATGGTTTTGCTACCTGCTATGGGAATACAGAAGTCACCCGCCAAACGCAGAATAGTCTCCAGCAGTATGGCACAGGTTCACGCCCGACCGGGCCCGACGAACAGAAAATCATCTAAGTAATGCACTATGTTGGCGACACCCGACTGTGTCTCTAACACCCAGTGCAGGAAGGTACTAAAGGCTTCAAAGTAGGCGCAGGATATCGCACAGCCCATAGGCATGCACTTATCGAAATAAAACCCCGATTTGAAACGGAATCCTAACAATGGGAAAGCCGAAGGGTGAACCAGCAACAGTCGGAACACCAATTCGATGTCTACCTTCGCCAGCAAAGTGCCGGCCCCACACTGCCGAACTAAAACCACCGCCACGTCGAAAGAAGCATAGCGCACCGTGCACGGCTCCCGGGGAATGTGATCATTCACGGAATCTCCAGGAGGGCAAGATAGGTTGTTGATCAACCTGAACTTTCCCAGCTCCTTCTTGGGGACCACTCCTAGTGGGGAAACCGTGAACACAGGGAACGGGGGCTCTCGAAAGGGCCCCACTACTCGGCCCAGCGCGCACTCCTCTGCAATTTTCTTCCACACAACCTCGGCCAGTGATCTCACCGAACTAGCATTTCTCGACCCACCCCTCGCTGGCACACCTTGAAATGGAATCCGAAAACCCTCCGAAAAGCCGTTTAATAGCAAACTCCATGCCCCCCCCCCCCCCGCTCGAGACTGCCCGTACCTCACTAACCATGGGTGCATTGCGTCGGCTCTCACGGGCGTAAGAGCCAACGCCCGGTGAGTTCCATCACTTGCCCCCCACTGGGGCTCCAGCCACTCCTTTGTGACTACACTTAATGGCTGTGTGCCCACTCCCGCACAGGGAGCAGGCATGCTTAAATTTGCAGTCGGGAAATGGGCAAGATGACTTGTTGAAACGCCAACAGACGTCTCCCCCTGGGACACCCACTTTTGACTGAGCCCCCACAGGCACCGGCCCTCGAAAGGACCGCGAACTCGCTGCCACTGTGGAAGGCCCCATCTTACTGCCTCCCCCACCACCTCCTCCGACACAACTCCATATGGACATTTGTGTTAACCACAGATTAATGTCCTTCATTCCCCATGATAACCGCCCATTCTCCTCCATCATGTCCCTGAACTCCTCATCATAATTTAACCAGGCCCACCCCTCGTGCGCCTGTGATGCTGCTAAGATGGTATCCCCGTACGCCAGCAGTGCCCTATACTGCTCTGGGAATAAATTTCCCCATACACTAGCCAGGCGCAAGAATGCCCTGGTCCAATTGAGGGTTTTATGGGAGGCCTTCCACACTCAGCCCGCTTTCTCATCCTCCTTACACTTTTTTCGGCTTTCCCCCGCGCATTTCCATCCGTCCAACAGGCGGAAAATATCGATATACCTGCGACGCTTGATTCAATGGCGCAACTTTTGCGGCACCCCCTCCCACAGCTCAGCGCAGCGCACTACCGTGGCACCCCCTTCCTTCACTCTTCTCGCCTACCGCCACCGCCAAGCTGCCCGAGGAACCTGCCGATGACATCGAGGATGATGAAGACGAAGAAGCACGCCTACAATGGCGCCCACGCTTGCGCTTTGCCTTCGCTTTTCCTCCTACCGCCATTCACGGTGGTGGGGTCTGCATGCCTCCTTCCGTGCTGCCCCCTCCCCCCTCATACTCACCAGCCGTGCGGGTGGTAGCCGTCACCACACCCGCAGTGTGATCCCCCGCCGCCGGACCGGACCAGACAGCTCCTCCGCCACCGCACGAGTGGGTCCAACACCAACAGCCCAACCTGGGTCTGCTACGTCCATCCTGGGCATCACACTCTGTGGGACCTGCAGAGGAAGAGGAGAAGAGAAACCAGCAGCACCAGCCCCCGGAGTGCTTGGCACCACACACTCTCCGTCCCCCCCCATCCCCATGCCGAGGAACCAAGGCCACCAGCATCCCAAGCTGTTGAACCCCTAGACGAGGTACCCCCAACCCCCACATATCCCACCCCCACCCAGTCGCTCTATCCACCCCCCCAGTACCCCGAACCCCCCCCATGGCCCAGCCCCACATGCCTATGGACCCGGAGCACCATAAAGGCCCGAGTGCGGAAAACGCCCAGTGCCCAAGCCAGGAGTATAAAATCCGAATGCTGAAGGAGGGGGGGACGCACCCAGAGGCCCACCTGCCATACCGTCTACCCCCGGGCCGTCAACATGCGCCACAGCCCCACCCCCAGAGCCGACTGCTGGCCCTGCTCCCCCCACCCCCATGAGACCATCAGTGGCGGGCACTGCCACTACCACACCCGCACTATCACCACCTTCCCCCTGCAACGAGGGCCCTAGCTCACCTGACACCTGGTCCTGCCAGGGGGACCCGCCAGCACTGAACCGGGGGGCATGACCCGTTCTACCCCTGCTCCCTGCCCCCCGGGATCTCCCCCTTCCACACCCCTGCCGGGCACACCGACCTGCCACATTGGCCAACGCGCCCCCATCTGCCCCTATTCCCTTTGCCACCGTCGTGCGCCCATGCCTCCCTGAACCCAGCCCCTGGCAGACGCCCTAGAGTCCCCCGCACCTTTCCCAGCATTCTTCCTGTTAGACCTACGGGCCATAGCACCCCGATAGCAAACACCCCCAGACAACCCACTTCCTAAGATATATCCTCAACACCCCCTCAGTTTGTCTTTTTTTTTTTTTAAACTAAATGGAGAAGGGGTCAAATGGATGCTTAAATTCGGCTTAATTTTGTCCTGCAATGGCCCCCCCCCACGCGGTGCCCTAGTCGAGGCTCACCTCCAAAGTACTCTCAACCCAAGGTGCTGTACCTCACCCTGCCTGCCGGGCCCACCCGCCAAAGCGCTGGGTCCCTGCCTGCACGTGGAACAGGCCTGATGCACACACCCTGCTCCCAGACGGGCCGCCCCCCTTCCACCGCTCACCGCGACGATGAGCTGCCGGCCCACAATACCGCCTCCGGACAAGCACAGGACAAAACCACCCAGACAGGAATGTGGAACCCGCAGGGATAGGCCCGGACCTACAGGCCGAAGTAAGCCACCCCCAACAGCACACCTTTTGTCCTCGGTGGTCCAACGGCAAGAGGGAGAACACACGCCGCAGATCTCCCTAGCTTGCCGTCGGCCCGCACCCCCACCGGCACCAGCAGCCAATCCACAACTCCCACATCACCAACGTGGGCCACTGGTGCCGGCGTCTACCACATCTCCTCCCCCCACCCCCCACCACCACCCACGCTGCCGAGTGCAAGGGATCCGGGCCCCAGGAACCCGGTTACCATACCGGCCTCGGGACCCGGCCCCTCCAGCGAGGTGGGATAAGTCCTATACAGAAAAGGTATCGGTAGACATATTTATGTTTTTAGTTATGTCCTCCTCATCTCATTTTCTGTCCTTTTTTTACTTACATTATTACTTTTTACTGTAGATACAATTATAGCACATTACATATATCTGTATTTTTACTCCTGTGAAAATATTATTTGGTGATTATAGATGTTAGCGGTTTGGTTTTCCAGTTATTATATTATCAATATTGTTTTTATACCTTTTAATGATTTTAATCAATGTTTGTTTTTTTCAACGGTCTGTTTATTACATTCACAGCAAAAAACAAAAACGGTACAAACAAACCATGTTCTACAATTTTTTTGGATAGAGGACTGTCTCCCAGGTGAGGTTGTATCTTATCCACCACCTTGGGAGGATGACAACAACAGACAAAATAAACAAAAACAGTACAAAGCATTATCCCACGATACCCTCCCCATACCACCCCCCGCCCAATACCCCCCAAGTACTGAATCATAGCAATACAAACTCAGCCAAGGAGCAACACGCACCTGAATTGATTACTGTCCAACCTTAAGCACCTCACTGCGGATTTTAGGTCCCAGATTTTGAACATAAGGCATCCAAATCAGCAGAAAGGTGGCCCATCTCCGTGGGTGTCCTTGCGCCCCTCTCCGTTCCATAAGCATAAGTTGGTGTAGGCTATTACGCCACTCCCAAAAAGTGGGAACCGCAGACTCCCTCCAATGGCGAAGAATAGGGCCTTTACCCACCAGACAAGCCTTTTGCACTAAAATTCTCTCCCATCTCCTCTTTAAATGAATTGGGCCCATCTGATCCAACACGACCAGCAGACCCGTCCAGCTAAACCTTTGTTGCAACAAGTCACTAAGATACGCCCCAATTCGCAGCCAATATCGACGAATATGGGAGCAGCCCCACCACATATGACCCAAATCTGCCAGGGAACACGAACATTTAGGACAACCACCCTCAAGTGTAAGATGACTTCTCAGCGCTCGCCTCGGAAAAAAGTGAGCCCGAAGAATGCATTTGAATTGTACCTCACGCTATCGGGCCCCCTCCACCAACTGCGCAATCCGACTCAAGGCACCCCGAACAGAACCCGGTGCTATCTCCCAGCCTAATTCCCTTGCCCACAAACTTTCCACCACCGAATAGTCCGGAGGTGGACCAAACAAATCTAATCTCCTCTTTAACTCCGCTATAGTTGGTGGAGACCCTGCCCCCAGTGCCAGAAAATCAAGGATGCATGCCGAGTGCTCCACGGTTAATTCCCGACGAGATAATGAACTGACATAATGCGAAAGTTGCGCGTAAGCAAGAAAAAACACTCCCAAATTCAAATCATATTCCGTGCAGAGCACGTTCAGAGATTTACAGCTCCCATCCTGGTACACCACCTGCCCTAAACGTCGTAGACCTAACCGTTCCCACTGTTGAAAGGGGGTCGAGTCAAAACCCGGCAAAAAACAAGCATTACCTCGTAGGGGTAGCCAACTCGAAACCTCAGGAGAACTGCCCCAGTATTAGTTCAGCTGCTGCCATGTACGCCGGGTTGCCTGCACCAAAACACTACTCATCAGACGCGCCGGTAAGGCTACTCGCCGCAAATGTAAGACCGCTTCCAGAGCCTGTGGGGCTACAAAAGCCTCTTCCAGGGCTCGGGGGGTATAAACCTCTGTATCCCCCAACCAATCCCCGAGATGCCTTGCCTGACAGGCCAGTGCATACTTCCAAAGATCAGGAACCCCAACCCCTCCAGACCTCCAGCCCCCCCCGCAACCGGCTCAACGGTATGCATGCTCGGGACCCCTTCCATAGAAACACCCAGATCTCCTGCTCAATACGCAACAGATCCCGTCGCAATAACCACACGGGGAGAGTTTGCAGCCAATAAAGCACTCGCGGAAGTATCACCATCCCCAATGCTGCTACTCTTCCCATGAGGGACAAGGGAAGGGGCGCCCAGGCCTGCAATTGCGCTCGGAGTTTGGTGAAAACTCGTTCGAAGTTTTTTGTATATAGCCGCGCCGGTGTCCTAGTCAACAGGATACCCAAATAAAGGAAAGATTCATCCGCCCACCAAAGTGGAAATCTTCCCTGCCAGCTCCCCCTTAACGCACCCCCCACATCCAGAGCCTCGGACTTGTCCATATTAATACGTAATCCCGCAAATTTACCATACAAGGAAAACTCCTCAAGCAAACAGGGCAAGGACTGTTGGGGGCGCGTAAGGTGAACCAGCATATCATCTGCAAAGGCAGCCATCTTAAACCCCTGTGACCCAATACGCACCCCACGTATATCGGATGACTCCTCTATCCTCCGCACCAACGGATCCAAGGTCAACACAAAGAGCAGGGGAGATAATGGACAACCCTGACGCGTACCTCTCTCCAGAAAGAATGTATCAGACAGCACCCCATTACAAAGGACAGCGGCTGTAGGACCCGCATAAAGCAACTCCACCATCTTACAAAAGGGGGCTCCCAGTCCATAATAGGGTAAAAGATGTTTCAAGTAATCTCAATGCACCTGATCAAAGGCCTTTTCCGCGTCAAAACTAATTAACAGTGATTGTAACTCCCGTTCACGAACCCACTCCAGAGAAGCCACAATTTTTCGCAAGTTACGTACGGCATACCGCCCCTTTACAAACCCAACCTGCGAGTCATGCACCAGGTCCCCTAGCACAGATGCCAGCCTGTCTGCTAAAACCTTAGCTAACACTTTCAAATCAAAGTTTAATAATGAGATGGGTCGATAGGCGGCCGCCTGGGTGGGGTCTTTCCCTGGTTTCGGTATTAAAGTGATAAATGCATGGTTCATCCCCCAAGCAAAACTCCCCTGACTCACCCTGCGACGGTACATGGCTACCATAGCTGGGGGTACCAGGTCTCCCAACAATTTGTAAAACTCTGCTCCAAACCCATCGGGGTCTGGCGCCTTGTAACAACTGGCCCGCTGGATAACCCCACGTACCTCGTCCTCCGTCACCGGGGCATCAAGCTGAGCCCGCTGGACCGCAGTCACCTGGGGTAAATGGAGCTCTCGTAAGTAAGTCTCCATGTCAGTTAAAGACCCCTCCCTCCGTGCATATAGCTGCTGAAAAAAGGATCGAAACAATCGGGCTATATCTTTATTATCCTTATATAAATGTCCCCATTCGTCCCGCAACGCCGCTATTAGCCAAGACCCCCGGCTGCCTCTCAGGCAGCGCGCCAACAACTTTCCCGACTTATCCCCAAAGCGATATAACTGGTATTTATAATACATATGAGACTTTTTTGCCCTTTGATGAAGAAGCTCATTGAGAGACGTCTGGAGCTCCCAATGTCTCCGTTTATTCACCACACTAGGGTCCCCCGCACAGCGTCGCAGGGCTCTCACAACTTCCTTCTCTAGTTGAACAATCTGCCTTGCTAACAGTTTCCGTTTTCTCGCGCCATATGCAAGGATATCCCCGCGTAACACCACTTTGGCCGTCTCCCATAGTAACTCCGGGTTATCTTTGTGCTGCTCGCTATTGGCCATAAATGCCTGCCAACACTGAGCAAGGTATAATCGGAAATCGGCATCCCTATACAGCCCAACAGGAAATCGCCATAGTCGGGCCATCGTGGCTGAAGCCCCCCATACGAAATCTATCCAAACTGGGGCATGATCAGACACTTCAGTGGGACCTATCTGTGCATCCCCGACCTGCCCAAACAACCGTTCCGAAACCAGGACATGGTCTAGTCGAGCGCTGGACCCATGGGCCCGTGACTGATGAGTGAAATCTCTCTCTGATGGATATAACAAGTGCCAAGGGTCTAACATACTGAGACGGCTACATAATCCCTGCAAGATTTTAGTTGTCGGGGCTCGTCCTCGTTCCCTCCCACTCTCGGACGTGTCCATCCCAATGTCCAGCACTCCATTCAGATCCCCCGCTAAAATCAACGGGACATCCGGCAACTGTTCCACCCTGGAAGCCAATTGGGCGTAAAATTCCCGGTCCACAACATTTGGGCCATACACATTGCCCATTACAATAGGCCTACCATCAAGACAACCGTACAACAAAAGGTATCTGCCTTCCGGGTCGCTGTATTCCTTCTCCAACTCAAAACGGACTTGTTTACTGATCAAAATGACCACTCCACCTTTCTTTCCTTTGGCCGGGGCCCCCCAACCCTGCCCCCCCCCCCATGCCCTCTGCAATTTAGCGTGCTCTTCCACTGTCTGGTGGGTTTCCTGTAACATAGCGATGTCACACTTTAATCTGGCCAAGGCCTGCAACACTTTATATCTTTTAATAGGGTTACCTACCCCGCAGACATTCCACGAGACAACCTTCAGGTTGGACTGCAATCAAACATAGCATTTGCAACCATCTTGCGGTAAAAATAGAGGCGAACCTTCCCAGCCTGAGGTCCCCCCTTAAATCCTAGAGTGCTCCCGAGATCCATATCTACAACCCTGCCATGAGTCTTCAGTACCCCTCTCCACCCTCCCCCTCCCCTCCCCATGCACCCCCTCCCTCTCTCCCCCGTCCCCCCCTCCTCCCCCTACCCTCTCCCTCCAGAAGCCCTGACCTCTCCCTCCACTCCCCCAACCTCCTCTACCTAGTTAATCACGCTTGATGTGCTCCGGTCCCCCCTCCCCCCCTCCACGCCGTCAGACACACTGAATCCCCTGAACCCCACATACTCATACTCTACACCTCACACTCCTTTCCCACATACCCCAGCCGCTCCCCCCCCCACATTCATCCTCACCAACGTTTATCCCCTCCCCCCCCGCCAAACACCCCAAGCCTTAATAAAACCAATACCACCCATAACACACACTGCCTTAACTAGAACACATCCTTAATTATAACACAAGTTAACACAACTCCCGGGGGCCAAACTACCCCTCTCCCTCGGGTATCCGCACAACCAAGAGCATGAGGGGGAGACAGTACTCAGCACATCTCTACCCTCTCGTACGAAACAGGACATCCCAGGAGAGTAAGAAGTCAAATGGCAAGTCAGTCCCGGCCTCTCAGCGAAGGTCAAACGCTCCAGTCCAAAGCCCGCAGCAGCGCCGGCCTTCTCCTTGACAGCTTACGAGAGTGGCTCCAATGAGGTCAGCTACACCAAAAGCGCTGCGAAACTGGTCATGTCGTCACCGCAGAAAAGCAGCATTAGGTTTCAGCCAGGTAATCCAAGGTAAAAAATTCCGCAAACCAGGTTCAGCATCAGAAGGAGAGAAGCCACATGGCGGCCCTCCGCGGCCCCTGCACGCTCATGGTGGATAGTTGGGTCCTGCCTGCATAAATGATATGGGGTAGGAAAGCGCCAGCGCCTCAAACACTCGGCTGCTTCAAAACAGAGCTAGCGCTGACCCCCCAAATGGCACTCTCCGCACCAATAGCAGACACAGCTTATAAACCTCTAAACGAGGGCCATAGCTTCAAGGAGACTCAACTTGCCCACGCCGCAGCTCCTTTAATAAAGGAGAGACACAGTCCACACCAGACCTCCGAGGAGATCCACCACCTTACTCTGGTGCAGATCCTCCCTCCCCCTTCTTCAAGCCTTCCACATACGGGGTTGCGTCGCTCGCTGACTCGAAGACCCGGTGCACTCTATTCTGAACAATATGTAGCCGAGCTGGGTACTGTACAGAAAACCGGACTTTGGCCTCTATCAGCGTCTGGCACAGGGGCGCATATGCCTTCCGACGTTGACTCAGAGCCACTGAGTAGTCCTGCGCTATGCGCACCCTCATGCCATCTTTCTCAATAGCGCCGATTTTCTTTGCTGCTCTCAGGACGGACTCCTTTTGTGGGTAGTGTGAAAATTTAGCGAGGACTACCCTGGGCCGCTGATCCTTTGTCGGTCTAGCGCCAACCTGGTGAACTCGTTCCAGCAGAATTTGCCCACTCTCCTCCGTAGCAGCCATTAAGGATAATGATAAAGCCTCCACAAATGATGTTAAATCCTTGTCGGAGATCCGTTCCGCAATCCCCAGGAATCTCAAATTATTTCGCCTGGAGCGATTCTCCATATCATCGAGTTTAGCTTCATGCGCCTTAAGCGCGGCCTGCACTCTCCCCATCTCTCGCGTTAGGTTTTGTACCTCTTCTTCCGTATGTAGGATTCTGTCCTCTGCAGCCTGCATCCGCGTGCCCAAGGCATCAACGGAGCTTTGCAATGTGTCCATTTTACCGTGGAGAGCATCGAACTGCACCGACAGGGCCCCCGATACCGCCGCCGAGATCTCCTCCACGGAGGCCAAGGCTGCTGCAGCTGCACTTGAGGAGGGCGACTCCGCCATCTTTTGCGGCCCCACGGCCCGGTCCTTTTCCCGCCGAGCAGATTTCACCGCCGACGCCATGGGTATCGCTGTTAACCGCCGTATTATGGCTGCCTCCGCTTTCTTCCAACTTCTGGGAGTAATGTGGGTGTTTCATGCCCCCAAACTATGGCTCAAAACTACCGGTACGGGGGAAGGGGGTCCGGAGCCCAGGCGATCAGCGTCCACCCAGGCTTACCACATCACGTGATCCCTTAATCAATGTTTTTATTGTTTATTAATTATTTATTTGATTATTTTAATTGCTATTATTTGTTTTTTTTGAGGTTTGCTCCCTATAATACCCCCCTGAAGAAGGCCATAAGGCTGAAACGCAAAGGGGTCTTTCAAACCTGAAAACTCTGACGGTCTGGGTATCTGTTCCGTGAATTTTGGCAGATACAGAATCTGATAAATCATCATATGAGTGATCTCCAGAGTAATAAGATATTGAAAGTTTGACAGCTAATGAGGGTATTAGCAAACACTTGTTGCATTTGGTCTTGGCACCTCTCTTGTTCAATGTTTTTGTGGCACCAATTGCCCTCCTGGTGCAACAATCTGGAATATCTGCTTACTACTATTCTGACGAACTTGTTCTCCTCCATCACACTTGTCCTCTTCAGCCGGATCTCTCCCCCCTCAATTATTGCCTCGTCTCTTTTGCTAACTGGTTGACCACCAATTGTCTACACCTCAACCTGGCCAAAGCACTTGCTAGTTGGTTCACTCACGGGAGTCCTTGCCCCCAGGTAACCCCATCCCTTGCAGGCTCCCCCATCCCTTTGGTGTCATGTTTTTGTTATCTTGGGATCTTCCTTGATCCTGATCTCTCTTTTTGTGATCATATTTCCCATGTCACTAGAAATTCTTTCCTCTTTCTCTGACAGATCCAAGCTGTTCGTCCTTTCCTCCCTCCACAGGCTATCACTACTCTTTTGTTGACCCTTGTTATGCCTCGTCTTGATTTCTGCAACTCTGCCCTAGCCGGTGTTCCTCAGGTTCAGCTATACAGACTATAGCGTATTCAGAACACAGCAGCTCATATCATTACTCATTCCACTCGTCAGGAGCACGTAACCCCCCTTCTCATCCACCTTTGCTGGTTTCCTGTAGACTATTGCATTCACTTTAAAATCCTCATCATGGTTCATCAAGTTGTTTACACCCATAACCCACAGTATTTGGCAGATCTCCTTCAGTTTCACACCCCCGGTCACAATCTTCGTTCAGCACACATAAGTTGCCTCCACCTCCCCTCTCCTTCCTGTGCCCATCTGCTATCCACCCAGGCCTCTGCCTTTTTCTTCATTGGTCCCACACTATGGAATTCACTACCCACCTCCCTCAGGCTGGAGCAGAACCATCGTATCTAAAGTCCATCTAAAACCCCATTTGTTCTTTCCTGCTTTTGACTTCCCTATTCATCCTAAGTGTCCTTATAAAGTGTTGTCCATTTTCTCTGTCTGGTATGATTACACTATTTTCTGTTCTGTCTTGCATTGTAACTTCCTTTCCTTTTCCAGCCATTGGGCATCTTTATAGTCTACTGATTGTACACTGCTTTGTTGTTACGAAGGGCGGTATATCAAATGTAATAAACATAAACATCTTGTAGTAAGAGTCAGCCTACACCTGGGGAGCAAGGAATGAAGCAGCCCTGTCCTAAAGCACTGATCATTAAGTGTAGAAAAATAATGGGTATTTCCACCAAATTGTGAAGGATGGCCATGAGCTGCATGAGAAGCAAGAAGCAACTTGAGCCCTAGTGATATTACCACAAGGGTGGGGTCAACTGGTGCCATTTTAAATCTGACACCAGAAGGGGCAGGAACAACTGGGGATCACCAGGAATTTATTTAGATAGGGCTTATAGGAAGGTGTTGAGTCTTCACAGGAGTCAGAGTTGGAAGGGGCCAGGGTTGAAAATAGTCTTCAAGGAGTGAAAGAGGGTTCACATGGTGATACAGGGTGTAGGGGGCTTGATTAGAGTGGAGCCTTTTGGGTGGATGGGGATCTGGAATAGGAAGATTCATGTGTCTTTTACCAGACATTGACCCCTTTAAAATGGTGCCTGGTAGCATTGGGCTGCATAGTTTGGATGAAGCTTAGATGGAGTCATGAAGTAAATGCACAGTTTATAAAATACATATCTATGTACATTCTTTACCCGGACCACTTACACCTTCTCAAGATGTATAGAGGAAGCCAGCAGAAAGAAGGCAGAAATTGTAAGTACATCTTGCAACGTATGGATAACCGGGAGCTTTAAAAGTGTTGAGAAAACCATGGTACATGTATGTTCTGAGCATAAAGGATTTTTGTTATATGGGTGCTGTGCAGTAGTGTAGCCTCTTAATGGCACCTAGACCTTGGATTTGTGCAGCATTAGTTCAAACATCTATGTATGATCTTATGCACATATGTATATACTCCTGAAGCAGCATGCACGCCAAAGCAAAAATAAATTACATGTATTTAATATCAAACAGCTAAAATACAAATAAATGGTTAGAACATATCTCAATTCAAACCTACATGGGGCATATTTAACCCATTTGGAGAAAACCACTTGTAAATAACTTATGTAAATAGTTTGGACAGTTTTTTACATCTGTCACTATTTGTAAAAAGTTAGAAAGTTTCTCTTTTCAATGTAATATATACAGAAATATACATAATTTGTTAATTTGTTCCATGTAAACCGCCCTTGATCACTGGAAGGGGCGGTATAGAAGAAATAAATAAATAAATAAATAAAAATAAATAAATAAATAAAATGCCCCATGTAGATTTGAATTAAAATATGTTCTCCTAACCATTTATTGTATTTTAGTTGTTTAATATTAAATACATTTAAATGATTTATTTTTAAACCTTTTAAAATCCTTTTTATTGTCTAATTGTAGCTGCCACTGTGGCACTTCTGTCTGCCTTGGGAGAATCTTATTTTTTGCATATAAAACATGTTTTACAAGCAGAAAGTGGCTCATATAAAACTGCAGATGAATACATGTGTACAAATATGCACGATGACAAAATCACATGCACTTTTGTTTTATCTGCACACAGGCATTTCCTGGGGCATAGTTCTGAGTGGAGCTAAGGCAGAGTTGTGATGTACAAGTGTTTTTTACAATATGTGCTTGTACCCATGTGGAGTACATGCATGCATTTAACACATTCTTTTAGAATAGGTGTAAATTTGTGCGAGAGCGTTTGTGTTTTGTTAGGGATAGTTCCAAAGGCACATTGTTGGCTATTCTGCCTTTGTGAAACATCATTGTACAAGCTCCTGTTGAATGCAGACACTTAATTAAAAGGACCGTCAAGAATCGCAGTAAAACCACTTTATATAGTGTAACTTCATTGCTAATGTCATCATTGGTCCATCTTTGTTTTGCATATTTTAGAATTTTTGATTGTTAGCTTTTCATCTTTTCAGTTTATTGTAATACAATCACTCAATTAAAACAAAACCAGTTTACACTATGGGGCCCTTTTACTAAAGATCATTAGTTTTTTAGACTTATAACACATTATGCTTGAAATCTGATGTGAGTTAAGTGCAAACTATCCATGGTAATTGTCGAGGGTGTGACCAGCAAGACCCCAACAGTTAATGTAATGAAGGCATACTCCAACACATGGCGCAGTTACCACAGGTGTATTTTACTCCACCTATTGACCCCAGACCATCCCAATATCATAACACATTATTGGGGTAGGGGTAACTTCACACATGCTAATAGCAACATGGACAGCATATGGTATGTACCTCCACACTAACTTCAGTGTGCTCACCATGTTCACTCTCCACCCGTAACCTATCCATTTGGCACCCTAATGCGTGATTGTCATGCCCCCAAGTTAACTGTTACCATAGGACCAGCACAGAGTTATTTGCGCCAATTCGCATGTAAATGGCATAGCACACCTTTCTAAAATGGCTCCTATGTATTATACTTAAAGTATAATCCCTGACGTACGAATATTTTTCTGAAACATGAGATCCAGACATGATAAGTTATAGTTTTTGAGAACTACTAGTTTTGTTTGGACTATTAATAGAGTGACTGAATTACAATGCACCGAAAAGAGGAAATGCTAACATTCCAAAATTGTAAAGTATGCAAAATGAAGATGGACTGAAGATGACATTAGTGGTGAAGTTACACTGTGTATAGTGCTTTTACCCCCACTGTTGATGGCCCTTTTATTTAAGGGTCTGGATTCTACAGGTGCTTGCATGATGATACTATATTTGTTTAAGATCTCCTAGAATATTAGCTGTT
This sequence comes from Ichthyophis bannanicus, assembly GCA_033557465.1. Classification (NCBI taxonomy): domain Eukaryota; kingdom Metazoa; phylum Chordata; class Amphibia; order Gymnophiona; family Ichthyophiidae; genus Ichthyophis; species Ichthyophis bannanicus. Next base: position 862,022,327 of record CM066034.1, read on the forward strand.
GAGATTGACTGCCTTTATTAAAATAGGCATAAAAAGGGTAATTTTATAAACTCCCACGCAATTAATATGCATTCCCACACCCGTATTTGAGGCCTATTATATAAAGTAAACTGTGCATTTACTTCTTCAGAAATGTGCTTAAGTTACACTCTACACTCTTCCCAAGCACTGACCCTTTACACACCCAAACTGAATGTATGTGCGATAGGACTTACACACAGTATGGCGTCCACCTAAAGCACACACATAAGTACCCATTCACGCATGTAGGTCCTTTAAAATAGATACATTTATGTTATCCCCTATTCAAACAGCTCAACTGGTGATAACAAGAAAGAGAATTATTTTAATGATTGGAGCCCAACTATAGAATGCACTACCCACAGAATTCCGCACTGAAATACATTACCCGACAGTAAGAAAAAAGGTAAAAACCATGGGAGGGATATTCAGCGGCAGCGGCTAGAGCTTCTAAAGTGTATAGCCATCACTGCTGAATACTAACCCTGGATATTCAATGCCAGGGCCATATTGAATATATGGGGTGCCGCATAGAGCGGAAGCTAAATGGGCAGTGGAGATATTGAGCCACTGCCCGGTTAGCTCCCATGGGTAAAGATAGGTCAGCTTTTGCTGTGCCTATCTATATCAGAAGGTTGCTAACCTGGTAGCGGTTCAATATCGCCCCGATCTGTTCCACCCCAGAATGCTCCAAGGCTAACCGCATAGCATCAGGGCATATAGCGGCCGCACCCACTGATATCCAATGGCACTGTGTTAGTGCCGCTGAATATCCCACCAACTGGCATTTACACAGTTTGTAGGTCTGCAAAACGTGTAAATGCCTTTGAATTTCTCCCCTCCACCCTCCATGTTATTTCCTGCCATGGACAAATAGCTCTGACTTATGCTCATCAATTTATCATACATAACTTCTGTACTAAGCTGTGTATTTTAATGGTGAATGTAACTTTGGAACTCACCTAGGAACTTAACATTTCTAAGTAGCATGTAACCTTCCTTGAGTCCCTTATGAGATCAACCCCAAAACAGGAACTTTTGAGATTTCACAGACACACCATCATAAAATAACCCTATTGAAGGAGTCCTTTTCTGAAGTGTAGGCTTAAAAAAACTTGTTTCTAGCATAGGAATATACTTGAAATGACAATCTCCTTCCAGACAAGGCAATCTTTATAATAAACTATAGAGGTTATTTGGGTGACTTTCTGGCCTCCTACAATTATTTGCTGGAAGTCTAAATAATAAGATGGGAGAGTTAGAATAGATAGTACTAAATGAGAGGTTAGATATTTATTTATTTTATTTATTTAACAGGTTATCTCCAGGAACAAGCAGGAATGTAGTCTTCACATATGGGTATCGTCGGTACTGATGGAACCTGCGCGGGAACGCTCCCCAGCTTCCAATAGGAACGCTTTTGGGAGCATCCCTCAGCACATGGGCGCTGCCTTCCCGCCTTTCCAATTGTCCCTCTTCAGTTAAGTTTGTAGCTGAGTGAAAGGATAGAGGGAGAGAGGAAAGAGACAAAGAGATAGAGAGACAACTCCTAGGGGAGGTGGGTGGGTTGTGAAGACTAAATTCCTGCTGTTCCCGGAGATCACCTGTTGCGATGGCAGTGGGGGTGTACTATCAACCGCCTTGCCAGAATGAACAAATGGATGATGAAATCTCAAAGAAATCAGGGAAGATAAAAAAAGTTACAGCACAGTAATAATAATGGGTGATTTCAATTACCCCGGTATTGACTGAGTCAGTGTCACGGCAGGACATGCTAGGTAGATAAAGTTTCTAGATGAAATAAATGACTGCTTCTTGGAGCAACTGGTTCATGAACTAACCAGAGGGGAAGCCATTTTGGACCTAGTCCTTAGTGGAACACAAGATCTGGTGCAAGAGATAAGGGTGTTGGGATGCATGATCGCGTTTGATTTAATAAATGGAGGAGGGAGGGTAAGGAAATCCACAGTGCTACATTTTAACTTTCAAAAGGGAGACTATGATATAATGAGGAAAATAGTTAAGAAAAAACTAAAAGGAGCAGTTGCAAAGGTTAAAAATTTACATGAAGCTTGGGTTTTGTTTAAAAATACTATCTTGGAAGCCCAAACCAGCTTTTAAGAAAAGTGGAAGGAAGTCCTAAAAACTGCCAGCATGGTTTAAAGGTGAGGTCAGAGAGGCTGTTGTTGCCAAAAAAAGTGCCTTTCAGGAAATGGAAAAAGGAGCCAAATGAAGAAAACTGGAAACAATACAAGCATTGGCAAGTTAGATGCAAGGCATTGATAAGGCATCCAAATGGCAGGTGAAATTTAATGTGGACAAGTGCAAAGATATGCACCTAGGAAAGAACAACCCAAACAATGGTTACATGATGCAAGGTTCCACATTGGGAGCCACCACTCAGGAAAAAGATTTAGGCGTCATCGTGGATAACATGTTAAAACCCTCCACCCAGTGTGCAGCGGTGGCCAAGAAAACAAATAGAATTCTAGGTATCATAAGGAAAGGGATGGAAAATAAAACAAAGGATATTATAATGCCTCTGTATCATTCCATGGTGCGACCGCACCTTGAATATTGTGTACAATTCTGGTCACTGTATCTTAAAAAGGATATAGTGTTATTAGAAAAGGTACAGAGAAGAGCCACCAAAATGGTAAAGGGGATAGAAGGATACCCCTATGACGAGAGGCGGCATACAAAAATGTTTAAAGAAAGAAAGAAAGCATATTCAGGAAAGGCCAGTGTGCTTTGTGTTTTCCACAGATGTCCACATTATTCCTGCGGAAACATGGAATAAGGGCAACACTTGTAGTGGGTCACTAAGAGGGGACAAGGGCATAGCGGAGAGACTGAAAGAATTCTTTGCTTCAGTCTTTACTGAGGAAGTGTCGGGATATTACCCATGACTGAAAAGGAATTTTAAGGTGATGCTGCAGGAGAATTGAAAGAGATATCAATACACTGGGAAGATGTATTAGAATTATTTAATAAACTGAAGAGTAGCAAATCATCTGAACTGGATGGTATATATCCAAGGGTGTTGAAAGAACTGAAATTTGAGATTGCAAACCTACTATTAGTAATCTGTGAACTATCATTAAAATCAACTGCAATACTTGAAGATTGGAGGATGGCCAATATAATGCCAATTTTTAAAAAGGGTTCCAGGTGTGATCTGGGAAACTATAGACTGGTGAACCTGACCTCAGTACCAGGAAAAATGGTAGAAACCTTCATAAAGAAAAAAATTACTGAACATGTAGATAGTCATGACTTAATGGGAGATAGCCAACAAGGCTTAGGCAAGGAAGGTCTTGTCTTACTAACCTGATGTTATTTTTGAAGGTGTGAATAAACAGAGTAAGGTGAGTCTCTTGATATAGTGTATCTGGACTTTCAGAAAGCCTTTGACAAGGTCCCACATCAGAGACTTTTGGCAAACTTAAAAATTCATGGGATAGGAGGCAGTGTACTATTGTGGATCAGGAAATGGTTAAAAGATAGAAAGCAGAAAGTAGGGCTAAATGGCCAGTTTTCCCAATGGAGAAAGATGAATAGTAGCGTACCCCAGGGATCTGTGCTGGATCCGATGCTTTTTAACATATTCATGAATGACCTGGAAAAGGGAATAACGAGTGAGGTTATCAAATTTGCAGTTGACACAAAACTATTCAAAGTTGTTAAAACCCATGAGGATTGTGTAAAATTGCAAGAGGATCTTGATAAATCGGAAGACTGGGCATCCAAATGGCAGATGAAATTTAATGTGGACAAGTGTAAAGTTATGTAGCTAGGAAAGAAAAACCCAAGCTATGGTTACATGTTGTAAGGTTCCACATTAGGAACCAACACCCAGGAAAAAGATTTAGGTGTCATCGTGGATAACATGTTAAAACCCTCCACCCAGTGTGCAGCGGCAGCCAAGAGAGCAAATAGAATGCTGGATATCATAAGGAAAGGAAAGGAGAATAAATCAAAGGATATTATAATGCCTCTGTATCGTTCCATGGTGCGACCGCACCTTGAATATTGTGTGCAATTCTGGTCACTGTATCTTAAAAAGGATATAGCATTATTAGAAAAGGTACAGAGAAGAGCCACCAAAATGGTAAAAGGGATGGAAGGATACCCCTATGAAGAGAGGCTAAAAAGGTTAGGGCTCTTCAACCTGGAAAAGAGATGGCTGAAGGGAGATATGATAGATGTCTATAAATTAATGAATGGATTGGAACGGGTAAACGTAGATTGATTTTTTTATGTCATCACAATATAGAAAGACATGCAATGGGGCATGCACAATATAGAAAGACATGCAAAGGGGGCATGCAATGAAGCTACAGGGTAACCTATTTAAGACTAATAAGAGAAAATATTTTTTTCACTCAACGTGTAAACAAACTCTGGAATTTGCTACCAGAGGATGTAGTAAAAGCTTTTAGTGTAGCTGGGTTTAAAAAAGGTTTGGACAAGTTCCTGGAGGAAAGGTCCATAAACCATTATTAAAGGGCACCCAGAACATCCACTGCTTGATCCAATACAAGCATTGTGGAACCTGTGTCTTTTGGGGAAACTGCTAAGTACTTGTGACCTAGATTGGCCACTGTTGGAAACAGGATACTGGGCTTGATGGACCTTGGTCTGACCCAGTATGGCATATCTTATGTTCTTAAAGGTTTAGGGGGGTATTCTGAGTCACGAATAGCGGGTTGGGATGTCCATCCCCAATATCCGTGCTAGCGGCAGCTCCTAACTAACTTCCCCGCCGGTTTTGCAGGTAAGTTAAGGGCGGGGAAGAGATGGCCCGGGGACGGAGAGTGGGCGGGCAGTGGGTGGTCGCCAGCCCTGGACATACAGGGCTGATTCTAATGTCGGTCCTGTAGGTCCAGAGCCGGCGAAATGCCCAGGGAAGTTATTCCACCTCCTGGACTTCCCTGAATGTTGTTTTTTTTTTTTAATCACCGGGCTGCGGAAGAGGATAGGGGGGCCAGGGGTTTTTCCCCACAGCCTGACCCTGGCTTTAGGAGGCCAGATCGGGAGTCAAGCTGCAGGGGAAAAAACGTTAATTGCTGGTGGCCGGCATCGCGGCATTTAAATGGAGCCACAGTTCCATGACAACAGGAAGACATGGCGACGCAGCTCCCTTTAAAATCCTGACTGAGCTATCCGGGCAGTGTCTGTATGTGTAGGCCGGGACTGAATCCAGTCCCGGCCTGCACGTACAGGCCTGATTGCGATTCTGATTCCGTGGGATCAGAATCATGATCCTCTTTCTACGTCCGGCTCAGACCGGATGTACAAAGGGGATGGCCGTGCGGGACAGAATCAGGACTTTGTTTATTTTGCCAATGTTGCCCATTGTCACAGTCTTCTGGGAGGAAGGTAGTCTCCCATGAGCTGAGGGCCATTTTTTGACAGCAGTAGCTGAAGGAAGGAAGTAAGAGGGTGGCTGCTGAGTAACATAAGAAACTCTTTAGCATTGATCTCTTTAACGAATATAACCACTCCAACCAGAATGTCTGCAGGGTCAGCCATCTCACTACATATGCCTGATATTATCTTTTACGGTCACAGCCCTTATAGCTCATATCAGGCATACCTTGGCCAAATTTTAAGCATTCTGATTGAAATTAGTTGCATGTCTCGTGGTGTTGCTTTTTTCTTGAGTATCAAGGTTTGATGTGCAGAGAAAGATTTTTCAATCAGAGGCCATGAATTTTCTGAAAGTCCGGTTCAAATTCTGTTCACATTTACAGTGAAAGTAAAATTTCCTAGACTCTGTTTCCTCCTCCTCCCTAGAGACTATTTGATATTATTCCTCACCCTGATCACAACTATTTCTAATAATTTCAGGAAACTGATGAATGATAACCTCTGACTAAAGATAAAATGACTAAGTGGCATAAATTAAAATGGCAATAAAATGCACAAATCTTGCCTTTATTGCAATCCTGCTTGCGACTTGAAAGAACCAGTGATAATTGCATTGTTCATTCTAACAGCGCTGTCGCTTTCCAGCTAGACTAGAGAATGGGATCAGCCTCTTTTCCATTGAAATAAGGGGAACAACTTATTCCCACAGCCTCATTGAGGCTTCCTTCCAGATCCTGAGAGGAACTGAAGTTATTTAAATGAACCTGACATCATTACAAGACACATGATTGGCAGAATAATTCATGAAGAACAGATATTAGGAGTTATTCGCACATATGTAATCAAGTACAGTCAAACCTCGGTTTTCGTATGCCCTAGTTTTCGTACGATTCGGTATTCATTGAATTTTTTCGTCAAGATTTTGTCCCAGTTTTCGTACATTGTCTCGGTTTTCATACAGTTGAAAATGCAGCACCATCTTTTGGCCAAAAGTGGGATTTTCTTTATTTTGATTCTCTTGCTGATTGACTGTCTTCCATATGCCAACAAGAGTCTTCAATAAAGGTAAAAGTGATGTTAAATGTTCATTTATCCTTCATTAGTCATTTATATTTATTTCTCATTGTTTTCTGTATGTAAAAATAGTTATTATCTATAAAATGTATTTTTTGTTAATATTTTTGGATTATTAATATTTTAAGATTAATTGGATTTACATTATTTCTTATGGGAAATATTGCTTCAGTTTTCATACATTTGGTTTTAGTCAGACTTTTTCGAACGGATTAATCACGAAAACCGAGGTTCCACTGTATATGAATGTGTAAATCTTATTGATATGCAAATAGCCATTTTAGAAAGGGTCTAGTAGATATCTTTAGTATGTGAAAGTTTTGAGGCTGCAAGGCCTGAGCGGGACAAAAATCTACACGTTCATTCCCTAGGTTTTTAAAAAGTGTGAGTTTCAGCCAGCCCTTCCCAGGAGGGATTAAGGGGTTATCTTCTTTAATCCCTCCCTGTTTATTTTCTCTTATAAATTTAAATGAGTGAAATATTGCAACCTCTGTAATAGTAACATCTACACATTTAAGTTTGCAAAATGACTTTCATGAAAGTTATGAAATGGCAGCACTTATATGTTAAATTGCCAGATTTTCTCCATCAATTTTTCCCACATAGTTTTACAAAATTGAGAAGTGGCTGCTCCTACTCAGGGCAGGCTCAACCATTAGACAAACTAGGTGTCCGCCCAGGGCAGCAACTTCTCGGAGGCAGCAAAGAACAGGGCATTCAAAGCTAAACAATAGATTTTGATAGCCAAGGGAGATGTAAGACTTAAGGTCTGCCTATTGTGCCAATACCTTGAACCAATTCTGAGGCTGGCCCTGCTCCCACTGCACATGGACATAAATCCACATATGTTCCTGCACTTTCTTCTATGTATTTTAGAAACAGCTCCACGTTTTGCAGAGCCATTTCTAAAATACCATTTGAATTGGGTATGCCCTGACCTCGGCGTCCCAATTCTGATCTCCATATACTATCCAAAATGTGCTTTATCACATAGGAGAGATTTCTGTAAAGAAATGGAGAGAAATTACATATATAAAAAAATTTCTGTGGTCAAAGCAAGCAAACATTTCCAAGCCTAGTCTCATTTTCATGCACCCATTTTATATTTGCATCCTTCTGGTTTTTTTTTAAGTGCCGTCGAGTCAATGCTGATTTGAGGTGCCCCAGTAGCTCCTAAGTTTTCTTGGTAAGATATAACCAGAAATAGATTGCCAGGCCTCTCTTCTGAGGCAATGGAGGGTAAAGTGACTTGCCCAAGGCTACAAAGAGCACCAGTAGGAAATGCACCCTGAACGTAGGAACTAGGCTGTTGCTCTAACCACTAGGCAACTCCCTCCACTCCTATCCTTCTGTTAATCACATGCTTTTCATTTCCTCATGAATGCTGTTACTCAGATTGTGCACTTGTCGGTTACCTTGACCCTCAAAGAATAAGATCAGAGCTGCAATTATGAAAAACCCAGCTCAGGTCTCTTCCTTTCTTTGCAGAAATCTCTACTGTGTAATATCTGCTGTTCATGGATTATTCTGTCAATAATGTGCAGATTGTAGTCACACTATAATAGTGCTGATAATTAAATACTCAAATGAATAGGGTCACGCAATTTATCAGAGGTGAAAATTTCCTATTCTTCAATTAACTAATCGTATGCTGTAACTTGCCGAAAGATTAATGAGATGTGCCAAAGGTCAAGTATTATATCAGCAAAATCTTTCAGGTAATTTTTACAGTTAACTTCATTGGAGACAAGTTTGAAAGAATTTTCTGTTTATTACTCATATGTGTTATGCTTAACTAAGATACTATTCCAAAATAAAACTATGCATTGTGGTTTTTTCCCCTGACCTAATCCCACTCTGAGACTGATGTTTAACATGCCTGGCTAGGAGTATGTGCATTCATAACACGTGCACATACATTTACCCACATTTGAGGTGATCGAAGTAGAGATTGTCAAGGACTTCTTCAAATTTCTTGTATGCGTCACTGCAATTTAGCATGGATCACAATGAGAAAATATGAAAGCAAAATTTGTTGGTCCTTAAATACTCATATGTAAGTGACATATCTATAAGAAGTATATATTGATTTTCTTTTTTGTTTCATATTTTTTTAATTTGTTGTTTCTTTTTTGTTTTTATCTATTTGAAATAGGAAAATTAATAATTAAAAAAAGGAAAACAACAAACAGAAAAAAGTGTCAGGTCAAAACCCCATCCCACCAAACACCCTGCCCCTCCTCCCCCATCCCCCTGCCCCCTCCTCTCCCCCCCCCCCCCAACTTCTAAATTTAAAATAATCTCCTTCAAAATTGTGGCTGCCCTCATGATCATCCTTGGACACTTCCCACCCCATTCCTTCCCATCATCTACAGATCTTAATGGGGTATGAGCCGTCCCCCTACTCACTTTTGACTCATCAGTGCTGGTTCTCAGACTGGTGCCAGCCAACCCAGGACTGGTGCCATTTTAAAATTTTCCCTCTTTTGGTGAGTCAGCGTCATTTTGTTTTATGGCAACATTTGAAATTGGCAGCATCGATACTATTATGCACAAGTGGGGCATTCCTCCTCTCCTATGAAGGTTGGTGGATGGGCCCAGAGTCACTGGGGCATGTCTGCTATAACCACATGCAAAAACTGCAGCTGCACTAAAAATCTTGCGCTAGCTGAGCAGTGCAAGCTGGGGTAGAGAATGGGCAGTTCTTGGGCAGAGCACATGCACTGCAGATAGCACGGGTATTATTGGTGCGTTCTCGCCATCAATGTGCCACTTAGTAATCTCAATGGGTGGCATTAAGTGCAACTGTACTGATCGCACCCAAGGCAATGGTGTGCTGCTTAGCAAACATGTCTGTAACAGAAGGTGTGTAGAGAGGGGAAACACAATCCTGAAGCAGATTTTAATTTAAAAGGTATGGGTTTTTTAGCTGAGGTTAAAAATGCTTCCTTCATTTTTCTATTCATTCTTTTTCTTTTTTTCTTAGTTTTCAAAACTAACTTAAGCCTTTTCAAGCTTAAAAAAACCTATGCATTTCTAAATAGAGAAAAAAAAATCCCCCCCCCTCCCACCGAAGCTTGTGGCTAGCTCTCAGGACATCCCCAAAACCGCCTCAGTTTCCCTAACCTGTATCTTACTCCATTCACAGAACTTCATTACTACTACTATTAATCATTTATATAGCACTACAAGGCATATGCAATGCTGTACAAACATATAAAGAAGACAGTCCCTGAACATAGAGCTTACAATCTAATCAAGACAGACAGAACAATACAAGAGAAAGAAGGGGGTTCAAATAGGGAAGGAGAAAAGGAGAACAAGAGATTAGGATCCAAATGCAGCCTCAAAGGGGTTAGCATGGATTTGAAGAGGGGAAGAGAAGAGACTTGAGGTAAAGATAGAGGAAGTTTGTTCCATGCCTAAGGAGCAGCAAGAGGAAAAGATCAAAGTCTGGAGTTTGCAGAAGAAGAAAAGGGCATAGAGAGAAGAAAGCCAGAGGAAAAGCAGAGTTCACGAGGAGGGGTATAGAGAGAGAGAAGACAGGAAAGGTAATGAGGGGCAATGCCCCTCATTGGCTTTGCAGCTTGTCATGCTATAAGGGTTTGTGTGCATCATTGATGCTGAGAGCTAAGCTATTGGTAGCTTAACTATTGGCAGGGTTTCCCAAGATGTACAGGTCTCAGCTGAAGTGCCAGACTAAGACAAACCACCCATCTGGCTGCAGCAGAATGGGACAGTGTTGGCGGTGAAGGATCACATTTCTGTGACAACGGAAACAACACTAGAATTACCTATACGGAAGAAAGGTCTGGCAATCTACTTCCGTATCTTGCCACGAAAACCCAATGGATAGTCACAACAAAACAAATTGTACTATAGTGCTGGAAGATGAGACTCCCAGGTCGGAAGGTACTCAATTGGCTACTGGGGAGGAGCTGAAGACTTTTCAGATTAAAGCCATCATTTATGATGTAGATGGGTCAAAGTCCTTGGGATGTCTGACTGCTAATGTAGTTGCACATGAAATGAGAGTCAAAAGCTGCAAAGATGTCTTACATATTGGGACATGGAACGTACGAAGCATGAACCAAGGGAAGTTGGAGGTGGTCAAGAATAAAATAGAAAATGTACAACTCAGTCTGTTGGGTGTCAGCGAACCGAAATGGACTGGCATCAGGCACTTTGCATCTGCTGATCACATGGTCTACTATGCTGGGAATGAAAGACAAAGAAGAAATGGTGTTGCATTTATAATCAAGAAGAAACTTGCAAGAACTGTAATGAAATACAATGCAATCAGTAAATGCTTAATTTCTATTCATCTATGAGCAATGCCCATCAACACAACTGTAATTCAAGCATATGCCCAAATAGCAGCTGCAGAAGAGGATGATGTTGATGAGTACTATGAACAAGTACAAGCTGAAATTGACAGAACTTGCAAAAAGGATATCCTGATAGTCAAGGGTGACTGGAATACAAAAGTTGGCAGCAAAGAAGAAGGCAAAGTGGTTGGAAAATATGGACATGGCAACAGAAATGAAGCTGGAGAAAGACTGATAGAATTCTGCAAGACCAACGATCTGTTCATCTCAAACACCTTCTTCCAGCAACACAAGCAGCAACTGTACACATAGACTTCACCCAATGGATTGTACAAAAATCAAATTGACTACACCTGTGGAAGTCAATGATGGAAACGTTCCAAAACATAAACCAAGTCAAAATCTGGAGCTGACAGTGGTATAGATCACCAACTACTAGTATGCAAACTCAAGCTAAAGTTTAAAAAGAACAAGCCACTCATGAATGTAGCAAAATATGACTTTGAGAATATACCACCAGAATATAAAGACTGCCTGCAAAATTGATTTGCTGCTTTAGATACAAATGACAGAGCTCCAGAAGAGTTATGGGATGATATCAAGAAAGTGCATTACACTGTAGAAGAAAGTGAGAAGTTTCTACAAAATGTAAAAGAGCAAAAACGGCTAAAATAGATGACCGAAGAAACTCATAAAATTGCCCGGAAACACAGAGGAGCTAAAGCCAGATGAGGAGGAGAGGCAATCGCAGAACTCAACAGAGATTTCCAACATGCAGCAAAACAAGACAAGAAGAAGTACTACAATGATGCATGTAAGGAAATAGAATCAGATTAGAGGAAGAACAAGATTGGCTTTCCTAAAGCTACAAGAGTTAAAGAAAAAATTCCAGCCTTGAATTGGAATGCTCAAAGATGCTCAAGGATCTATGTTGCATGATACTGAGAAGATTAAGAAAAGGTGGAAAGAATATACAGAGTCATCATACCATAAAGATCAAGCTGTACCTTATGATAAGGAACCATTGGTGATGAAAGAAGAAGTTGAAGCAGTATTGAAAGCCTTATCAAAGAACAAAGCACCAGGCATTGATGACATTCCCAATGAAGTATTACAGCAATTGGATGCAGATCTTACCATACTTAACAAGGCTCTCTGAGGAAATTTGGAAGACAACATCATGGCCAACTGACTGGAAAAGATCTGTGTTTATACCAATACTAAAGAAAGATAATCCAACTGGCTTTGGAAATTATTGTGCAATTGCTCTGATCCCACATGCCAGCAAGATTCTACTGAAGATTATTCAACAGAGACTACAACCATACCTGGAACAAGAACTGTCTGAAGTACAAGTAGGGTTCAGGAAAGAGCGAGGAACAAGAGACATCATCGCAGATGTGAGATATATCCTTGAAAAGACAAAAGAATACCAAAAGAATATCTATATGTGTTTTATCAACTACAGCAAGGCTTTTGACTGTGTAAACCATGGGAAACTCTGGGCCACATTAAGAAGCATGGGTATACCAGAATACCTGATCGTTCTCTTGCACAACTTTTACATTGATCAAGAAGAAACAGTTCGAACGAAACAAGGAGAAATAGAATGGCTTAAAATCAGCAAAGGTGTATGACAAGGATGCAGAACAAATCATCAGAGAAGCAGGATTGTTTGAAGACAACAGAGGTGTGAAGATGGGTGGAAGACACATCAACATCCTTTGCTATGCTGATGATACCACATTACTGGGTGAAAGTGAAGACAATCTGAAACTTTTGCTTCTCAAGGTCAAGGAACATAGTCTTAAAATGGGCCTGAAGCTTAATGTAAAGAAAACAAAGATCCTGACAACTGGTAAAATCAATAGGTTCATCATTGATGGAGAAGAAATTGAAATAGTTGACAACTTTAACTTACTTGGATCAACTATCAATAAAGAAATGACAAGCAGTCAAGAAATTTGAAGAAGATTTAGGGAGAAAATAAGAAGTTCATTTTTAGTCATATTCAATTATAGGCAGAGGTGAAACATCTGCGTGGTGATGTCAGATAAGCAAGTAGAGATACAAGTTTGGAGTGAAGGAGAGATGTCAGGTGCAGTTAGATAGATTTGAGAGTCATCAACATAAAAATGATACTGAAAGCCATGGGAAGAGATGAGGGCACCAAGGGACTGGCTATAGAGAGAGAAAAGGAGAGGACCCAGAACAGATTCTTGGGGTATACCAAGTAAGAGAGGGATGGCAGTAGGGGAAGAACCTCCAGAACAAACATTGAAAGAATGATTGGAGAGATAAGAAGAGAACCAAGACAGTACAGGGCTTCTAAACCCAAGAGAGGATGAAGTGTCAAGGAGGAGGAGGTGGTCAACAGTATCAAAAGCAGTAGACAGATCGAGAAGGCCTTTGGACTTAGCGAGGAACAGATCACTGAAGACTTTGGCAAGAGCTGATTCAGTAGAATGAAATGGACAAATACCAGATCAAAGTGGAACAAGGAGAACTTGATAAGAGAGAAATTCAAGTCTGCAGCGGAGAACTGCATGTTCAAGAATTTGGGAAATTAATAGGAGAAGGGTGATGGATCAATAATTAGAAGGACAAGTAGGATCAAGTGAGGGTTTTTTGAGGAAAGGAGTGATTACAGCATGTTTGAAGGCTGCAGGGAAGGTTGCAGTGGAAAGCGAAAGCTGAGAATATGTGAGATGAAAGGGATGATGGGCGAGAAGATAGAGTTGAGGAGAAGGGAGGGGATTGGATCAGAAGAACAGGTAGTGAGTTTAGAGGAGGAAAGAAGAAGAGAGGTTTCTTCAAAAGAGATTATAGAAAAGGATGAGAGGGTGATAGAGGTTGAGGGAAAGAGTTGGAATTGGAGAGGAGGTGAAGATTTAGTGGGGAATTGAAGAGTTACCTTATGCACTTTGTCATGGAAATAGTCTGCTAGGATTTGGACAGAGAGAGAAGGAGGGATTGGAGGTGGAGGTGCCTTAAGAAGAGAATTGAGAGTAGAAAAGAGATGGCAAGGGTTAGAAGCAAGACAGTTAGTCAGATGGAGAAAATAGTTTTGCTTAGTGAGTGCAATGGTGGACTGGAAAGAAGAAAGCATGAATTAGAGGTAAAGAAAGTCAGAGAGAGAGTGAAGTTTGCCCAGCTGAGCAGGCACAGGAATGTAGGTAGTGGGTAGTTGAAGACAACCAGGGCTGAGGTGAGGTGCGCCTCACAGGACCTGGAATGGGTGGAGCAAGGGTATCCATTGTAGAGGAGAGAGCAGTATTATAGGAAGCTATGGCTTCATCAACAGAGGACAAAGTGGAAGAGAGAAGAGATGAGACAGTAGTGGATAGACCCAGTGGATTGATAGCATGAAGATTCCTAAAAAGTTAGGAGGAGATTAAAGGAGGGAGTAATGAAGAGTGAAACTTAACAGGTCATGGTCCGATAAGGGAAGAGCAGAGGTATGAAAATTAGGGAAACAGAGCAGAAAACTAGGTCAAGGCAGTGACCAAGCTGATGCGTGGGGGCAGAAGAGCAAAGCTGGAGGTTGAAAGAGGAGGTAAGGAAAAGGAGCAAGGACACATAATCACTACCCAAACTAAGAACAATTCCTGTAATGTATACTTGTAAATACTCTTGTAAATACTCTTGTAAATAGTTGCAGTAATGACGTCCCATGTTTTATTCCAAGTTCTCTGACCTTGTTCTCTGTAAAACCTTAACAGTTTGTTGTTATGGTATGTTGTTATATTGTGAACCGTGCTGATTCTGAATAGAGCGGTATATAAGAGCCTGTAATAAATAAATAATAAATAAATAAAAATAAAAATCAGAGGGGTTATCAATATGAAAATTAAAGTCAGCAAGAATAAGGGATGGGGAAGAAGAATCCAGGAATAAGGAGAGCCAAGAGTCAAAATCAGCGAGGAAGTTAGAGGAGGACTTGTCAGGGGGTCTATAGATGACAGCGATCCAGAGATGTAGGGAATTAAAAAGATAGATGGAATGGACGTCAAAGGAGGGAAAGGAATGAGATTGAGGGAAAAGGAGGGGTTGAAATTGGCAAGAAGGAGAAAGTAGAACTCCAACAGCGTCCTTTGTGGTCCAGAAGCTCATGAAAGGCTTCACCAGATCATGGTCATTCTGGGTGGGGCAGCCGGTGTGGCAACCCATCTGACTTGAGACGCTATTGGCTCTGTTGGTGGTCTTGCCCTGAGCGTGTGGTACCCTTTTTGAAGTGGAATTATTCAGCATGTTTGCCTTTGTGTTCTTCATAGCACTGAGAGTGGGGGAGTTGGTGGCCACTTCCAAGTCCTCTTCGGGTGAGAGGGGATGTGGTGCTCTTGGGGGAGTAGGTGCAGTTGCGAATATGGAGTAGCAAGACGGATCAGCTGGGACGTGGGACGTGGGTCAGTTTGTGGAGAGTTTACGGCTTGCTCTCCTGTCCGGTACATTCTGGCCTGACATTTTTATGGTCTTGTCCAGTGGGAGGCCTATTTTGGTTGCGCCACAAGCAAGGGGATCCACTAACCCGGTTCCAGTTTGCATCCATTTTGAAGCAGGGATTGGGGATAACAGGTTTCCTGCCACGGGCATTTGGAACGCATTCATTCCGCATTAGCGCGGTCATGCAGGCAGCCACACTGGGCTTCCAAGTGCCGGTGATTCAGTATGTAGGGCGCTGGAAATCCAATGTGTATAAGAGATATCTGTGGTAAATGGGTTCCTTCACATCCTTTTCAGCTTCCTTTTCAGCTTCCTTTTTCTTTCAGTTTTTCCCCAGGATTACGGCAGCAGGAATTCCTCATCTGGATGTGTGGGCATTCCTTCATTTTCTGGACCAGGAAGAGAGTGGCCAAATTCAGATGGGGCTTGAATCTGGGCCTCGCTGAACCAGGAGTGCTACAGTGGATGGGCCTCCGAGGTATGCGGTGGTCCCAACTGTTGCCTGTGCAATATAATCAGCCACATTGTAATTTGGTTCATTTGGGGGGGCAATGATCTTTGTACAGTGAAAGGTGTTGACCTTATCTGACAAATGAGGGAAATGTTCTTAATACGTTGTTACTTCCCTGCTGCAACAGTCATTTGGTCACAGATAATTCCTAGGCACTTGTGGCACAATGCCCTCTGACCGCAGGTGGTAGAGCATTTGAGGAGGCACTTGAATGCGGAAGTATCCAAGTTCGTTCATTTATTGCAGGGGCTGGTGATGGCTTATGACATGATGACAGTTGATTGCCCAGGGCCGTTTCACCTGGATGGGGTTTATTTGTTGGATATTGGTCAGGATATCTTTATCAGTTCAATTGAGGATGTTTTTGAGGGGTGTAGAAAAGCTTTTCAGGCTGCAGCATTGGTGGGGGGAGGCGGAGATATGCAAGGTGCAGTCTGCACCCTTGGCAGGATTTAGAGGTGACTGATCTCCTCCTAAGGTTCATTTCTTCCACCACACCTCAAAAGGGCGGGGAGGAAGGCAGGGATGGGAGCACTGGGATTTCCCAAAGCATGGGTGTTACTGCCAGGTGTGGTCCCAGTTACATTAAGATTCCCATAAGGTGAGCAGGTCTCAGCCTTGCATCACCGCAGGATGAGGAGTAGGGAGGGGGTTTGGTGGGAGAGGAAAGTACGGAAATATGGACTATTGTTGGGGCTAGGATGACACCATTTAGCTCAGCCCTTTGGTGAAACTTGATATCTTTTGATCTGCGATGTTATTGCTAAATATTTGAATGTTGAATAAAGCCGTGGCCAATGTTTGCCAAGCACCTTCTATGGGAAGAGTTATTGAGTTATTGCATAGTCTGCTGGTAAGCAAATGGATGGTGAATGCAAATGCCTCCATCTTTAACCTTTGCAACTGCTCCTTTTAATTTTTTTCTTAACTATTTTCCTCATTTTATCATAGTCTCACTTTTGAAAGTTAAAAGATAATACTGTGGATTTCCTTGCTGTCC